>CANTUR010000195.1:0-1200000 GCA_947683625.1 Mallotus nudiflorus | reverse complement strand
AATAATTCAAAGAAAGGGGAAGAAGTGAATAGAAATGGGTAAACCATCGCTAGTGTTTTGGAGCTTTTTATGCATTCTAGAGACCACCAGGAAGCACTCGTTTTGGCCCTAAACCAAAAAAAGATCTTCACAAGTTGCACTCCCAAGTAGATGGTTAATTCATTAACAAAAATCCCCCAAGGCACTGTAATATTTTCTGATGACGATCTACCTTTAGAGGGAAGGAATCACCAGAAAGCTTTGTTCATTAAGGTTGAGGTAAAAGGAAAGATGACTTGTTATGTTATAGTAGATAATGGTTCTGCCATTAACGTATGTCCATTGAAGATTCTGCCAAAGTTAGGGTTAAATATGGTAGACTTAAAGCCTTCTGAGGTAATCATCAAGGCCTATGATGATATAAAGAGGCTTGTCAAAGGAACGTTTAGAGCTTTGGTCAGGACATGACCTATCGAGACCTAGGTCGACTTGCACGTAATTGATATTCCTATGACTTTTGCTATTCTATTAGGAAGGCTATGGTTTCATCCTTTAGGTAGTGTACCCTCCACTATCCATTAAAAAATTAAGTTCTCGTATGAAGGTAAGGTTGTCACCATCTTTATGGAAATTGAAGTCGTTGTGGCTACTCTAAAGTTAGCTCCCAAAGAGATCCCTATAATTCCAACTTTTCAGGTTTATGTAATTTATGAAAATGAGATAGACGAGAAGGTTTTAAATATAATGTGCAACGTGAAATTCATGCCTGGCATGGAATTAGGAAAGAACCAAAGTGGGCACTCAGGATTTATGGAGCACAAGGTACCCATTCTGAAGCACAGGGTAGGATTTGAGGGGACTGATGATTCTAATAAAGAAATTGACATCTAGGATTAGCTCAAGAAGAAAGAGCAATAGGTTATGGTAAAGAGCAATTTTCTTAGCAATATCAATTTTGGCAATCCCCGACAACAGCGCCAAAAACTTGACATGCAAAATCCACAAGCATATGGAGTCAGTTTAAGTAGTAAAATAAAGTATCAATCCCACAGAGATTGCAAATTGAGTATTGAAATACTAAAAGTGTTTGTTTGTTTAAACACCAAATTTTGGTTTGAAAATCAAATAAAAATAAACAAAACAAATTTAATTAAAACTTAACAATCAAATTAAAGGCTAGGGTTCTTATTATCAATTCAACCTTTTCTAAAAATTAATTAAACATCTAAGTCTTTAACTAATCTTAATTCAATTTGAAAGCATCTTTAAAACCATAGATTTTCCTCTTAGATAAACCTATAATTAATTTAGTTGAATTAACACCTAGTTTCCTAGCTCTCACTTACTAAATGTTTCTTAAACCCAATTTTAAGTCCAGCTTTTTAATCAATATTAGTCACTTAAATGTCTCTCAAGTAAGTAAGTGACTAATAGGTTATTATTTTAATCCAGTAAAACCTATCTCTTAAATAAGTTATAAATTATAAATTCAATCTAAGGGTGATCAAGCCTAAGATGACATTAAGTTCAACAACAACCAAAGAATTAAGATTAAAGACCAAGATTTTAATTCCAAAAAGAATTACATGGTTGAAATGAAATAAGAACCCTAAAAATATGCTTAGCTTTGCATGTTAAGAGAAAGAGAAGAAGATGAAGTAGAGAAGAAATAACCAATCATTATTAAGTAAAAAGAAAATAATAAGCAAAGAGTTTAAATAAGAAAACCCCATTTTTACTTCAAACAGCTGCAATAAAAGGTCTAGTTCCTTCAAAACTTCAAAAATAATTTTCTACTTAACATGAACAAGAAATTGAATGAAAATTAACTTTAATTCTTTAAAGTAAAAATGTAGAGAAAACTAAGTGTAGCCTCCTTTGCTTTTATAAAGGCCTCCTATTTATAGCCTCTAGCCTCTCCAACAACTTTGTGGTTTGTTATAATTCAAATCCCATAAAATCCCCTCAAATCATCATCTTAAAATTTGAATTTAAGAAGTTATTGTAATAGCTTACATAGCTGTGCACACCCAGGCACACGGTTGTGTCGCAGAGTGTGTCAACTTTCTAACACTCAGGCATAGCTGTGCACACCCATGCACATAGCTGTGTTAGAATAGGCTACTTTCGAAAGTCCACTTTTCTTCAAGATTGTGACTTATTGTAACCTCCAAATCCTATCTTTAACTTGTTTAAATCTTACAACTTCCTTCATGCATCCTTATTTCAAAAATTAAATAAAGATTAACTAAATAAACTTAAAAACAAACAAAATTAAAAACAATCCTAACAACTAAACAAAATTAACAAAAATAAATAAATAATCTAAAAATTAACTAAATTAATTAAAAATGCAACTAATTAGATTCAATTCCCATAGAAAAGAGTGTTCAAAATACAAGATTTTTCTCACTCATCAATTTCCCCCACACTTGAGTCTTTGCTTGTCCTCAAGCAAACAAAAGAACACCCCATTCATATAAAGAATCAAAAATCATCAATTGGTTTTAAATTGACTTACCATTCTAATATTCCTTTAATAGAAAGCTTAAAGACTATAAATTAAAATAATAACTCAAGGTCAAAGATGTAGCATTTACCATGTGAAGAGCAAATAATTCCATTGAATTCATGTAAATGAACAATTAACACCCAATAAAATTAAAAGTACATAGGAATTATCTCTATACTTAAGTAGTCTAAAAATTCACATATACAGGCAACTATATGACACTTAACTTATTTATTTAATTAAGGTTTTCCCAATCTCAGTATCCCCTACCTTTCTTGCACTACTCAGTGTGGATACCTCTAAAAAGGGTCTTTTGGATACTCTTACTCTACAATAGAACATTGGAGTATAAGGAGCATATAAGAATTTAGATTTAAAAATTCATCTCCAAATGAGTGCATTTTATGCTCTATCTTGTTTTTTTTTTTTAGAAGAAGTAACTCATATGTGCCTAAATACATATAAACTAGACTATCCTAAGGAAAGAAACTTAATTCCTAATTACAAGCATATTTCTTAAACATCAAGCATTCAAGTTCAATCATTTAATGGAACAATAAGCATTAAATTCATTAAAAATCAAAAATCCCTAACCAAAAGTCATTTTTCTAATTTAAAAGTCAAAATAAAACATTAAAGGAAGATTATTACACTTTCTCAAGAAAACCATCTCTAATGAAATAAACTCTTCATAGGAATAGATTCAAAAACTCAAATCAAATGAATTGACTAATATGCATGACTCTAATTTATTGAAATAAAAATAAACATAAAAACTACAAAAATAAAAACCAAAAAGAAAAGGAAAGTGTACTTCCCTTATTTGGATGCACTTATAGGTGAGGTAAAGATGAACTCTACTAGAGATTCACTTGGTCCCCTTGATCTTTTGTCTTGGAAGATTTACTTTTTAAGCTCTTTGATTTGGGTTAGCATCTTCTCTACTCTTGCTTTGCTCCTCCTTCCAAAATGCTCCATCTCACCTGACAAGTCCACAATTAAGTTTCCAATTCCATTATCAGAAAGGTTGATCATCTCTTTTACTTCCTTTATGATTTTCTCAACCCATTCATATGCTCTCTTTCTTTTTCCCAAAAAATCTACTTGATATTCTTTATCCTCACTGACATCATCATATTCTTCTATAGCTCTTGGTAGAGGATTTTACTAAGCTTCAATGCATTTTGCCGAATCATATAGCATGTCCTAAGATCAACATCCTCTAACTCTCCCCATTCAGTAATGATTTCAGCTTTAATAAGGTATTCTTCATCAAATAACTCTGGCCCTAATGGCTTAACCTTATGCCTAGCAATTTCTAATAGAGCAAAATACATGGCTAAACCCACGATAATGTGTCCTATTTATATCAATGCTTCTTAGCCTGCATAACTTGCCACATAGAATGAAAAACAAAATAGGCACTACACACCTTTGTGTTAGAATGCATGCACCATAATAAAAACAATTCATTGGAAGATACTTTCATGCTATCCTTTTTCCTAAAAATTATGTGTGACATGAATTTGTGCATTAGCAAACATAAATGAATCTGAATTAATCCACTAGTTAGAATATGTCCATAATAAATTTTATCTCCATTAGTGATTTCAGACCAAAATTTACTCATATTAAAATTGGATAGAGATTGACAAATACCTCCATTAGGAAAGCCAAAAATTTTAGAAATCATTTCATAGTCAAAAGTGTATTCTTGCCCAAAAAATCTATAAGAAAAAATTCCTTGATTTTCATCTGAAATCTTTAATGTAGTATAAAACTCAATTGTTAGCTCAAAGAATACATCATATTGAACTGACTTTAATTTCATCCAACCCATTCTTTCACATAATGCATTGATAGAATTCTTCATTCCTATGCTTTTTAACACATTATCATCAAAAAATTTAGGTTTGTTGAACTATCTTTTAGTTAAGGAGCAAAACATCTTACCTTTGTCCTCATAATAAATGGAAAAGAAAGCATCATACTCATCCCTTAGATCAAGTGGCTCACCTTTTCTTCCAATAAGCTTCTTTCCCCTAGTAGTGGGTTACTGGTTCTTTATTCTAGCCATAAAAAATGTCTTCTAGAGCTCCTCTTCTTTATGATTCCAAAAAGCACTCCTTAAGGTCCATGAGCTATACCATAATGCTCGTCATTCAATTGAATCTTTTAAATAGACAACTTGGCAAAAATTCTCCAATATGTCTCCATGATACAGCTTCAGTCTTTATCCATTCACTTTGAATTTTTCTCCTTGATTGTTGCATAATTCCACAACTCTATAAGGATATACATGAGTCACCATAAATAGACTTGACCATTTACTCTTCAACTTTCTTAGAAATAATTTTGAGTCTTGAATTAAACAATAACACTTTATCACCCTCTTTAAACCTTTTGATCCTGACTTTTTCATCATGCCACTTCTTTATATGCTCCTTGTAAATCTTTGATTTCTCATACACAGTTTCTCCAATTTCTTCAAGTTTACTCATTTGCAAAAAAAAATTCTCCACTGCTTTCTTAAAATTATAATTCAAAGCTTTTACTACCCAATAAGCTTTATACTTGAACTCAACGAGAAGATGACAAGCTTTTCCACAAACTAACCTATATAAGGACATTCCAATAGTTGTTTTGTAAGCAGTCCTATATGCCCACAAAGCATCATCAAGCTTCCTTGCCCATTCCTTTCTTGACTTACTAACCATTCTTTCCAAAATTTTCTTTAACTCTCTATTGCTAACTTCAACTTGCCCACTTGTTTGGGGGTGATAAAGTGTTGCAACTTTGTGCATTACCCCATAACGAGCCAATAAATTTTTCATTTTTTTGTTGCAAAAATGTGTTCCCTTATCACTTATAATAGCTCTAGGCATACCAAAATGAGAGAAAATCTTCTTTAAAAATTTTCAAACAACCCTTGCATAATTTACAGAACAAGCTTGAGCTTTTACCCACCTTGACATATAATCCACACAAACAAGTATGTACTTGTTTCCTTATGACATAAGGAATGGTCCCATGAAATCATTGCCCCAAACATCAAATATCTCGAATTCTAGAATTCCTGATTGAAGGTTCTCATCTTTCTTTGAGATGTTCCCACTTATTTAGCATGCATCACAATTGAGTACAAAATTTTGAGCATCTTTAAAGAGTGTAGGCCAAAAGAAACCTACTTCAAGAACTTTAGCAGCTATTCTTTGTGGACCAAAATGACCACCGTTTACCATACCATGACAATTTTATAATATTGACTAGATTTCGCCACTTGCTATACACCTCCTTATCATACAATCATTGCATAATTTCCATAGAAAAGGATCATCCCACAAATAGGATTTGGAGTCATTGATTAGCTTTTTCTTTTGCTCTTTAGTGAATTCTTCTAGAAATTTGCCACTTAAGATGAAGTTGGCTATATCAGCAAACCAAGGAGCACTCAAGCTTTTAATTGCCAAGAGCATCTCATTTGGAAATATCTCCTTGATTGCCTTTTCCTCTCCTTCCTCTAAATCTAACTCCAACCTTGAGAGATTATCAACTACAACATTTTCTGATCCCTTTTTTTCTTTGATCTCAATATCAAATTCTTATAGTAAAAGCACCCATCTAACGAGTCTTAGTTTAAAATCCTTCTTTTTCATGAGGTACTTCAATGCTGCATGATCTGTATACACAACTTTAGAACTAAGAAGAAAATATCTAAATTTTTCAAATGCAAAAATAACTGCCAACATCTCCTTTTCTGTTATTGTATAATTGAGTTGTGCATCCGTCAACATCCTACTTACATAGTAAATCACATAGAGCTTGTTCTCCTTCATTTGGCTTAGTAATGCTCCCATTGTATAATCATTTGCATCATATATTAGTTCGAACAGAATGTTCCAATTAGGTGCTACAACTATAGGAGCGGAAATGAGTGTCTCCTTCAACCTATCAAAAGCTAATTTGCACTCATTAGTAAAGTTAAAAGGTGAATCTTTCTTAAGTAACTTACAAAGGGGTTTAGAGATTTTTGAAAAATCCTTAATAAACTATCTGTAGAACCCTGCATGACCAAGGAAGCTCCTGACTCCTTTCACATTTGTTGGATATTGTAATTTTTCAATAATCTCCACCTTTGCTTTATCAACCTTAATGCCTTTAGCTGAAATCTTCTTGCCAAGAACAATTCCTTCATAAACCATAAAGTGGCATTTCTCCCATTTTAGCACCAAATTGGTTTTTTCATAATGTACAAGTGCTTGCTCTAGATTTTCCAAGTATCCATCAAAAGAATTTCCATAGACTGAAAAGTCATCCATGAAAATGTCCATGATTTCTTCCACTAAATCCAAAAATATAGTCATCATGCATCTTTAGAATGTTGCAGGAGCATTATATAATCCAAATGGCATTCTTCTATAAGTAAATATGCTATAAGGACATGTAAAATTCATCTTCTCCTGATCTTTTAGAGCTATTGCAATTTGATTGTATCCTAAATATCCATCCAAGAAATAATAGAAAGCATGCCCTGCTATTCTTTCCAGCATTTGGTTGATAAATGGTAATGGGAAGTGATCTTTTCTTATAGTTTAGTTCAACTTCCTGTAATTTGTACATACCCTCCATCCATTCACGACTCTTTTAGGAATTGCTTCCCCTTCCTTATTTTCCACAATGGTCACTCTTCCCTTCTTTGGTACATATTGGATTGGGCTCATCCATGAACTATTTGATATTAGGTAGATAATTCCTATATTTAATAATTTGATCACCTTCTTCTTTACCACTTCTTGCATGTTCGAGTTAAGTCTTTTCGATCTTTCAATAGTTGGCTTGTATCCTTCCTCCATCAAAATTGTATGCATACAATATGTAGGGCTTATACCTCTAATTTTAGATATTTGCCACCCAATTGCTTTTATCCTTCTTTTGAGCATCTCCACAAGCACATCCTTTTGATCTATGATAAGTTTAGAGGATATAATTATAGGTAAGGTTTGACCTTCTCCTAGAAAAGTGTACCTTAAATAATTAGGCAAGGGTTTCAAATCCAACTTTGGTGGATTTAAGGTCGAAGGTGGTTGTAAGCACCCAATTTCGGGATGCAAATGTGCACAATTATGATGTAAGCCCCTATGATGAAATTTATTCAAAAATTGAACTTGGTTATCGATTTTTTGCACTTTAGGGACTAAATTGCAACATTTTTTAGGATTTGATTACAAGGAAGTCAATTTTTCAGGGGTCTTTTGATAATTAGAAGTTAAAAAAATTAGGATCGACATTACACAATGCTGACCGGCATTCTATAATGTCAATTGGCGTTATACAATGTCGGTCGGCATTGCACAATGTCAACGCGTAAAGTCCCATTTTTTCAATGTTTTCACGTGTTTTTTCATTTTATTGTTAATTTTTTCAATATTTTGATTGGTTGAAAATTTAATTTTATTATTATTATTATCTAATGAAAATTTTAACGCATTCAAAATGCGTAACTAGCTTTCAAAAATCAAAACTCTGTCTATTTATTTTGAAGAAATGAGACCGTTCCTGTAAAATTGGGAAGTCAATACGTAGGCAGACTTTGCTTTAAAAAGCAAAGAGTCTGCATGCATGTGTGAGGGGGCTCTACGCTCACACAAATGGATGAACTGAGAGAAACTCACACACACACAGATTGAGAAAAAATAGAGAGATTGCAAAAGAGAGAAGAGAGTTACGTAAAAAACCCTATCGCATAAGAAAACCCTAAAAATCTAGACGCGAAGAACACCCTTGTCTTTCAAAACCCTAATTTTGGATACTGTCAGTGTCTTCAAACGCAATCAGATCCTAGTCTAGAATCAAATCAATACTAAGTCAATTTTAACAGTGATAATCCAATCTGAGGGGCTATCTCAAAGCATTTGCACAGCATCTAAAATCATCAGTGTTCTTTTCTATTCCATTCTTTTCTATTCTTTTCTTTTTATGATTTTTATTTTGTTATTGTTTTGATTATTCAATTTCACTACTAATCTGATTATTTCTATGTTTTTATTTTGATGTGTGAATGTGGATTGAGGAGGATACTGCCTGTGTTTAGATGAACAAAAGGTTCATGGAATGCCATGGAAGAACCTATGTTGTTTTCCAATAGAACTTAGGATTTTTATCTTTATTTTTCATTTTGGTGTCCTGTGTAGTTATTTTAATTCATGGGTGTATAATTTTTTAATTTTAATGTTGTACGTAGATTGTAATAGCCCCAGTAGTGGGAATAGTAAAAGATTTAATTTTCTGCTTTTAAAATCAATTAGTAATTAGGTTCAATTGGATAAAAATCAATTAAAATCAATGGTGGCAGTAGTTTAATTTAGGATTTGCATGTAATTGATTTAGGGTTTCTAGAAAATCACTAAAATGTTTGTTTGATCCTTTTTTATGTTTTATTTGTTTTGGGTTGTGTTTTTGGGTTTTTATATTATTTTGGGCCCCAAGCCCACACTTAGGTCCAACTCACTTTAAATAGGCTTAAAAAATGGTTTAGGACTTTAAATAATTAAAATCAATTTAGGCCCATTAGGTTAATTAGATTTTAGGCCCACTTAGTTAATTAAAACTTGTTTAGACTTAGCTCAACCCACTTAATTTTATTTCTTTTAAAATAAATAAACCTAAGCCCACTTCTCATTTTAAATAAAACTAAGTTAGACTTAGGCCCACTAATTGAACTTTTCTTTAAAATTGAATAGACTTAAGCCTATTCCTTAGACAAACTAAAATAAATAGATCTAGGCTCACCAATTAATAAAAAATGTAGGCCCACCTTTAGTCTCTTTCTCACTTGTAAATAAAATGTAAATCTAGCTAACTTTTTAATAAAATTAACATAGTTTAGACTTAGGCACAAGGTGATCTTGAGTGCATTTTTTATGTGTAATTTTATTGACTAGATGCCTAGGGTTATATGGATGTCAAATAGGGTTTAAATAAAATTGCATGTAATTAGAGGATGAAATAATCATTTATAAAATTATTCTAAATGAACACGAGACTAAGAGAAGTTACTATTCCATTCACAAAATCTCCTGGTTATGGTGCTAACTTTCTTTTAGAGAATCGAGTACCACCAATCAAATTGTCTCAGTTATTACCATGGGTGGTGACTCCTCTTCTCCACACAATGACTTTATGACATAGTAGTGTGTTCCCTAAGGCCCTGAGCCTAAATAGTGTTGAGATTGCTAAAATCTTGGATGCACACTAAACCTTGTCATCTACAGTGGTGTTGGTTTAGTGTGTGGTAATTGCATATAAGGTAAGTGGGTTAGTGTTTAAGGTGTACTTCATCTTGAGAGGATTCCTCCTGAAAACACTTCTCCATATTTTTAATTACCACAGATTTTTCCAACATCCTTCATTGGACTTCACTTACATATTCATCCACAATATCAAATCTTAAGCATAAATCATTATCATATAAGAATTTCATACCTTAGTAAACATCAAACTTACAACTTTCATCTCCTACTCATAGTGTGAGTGTCCCATCAAAGACATTAATTATGGCTTTTGCAGTGTAAAGAAAAGGCATACTAAGGATTAAGGGAACATCCTCATCCTCTTCAAAATCTAGCACTACAAAGTCAACTGGAAAAATAAATTTTCTAGCCCTTACTATCACATCTTCCATTAAGCCTTCTAGTTCTTTCATTATTCTATCTACAAGCTGCAAGCAGATGCTTATTGGTTTTACCTCTCCTAATCCCAATTTTTTGTAAATTGATAAAGGCATAAGATTAATTAAAGCTCCAGAATCACATAAAGCTTTTTAAAATTTTAAATTCCAATAAAACCTGGAATAGTGAGACTCCCTAGATGCTACCTTTTTAGAGGAAGTTTATTAGAGATGATTGCACTACATTCTTTATTAAGTGTGACTGTCTCAAACTCCTGCATTTTCTTTTTATTAGAGATTAGCTCCTATAAGAATTTAGCATACTTGGACATTTAAAATAAACACTCCATAAGAGGCATGTTGATATGGAGTTATTTAAATCTCTTCAAAAATCTTGCAAATTATTGGTCATGCTCCTATTTTTTCAACCTCTGAGGATATGGAACTAGAGGTTTATAAGGTTAAATTGGTAGAGACTTTGGCTTCTCTTACCTTTCATTCTGAACTTCTAGCTTCTTCTCCACTTCAACTTCTACCCACTCATCTTCTTATTCTTTCTCCTCTTCCTTCTATTTCTTCTCATATTCTACTTTCGCTTTTGGGGTTTGGATCTCCATTCCACTTCTCAAGGTAATTACTTTCAACTGCTCCTTTGGATTCTTCTCAATATTGCTTGGCAATGAACCTTGGTTTCTTATTGACAAAGAGTTTTTCAAATGCCCTATTTGCATTTCCAAGTTATAGAGGAAGAGTGATTTTTTAACATTTGATAAAATCTCTTTGTAATCTCATCCTGTTGGTTCATCTTTGCTATTATTACTTCCACGAACTTCTCTAATTTGTTCTCCAAAGATACTCCTGAGGGTGAACCCTTATCTTGATAGATTTGAGATTGGTGCTGTTGAGCATTCTGACCTCTAAAACTTGGTGGTTCTTGTGGTCTCCATTGGTTATTCCCTTGATTGCTCTAAGAAAAGTTAGGATGATTCCTCAACTAAGGTTGTAGGTGATTCCATGCACTTGATTTTGTTGGCCCTTGTTGAAGTTGTTCACATAGTTCACATTCTCCATTGTTAATCCTTGCATCATTTAGCATTCTATAATCAGATGATCACCCTGGCAAAATTCACAAAAAGAAGATAAGTTAGATATTGCATTAACACTCATCTTGTCCATCCTCTTGGATAAAGTATCCATTTTTGCATTAAGAATTGTCAAACTATCAACTTCAATTGATCTGCCTCTTTTTTTAATAGTCCTCTCATTAAACCAGAGCCTTTTTATGTTGGCCATTTCTTCAAAAAGGTCTAAAGCTTTTTCAGGTGTTTTTGACATTATGGTTCCTCCAGTTGATGCATCAATGTTCACCCTAACCAATAGATTAACACCCTTGTAAAATGACTAAACTAAATCCCATTATGGTATTAATTAAGGTGGACATTGCCATTAAAGATCCTTAAACCTATCCCAACACTCATAAATGCTTTCATCCTCTCTTTGATAGAAAGAATTGATCTCATTTCTGATCTTCAAGACTTTAGCTGGTAGGAAGTACTTGTTGAAGAAAGCATTGTAAAGCTCTTGCCAAGTGTTGATGGAGTTGGGTGGTAAGCTTGTAAACCACCTCTTGGCTCTATCCATAAGGGAAAATGGAAAAAGAATTAGCCTAATTGCTTCAGGTTGTACTCTATTCATCTTGAAAGTTGAGAAATACTTTTGAAATCGGGTCATGTGACCAATTGGATCCTCATGTGGCAATCCACTAAATTATGAATTTTGAATCATCTGGATCATGGCAAGTTTTATCTTAAAATTATTTGCTACAACTGCTAGCCTCACAATCATATTTTGATTACCTTAGACGTTAGGACTCATATAGTCTCTCATAGCCCTTTACCCATTTTGTCTGCTTGCTTTCTTAAATTTCTTTATTCTTCCATTCTATTTCTATATTGTCTCCTTCTCCTTCTAACTGCCTTTTCAAGTTCTAGATCAATTGGTATTAGTGGAACTCCTTATTTGCTTGCACTACATGTTGTGTGCATACACTAACACAAGTCTTTGCAATACCATAAATGAAAAAAATTAAAAATAATGTCTAAATCAAACAACACAATTTTCTTAGCAATATCAATTTTGGCAATCCCCGGCAATGGTGCCAAAAACTTGACGTGCAAAATCCGCAAGCGTACGAAGTCAGTTCAAGTAGTAAAATAAAGTATTGATCCCATAAAGATTGCATTTTGAGTATTGAAATACTAAAAGTGTTTGTTTGTTTAAACAACAAAATTTGATTTAAAAATCAAATAAAAATAAACAAAAAAATTTAATTAAAACTTAACAATCAAATTAAAGGTTAGGGTTCTTATTATCAATTTAACCTTTTCTAAAAATTAATTAAACATTAAAGTCTTTAACTAATCTTTATTCAATTTGAAAGCATCTTTAAAACCATAGATTTTCCTCTCAAATAAGCCTATAATTAATTGAGTAGAATTAAAATCTAGTTTACTAGCTCTCACTAACTAAATGTTTCTTAAACCTAATTTTAAGTCCAGCTTTTTAATTAATATTAGTCACTTAAATGTCTCTTAACTAAGTAAATGACTAATAGGTTATTATTTTAATCCAGTAGAACCTATCTCTCAATTAAGTTATAAAGTATAAATTTAATCTAAGGGTGATCAAGCCTAAGATGACATTAACTTCAATAACAACCAAAGAATTAAGATTAAAGACTTATATTTTAATTCAAAAAAGAATTATATAGTTGAAATGAAATAAGAACCCTAAAAATATGCTTAACTATGCATGTTAAAAGAAAGAGAAGAAGATGAAGTAGAGAAGAAATAAATAATCATTATTAAGTAAAAATAAAATAATAAGAGTTTAAATAAGAAACCCCTCTTTTTTACTTCAAATAGCTACAATTGAAGGTCTAGTTCCTTCAAAACTTCAAAACTAATTCTCTACTTAATATGAACAAGAACTTGAATGAAAATTAACTTTAATTCTTTAAAGTAAAAATGTAGAGAAAACTAAGTGTAGCCTCCTTTACTCTTATGAAGGCCTCCTATTTATAGCCTCTAGCCGCTAACAACTTTGAGGTTTATTACAATTTAAATCCCATATAATCCCCTTAAATGATCATCTCAAAATTTGAATTTGAGAAGTTGTTACAATAGCTTGCATAGTTGTGCACACCCAGGCACACAACTGTGTCGCATGGTGTGTCAGCTTTCTAACACTGAGGCACAATTGTGCACACCCAGTCACATAACTGTGTCAGAATAGGCTGCTTTCAAAACTCCACTTTTCTTTAAGATTTTGACTTGTTGTAACCTCCAAATCCTATCTTTGACTTGTTCAATTCTTCCAGCTTCCTTCATACATCCTTATTTCAAAAAGTAAATAAAAATTAACTAAATAAACTTTAAAACAAACAAAATTAACAACAATCCTAACAACTAAAAAAATTAACGAAAATAAATAAAAGATCTAAAAATTAACTAAATTAATTAAACATGAAACTAATTAGATTTTATTCCCATAGAAAAGAGTGTTCAATATACAAGATTTTTCTCACTCATCATCATCCCCTCCTTCAGTGCTGTTGTCACCCCCATCCTCGTTAATTTAAAGGACTTTAATCTAGTGCTTGAGGGTGGCAATTCTTGCCTGGCTAGACTCATCATGATCCTATTTAGGTAGATCGTAGGTTAGTAAATCATACAAGCATTCATACATATTGATGTAAGAGAGATTGTTACCCTCCATTGCTCGGTGACATCCAACATATAGTCCCTCTAAGCCTCAATCATCCGGTACATGTATAAGCCTTACTCCAAAGGAATATGCATTATTAAAAAGAATGTTAGAATTAATAAACATGTTGAGAATGATTTAGGATGAAGGTTAAAAGCAAACTCAAGTGAGTAGCACCCTCAAGAGTGCATGTAGGCATGAGGTCCTCGTCCAAGGTCAAGAACTTATGAGATAACTCTCCGAGAGGAACCCAGCAACAAGCCAAGGGATCAAGGGTGTGAACAAAGCTGCTAACAATGCACTAAGAGCTAGAGGTGGGGGGTCTCATCTACTCAGTTGTAGCCGAAGTCCCCTCTCTACCCAGATCGAGACGGCATCTCTAAGGCTCTCTCTCCAACACCTGAGGTCTAGCGTGGGGTGTAGTTCTAGTCATTGTAGCCTAAACATAAAAGAAAGTCAAGTCGAGAAATGATAATCTTAAATGAAAGAGAGAGTATCAAATAATTACCTAAGAAGTAGAGGCAGCAGCAAAGGGGACTGTCAATAAGAGGTGAGTCCGAACAAACTCCAAGTACTGGCTCTTGATCTGAATAGTATGGTCCACAAATGGCTCTCCAGTAATAGCCTGATTGAGCTTAGAACCCTTTAGCTCATAAGTCCATAACATGCTCCTCGAAGGGGATTTAGGGACATGCCTCGCTCTGACGCCCTTGTTCTAGTTCATGACCCGCTCTCTAAGGTACCAGACTCGATAGCTTGGCCCACAAAGGAGCACCCTCCTCTTAACTAATGGTCTATAATGAGTCATCTCCATATACCATCCATTCTTAGGACACCACAAGTCATTCCAGATCAGTAATGGAAGCACCAATAGGTAAGTGAGTCAAATTTACAAAATTATTAACATAGGTGTGATTGTTGTAGATACCATATCCTGCGTTAAAAAGTTCAAGTGCTACTGATGGATATGTACTCGGGCTAGATGCCTCTTCAAAATATAATTACTACCCCACCTACTAATGGTTGGAAAATCATCCCCCACTCACAGCACGCTAATAAGCAACTCCAACTCCAAGGCCCAGACCTGTAAAAGAAAGAGGGATAGCATTATTAGTGAATAGATATTGAAATAAATTAAGAAAAAAGGGAAATATAGCTTACCAGAATGGCGTGTCAAAAGCCATAAAACCTCTTAGCCCTGTGGACCACCTTATCCATGCTCTAATATAAATAGGCCAGAGCATAGCTGCCCTAATCATATGTAGACACATGATCTAAGTCTCACAAGGGTAGCAGGAACATCAAGTCCATCGAGCTAGTGGTATCAGCAAAAAAGGTGGTGCTAAGAAAATAAATTAGAAAAGCTCATACCACATAGTTAATCTCGTGAGGAGTAACCATCATCGCAGCTCTATCCCAAGTATAGAAGCACCGGATCGAATCAAGCTTAAGGGTCTAAGTCCCTTTCATATCCAGGATTATACCTAGAAAATGCTTGATGTATGTGGCCTTGTCTAGAGTCAATTGTTGTAGACTTGCATTGAGAGGAATAGGATCTCCGACGCACATGATCCTAGTGATAGTAGTAAAGAAGACAGCTCCCTAAAGGGGAGGTGGAAAGTGTGTGTCATGTCAAACCATCTCTCCATCAACGCATGGAGTAGCTGGTAGTCTATTTAACCCTGCTTTACAGGAAGTAAAAGTATGAAGTCCTCAAACCTAGTGTCCTAAATCTTATCCTTCTGATCCTCAGTCAGGTCATTATAGAAAACTCGAGCCCCATTGAAGTTTTTGGCACCCTTGAACATCCATGTGTTATGCTGCAAAAAGGAATCAAGGAAGTTGAATTAATATAATACAAATTTATTGCTTTTCAAAGTGAAAAATGATTAAGTAATTGCAAATAGGTTGGTCTGCCTTATTATAGAGGCACAGTGTCTCATGGATGAGACAATTGCCTCATCACAGTAGTGATCTCTACTGTAAAAGAGTCAATGACCCTGTGTGCTGACATAGAGGCAATCATTTCTTATCATGAGGTGATCGCCTCAATAAAGAGGCGATCATCTCTACGCGGTGAAGGATAGCAAATAGTCTAATTTTTCACCAAATCATAAAATAAATGCTTAATCAATCTAGTTTTTAATCATAAATGATAAATGAATGCAAATATAGCCTAACCCAATGTGATTTTCAAGAAAAATGAGAAGCATTCATATACTAACCTCTCTGGATGCCAATGAACAAATATGACTCCTAAAATCTGCCAAGAAAGGAATTGTATCTCCCTACAATAACTAGAGACTATATGGGACATTTGTAGAATGTGATCCCACTCAGGCATGGATGGCATCCTTTCATCATCCATTTTCAAAAGAATATGAGCACAGGAAAGAAAAATGAAGGAGGAGAGAAGAGAAGGAAAAGAGAAAAAGAGAGGAAGAAAAGTAAAAAGAGAAAAGTGAGATTTTATAGTAAAATATGGTTTAAGTTAGGTTTTTCTTTGAAGAAAAATGAGAAGAAAAGAAAAAGGGAGAATGAAGGGGTTAATATCAGGAAAGGAGAATTTGAAAAAGGAAAATGTGAAAAAAATAATGAAGAAATTTTGAGCAATGTAGTGGGCCAGGAAAACCCAAGGATTATGTTTTGGAAGAAAGGGTTGTTCATGTAGTATCCCTGAAGCTTGAGGATCAAGAAAGGGTTGCTCATGTAGTATCCCTAAAGCTTGTAATCAAGAAAGGGTTGTTTAGGTAGTATTCTTGAAGATTAAGGATCAAAAAAGGGTTGTTTGGGTAGTTTCCCTAAAGCTCATGATTGAGAAAGGGTTGTTCAGGAAGTATCCTTGAAGCTCGAAGATTAAGAGAGGTTTGTTTAGGTAGTATCCCCGAAGCTCGTGATCAATAAAGGGTTGTTTGGATAGTACCCCCCTGAAGATCGAGGTCAAAAAAGGGCTATTTGGGTAGTATCCCCAAAGCTCGTAATCAAGAAAGGACTATTTGGGTTGTATCCCTGAAGTTTATACTTTAGTTAAGTGGTAATCGAGCTAGGAAAACCTAAGAGTCTTCAATTCATTTGAGTGGCAATCAAGCTAGGAAAACAAGAGAGTCTTCATTTTATTTAAGTAGCAATCGGGCTAGGAAAACCCAAGAATCATGTTTCACTTGAGTGATGTACTGGGCCAAGAAAACCCAAGAATCATGTTTTAGTTGAGTGGCGATCAGGCCAGGAAAACTCGAGAGTCTGCATTTCAGTTAAGTGGTGATTAGGCCAGGAAAACCTGAGAATCACATTTTTAGTTGAGTGATGTATCGGGTCAAGAAAACTCAAGAATCATGTTTCAATTGAGTGGAGATCAGGCCAGGAAAGCTCATGAATCGCATGCTTGTTAAGTAGTGTATTAGTCCAGGAAAACCTAAGGATTATTATTTTTAAATAATTTACTGAATATTAATGATTGGATGATCGAGCCAGGAAAACTCGAGGATTATGGTCATGTTTCAAGATTGAAGAATTCATTTCTCGAGTGAAACTTGGGAGTTAGGTATGCTGTTTATTGTTTTCTTATGTTGTGTTGTGTTGTGCATGTGATTTTTTTAAAAAACTATCATTGTATGCATTTGGTTTTTTGAAAAAATTAGGAGGTAAACTATAGAGACTCGATTCGATCGGCCCGTGATAAGGAGAAAACTGTGGATGCTTGATTTGATTAGCCTATAATAGAGCCCAATTATGAGAAATGCAAAGCATGAATGCAAGAGAGAAACCTGAAATTTCCTCAAAAATCAGCCTAAGAGCTTGAAACCCATAAATCCGAGCCCAAAACCCCTATAGAACAAGTCCAGGTTACCCTGGCCCACTAGGCCCAATGAAAGCAAGCCAGAGAGGCAATCACCTCTATGGCTGCAAATGATTGCCTCATCATAGAGGCACTGCCTCTGCACATAGCTAGTTGCCTCTACATTAAATGCAGAGGTGACACTGGTGGTTAAGTATGGGCCTACCTCAACTAGAACTCTGTCTCTGGTATTAAAAAGAAAATTTTTGGGAAGGGAAAAAGACTAAAAAATGCAATAATGAAAAAAAAAGTAAGGGTATGGGCTAGGCATGAGATTAAAAAAGAGAAAAAGAGAGAGAGAAGGGGGGTAACAATTTTAGCCAAAAAAGAGAGAGTTTTAAGGAAAGAAAAGCTTTGAAATAAGGAGGAAAAACATTCTTGGAGAGGGAGGAATGTGAACCAAGTTTAAGGGCCATTTTCTTGAAGAAGAAGGATAGAAAAACTTGCATTTAAGGGAAGTTCAACACCTATATCCATTTCTGAAGGCCAACTATATTAGAAAAGCTCATCTTTCAGTAATTATCTTGACTTTTTCTTAATGGTTAAGATATAGATTTGTATAATCTTTTACTTACTTGTATAACCCTTAGCTTACTTGTTTATTAGCTTGTTTACTCACTCTCTTGTGTTTATTGTTTATGATATGCTATGTCCTTACCATGATTTACTGAGTTTTAGGTGTAGTTATGCATTTAGCTTGTTTTCATTAATTGATCCTTGCTTGAAGTAGAAGTCTACTAGTTAGAGAGTCATCCTGGCCTATTGAGAGGTATTGCCTCACTGTGATAAGGCGATCGCCTCTTCCACCTTGATAGGTCCTCACATATTTTCTATTTTAATATTTCATATATATCATGCATGGTTTGAATCTTCATGAATCCCATTTCTCTTATATCTTTAGTCTACTTCACATAGTCATTTTTGCTATTTCATTTAGGGTTAATGTTTGAATATTCATAATCTCTATTTGTATAAATTTAATTTGCAAATTAACTTGTCGGTTCTTCTTGTATGATTTTCTATGTCTTGGAAGTTAATATCTTTTGTATTGTAAGGAATCATAATGATTTTAATCATTCGATTTAGTACCTAATCCTTTTCCCCTTTTGTTATATTTTTTGGTAATTTAATGCTTGTTTATTTTTGGTTTATTTTCTGTTTATTATACTTTCATTTAAATAAAGCATTGTAATCCTTAATCCCCTTCCCCATTTAATTTGAATGTATGGTTGTAAATTATTATTATTTTCTTTGTTTAGGGTGAATGTTGGGACCAAATGCATAAAGGAAACTAATGTGCAAACATGGGCTTAATTATTAAATGAGATAATTGTTCAAAGGAAATTGCAATTCACGTGGTAATAAAGAAATCATTGAATAATTAAAGGTAATAAATTACAAGACACAAATGGAGGCCAATAGCAAGATTGAGTGGGCATCTAAACGCCCATACCTTATTTCTAAACCCGATCTTTAATTATAGCCTTTGGGAACTTTTATTGAATCTAGTTATTATACAGTGTATCCTGACTTTTATCTGAGTAGTGACTCCATCTATAATTAGGCTTTATAACCTATTTTGTATTTCCTAGTGGGCCTCAAGCCACATAGTGTCATGGTTTCCAAACACTTGAGCATGCACTAAACCCCACCACCTATAATGGATTCGTCATGTTTAGAGATAGGAATTTATTGTACAATTCGTCAGTGCAACAACGCAATTTCAATTATCCATATTAGCAGGGGATTATGTGCGACTCTCTAGATTTGACTTACAAGGATAAGGTGGAAGTACAAGTCAGAGATATTGTCATTACAGGCACAGATGAGTAGCTTGATAATATGTATCCATTCAAATTTATTGAAATCTTTGATCAGATGGAGATGGAGCCTAAATTTCTAGCTTGGACGATCGTAGTGAATTCACTATTTAGTGCTCTTAATGATGAGTACTTCTCTCCATTTGGTACAGCCGTAGAAAGGATCGAGTACGTGCATGAAGGTGGTAAGTATGATGATATTACAATAATTTTTGCCATGATTGAATCAGAGCAATAGACATGCTTATGATGTTAATTTTTTTAAAAGTAGGTATATAGTTAAATTTGAATAGACATTATTATTCTTATGAGGTTATCATCAAATGTTAATACAAAAAAGGCAAATTCAACTCTTCCTATAACTATTATTATATTAATGTAGTTTTTTTTAAGCTTCCATTAATGGTTGAACTAGGTTCTCAAAAAATCAAATATTTTTTATATTTGAAATTGTCCAACTCTTTGCTCATTTTTTTCTACTAATTAAGTTTTTCAAATTAATTCTATTATTTTTCATGGATTCTCTTATAATTAGTCTAAATGTAATCCTGATAATTTGTTTGTTTGTGTTCTACACTTCTAATTATGGTGATTGGACTTAACTACAAGCTTTAATAGCCCTGAAAGAAGCTTCATGCATGCTCACACCAACTATATCATAAATGTTGATAGATGTAAATATTAACTAAATAGAATCATCGATCATTTTATTCTTTGATCCCATCTCTTAGAAATTAAAATGACTTTTCTTTTATTTTGTTGTATTTCAAATGGTTTTATGTTTACAATTTATGAATGGTGATTACTATATATAATTAATTCAAAAAATTTAGTCTAATAATGTGAAAATATTATGTGATGGGCAAAAGGATAATTGTTTATGTCGCTAATAGCCATATGAACAGTGTGTTACTGGTAGTAATAATTTTTAATATAATATTTTTAAATTATTTTAATAATTAATTAATTAATTAATTAACATTGTAACTATGAATGACCATGGAATTGACTTTAGCTTCTTACGTCATTTGTCAATTTTAACTTATTGCAATTTTGGTAAAGGAAGATTTTTTGTGTTAATTCTACAATTTTGCAATCTCTAAGCTAAAATGTTGTACATTGAGAGTTTGAATTTTCATTTTTTTTATGGATAATATATCTTTGAAAATAAAATATAATTAAAAATTGAATTAAAGTATATGATAATATTCATATTTTTATTATTTTATAGATAATAATATACAAACAAAGAAAAAATGGAATGAAATGGTTAGATTTTAAGTTTTTGCTGATAAAATTGGAGAAAATAAAATGATTACAACTAATATTAAAAGGAAAAATTTTAAAAATTTAAAACAAACTAGGTGAACCAATCATGTTGTGTTGTTGGTAGGAACATACATTGCATCTACATTCCTATTACGTGATAAAGTGCATTTTTGCCCCTAAAGTATACCCACAAGCTCACATATGCCCCTAAATTAATTTTTAGCTCAATTATACTCAAAAATCAAGTTTTATTGATTTTATGCCCCTCTCTTTAATAGAGGCGTTAAATCATTGTCAATGGCCTTTGTAATTGCCATATCACCCATCAAGGAGTCACGTGCCTGGCTCCTCCTCCTTCTCCTTCTTTAATCTTTGTTAATAAATAACATCAAAAAAAACATCAAAACTGTTCTTTAATCTCTATTAATAAATAACATCAAAACTGTTCTTTAATCTCTATTAATAAATAACATCAAAACTGTCATCATGTACCATTGATATATTTCAATCTATCAATGACAAATTGAGAAGAAAATAAATGAAGAAAACAACACATAAAGTGCAGCATTTCTGTAGATTCCACCCATGCAAAATTATAAAGTTCAGCATTTCTTCCCCATTTCCCATCTGAGAATATTTTTCTCATCATCCACACATAATAACTATACTCATAAATAAATTCGATCGAAACTGCCATAGTTCCATACCAAATAAGCTCCTCACCCTCATAAACAGGATTTGATAGCAACCCTTTCTTCACACTCCAAGAACCTAGGATCAATTCATAATCACATACAACTAATCTCTGATCCCATCGAATATAAAATGGCAATGTAAAGCTCAATTTCACACACTTGGCTCCAAAAAGAATCCAAAATTCTCCTTTTATTTCATATACAATTACCATCCAGATTATCTTCCTCTCAATCTAGCAAAATACCAAATGCATAATGTTAATGCATACATTAAGAAAAATCATATTCATATCAACATTAACTAGATTGGAAAAAAAAAAGGTAAAACCTAGAAAGCAAGAAACTCAAAATTCAAATAATTGACACAGAATTTCATCTATTATTAGAAAATAATGAGTGCCCAGATGAAAATTATCAATAAATAACTAGAAATTTTGAATAAATGATAGAAATGAAAGAAAGTTATTGAAAGAAAAAAAAAGTGGTTAAAGCATCAATTTGCCCCTGAATTTGGACACAGTAGTCAATTAACCCAAATTCTAACTTTTTGGCCAATTATTCCAACTTGGGGGTTATTTGCCATGTTAAAGGAAAAAAAATTATTTCCCAAATTACGGTTGTTTTAAAACTTATTCCTATGCATATAGTGAAATGGGAAAATAATTCCCATATTATGGTGATTTTGGCTAAGTTGTCAGCCTGACATAGAGAGAGGACACAAAACGCTACTTGAAGTAGCATAATGTACAAAATGCTACTTCAAGTAACATTTTGTACTTTTAATTTTTTTTTTTTAAATAATTGTAGTCACATAACCCACCACACCCTAAAAATTGTAGTCCCATTTTTAAACAATTTCTCTCTCCTTATATATATATATAATTGTGTAATGATTATTTATATAATTGTGTAATAATTATGTTAATTTTTTAAATATTATAAATGGTACCTAATTATTAAGTTATGATTATGTTAATTTTAATAATATTTAGATACTAACCATTGTTTATTGATTGTTAATTTAATAATAATAACAACAACAACAACAACAACAACAACAACAATAATAATAATAATAATAATATATCTTATTAGCAACAATAATAGTCAATAGTTGTAGTTATTTTATTGAAATGTTATGTATAATTAAGATAATTTAAAATAAAATTAATAATAATTACATAGATTTACATACTAAAATTATATAAAAGTTATTATGAATTTGTATGAATAATAATAATAATAAGAGTAGCTAATTTGTGAAAATAATTAAATGAAAAAATTTGTTATTAGTAATTAATATATTAAAAAAATTAATTAAAATATAAATAAGAATCATTATTAATGTACTTTTTAGGATTATTTGCCAGACATTGTCCGATTTTCTAGTCGTAACTAAAAAAATTTCATGATATGATTTTTTTTAGATTAAGTCAAGCATTTTATATGGATAAAATAATTTGGATTAATTATATATTTGTTCATTATCCAATATAAGTTGTTGTAACGAAAATATTAACGATTGATAAATAATAGTTATAATAATGAGAAATACAAATAAAGTCGTAAAGAGAAAAAGAAAAAAAAGTTAGGTGTCACAAGGTCTATGCATGTGGACTCTAGAGCATAAGTCCGAATTGCGATAACAAGCAACCCGTGCTGAGCTCATATCAATGAACTGAGATCCAATGCTATGAGAATCACCACCACCATCATTATCTCAACATCAAGGTCATCATCATCATCATCATCAGCATTGATAGTAGTGTCACGAGGCGCATACATATTTAGATCAGGTGGAGGTGTTCGATGTGATGGAGTAGGTAGCACTTCATGAGGCTAAGGGGTGGGAAATAAGGATAAAAACTTTGTGTTGAAGAAGGAATTAATGGAAAATGAGGAGTTTGTAGAGCCGAAGCCATTTCTAATAAATTTAAAATAAAAGTAAATGGCAATTGACTGAGATGGAAGTTTTTGAATTGTAAGTTAACAAAGGGATAGGGAGTAGGGTGTGATGAAGAGGGAAAGGATAGAGAAGAAAAAGGTAATTGGGTAGGAGAAGTCAGATTTGACGCATGAAAGAATGGATCGGATGGGTAAGTAAAGGAAAAATGAGGCGGAAGATTGAATAAAGTACCTGATAGACCAACTTCTGAGACTAAAATCGATGAGATGTTGATGCCCTGGGTGGAAGGAGCTATGGGGATCTTTGTATGAACATAGTGTGGCTAAGGAATAGGAATACATTCATCACTTGTAGGTGGGGTTTATGAGTCATTGAGTGTCAGCGTGAATGACATTGATGACATCGTAGTGTCTCCTCAGCAACAGGCCCAGCAAGAATCAATTGTTGTGGGAGTGGGGCAAGGTTAGGGCATGGCATATTATTTCATACTCATCGCCTAATCTCATTAAGTGCAATTTATGAACTGTTGAAGATCTGATTAGCTTAAGATAAATCTCGAGTCAACATAATTTGCTTAAGTGCATCAGCCTACACATTTAGAAGAAATAAATTTATAAAAAATTTAACAAATGATGTAGCAAGATATTTGTTGATAAAATAAAATTATGTATGTACACCTACTCCAAACTGAGCACTAATGGGTGAGATCCATCAACATGTCACTGAACAGTACCACTCTAAATATTGTGAATGGTAATGTATGGATCCATATGAAGGTTCCCCAACCACAACATGATGAGCTCAATGGCCCCAAAACTCGATCCATTGGGCATGTTTTTATGCCTAATTTATGTCATGATCCCTTAAATTATTATAATGCAACTCATCAAAGTGAAAAGGACAATGAGGAATGGGTTGTACACATCCAAATTGTCATAGTATCCTATTATAGGGTAGTGCCATTCAACAATATGGATGCATATGAGAGGTACTATCAACCGCCATATGTCATGCCCTTATAAGTAATAAGCGGGTACTTGTTGAATGACATCCTTGATGTATGGCTCCCAGATAATCTATATAAGTAATAAATATTTGTTTATTTGAAATAATAATATGGTTATTTCAGTTAAATGTTTTATACAATATAATTAATTGATAATGATGCTAATGATGACGATGACGAAGACGACGATGATGACCATCACAATAATAATAATAATAATCATAATAATACTAATTTATTATAGTTTAAATATATATGATTAGATAAAGTTAATAGTAACTATTTTGCAATAATAATAACTATAGAATTTTATGGGGAAAAAAGTTTACTAAAAAATAAGAAAATTAATTATAGTAAATAATTTATTCTAAATATTGAATTACAATATGTATACGATGATGATTATTATTAATAAATTTAATAAATTTCTTTATAATATTTATAGAGAAGTAAATTTGCTATAAAATATTGCAAAAATTACATAATTAAAGTTTTACCCTATCCTGACGTGCATTATCTAGTTTCAGACGAATGTCTAAAATGACATGTGCAGGAATAGATGTAATTGCACATGGTTGGCTCCATCTAAAATAATTGCATGTCTCATGTTAGTCAATTGATATTATCAATAAAATTTAAAATATAATTAAAATTTAAAAATATAACTAATATACCTTTGACCCAAACGTGCATCTGACAAAATTGACCGGTGACATAGTGTAGGTGCGAGAAAAGAAAATTGCTCCCACGCCCATAGTTAAAGGAGAAAGAGTGAGTTGCCCATGTATGTCATTGCAGGCAACCTCGATGCATAATAAAGCTCCCTATACAAGAAAGCCAAACATGCAAAGCCCCAACTGTATTGGCCAATTAAGTCAATATTTTTCAAGAATTGAAGGAACTGCAAGCTAACTCTATTGGTAGCTACTATCATTAGGAACAATACCAATGAACAAAGCTATAAAATTTATGCATGTATGTGTCTATGCAATATTGTCTGGTTAACTTGTTGAGGTAATTCTATAAATTTCTCCTTAAACCATGAATTAAAAACTAATGAGTTATGAATGTCATCAAGTTCAATTGAAATCCTTAGAAGTGATTGGCATAAATCTAGGTAATCACGACGAACTCAACCAATAATAGGACTCTCATTAATCAGCAACCCTGTCAAAACAACAACATCCTGGAGTGTGATAGTGCACTCTCCATCCAAAAGATGGAAAGTATATGTCTTTAGTCTTCAACGCTCCACTAGGGCATAAATTAAATGTCAATCATCTTGACGTTGGCAAATTCGTGCAACTCCGAGAAAGCTAGTTTTTTTTAATAACCCCTCCATTTCAGGAGTCATGTTTACATATATGTTCTTTATATGAAATGTGCATCGATATTGAATCACCAGATCTTGCAACTGTAAATGTTATTTATATAATTAATAATGACACTTTGTTTCATCAATAATCCACTCCCTTTCACATTTTTCTTAAAATTAATATTCGTTTGTTTTGTACATTTACCACATATACCTTCGTAATGACCACATTTATTTTTTACCCCAAAATGCCAAATAGCCCTAAATAAATATTCCTAATTACCTGGTCATGTGATATAGCATGCGATCTATATTCATTTTATAATTTTAGTAATGATGCATCATATAGCTCAGCCTAGATGTAATTACCTAGCTGGTAATTTTGCACCATATCTACAAAAATAAATGACAAATAATATGCAGTCAACATCTTTGACTAATAAAATTTATCTTACTTATTGTAAATACATGTATTGTAATGACACGACATTCAAATCTTATATCTTAATGACAACTCAATCAATTTATTTCTCTATGTAAAATATAACCACAACCCAATGACATATGATACAAAATGACAGGTTCAATTATGAGATTCACATGTTAATTAAAGGACATAATTTATATTGATTTGACAAAACAAGTGACATGGACAGTAATTGATTTCACAATTGAAAATTTTATATAATAAGCAAAAAATATATGATACAAATTCACAACTACAATTATAGGAATCACATGTCATGTACAGACATAATTTACTCTTGATTGAATAACACGAGTTTCTTATTTGCCATAAATAACAAGTGGTCATAAATGTGGCATACTACAATATCATATTGGGTTTATAAATTTTATATCATTAGATATATAAGGTAGTACTATAAATACATATTCAATTAACCCACATTCATATATGCATACACATATGCAAATTTTCTTCTCTATAGATGGCAAGTGGTTCTTCACATGGTGGTAGAGGTAGAATATAGTTATTACCAGAATATAATGATGGGTATCTCCAATTTAGAAGGTCAAATTTAAAAGAATACTATGCAAGATTTTGACAGGAATAGGCATTTTAAATAAATGAATATGATATTATAGTTGCCCAACTACATTAATTGGGAGCACCTATTGTGAGGCGTTTTTCATTATCAATGCAATGAAGAAATCGATGAGAATATGAAATTATTGTTAAAAGAATTTGAGAGGAGACAAATTGAAAATTTAATACAAAGATATTATATGTTAAAGCTTGCTAATAATCAAGTGACTACAATGGGTATAACACTTTCCCAAATAGAGGTAAACAATATTCTTAATAATCTAGCTTACATTTCTGACTATAAAATGTCTGATGAAGAATAAATTATTACATGTACTTTATTATGTTATGTTTCCTCATATGATATTTCAATATCAAATTTACATTCATGGGAGTGAAGTATTGAATTATACTATCTAGCTTGTCTTACATCTCCATTTTTTAATAACTCTTTTGTATGTCATCTACAGAATTGTCTATTCAAACATATTTTTATATGATTATTCTCCTCTCTGATATGATATAAAGCATTTGGTATGTCATCCATGTTACATCATCTCATTTGAATTTCTCGTGCTTTAAGTACACGTATATTAAGTTCTATAACTTCTTCATGTAGTGCTTCAGATTCTTATTGATGATATTGCCATTCTTCAATCATTTTTACCAAAACAGCATGACTATTATATTGGCTTGGATCCATTGATTATAAAAAATCATCATCTAGAGCCCAATGACGACTTGTGACCCTAAATATATCTCCTGGAGAATAAACTCTAAACATTGTACCTACAAAATGTATTAATTTATCTAATAATTCAAATAATTTAATTTACATGCTACTAATTTCATAAATAATATCACGTTTTAATACATATTAACAATATTTTAGTAAATATGAAGGAAGGTATTTTACAAAGTCAGTATCATTATGAGTATAATCTTATATGCCCTCGATGTTTATGTCAGTCACACTACCTTCTACTTCCACTAAGGACTATTGGGTGAGAGCGTCATTATGCATATAATACTTGTTAAGATGATTATTCATCACAACAATCTCCTTTGTAATTGGTTTATTACAATAAATATTTCTTCATTGCGATGTCTTGATAGAGTTGCTAAAATTGATATTGGCATTACTAACTCATGGTACATACAATACTCTTCCAATTCACATCTTATTTCCCATAAACATCCCCATTTTAGATCTAATCTAATAATAATGTCAGAAGACTATCCAAAATCATCTATATTTGTTGTATGATACCCAACAAATATATGATTTGCACATCCTGGTTCAAGAGATAAATAAATGGAATAATTTTTTAATAGCCTTTTAGTTCCACACCAAATTACACCATTTAGGTCTTTATATTTATCAACAATTTTCAATTTATGTTTACTGCATCATCCCTTTAAAGAATTTAATGATCTAATTTTTTTATTATCCTTTTTATTCATTCCTAATAAACATCAAATTTATTACTTATATAAAAATAAATATGTAAGTTTGATGATGACCATTAAAATTTGAGTGTATATAATGATATAGCATAATAAGATATAAAAATTTTTGAATATTTTGTTATTGGAAAAGTTCCATTCAATAGCTCAGTTCATTAATAAAAAATTACATAAATAATAATTATTAATTTCGTCCACATGTCCTAGCATTATGCCCGAGCAAACCACATTTCATGCAAATGTTTGATCCAACATTTGAATTTCTTTCATCCATTTTATTTTTGATGCACATAGATCTTGGTCTTTCTTTTTTCTATTTCCATGTTGGATTTAATATAAATGGCAAATCACGTGAATGCAGCCAATAAGCTGGATCACCTAAAAGAACAAAACAAGTTGACCAACATTTTTAAATTTTCACTGATGGAGTGAAATAAAATAATAAATTCTCTGTAATCAAGTCCATATGTCATACAACCAGTAATGGCATGAGAATATGGAATCATGCTTTATTAGAACTTCTTGTATATGCAGCTTCTTTATTTTAGATTAACAACTTTTTTATGACCACCTTTTCTTCGTGCATTGTTAAAAGTAATTGTTATTTGGAAGATCATATTCTCTTCATCGTACCTTTATATGACATAGCCATTTGCCTTGTCAATTCAATGCTTGAGTGTGTCTAAATATGTTGGTGTCCATCAAAAGCGTTCATTTAATAATTTTGAATATTCAGTTCAATGATGATCAAACATATCAACTAACTTCATAAATATTTATTACATCATTATAGTAACCATCATTGACCTAATACACTTAAACATGGCATTCACCAATTCAGCATAATTTGTAGTCATAACACCATGATGATGACCACTATCATACGATAAAGTCCATTTCTCCTTTGGGATTTTATCAATCCATTGTTTAGACTTTGAATGTCAGAGCTTTACTTTGGTCATCCATCTTATGAACTTTCTTTTCTGAAACTCTCAGCCAACTTTATCAAGTATGTTCTTTATGGCACCATTCTTAAACTTTATGTTGTAACTGTTGAGCACATAATGCAAATAGTATCGATATGGATTACCACACTACAATTCTTGCTTCATCGAATGCTTTATTCCAATATGACGATTAGACATGATGCAAATATCATCTCTTCCTTTTTAGGACAAATATTGTAACATCTTCATGAAGTACTCCTAATTTTCTTTATTCTCTTTTTTTTTTACTAAACCAAACACTAATGGTAATATAGCATTATTTCCATCAACTACTTCAGTAGTCATGAGTGCACTTCTATATTTACTGTCTAAAAATGTCCCATCCATATATATAATAGGTTTGCAATGTTCGAACCTATTAATATATAGCTTATATGCACTAAACATGAATTTGAATTGTCATACCCATAGAACAAGAACATGATTCACCAAATGTGCCTCCCCTTCATTATGCCAAAAAGATCAAGGATTAAGTGTCATTTTTGTATGCATGAAGGCATAGAGCAATTTTTAAGAGTCATTCCACCCCCCCCCCCTCATAAATTCATAATTTTCTTCTGTTTTCCTTTCCAAACCTTTTTATAGGTTGATGTGATTCCAAACCGTTCTTTTAACCTAGCAAGCAATGCTTTTACCTTAATGCCTAGCTGCACCTCTAACATTGCTTGTATGTATGCGATAATCAGATTGGAGTCAAAATTCCTATTATCTTAACTCTGTCCAGGAGGACTACAAGTGTAAGGACCATTGTACCTCATTATTTCCCGAACCCACTTCGCTTAAGCTTAGTGGCTCTTGCCCTTTATTCATAGCCTAACTTGCAAACTAAGGTTCTAGTATTACTCCTAGTTTTATAACTTTAAAATTATCCTAACTCTTAATGAATACAACTTGCAAGTTGTTTTGACTACATTTTTAGATTGAAATAACATACCCTTCGCCAATTCTTTTGATAGGTCCCAGAATAGATCATCTACGTTTGATGGATTTCTATTAACATATATATCCTCAAGATTTACACTTTCAACTTGTGAAGGAATTTGTCTATTTACCCCTTCAACTATTGCCACCATTAAAGCATTATTGTTAATGTCAACATTACCAACAACATTACCATTGTCATCATCATCATTCTTATAATCATCTTCATCAAAATAATGCTCCTTATCATCATCCTCCTCAACATCCTCATCATTGTCTTGAAGTTCTTCCTCCGGTTCTTCATCTAAACATTCATCCTCTTCCTCCTCAACTTCAATTTCATTTCAAATATATCTTGAGGAACTAGCTTCTACACATGCTTATTTCTAAATGTAATCATAGTAAATTCAACATATAGTTCAATGGCAAGCTAACCCATAAACTTCCTTACCATTTGAAACATATTCCAAACATCAAAATCATCTCTAATTTGCATAAAACCAAACACTGCAATTTCACCAAATCCCATTACTAGATGTCTAAATAAAATTTTCATAATAATTCCATCATCTCTAATTCTGAAAACATTTCTAATTATTTTACATAACCCTTCCAAATCAAAATCATTAATAAAATTGACCATTCTCGATTATGCATTTACTATGTTTGGACCGCATGCAGTTTGAATAATTTGACCACCCAATATATGATCACAGCTCATGCATCTGACATTTCAGCCTATTATGAAAACTAATCACAAAAATTTTTTCAATTTATGTACGTAATAAAATTTATTTCTAGCTACATAAGTAAATCAACACTTTGAACTAACTATTGTTCTTTTCACTCTGTACAACAACTTCACTTACTAAAGACAGTATTTCCATGGTAAGCATTAGATTTATTATGATATAAAATTTCACTAATAAATTTTTCGTAACTATATTGCCACCAAGTAAATATATAAAAAAAAATACAAAAAAAATTTACCACTAATCAATATATTATAAAAATTTATTTTGAATTGAACATACCTCTATAGCTTTGCAAGTGACCTTCTCAATATCACCTTCTACAAAATAAAATAAAAAATACATAAATATATCTAAAACAATAATATAAATATATTCAATACTACAAAAAAAATATTTAACTACATTGCCATTTGTGTGTGTGTGTGTGTGTGTGTGTGTGTGTGTGTAAGTACATAAAAAAACCTTTGTATAATTATGAGTTGATATAAATGATGATTACTAACTAATTAATTAACCAATAAAATATACAATTATATTTCACCAACAATTATATATAATAAAATATTGTGCAATCATATCTAACATAATACCCAAAAAAAATATTGCATACACAAACACTTCATAATAAATATGATATATATTTCATTTTAGGATACATCAAATAAACTTAAATTATTTTATTAACATCAAAAAATATGCACAAAAACTCCTTACATAAAATTAGTATATCTATCACCTAAACCTAATTGTCCTTGGAATTGACTCTTCAATTTTTTCTTTATTCATAATACTTGTGATTATTTTTTTCAACCAAGGAAAATTTGAGTTAGAACCTTTTGAAAGATGACTATTTGGACTAATGGCAAGTTTGGAGGTCCTATTTAAATTGTGCCAAATATTGTCCTCCAAAAATAAATATACTAATGCATCATATGATATTTCATCATTAGGACCCCAAAGTCTCAAATAACGTTGTCCATACTTCAAGAGCAATATAGAGTACAATGCATACTTTTTAGATACTTCACTCATCCTTTTGCCACTACGAAGAAGTTCTTGAATCATTTGGTTCATTATTCTGATATGATCACACAATGAATGCTCAAACTTCATTTTATATTGATCGAGTTCATCAGTTAATTGTCTAACTCTTTCTTGTTGTGCAGTTGTTCTAGCAAATCTAGGAGTAGTAACTATGCGAGTCCCAATACGACAAGGTCTATTTCTCCGTAACTCTCTATAGTCTACAATTCGTTGCATTCTCTTGACATATGACATTTTCCTTAAACACATTAAGAAAATAACAACATAAAAATTAGCTAACATAATTCATAGTCTCAAGCCATAAAAAAAATTCTATTTTTCACAAAATAAAAATAAAAAACATTTCAATACAAAATAAATATATAAATGACTTTAACTATATAAAAAATTTTATTTTATAATAGGGCTTAATATTAAATAATAAATATCTAACAAATTATTTTAAAAAACACAAATATAAAATTCATCGTAGTAAAATAATCACTAACTATACAAAAAATGAATTCTGTAACTAATAAATAAAAATTTGAAACACTAACTAATTACAATAACCTGTTTTTACCTAACTAAATAAACAACGTTTAATTTGATAATTACAATAATTAAACATTATTTTTAACAAACTAAACAAATGTATACTAAAGCATAAATAAAGTTATTTATTATCTCATAAACTAAATAAATATTGTTTATTCTAATTATTATGCAAAATATAGTAAATAAATTTGTGAAAAAATATATATTTTTACTAACTACCTAAATAAATATTTTGTAGTAAAAGGAAAATATTTTTTCAAATCACTAATTACAAATTTTTACTAAATAATAAATTTTACAATTACCTAATTACATATTGTTATTAAAATATTTCGGAATAAAATGGTTATAAAAAGATTTTTTTTTTTAACTAACTCACATCATTATATAAATAAGACATGCTATAAATAATCAACATATTAGAATCATATATTTTACAGAAAATAAAAAGCAAAAAAATTATATAAGACAATATATAAAAATAATAACTACAAATATTTTCATTAAAATATTATTTTAATGTAATTTTTTTTCACTATATGCTAGAAAAATATAAATTTTATTATCTACATAGCAAAGCTTATATAAATAAGAGATGATATCAATTTTTGTTTTGATCTAATTAAATAAACAAAAACATATTTTAACTCATTTGTTTGGATTACTAATTACATATTTTCACTAAATTTCATTTTGTCAATAATTAATTAAAAAAATTTCTACTAACTACCTACACATTTTTCACTATCTACATAAAAAATAATGTTTCATCACAAAATAATTATAAATATAAGACAATATATAAAAAATTAACTAAAACAATATCTAAATAATTTTTTATTATTCTTACTATCTAATGAAATAAAAAATTCAACAATATCCAAAATATTACCAACATGCAATAAAAATGTAAATTTCATTTACTACATAACAAAGCTTAAATAGTTAAAAATTGATATAAGTTGTTCCTACTATCTAAATAATGAACCAAAAAACAATAAATAAATAAACAACACAAATATGTTAACAACAATTATATCTCACAAAATATACATAAATGAATAAATACCCATTGTATACAACCATAAATTATAATTTTTTTCACTCATCAACATATTGAATAATAGAATTATCAACAAAACATACCTTTTTAGCTTTCAATTTTCACCTCCTCAATATCACATTAAAAAAATTTTAAAAAAAACACACACACACAAAAAAAATTTTAAGGTAATAAATACAAAATCTTCACTAACTATATAAACGAAATATATAAATGAATTTATAAATTTGCAACCCTAACTAATTACATTATTTTTTTAATTAACTTTCTAATCTTTTTTTTTTTCCTAAATAAACAAAATTTCATACATTTCAATATAAATATAAAACACTTTTTTCACTTAATACAAACAAAAAAAATTAAAAAATAGAACAATACAATGCATACATACATTAAAATTTACCTTTTTCTTAGAAATGGAACCAGTGGATCTTTATGCCAAGAAGAAATGAACAAGCTTAAAAAAAATTGCAAAAAGAAATTGAGAGAAGCTTATGAAGGAAAAGGATGTAGGAGGATAATGAAAGTGATAGTAAATTAGGTCGAGAGGGAAATGGATTTAAGAGCAAGATGAACACCCAAAACACAACTTGAATTACCAAAATGGGTGAATAAATTCTACTGATGGGATGTCTCAAGCACGCCATCATCTCACAAGTAAACAATATCAAAACGCTACTCAGAGTAGCGTTCTCCAGGTGAACAGTCCCAAAACGCTACTCAGAGTAGCATTTTGATATTATTGTACAGCAGCCTTCCCAGCATTGGGAAAGGGCGGAATAAGGTTGTACAAATAGTCCAAAATGCTACTTCAACTAACGGTTTTTTGCTCTATAAACTAAATGGGACGCAGCATTGGGAAGGGGAGAAAAAAGCTGGAAAACAGCAGCAAAAACACTACTATGACTAGTGTTTTGATGGTTGCTTGCCTTACGCTATTTCAAGTAGCAGTTTGAATTTAGCTAAAATTTTTCTATAGCTATAATGCTACTTCAAGTAGCGTTTTATGTTTTCTAATCCAAAAGAAAAAACCATAAAATGGGAATAAGTTTCAAAACCACCATATTTTGAGAAATAAATTTTTTTTTCCACAAAAATGGTAAATAGCCCCCCAACTTGGCAAATTTGGCCAACTAGCCCATATTAGATTTTCAGAAAAAATCAATTAGTCCAAAATAACTTTTTTTTAACTAATTCACCCCAAAATTTTCATTTATTGACTAATTAGGTTCAATTTGTCAAAATTAAAATATGAAAGACATGAATTAGTAAAACTTAAATTTAAATTTCATTTTTTAGGAATTAATATTTAATTAAAAATTAAATTATAAAAATTACAAATAATTTTTAATTATTATCAAATAATGCTCATTTATATAATCAAATAATTATGAATGTGGTTTTAAAAATTATTAAATTTAATTTTTAATTTTAATATTCAAATATATAGATATCAAGAAATATTAAAAAAAGAATGTGAATAACAACAAAAGATTGAGAGTATAAACCATTTTAATTATATGTAAATCATGAAATATTATTTTAGAATTTTTTTATTTTTTATTTTTTAATTCAAATTAGTTTAAATTGTATATTCACATTAAAGAAATAGAGAAAAATTTTAGAACTTTTTTTAAATTTTTACTAAAAATAAAATTTTAAAGTATTAATAATTTTCAAAATTTAAAAATTAAAAATTAAATTGCATTACCTATTCAACTTTTTAATTTTTTTAAAAGTCAAATTAAAATTATCAATTATTTTTTATTTTTTATTCATGAATATTAATAGATATAAAAAAAATAAATGAGTAAGAGTGACAGGCTGAGAGCACTAAAATTTTGAATATTAATAAAGAAATGTAGAAAAATTAAAAAAATTCTTATTAAAATTTTCAAAATATAATTATTAAAATTGAATCTAATTACTAATTTATAAAATATTTTGACCAAATTAGATAAAAAATAATGATATAAACTACCCACATGAAAAAGTGTGAGAGATGTGTTTTTGATAAAATAATAAAATTAAATTTACTGAAATATTCATTTCTTTGAAGTAAATATATGATTTAAATTCAAGTAAATTAAAATATTAAAAATTAAAAATTTCAAAAATAATATCTTCTAACTTACATTTAGTTGAAATTTTTTATGTTGTCAATCTTTTATTTTTACTCATACTTTTAATATCTTTTAGAATTCATATGTATAAAATGAAAATAAAAATAAAAATTATTTTTAAAACTGCATATGTAATTATTTAACTATATGTATAAACACTATTTTATCAAAATAAAAAAGTTAAATAGATGCAATTCAATTTTTTTAATTTTTAATTTTTAAAAAATAATTGATTTCAATTTAAATCTATGAAAAAATTAAATTTAAAAATTATTTATAATTTTTTGTATTTTAATTTATAATTTTAATTTATTTTTTAAATTAAATATTAATTCCTAAAAAAATAAAATTTAAATTTAAGTGTTACTAATTCATGTCTTTCATATTTTTAATTTTGATAAATTGGACCTAATTAGCCAATAAATGAAAGTTTTGGGGTGAATTAGTTAAAAAAAAATCTTTTGGACTGATTGAATTTTTTTGAAAAGCTAATTTGGGCTAATTGGCCAAATTTGCCAAATTGGTGGGTGTAAGCACCCAATTTTGTGATGCAATTGTGCATAGTACAATGAAAACCCCTATGATGAAAAATTAATCGATAAATTGATCTCTAGTACTGAAATTTATGATTTCAAGGACTAAATTGTAGTGTTTTTGGACCTAATTGCAAAATCTTGATTCTAGAAATGTTTTTTTAAATTTTTTTAATTTTTTAGGACTATTGAGCAAATTACCAGTCGACATTTAGCTAATGTCGACCAGCATTGGCCTAATGCCAATTAGCATTAGCTAGGACATTCGCATTTTTTTAGTACTTTCCGTCATTTTTCAGTATTTTCGTGTTTTCTAATTGGTCCAAAATTAATTTATTTTAATAAAGAAATATTTTTAATATTTTCTATGTACAATATGCGTCCATTACGTGTATTTTCTCTTTCTAAAATCCTTTTATCCTGATTTTTTATTTTGAAAAAAAAAATAGAACTCCTTTATCCTGCCTCTCCTGTGATCACATAAGAGGTTAGCAGTGTTGTGATCATGCGAGAGTTGTTAGCTGAGGATAAAAGGAAAGAAAAGTGACAAACAGAGGGGACGGTCTAGAGAAACTAGGGTTTTGAAGAAAAGTTTGAGAGAAAAATGAGAGAAAAATTAACACCAAAAAAAAAACCTTTATACTGCAGATTTCAAAGAAACCTTTTCAAAAGGAAGAAAAATAAATTCTTTATTTTTTTTAGTCCAAGAAATCAAGAAGAAAAGCAATAGAGTCAATCTCAAGACAGTGACAATCCCAAATCTGAGGGGCATTCAAATAGCATCTGCACAACATTCTTCATCTCTATTCCCTTATTTCTTTCTTTATTTATTATTTTCTTTGATTTAATTTTTTTATTTTCTTATTTAATTAGCACTAATCTGTTTCTTTTGTTTCTGCATTTTATTTTTATTTTGATTTTGGCTTGAGATGGGTATAACTGGAATGACTACGTGAGGGCAAATGAACAGATAAAAGATACATGGAATGCCATGGATTAGAACCTATAACATTTTAACATAGGTTTTTAGGGTTCTGCTTTTTATTTTATTTGCTTTTATTAGGTTTGTATATAATTTTCTATTTATTTTATTCCTATAGGAATTGTATTAACCTCAATAGTAGAAATAGTAATTATTTGCTTTGTGTTCTTAAAATTAATTAGTAATTAGGGTTTCACTTGGTAAAACTTGATAAAATCAATTATGGCAGTAGATTAATTTTAGGATTACATGAAATTGAATTAGGGTTTCTTAGGAAAATCATGTCAAAATTGTTGTTTTGATCTATTTTTGGTATGTTTGTTGATTTGGGTTATGTTTTTTTTTTATGCCTTTCGGGCCCTAAGCCCACATTAGGTCTAAACCCACTTAATCAATAGACTTAAATTGGCTTTAGGGTTTAATTTAATTAAAACCAATGTAGACCCATTTTAGGTTAAGTAGATTTAGGCCCATTTTGATTAATAAAATCAATTTAGATTTAGCCCAGCCTAATAAAGCATTTTTAATTTTTAAAATTAATTTAGACTTTAAGCTCATTTTCTAGGTAATCAAAATTTATTTGGATTTAGCTCAGCCCATTTAATTTCATTATTTTTAAAATAAATAGAGTTAGACCCACATTTCACTCAAAATAAAATCAAGTTAAACTTAGGCCCACTAATTCAATTTTCCCTTTAAAATTTTATAGACTTAAGCCCATTTCCTTAAATAAGTTAAAACAAATAGACCTAGGTTCACTAAAATTGATCAAATGTAGGTCCTTTGTTAGCCCACTTCACATGTAAATAAAATGTAAAATTAGCTAACTTCTAAATAAAATTAACCTAGTTTAGACTTAGGGACATTATTACCTCTTGTATGCATTTTTTACATATAATTTTATGACCTGTTGCTTATTTGGGTTAAATGGATGTTTAATTAGGGTTTAAATAAAATTGTATATAATTAGAGAATAAGATAGTAATTCATAAAGTAATTTTAAATGAACACAAGACTACAAGAAGTTAGTATTTTGTTCCCAGAATTTCCTAGTTGTGGTGCTAGCTTTCTTTTAGAGAATCAAGTACCACCTTTTAATTTGTCCCAATTATTACCCTGGGTGGTGACTCCTCATCTCCATGTCATGTCTTTGTAACAATGGTTAGTGTGTTCTCTATGGTCCTAAGCCTAAACAGTGTCGCGGTTGCTAAAATCTTGGACGCGTGCTAAACCCCACCGTCTATAGTGGTGACTCCACTGGGGATAAGAGATACTTATTCTACTTGTGTTCTTTAAAGTTATTTTATTAATTATCATTTTATTCTTGCATTCATTCTTCATGTCCCTATTAAAATGATGACGTTGGTTTATGATTCCATTATTCCACTAGCTTCATGGAATTATAAATTGGCTAACCATTACTCTTAGCCTTAACTCAGTTCAAGAGAGATTATCGGGCTCATCTAACCATAGTCTATAACCCAACTCATAAAGGGGAGTAGTCTTCTCTTGAGTTTGCAAAGGATACTGAGCCCCTCTGACCTTGGCCTATAACTTAAGACTTAAAGGAGGGCATCTTGCTAAGGGAACCTTGACCGTTTTACTAGACCCTAACCACATATAATGGCATAGTTACTTCCCCTAGGATCTACCAAAAATTGCTTGTATGATTTTACCATGAGGATTTCTATCTATAAAAGCCCAGGCCCATACTTTTGAAGCCCCTTAGGGTAATAAAGATTGGGCTAGACCTTTTGTTTCTATGCTTATTGCCATGAGGTATTTCTATTTATAAAAGCCTAGGCCCATACTTTTAAAGCCCTCAGGGGTAATAAAGATTGGATTAGACCTTTATACTTAGGAATGTTGTTTCTATGCTTTATTGCTTTAAAAGAGATTTGGCATGCACGTCGGTCCCTGATATCCCATGTTGATATTAAGACCAAGACCAAAAATCCTAGTACAAGAAACTCACCATTGAAACATGTGTGGAAGGAACAAGGTTGGAACAATATATGTTGTACATTTAATTGATACTTGCTACTTGTTGCATAGCACATGCATCATGCAAACATGCATACATGCATCTCATTCATTATACTAACACCTTATTTTTTAGCCATCATAGATACATCAGGGTCTTCTCGTATTTGGGGACGGAAAGGTAGCAGACTAAGAAGAACGAGTCAGAGTCCGAAAGCCTTAGCAAAGGAAATCTTAAACAGACTGGATAGACTGGAAAAAAGACCTATTAACCCACTTTACTTGAAAACTAAACCAACTTCACCCAAAATTGAACAAATAGAATAACATCGACGGAACTGGACCTTAGAAGACATCAAGGAAGCTTTGATGGATGACATAAGGGCTATAATGCAAGATGATCTAAGACAAGCACTAACTAGACTGATGCAACCTGCTACTATTATACCACCACCTACAATTGACCAACCACCTATTGTTGCTGCTATCCCACCTGCCACAGATGCTCCACCTGCTGCCAATAATGCTGGGGGCAACTTGTTGCCAGAAATCCACCTATCATTGATATAATGGTAAAAGATGTTGAGACTTACCTGGTAGAAAAAGCCAAAAGAGAATCACTTGAACTAGTACAAGACATTGAGTCCAAGCATATGCAAGTGCTAACCTAGAAGATGTCTAAGATGGAAGAGCTAATCAGGGGACAAAGCATAGGGTATTCATTTGACTTTAATAACATGCTACAGATAGAAGATGATAGGTTGCTTAACAAGATTAAAATGCTACAGCTATAAAAATTTGATGGGAGAGGAGATCCGAGGATTCATCTCAACCAGTACATAACAACCATGAGTACTACTAAAGCACCATTAGCAGTGATTACTAGGTTGTTTGTGTTATCCTTAGAGGGGTATCATAGGCTAGAAAAATCTGTGAGAACTGATTGGAAAGAACTATGTACAGCTTTTTTAAAATAGTATAATTATAATACTAGAGTGGAAGTGTCCATTAGAGATCTAGAACTAACAATGCAGAAACCTAATGAGTCTTTTTTGATTTCTTGACTCATTTCATGAATAAAGCAGGGTTAATGAGGAATAAGCTAGCTGAGAATGATTAGGTTAGGATTTTAGTTTGGAATGTGTCATCTAATATGGTCGAGAGGTTGCAAATGATAAACCCTAAAACATTTATAAACTTGTATAATGATGGTCTACAAGCAGAATAAATTGAGAATGATAAGGAGAGAAGCTCTAAAGGCATAGGAACTCGAAAATACCCAACCGAGGCACACAACAGGGAAGTACTAGTCGAGTTATGGAGTTACGCGCAGTTCAGCAACCTTGGAGATTCTCTAACTTTAACCAACCACTCTCTAAAGTCTTAGAATAGTTGGTCCAAAGAGGCTTACTCTGACCCTTAACCTTTTCCAAACCACCCAACCTGAATGTCCCAGGCTACGACCCCAATAGCTACTGCAAGATTCACCAAGTAACTGGCCACTCCACAGACACTTGTATTCGCCTTAAACACAAGATCCAAAACCTAATAGACTTTAAAAAAATCATAGACCCTGAAAAATCCAACTCCAACCTAAATACTAAAAATAATCCTTTCCCTTACTACCAAAATGTCCCACCACCGACCAGCATGATGATTAACTCGAGAGTGAGTGAAGAAGAAGTGTTAAACTCCTTTGAAAACCTAAACCCTATAACTAATGGAGAATCTCCTGATGCCTCTAGAGGAGTTGAGGATTTGTTGGGGCAGCCCTCGGGGAAATTTAACTATAAAGGGTTCTATTCCAAACTGCCCTCTGCAGATATCCCAATTAAGTCAATTGTGCCCTTAGGATGGGGCGATGAGTTTAATGATAAGAAAGAATCTAAAACCCCAGAACAACTAGGAGTTAAGGATTTATTAAGGCAGCCCTCAAGAAAATTTGATTATAGGGTGTTATATTCCAAGCCTGCTTCCAATGATATACCCCTTGAGGAGGTTGTGCCTTCAAGATAGGATGATGAATTTGGTGATAGGCCAGCGAAAGAAGAGAAGGAGTCTGTAACTCCTGAACAGGGGATTGAGGAATTACTGAGAGCACATTTAGGAACACTTAGCATGGAGGGAAAGGAAACATGCACAGTAGAAGTATGGAAGGACAGAAAGAGGGATAGAATTATTAAAGTCATAGACATCTGGTATGACTCTAATAAAAAGGTCCAGTTGGTCTGGATGTGTGGAGTGATGACCCCAAAGTGAATCATGTCACTAGAAGTGGGTGGAATTACAAGGTAGCAGAGAAGAAGATTGAGAGAGTTAAAAAAAGAGAAGAGATAGATGATGCAGAAATAGAAGAAAGGGAAAAAGAGGATCTGATTCTCAAACAACTGAAGAAGGCTAAGGCAAATGTCAGTATCTAGGAACTACTAATGCACTCAGGCAGCCATAAAAGAGCTTTAGTGAAAGCTATATCGAACATGAACATTGAAAAAGCAGCCACACCCGAGGCTATGGTAGCAAAGGTTACAAAAAAAACACGGGCTGATAACCTTCTCAGATGATGACCTGCCTTTGGAAGGAAGAAATCATAACAAGGCATTTTTTATCCCAGCTGAAGTAAAAAGGAAAATAACCAAATTTGCAATGGTTAATGATGGTTCTACCATTAATGTATGCCTATTGAAGATCTTACCTAACTTACATTTAAAAGCTGAAGACTTGACAGATTCCAACCTCATAATCAGATCTTGTGATGATAGCACTAGGAATGTGGATGGGACATTGCAAGCTCTAGTTAAAACAAGACTGGTGGAGTCAACCATTGAGTTAATTATGCTAGATATACCAGTTACTTATACTTTGTTCATGGTTCCATGCTCTGGGAGGGGTACCCTCGACTGTGCACCAGAAGATAAAATTCTCTCATGAAGGAGATGTAATGACAATCGAAGTAGGAACCAATGCAGTTGTGGCTTCCATACTGGAAAATAGAAACAAGTGTGTATTCCTCTTAATTTTCAAATTACTGGGATATTTGACAGGACTAAGATGGACCCAAGGATTAAAAAAATGATGGAGAGAATGAATTACCAACCTGGACAAAGGCTAGGCAAGAATGAGTAAGAAAATCCTAAGCTACTAGAATTCAAGAGTCAAAGCAACACTAAAGGATTAGGGTGTGCCGAGATAGGATCCACCAACATAAGGGAAATAAAGAAGGAGAAGGCTAAGAGAAATAAGCCCCTAGGGAGAGTTGAGTCATTAAGTGATAATTTCATCAAGTTAAGAGAGGGCAAGTACTATTTGGGTGCTAAGGAGTCCATCAATGTCACTGGCAAAAATGTTTATGGGCTCAAGATTTTCAAGGACCAGATTATGGAAAACTTAGCCAAGAATAACAAAGAAGAAGTGATGAAGCAAAGTAGCTGGAAGAATAGGGGATACTATTGTCAAGGAGCTGCTATGTCTACCACCTAAAGAGGAGCCACCCCAGGATTTAGCTACTCTTATTAATGATAACTTTACTAATGTTTTTTATAAAAAAAAAAACTAATGTAATAATGACTAGTCTTTATGAGGATGAAGATGTTGTTTTTCTTATGGTCAAAATATGAATGTTGGTTTTGCTTACTTATGTGATGTGCATCCTGATAGTTCTGTGCATTATAATTTTGATCATTCATGCATGTTTGACATTAATTCAATTCAATTTGATTCATTTAACATGGGCATGAATGATAATCCAAAGAACATTTCTATATCACATGATGTAACTCCATAAAAGAGGGAAAATTTTGAGGGAATATTAATAAAGAGAAGGTAGTATTTGCTTGGACCTACGAAGACATGCCAGTTTAAATAGGGACATTACAGAGCATCACATTCCAACTCATCCAGGAATAAAACCAGTTAAACAGATATTGTGTGGGCTGAGACCAGAATGGGCTGAAAAGATAAGAGAAGAAATTGCTAAACAAATTCAGGCTAACTTTTTAGAGGTATTAGATTATCCCCAATGGCTAGAAAATATAGTCCCAGTACGCAAGAAAGATGGTAAGGTGCGAATGTGTGTTGATGGATTTAAATAAAGCATGTCAGAAGGATGACTTCCCTTACCTCACATTGATGTAACAGTAAACAGTGCGATGTACTCCTTCAAGGATGGGTTCTCTGGGTATAATCAAATAATGATGGTAGTTATGGATAAGATCAAGACAGCTTTCATCATGGAATAGGGAACATATTACTATAAGGTTATGCCTTTCGAGTTGAAGAATGCAGGTGCAACATATCAAAGGGCAACCACCGCTCTTTTCCATGACATGATGCATAAGGAAGTGGAAGTATATGTAGATGATATGATGATTAAGTCAGAAATAAAATAGGGTATTTTGAAGCTCTACACAAGTTCTTGGCTTGAATTGAGAGATACAATCTGAGGCTCAACCTAAAGAAGTGCATTTTTGGGGTTACTTTAGGAAAGTTGCTAGGACATATAGTGAGTAGCAAAGGAATTAAAGTGGATCCAAATAAGGTGAAAGCTATTTAAAGAATTCTAGCCCCAAAGACAAAGAAAGATATAAGAGGGTTCATAGGCAGGTTACAGTAAATTTGTAGGTTTATTGTAAGGCTTACTAATATTTGTGATCTAATCTTCAAGCTTCTGAGAAAAGATCAACCTATAGAGTGGAATGATGACTGTCAAAGGGCCTTTGATAAAATAAAAGAGTATCTCACTAATCCACTTATACTTAAACCACCAAGGCTAGGTAAACCCTTAATCCTATATCTAGCTCTAAAAGAAAAGGCAATGGGGGCAATGTTAGCATAAGAAGGACTAGATGGGGTAGAGCATGCAGTGTATTACCTTAGCAAGAAGTTCCTGCCATATGAAGAGTAGTATAATTTGGTGGAGAAGACATGTTTGATAATGATCTGGGCAACAATGAAATTGAGGCATTACTTTTAGTCTCATAGGGTTCAAGCCATTTTAAAAATAGACCACCTAAGATACTTACTGCAGGCACCTACTCTGACTGGAAGGATGTCTCGATAGCTCGTTCTCCTGACTGAATTTGATATAGAGTACATTGCCATGAAGGTTATTAAGGGAAGGGCAGTAGCAGAATTTTTAGCTCAAAATGCAATAGAGGGCAATGAACAGTGGAGCCTAGAATTCCTATATAATCTAGCTATTGTAGAGCATCGGGAATGGAAGCTTTCTTTTGATGGTGTAGTAAATAACAAGGGACCTAGGTTAGGAGTGATCCTCATCACACTAGAGGGAGAAACCATACTAATGGCCAAGAAACTAGATTTCAAAGTAACTAATAATATGGCTGAGTACGAAGCATGCATTCATGGAGTATAAAATGGCAGTTAGAGCAAAAGAGTTGTTAGTATATGAGGATTTTATGTTAGTTATCAGTCAGGCTAATGAGGAATGGGAAGTGAAAGAGGAAAAGTTAAAACCCTACATCTGCTTTTTGAAAGCTTTAATAAAGAATTTCACTAAGTGTCTTTTTATCCATCTATTAAAAGATGACAATTAGATGGCAGATACATTGGTAACACTCTCTTCAATATGGGATAGTGTGACTAGGATGACTATGAGGCCATTAATGATCATGAAATCGAATGTTGTGTGTTATGGGGGTGAGCAGATCATGGGGATTCAGATAGGGCCTTAAGAGAAGCCATGGTTTTATGATATTCAGAAGTTCATTAATGAAGGAAAATATCTAGATGAGGTCACTTCAAAAGAAAGATATGCCCTGCGTGTTCTTGCACATAATTTTGCAAGTCATGATGGAGTGTTGTATAAGAGAATGCCAAATGGAATGCAGATGAGATGTCTCAAGAAAGATGAAGTGGAAGAGGTGATGAAAGAGGTTCATGCACTAGCTTGTGGTTTTCGCATGAATGGGATAATCCTAGCAAAGAAGATATTCAGACAGGGGTACTACTGGATGAGCATGGAAAAGGATTATTTTAGAACCATGAGACAATGCCATCAGTGTCAAATCTATGGGAACCTCAACCACCTTCCTCCAAAAGTGCTAAATAGTTTATCATCTCCTTGGCCTTTTACGGCATAAGGATTAATATCATAGGAGAAATAAGGCCAATAGCATTGAATGGGCATAAGTATATAGTCGTGGCAATTGATTACTTCTCAAGATGGGTAAAGGCTAAATCTTTTAATGCTTTAAAGGCAAAACATATGGCCCAGTTTATTGAGAAGAATTTCATTTATAGGTACAAGGTTCCACATCATGTAGTGACAGACAACGGGGTTTAGTTTCAAGCAGAAATGGCAAAGTTATTATAGAAGTATGGGATTGAGCATCATAAGTCTTCACCATATCGACCTCAGGCTAATGAAGCAGTGGAAGCAACAAATAAAACTATTAAGAAAATCCTCTCTAAGATGGTTAAAACTTACAAGGATTGGTTTGAGTTTCTTCTTTTTACCTTGTGGAGATATAGAACTATAGCCAAAACTACCACAGGCCAAACTCCGTTCTCCCTGGTGTATGGTTGTGAAGTAGTTTTGCAAATAGAAATTGTGATCAAGTCTCTAAGAGTAGTTATGGAGGCCAAAACACCTAAGAGTGAATGGGTGCAAAAAAAAATCATCTGGTGTCTCTTGATGAGAAGAGGATGAATGCTTTGTTTCATACCTAGATATACCAGAAGAGGATAGCAAGGGCATTTAATAAAAAGGTAAAGCTAAGGAAGATAAAAGTTGGGGATATGGTACTAAAGCAATCCAGAGCAATAGTGTTCAATCCAAGAGTAAAGTTCAGACCAAACTGGGAAGGACCATACTTAGTCAAGTCAGTTCTGCTAAAGGGAGCCGCCAAGATATCTAATCTTGAAGGGAATGAGTTCATGGAGCCTATTAACTTGGATTGCCTCAAGAAATACTATCTATAAAAATAAATAAAAGTAGTAGAAATAAAATAAAAGTCCACTAACTAGAAAACCTAAAAAGGCTAGTCAAAAAATAGGACATTATCGCTATTCAGAAAACCCAAAAAGAGCTTGCAGGTAAAAATTAGGGAATGAAATAAAATAAAAATAGGTCCCACTAATTAGAAAACCTGCAAAGGGCTAGTCAGGCAAAAGTTAAGGAAATAAATGTGAGTAAAAAATATTCAGTTAGAAAATCTGAAAGGACTAGCTGATAACAGAAGTTATATCATGTGATGTAGCAAATGTACTCATTTTTTCCCTAATTAATGAAACTTATTAAAATTGAAATTTTGTTATGACATTGCATGTTCTATTTTATTTATAATACATAAGCACTAGAAAGGAAAATAGAATATAAACAATTAAGACTAGCTCTATGAGACCATTTTGTTTTAGTGGTGCCTATGTTTCTTTTTTTGAGACTCAATATGTAAAGCTTGAATCCTCTTCCCTCTGGAAAGTCTAGATGGATTTGTAGCTTATATCATAACTCAAATATGAAAAATAAAAAAAATAATAGGTCGCTAAATTGAAAACCCAAAAGGGAGAAGGCAAAAGTTAGGGCATGCCTGCTAAGTTAAAAATCCAAAAAGGAGGCTTAGGCAAAAGTTAAGGTAATAATAATAATAATAATAAAATTCATTTAGGATCATCTATTCATCCGAGACTAATTTTAGGAAAGGGAAATTTGAAATAGAGCAGTCCTAACTACAAATTAAAGATTAAAATAGCTTGGAATCAATCATCCCTAGCTCCAGAGTCAGGCCATGGGCTCCATCCTCTATTAGGATCATCATGGTAATATGTATCTGGAGGTCTAGTAGATGAAGTACCAACACTATAGGGGCCTGAGTCAGCAACCCGCCAGCGAAGCATCTCAATCTCCTACTCCATATCCCTTGAATAACTCTGCACATATATAAAGCATTATATCATATGCACTCCATGAAAACCATGCATACATTTGCATAATAAGTGTATATACTTATCCGCCAACTATATATGACCTGCATGGTAAATAACCTCTACGGTGAGGCAAGTTCATGCAAATACTCTACCTGTGTCTAGGGGACATATTTTGTAAAGTTGTACTAACATCAATACCAAGCGTACAAGTAATATAAGAAATAAGTCAAATAAACTCACATGGGAAGTATCTGCTAGAGAAAATATGGGTAGCTAAACATCATTGAAATGTATTTCTGCTCAACCAAAGCTTGACCAGCAAAAGCCCAATAGAGCATGGATTTATCAGGAAAGGGAACATCGCCAAAAACAGTGCCGGTCATGGCTAGTCCCAATATACTAAGTGTGCTATGCATGGCCAGGATAGGACCCTAGGACCTCAGGTGTAATCTCAGGCTCAGGAGCAGCCTCACTCTCCTGCACAGTTTCAAACCCCTTATCAGCCCTAGTTGCCTCCTCCATCGCTTCATCGGCAAGGGAGCGAGCCTCCTCAATCTATGAAAAGAAAACTATGAGACAAGAATAAGTGATTGAAGAGTTCTAGAAAGAAATTATCAGAAGTTACCTCAGCCTGATCAATAGGAACCTGCTCCAAGAGGGTCTCACGGATGAACTGCCAATAATAGCAAGATCGCTTAAGAAAAATAGTGGCATCATGTCCCTGTAATGCCTCCCTCAACTCTGAGCCCATTAAATGAGAACTGTAAAGCATCGAGTGGGGACAGCAATAGGAATACGACATCGGGAAGGTCCAGAGCACCACCAGTATACCTACTCTCCTAAATACCACATCTGACAACCATAACCAAAGAGCAGAACCCTTATCTCCTCAAGTCATACTATGGCATCTATCTATGAAATCATATTGTTGGGTGTCATTAGCTCCCCCTAGACAATCAGAATATAACTACAAAATTCAGATTAATTAAGCTTAACATGTATTAAGTCATGAAGTACTAATAGTTTTATCCTCTTACCAGGTCCCACTCAATGGTGTTCAGCTGATCGCGATAGGTCTGCAGAGTATTCCTAACACTCGCTAAATGAGAGGAGCCCCATCTCTGCATCAAGGGGAGACTCCTGTCAAAGCTGATAGCCTCAAAGCCATAAATCAGCCCAATCTCTATACTCTAGATCTGAAAGAGAGAATAAGTCAATAAAAAGAAAGGAAAGGAAAAGAGAGGAAGAGAAACGAAAAGAGGACAGACTCACATTCAAGGCATGCTAGAAGCTACACATGGTGACAGCGCCTCTACAGATAGTGTCCAATCTGTAATACAAATAAGCCAACACTGCAGTTCCCCAATCGAGGGTGATAACTCGGTCTAAGTCTCGAAGAGGGCTGAGAAGGGCAATGCTAACCTCATGACTAGTCTCACAAAAGAGGGTCATGCCAAGCAAGAAAAGGAGGAAGCACCTTGCTTTATAAGTAATATGATGAGGTGTGGTGGTGGGAAGACGTCTGAATCCCTCCACCAATGATGAAAGAACAAAATTCTTTTGATTGCTCTTTGTTGGGACAAATCCAATCAAATCTCGTACATACTGACTCCGTGCATGCTCAGGAAGATTGCAATAACTGATATCAAAAGAAATGAGAGTCCCTCCAAAGGCAATCCTGGTGAACATAGAAAAACTCATAGGTGAAATAATCAACTTGCCTACATGAGTATGGAACGTATGGGTGGTGTCCATCCACCACTCAATTAGTGTGAATAAAGAATGGCAATTAAACCTCCCTCGAGAAATTAGAAGCCCAGTGACAAATTGTCTAAACCTGAAGGCCCAGACCAACTGTGCAACATCCCCGGTAGCTTATGTAATAATTCACGAGCTATGAAAAAATAGCCCATGAACTTCATCAACCGCTGGGAGTATTTTGAGAACAAATGAGCATAATAATAAATAAATATTCCCTAAAAAAATAAAGAACCAAAACGGCCAGTTCTATTTTGAACTGAATTAACCGATTCAGTTTTGAACCGAACTGCTGACTCGGTTTAAATCGAACCGATCGACATTACAGCAATGTCGATCAGCATTCCAATAATGTCATTCGGTGGTTGTTTAATGTAGATTAGCATTTCTCAATCCAATCGATAATCTGGACTCCTGACTGACACCTGGTTGACTATTCACCTAAAACTCAATACTTTCTGGTTTAATTCTTAAATTTTCATGCATTTTAAGTGATTTTTAATCCAATTTCAAAAATATACACACTAATTCACATTCTGAAATTAATTCTGATTACTAACTGTATGAATAAATTTTTACAGGAATAAACAGAAGTGGGAAATGTTACCTCATTGCCCACATCTGTGCACCTATGAAGGTGAAGGCGAGTTAAAGGAAGCATAGTAGAACCTTCTCAAAGTCCAAGGTTGTTCTAAGGAAAATAGAGAAGCATAATTGTTGGATCAACTGAAATCTCTGCTCCTTTGTGTAGCCTATATTATGGGTCAACCATAGGATTTGACAAATCGTGAATTGGACTTTGATGAGCAAGAAATTAAAAGAAGAAAATTGAAGGAAAAAAAGAAAGAAATGGAGAGGGAAATGAAAGAATTGCATCAAAAATAAGGAGGGAAGCTTCTTATAAATGGAAACTATCCATTTTGGTCCCTTGATTATGCAGGCATTGAAAATCAAGTTTTTCTTTGCAATTTCATCCGTAATTACACTTTAGTTAGGATTTAATTCCTAAATAATTCATTCAACTTTAGTTAGAATCAGGATACCTAATTGTATCCTAATTTACCTGTTGATGCCTAATTTACCTGTTGAAACCTCTTGCTTAAAATAATTCATTCAATCAGCATTACAAGACATTCGCATTTTTTTCAGTATTTTTCATCATTTTTTAGTATTTTCCTATTTTCTAATTGGTCCAAAATTATTTTATTTTAATAAAGAAATATTTTTAATATTTTTCATGTACAGCATGTGTCCATTATGTGTATTTTCTCTTTCTAAAATCCTTTTATCCTGATTTTTTATTTTGAAAAAAAAAACAGAACTCATTTATCCTACCTCCTCCTGTGATCACATAAGAGGTTAGCAGTGTTATGATCATGCGAGAGTTGTTAACTAAGGATAAAAGGAAAGGAAAGTGATAGAGAGAATGGACGATTCTGGAGAGGCTAGGGTTTTGAAGAAAAGTTTGAGAGAAAAATTAACACAGAAAAAAAAAAACCTTTCTACTATAGATTTCAAAGAAACATTTTCAAAAGGAAGAAAAATAAATTCTTTATTTTTTTTAGTCTAAGAAATCAAGAAGAAAAGAAATTGAGTCAATCTCAAGACAATGACAATCCTAAATCTGAGGGGCATTCAAATAGCATATGCACATCATTCTTTATCTTTATTCCCTTATTTCTTTCTTTCTTTATTGTTTTCTTTGATTTAATTCTTTTTTATTTTCTTATTTAATCAGTACTAATCTATTTCTTTTGTTTCTGCATTTTGTTTTTATTTTGATTTTGGCTTGAGATGGGTATAATTGGAATGACTACATGAGGGCAAATGAATAAACAGAAGATCCATGAAATGCCATGGATTAGAACTTGTAACATTTTAACCTAGGTTTTTGGGGTTTTGCTTTTTATTTTATTTGTTTTTATTGGGTTGTTTTATCCCATAGGAATTGTAGTAACCCTAATAGTGGGAATAGTAATTATTTGCTTTTGTGTTCTTAAAATTAATTAGTAAATAGGGTTTCACTTGGTAAAACCTGATAAAATTAATGATGGCAGTAGATTAATTTATGCAAAAATATATATTGAAAAATAACATTTAGAGAATACAACAATATGAAATACTAGTGTAACGTTTAGCAATACAAGGAAAGGGTAATTTCAAATTTACATAAATTTGCTGGAGAGGAAAAGGTCCAGCAAAAAGAATTATTACTAGAGGTCTAATGGGAAGAATCCTGAAAAAAATATTTGAGGGGGGTCAGACCTCACTGAGTGAATCATTATTATATTATTTTTGCAACCTAAGGATACAGACATTCAAGCATCAGTTTAATAATATTTATATATTTATATTTATATTTATTTTAATTTATACATGCATTTCATACAGATGCTCAAAATTATATTTTCGATAAAAAAAATAAATGCAATAATATTTAGGTGGAGGATCGAAGTAGAATCCTAAAATATTTTGCAACCTCGATCATAGTATTTCACTAGCCGACAGGCTTTCCATAAATTCCAAAAATACTTCCTTGATCTAACTTTGGTAGTGGACTGGCCCCGAGTACACAAAAAGGTCAACCGAGGATCCACAGTCCCACTACCGGTATGACTGGCCTAAGTACTCTGCAGGTCAACCAAAGATTTGTCGTCACACCCCTTATCCACAATTTTCAATAACCATAAATTCATATCTCAGTTCAATCAAAGTTCATAGTGCAATTGCGCAACAGCCCTAGTGTAACTTACTAAGTGGCATGTTTTACAACTATCCTCCAAAATATTATATCAAAAATAATTAAATAAATAAAATCATATTAAATATGTAAAGCATCCAAATTACAAACATAAAGTTTGCATTTACAATATATATATGAAATCACATATGTGTGCATATATGATAATGATAATAAGAGTTAATGAATAAATAAAATTTGATGCAAACTAATTTATTAAATTCATATCATCAAAATATGGATGTTAACAATGCTCTCTATATGCCATGCATACATATAATAATAACTCACAGGTGTGCACTTCCTTAAAATGACTCGACTGGCCTAGTTCTATAGGCCTCGATTTCAACACAACTATAGAAAAATAATAATAATAATAATGATATTAGAATTAAATTCTGAACTTTATACATCTAGAATTTCTAAAGAAAAACTTAATCTAAGACACGACTTGACTAAAACTCAAAACTTAGGACTGACCCAATGTTAAATTTTACAAGAAATTTACCGAAAATTCGACAAAGACTCCTTTTGTAAAACAGATGTCCCTCTACAAAAGTAGAGTCAATCCTACATGCAAACACACATCAAAATATCCACAAAGTTCAAGTTCTCGAGTTGAGCCCCCAAACTATAATTATTGCCCAACCGAGAACTAACAAAATCCACGATTAACAAAATAATATAAATTCCAATAATTCACAAAAATCATAAAAATTCATTTAAATATCACAAATCAATTTATTTACATAATAAAAGTATAAAAGATATTATTTCCCAAATAAATAATAAAATCCTCATTTATAATTAAATTCCAATAGTAAAATATACTCTTCCAATATTCAAATTTAAATAGCATTAATTACAAATAATTATTTAAATTGCTCAAATATATAATAAAAATAACCAAAAATTTAAAAGAAATAAATAAAATCATTATTCATATGTTTTTCTGAAAATTACTAATAATTAGCTAAAAACAAAAAATAAATTATAAAAAATATTTTAATGCTATTTCTTACTCAAATTCTGTCAAAACATAATAATTAATAATAATTTCAACTAAAATATAAAATTACTAATTTATACTAATTTTTTCAAATATTCATTTTTCACATAAACATTCAAAAATTTATAATAAAAATTCTACACATAATTTTAATAAACTTCCTTCACAAAACTTGGTCAAAATAATCAGTAGAATTTATTAATCATATAAAATTTTTCGAGCTGGAACAGTTCGTGAACAGTAACCCAAACCTAAAAATTTCAAAAAAATCATAAAAATTATTAAAAATACCATTAGCTAAATTTCAACCTCAATTACAATTTATCTCAAAGCAACTATGTCTAATTAAATCAAATTCAAACTCAATTACACAAATTAATCAAAATTAACCTAAACACAAATTCACAAAATTGAGCAACTTACCAGAGTTAAAAACCAAAATTGATTGAGAGTTTAAGATGCCCAAAGGAAAAGCTTTCATTTGAGACCAGCAACAAGCTCAAAGGTTGCCGAAAATGTCTCTAGCAAGCCCAAGGACAAAATGGTCACTGAGGGAAAAAGAGAAAGGAAGAGAAGGAAAGGGGAGGAGGTGGCGCTGCTGCCAGCATTGGTAAGCTGGTGGTACTGTCCAGTAGAGGCGGGGAAGTAGTGGAGGTGGCTGGTGGCAGGTGGTGGTGGCGGCATCAGGAGTGGGGAAGGAGAAGAGAAAAGAAGAGGGAAAAGAGAAGAAAAGGGGGAGGGGAAAGAAAATATTAATTTGCATGTTTTTTGTTGGGTTTTTTTTTAACTTTAACTTTAACTTTAATTTATATATATATATATATATATATATATATATATACACGCTTAAATAAATCCATATATATAATATACACTAAATTAATAATTTTACTAAAACACTCTTAATAATAAATTTATTAAAAAATATTCATTTGACACTAATTGAATAAAATAATTTTTAAAACTCAACAATTCCCCTTTTAAATTAACAAATAAAAACATGAGTTATAACAATTTTCCCTCATTACAAAAATTCATCCTCAAATTTTAATAATTAAAAGGAGTACAAAAACTATTGAGGGAATAAATAAGGATATGCCACCTACACCTCAACCTCAGTCTCCCATGTATACTCATCCATGTTATTGCTCCTCTATAAGACTTTGACCATCGAGATTTATTTCGAATGCAACTAGTGAACCTGACGATTAACAATTACAACTGACTCTTCCTTGTACATCATATCCTCTTTAACTTCCATACTCTGAGGCTGCAAAATATGCGAAGGATTCGAAATGTACTTTTTGAGCATCGACACATAGAACACTAGATGCACTTGAGATAAATTCAAAGACAAAGCCAACCAAAATGCAACCATCCTAACTCTCTCCAATATCTTAAAAGGTATTATGTATCTCGGTGCCAACTTTCCCTTCTTGCCAAATCTCATAATGCTTTTCATTAATGACACCTTCAAGAATACATAGTCTCCAACCTGAAATTCCACATCTTTGCATTTTGGATCTGCATAACCTTTCTGTCTGCTAGTTGTTGTTTCCAATCTCTTCTTAATCAAAGCTACTTTCTCAAATACGTCCTGGATAATTTTAGGTCCAGTCAATTCTCTTTCCCCAACTTCATTCTAACACAAAGGAGATCCATATTTCCTTCCATATAAAGCTTTATATGGTGCCATTTTAATACTGCTATGGTAGCTGTTATTGTAAGAAAACTCTACCAATGGCAGATGTTCATCCTAACTGCCTCCAAGATCCATTGACACATCCTCAACATATCTTAAAGTGTTTGGATCATTCTCTTTGACTGACCATCTGTCTGAAGATAAAAAGCAGTACTGAAATCAAGTGTAGTACCCATTACTTCTTGCAACTTTTACCGAAATCGAGAGGCAAACATTGAACCTTTATCAAAAATAATGGAAACAGGTACTCTATAAAGGCACATAATATTCTTGATGTATAGCCTAGCTAACTTGGCTATAGAAAAGTAGCTTTAACTAGCAGAAAATGAGCTAACTTGGTCAACCTATTTACTATCACCCAAATGGAATCATATCCATCCTTAAAACAAAGCAATCCTATCATAAAATCTATAGTGACTCTCTCCTATTTCCACTTAATAATTAAAAGAGTTTGAAGCTTTCTAGTAGGCTTCTGATGCTCTGCTTTCACCTGCTGGCAAGTCAACTACTTAGAGATAAAATTAGCTACATCCTTCTTCATTCAATCCCACCAATAAAAATCCTTAATGTTATGGTACATCCTAGTAGTCCCTGGGTGTACACTTTATGCTATATAAGGAGATTCTTCTAAGATCTCTTCTCTCATCATAAACCCTTGATCCACTAACTTGTGCAACTCTTGAATCAAAGGACTCCTCTCCATACTAATATGAGCAAGACTACCCGAGAACTTTCTACTCAAGGCATTTGCTATCACATTAGCCTTGCTTAGATGGTACAGGATATCACAGTCATAATCCTTTAAAAATTCCAAATATCTTCTTTGCCTTAAGTTCATATCTCTCTATTGAAAAATTTACTTCAGTCTCTTATGATCAGTGAAAATCTCATAAGTCACCCCATACAAATAATGTCTCCAAAACTTAAGAGCAAAGATTACTGCAACCATCTCTAGGTCATAAGTAGGATAGTTTTGCTCATCCTTCTTCAACTACTTAGAACCATAAGCCACTACCCTTTTATTCTGCATCAACACATAACCTAGGCCAACTCTAGAAGCATCGCAATACATAATGAACTTACCTACTCCATTAGGCAAAGTCAACACTGAAGTTGTAGTCAACTTCTCCTTCAATAGTTGGAAATTATTCTCACATGCATCTAACGATATGAACTTCACATTCTTCTGAGTTAGGCAGGTTATATGTGTTGCAATTCTTGAGAAATCCTACATAAATCTCCTATAGTACCTAGTTAAACCTAAGAAACTATGAATCTCAGTAACTGTGATCAGTCTAGGCCAATCAACCACTGCTTTAATCTTTTATGGATCAACCAAAATGTCATCCTTAAACACTACATGCCCAAGGAATGCTACACTCTCCAACTAAAAATCACACTTTGAGAATTTAGCATAAAGCTGGTGTTTTCTCAATGTCTGTAGTACTATCCTCAAGTGATATACATGCTCTTTCATACTCTTCAAATACACTAGTATATCATTAATGAAAACCACTACAAACTAATCTATAAATGGTTTGAACACCCAATTCATTAGATCCATGAAAGTAGCTGGTGCATTGGTTAACTCGAAGGACATTACCAGAAACTCATAGTGGCCATATTTAGTATAAAATGTCATTTTAGGAACACCGACTTCATAAATCCGCAACTGATGATAACCAGACCTCAAGTCAATCTTTGAAAAGAATTGTGCACTCTAAAATTAGTCAAACAAATCATTTATCCTTGGAAAAGTATACTTGTTCTTAACTATCACCTTGTTCAACTCTCTGTAGTTGATGCATAGTCTCAGTACCATCCTTCTTCTTCACCAACAGGACTGGTGCTCTCTAAGGAGAAGTACTGGGTCTTGTGAAACCCTTATCTAGCAAATGTTACAAATTCTCTTTTAACTCTTTCAACTTTATAGGAGCCATCCTATAAGGTGACATAGAGATAGGAGCTATGCCTAGGACCACATCAATGCAGAATTTAATCTCCTTATGAGGTGGTAAACCTGGAAACTCATCAGGAAAGACATATGGGAACTCACATGCTACAAGAACATCTGAGATAGATGTCAACTCTATTGTAGTATTCCTGACTAATGCCAAGTATCCCTGACACTCTTTTCTCAACATCTTCCTAACTGTGATAGTGGAGATAAGATTTTGAAGTGTAGAACTCTTGTTACCCACAAACTTAAATTCTCCATCATTTAGAATTCTGAAAATCACCTCTTTACTCTGATGGAATAATGCTGAGATAACCAATCCATTCCAAGGATCACATTAAAATCCATAACAACAAGCAACACCAAATCCATAGACAATTCTCTTCCTTCCACTAACACAGGACACCCAGGAAGAATGACATCGATGTCCAATAAATCACTTAAAGGCATCATAACCGATAAAGGAATGCCCATCCTCATAACTTGCCAACCCAATATCAAAGCAAAAATAGGGACACAAATGAATGGGTAGCACGCGGATGAAACAAAACTCTAGCATCAAAGAAACATACCGGGAGTGTACCCACTACTACTGCATTGGATGCCCAAGCATCTTGCTTAGTGAGAGTGAAGACTTTGGCCTATACTATACCTCCCTATTGGCTAATGGAAGCCTAACCAAAGCCTCTCGCACTACCTCTATCTCCTCTGCCTCGCCCTTGCTAGGCCATAAACTGTGAAGTACTCTGATGCTAAGGTGGCAATAGTTGATTAGCAACTAGAGCTACACTGGTAATAGAAAGTTGTGAAAATGGCTATAAAAATTATTATTGATAACCATAATAAGGACATGACCTAGCAAAATGTCCCATCTATACACATCTAAAACATGCTCCAAGAGCCATGTAGCATAGTCCTTGACGAACTCTCCCACACATTTGACAAGCACTTGCTGCAGATCCCATGCTGTGATAACTAGAACTCTAGTTGTTGCTACCACTGGTAGCACCAGAATTGAATCTAATAAGTCTGTAGGGTCCACTGAGGCCATGTCTTCCTCTCCTGTTGACCCTCTGCTGAGGTCTCTAGCCCTACTAAAAAATTCTCTAGGCTGACTACTAAAGCCCACTTAAAATGATGTATGTTGGGCACCTAGAAATCCTCCTACACTGGCATAAAATACTACTATTTCTGGGTAGAACATAATATGAGCTCCTTGCTGAAATAGAGGCTACAAAGGTGGTACGGCTTAAGGTATAGCTGTTGCACCTTGCTAAACCTCTGGCGTTAAAGTAGCTTCCTCAAATTCCTAGTTGACAAGTTCTTCATCCTCCAGCTCTCTCTACATATGGTGACCTGCAGCTCCTCAAGGTCTACCTTTACCTCAAACACTATGCCTAACTGGTGGCATAGGGTCTTGAACCTCATCCTGATAAGATTCACCATCATCGGCCTCATCAACCGGTGGAGCAACAGACACTCACCCCTTCATTCTAAAAATAACATAAACAAACACAATTCAGAAAAAATTAGAGAATAAATAGACATCCTAATGGTTACACAGAATTCTAAAGCAAGGAAGACTTTTCAAAGACATAATCAAACATAATTTGCTGCAGTAGTTTCAAAGAAGAATCAAACTCTAACAACCTAGGTCCGACCATACTAAACCTAAGCTCTGACACTACCTTTATTATGACCCAAACCCAAGAGTTATGACCGGTGCTAGTGAATGGGAATTCATGAGAATCTGAAACCCATAGCAAGCATTAAAATAAAAACCTATACCAAACATACTAGAAAAATACCTCAAAATTAAAAAATTTAAAATCAAAAGGAAATCTCTCTCTCTCTCTCTCTCTCTCTCTTTATATATATATATATATATATATATATATATATCATAATACAATATTTTATAATATTGTCATGACCCAAACTGAGGAATCATGACCAGTGTTAGGGAACGAGAATTCTAACGAAACCGGAACTCATAGCAAGCCTTAAAAATAAAAACATATGCCAATATAACACAAAAATATATCAAAATTAAAACTTTATTTAATATAAAATAAATTCTTATCATAATATAATAAAATATATTCATACAAATCTGTAAATATAGAAACACTAAAACAAAAAGCACTACTACTACAGTGTTTACTAAAGTATAAGAGAAGTGATGGTTCAATATTTGCATAAGTCAGCTAGAGAGAAAAGAGTCTAGCGAATAAGTCTAATAAGGAGGTCTGAAGTAGAAGATCCTGAAAAAAATATTCAGGGGGTTAGACCTCACTAAGTGAATTACTATTATATATATGCACGCAACCTAAATACATAGATACACAAGCATCAGTATAATAATATATTTATTTATTTATATATACATGCATTTCATACAGATGCTAAAAATCCACTTTTATAAATTTTGGGTGAAGGACTGGAGCAGAACCCTAAAATATTCCACAACCTCGATCACTACACCTCACTAGACAACAAGCTCACTTAATTCCAAAATATTTTTTTTCTCAATTTTTGGATAGTAGACTGGCCCCGAGACACTAACTCAACTGAGCTCCCATAGTATCACTGTCGGCATGATTGGCCCCAAGACACTAGGTCAACCAAGCTCCCACAATCACACCACTCTCTCACCACAAATCTCAATAATCAATTATTCATATCTCACATCAATAAAATCCATAATATCAATACTAACATTTTATCTTACTGGTGCGCACACAGTCCTAGTGTAACCCACTAACTAGCACATTCTACTACTATCCTCCAAAATATTTTATCAAAAATAATTAAATAAATGAAATCATAATAAATATGTAAAGCATCCAATTTATACAAATAAATATTCGACTTTATATATATATGCAAACAAACATACATATATATTAACAATAACAATTAATTTTTAATGCAACATGGCATAATAAAATTCATATTTTATTAAAAATATAGATACCAATAATTTCTCTACATGTAATGCATACATGATATAAAATAATTATTCCCAATTATATATATGGAAACATACATATAAATATTAACAATAATAAATATCATTTAATGAAATGAGCATAATTAAATTCATATTTATTAAAAACATATGGATGCTCATAATATTTATCTACATACAATGTATACATATAATAATAACTCACAGTTGTGTGCTCCTCTAAAATGACTCGACTGGCATGGCCCTGTAAACCTCGATCTTAGCGCAACTATAGAAAAATAAATAATAATAATAATAATAACATTAAAATTAAATTCCTAATTTTATACATCTAGAATTTCTAAAGAACTCAATCTAGGACACAACTCATCTAAAATTCAAAACTTAGCACCGACCCAATGTCACGTTTTACGAAAAATCTATTAAAAATTCGATAAAATCTCGTCTGTAAAACATACGTCTCTCTACTAAAAATAGAGTCGATCCTACAAACAAACACACTTCAAATATACATATAGCTCAACTTCTCATATTGGGCCCCCAAACAACATAAATTGCCAAACTGAGAACCAATATGCATAATAAAATCAATTTATTTTTCAAAATAATAAAAAATAAAATCCCAATATAATTAAAAATTATTAATAAAAATCCATTTTTTCAAATATTTGAGATCAAATATCATAATTTATAAATAATTATTTAAAGTGCCCAAATATATAATAAAAATACCTAAAAATTCATTTAATCATAAAAATAATAAATAAAACTATTATTTGAATATATTTTTTGGAAATTATTATTAATTAGCTAAAAATAATAAATAATTCATAAAAATTATTTTATTACTATTTACTACTTAAAAATTATCCAAAACATAATAATTAATAATAATTTCAATTAAAATATAAAATTTACTAATTTACACTAATTTTTCCAAAAATCCAATTTTTATATACACATTCAAAAATTCATAATAAAAATTTGGAATACAATTTCAATAAACTTTCTTCACAAAATAGGCTTAAAATAATTAATATAATTTATTAAAAATATAATTTTCTCGAGCTCAGAACAGTACATGAACAGTAACCACGAGCTCGGAAATTCAAATTTTTTGAAAAATAAATAAAAATCACATTTAGCTTCCTCACAACCTCTACAACAATTAATATCAAAGCAATAATAGCTAATAAAATCAAATAAAGGCTTAAACTAATCAAAAACCAAAAAAACTAAAAAATAAATTATACAAAAACAGGATAATTACCAGAGTTGAAACTTCAAATGGTTAGAAGATTTGAGAAGCCCAGAGGATGAGCTTCCAAAAGAGCCCAACGTCGGCTCCTGTCTTTGCCAAAATCGTCTCCAATGAGCAGGGGAAAATCTGGCAAAAAATGAACCAAGAAAAAAAGAAAAAAGGCCTAAGAATGGTGGCACACTGGGAAGAGGTAATTACTAGTGGCGGCACTGTCTGGAGGTGACCAGAGTGATGGGTGAGGCTGGTAGTGGCACCAGGTGGTGTCGAGTTGAGCAGGGAAAGAAAGAAAAAAAAGAAAAGAAAGAAAGAAGAAGGAGAAGAAGACGAAGGGGAAGGGGGAAATCTACTGGACGTTGTTGCTATATATTTTTTTTCATAAAGCATAAAAGACAAAACTTAAGAAAATAACAACAACATTTTATTTAAAATATCCTATCTCACCAAATTTCACACCATAATATATATATATATATATATATATATATATATATATATATATATATATATATATAACAATTAATTTAATTTAATAAAATCCTCAACTAAATAATTATTAAAAATAAAAATTAAACTTTAATTTCAAAATAATAATTATATGAAATAATAAAGTAAATACTATTATTAGAATTTAATTTAATTTCATAAATAATAAAAAATAATATTAATAATATTAAAATAATATTCAACACTAAATATTCAAATTTAATTTCATAAAATAATTAAATATTATAACTTAATAAAATAATTAAATATTATAACTTAATAAAATAATTATTAACACTACAAATCTCAGAAATTAATTTAATAATTTATAAAATTTTGGGTTATAACAATCTTTCCCCCTTACAAAAATTTATTGTCAAATATCAAAAAAAGAACTGAATACAAGAAATTATCGAGGAAAAAGATAAGGGTAAGCCACTCGCATCTCAACCTCAATCTCCCACGTGTGTTCCTCCATATTGTTGCTCCTCCATAAAACCTTAACCATGGAATCTACTTTGAACACAAATGACAAACTTGCTAATCAACAATCGTAACTGGTTCTTCCTCGAACGTCAGATCTTCATTCACCTCTACAATCTGAGGCTACAACACGTGCGAAGGGTCTAAAATGTACTTCTTAAGCATCGAGATAAGGAACACTAGATGCACTTGAGATAAATTTGAAGGCAAGGTCAACCGATATGCAACCATTCCTACTCTCTCCAGAATCTCAAAAGGTCCAATGTATCTCAGTGCTAAGTTTCCTTTTTTACTAAATCTCATCACAACATAAAGGAGATTTAGACTTCCCTCCATACAGAGCTTCATACAGTGCCATTTCAATACTACTATGGTAGCTATTATTGTAAGCAAACTCACCAGTGGCAGATGATCATCCTAATAACCTCCAAGATCGATTACACACATTCCTAATATATCCTTAAGTGTCTGGATCGTCCTCTCCAATTGACCATCTGTCTCAGGGTGAAAAGCAGTACTGAAATCAAGCCTGGTGCCTATTGCTTCTTGCAACCTCTACCAAAATCAAGAGGTAAACACTGAACCTCTATCAGATATAATGGAAATAAGCACTCCATGAAGGCACACAATATGCTTAACATACAGCTTGGTCAACTTGGCTACAGAATAAAGAGCTTTAACTGGTAAGAAGTAAGCTGATTTGGTTAACCTGTCTATAATCACCCAAATGGAATCATATCCACCCTTTGAACGAGGTAACCCAGTCACAAAATCTATAGCAATTCTCTTCCATTTCCACTCAGGAATTGAAAGAGGCTGAAGCTTTCTAGAAGGCTTCTAATGTTCAGCTTTCACTTGTTGACAAGTCAAGCACTTAGAAACAAAATCAGTTACATCTTTCTTTAATCCATCCCACCAGTACAAATCCTTAATGCAATAGTACATCTTAGTAACACCTAGATGTACAATGTAAGCTACAAAATGTGCTTCTTCAAAGATCTCTTCTCTCAAATTATCCAAATTAGGAATGCATAATCTACCACTGAAGAGAGATCATGTACTGGATTGACCCACTATGAGAATACTGCATAGAATATTGTTATAAGTATTTCTCATCACAGTAATTTTATTTTGGTCCTTTGACCTTGAAATCATCATGGATTTCTACATAGCTATTTTATATTTTGACGCATTCTAACATTGTCTTTAACCAGACGATTAGATAGGATGTTGTTGGATATGAAATTAGTTATGTGAGGAATGTGAGTGATTTAGAAGGAATTTATCCCTCATTAATATGAGAAAGATATATATGGGCCCCTTGATGAGATAGACTGAAGGAAAATGCATGGCCATGCTGAAATGAATTGATAAAGAGTTATCATTTTCAGTCTACTTAGAATTAAGTCATAATATTGAACTAGATAAGGATGACACTCTATGCCTTATGTTCAATTAATATATCATGTGATAAAGGGACGATAAAATTCACTGTAATTAGGTTATGTCAGATTATTGACTTCACATGACTTGGGTAGTCATAATGTCTTGCCAGAGGCCACTTATGACTTGTAGGCCTAAATAGAGATTTAGGCCCACTGCCAATGTTATGTGAACCTACAAGGTCACACACTTAGAACAAGCCCAAAATGATTATGGGTTTAATAAGCCCAAAATAAACTCTATGGAAATAAATAATTAAAGTGTTTTATTTATTTATTTGTTTATTTATTTATTTAAGATAAATGTTATTTTAAATAAATAAATAAATAAGATATTATTTTTGATTTATTTTTAAAACAAAATCAGAATATAATAAATGGAAAATTACCAAAAGGTCAATGGTAGGTGAAACTCTAATTTGGAGTCTATAAATATGTTATAATCTCTAAGGTTTAATACAGTTTTGTTTTTCCCTGCCTCTAAAAATGGTTTTCTCTCTTCCTAGAAAACAAACATAGAGTTTTTCTTTTGTCCTTGATTTATGAGACAATCAAGAAGGTTACTAGCACACACTCCAATTCATTTTGTGAAGGGTTGTTCGTATGGATACTTATAGAGGACGCATCCTTTTGGAGACATCTTGATCCGAACAACTAAAGCAAAAAGCTCGAGGTAAGGTGTCACCGGTGTGAACCTCCTCTCATCCTTCCAGAAAATCTTGTCTCTTCTGCATTTTGGTGAGATTCTTGAAATCCTAGATTTAATCAAGTAGTCGAATTACATGGATCCAGGTTTGGGAACGTGATAAATTTTTTAATTTTTTTGCTATATTTGTATCATGAAACCCCAACAGTGGTATCAGAGCCAGGTTGTAATTCGATTAATTGATTCTATGTATATGTGATATATGTTAGGGTTTATGATTCATTTTGAAAAGGGTTTTCAAAATTATCAAAAAGGTTTTTTATTTGTTTTGTGACAATTCTTAGTAATCTATTTGAAAACAGAATTAAACATTAATTTGATTAATGTTTGTAATGGTTTAATGTGATTAAACTAAAAGCAATTTTTGATTTTATGAATACAGGATGTTGTTTCATGAAAAATGAATTAAGTATAATATGTGCTAGCAGGTAGCACGACCTTGCACATTTGGAACATGGCCGTGCGTGATACGACATCAATCAGGTAGCACGACCATGCGCATTTTGCACACGACCGTGCAACCTGATGCACAGGCAAAGTCGAATTTGTACAAGTATACGAATTGATATGTTTATTGCCCCTTTTATTGTGATTTTTGATTTTGATCAAAATCAACTGCTAGCATAGATGTTTTTATGAAAAACTAAAAATTGTTTTTGATCTGTTTTCAATAGAATTTTCAGACTGTCAGATGTTTACAGAAAGTGATGTTATTTTAGGCAGCAGCTAATTCAGTAATTTGATTACGAAAATTGGTTAGTTGCTTCCTTGAATTAGGGTTTCATGGTGGCTGTTTTAATTGAGCATTTTTTCTATTTTTGAACAAGTTGATTTTATAGTAATTTGATTATAAAAATTCATTAATGTTCAGAAATTTGAAAGGCAATTCACTGAAGAACTAAAGTAAAGTGTTTACCATCGGACCCGCTGACTGGCTAGCGGGACTACCACCTAGGGCACTGCCCCTCGACCCCGCTAGGGGTGCTGCCCCTTGGACCCACCCAAGGGGCACTACCCCTTGGAACCCTGCTAGGGGCACTGCCCCTAGGACCCCGCAAGGGGCGCTACCCCTTGACCCCAAAAAAATTGTCACATTATTTTATTTTTAACATAATAATTGGATTTGCTAACTAAATAGATTATTATGTTATACATGTTTGTTGTTTTATGCATAGTATATAGCATGGCCCTTAGACCAATGTGATTGGATTTAATTTTATGGGTTGTAATTTTAAATACGGCCTACGAGTCATTCTTGTTTTATTGTATTTATTTTATTAGAATAGTGTAGAATAAATTATGACAATTTATGTAAATCAAGACCTATGGTGCAATTCAAGCTGGAAGCCCAGGATAGAGAAGAAGGAGATCCATGGTAGAAGATGGAGATTCAAGTTGGAGGCTCAATTTGTAATTGTAATATTACCTAGGTTTGACCTTTGATTTTCATATTAGCTTATGAAGATCAACTTAGATTTGGGTCATGCTATGTCACATTTATTTTAGTTGTTATGTATGTGATGCCATGTATATGATGCCATATGATGCCATGCAATACAACATAATAATAACTAAATAAGATTAAATAAAGATGAACCCTCATTTAATATTAAGTCATTATAATGCCTCCCATAAATTCAACACTTGTTAAGCCTTAGATTATTATATATGGGCCTAACAAAGCAAGGTGTATAAATTTATCCAAGGAAGGCATGGTTTAACTTAACTAGGTTATCAAAATGGTTTTGGACCTAGGGCATTAGATGGGATTTTTAGCTATAACATGTGATGTCAAATCCCATACCATCCAAGAGTTATATGAGATGTAATTGATAAGAGTTGTCTACCTAAATAACCATATTTTAGGCGATGAGCCAAAGCTCACTTAAAGTATGGTGAAATATGGATGTTGGCCCACTAAAATTTATAAAATTAACTTAAAGGGTTATTGATTTAAGTAAATTTACTTGGATTTTTTAATTATTTCTCATACATATTTAATAAAATATCTAATGGACTTTGCATATATTTATTGTAGAAAATGACTTCAAACACTACATCTACCATGTCGCTATGATCGATCCTGGAGAAGGATAAGCTCAATGGGACTAACTTTCTTGATTGGTACAGAAACCTAAGAATTGTTCTTAGGCATAAGAGAAAGGAATACATCCTTGATCAACCCATCCCTGAGGAACCAGCTGCCAATCCTCCTAGAGCATAAAGGGATGCTTATAATAAGCATCTCAATGATTCTACTGATGTCACATGTGTTATGCTTGGATGTATGGAGTCTAAGCTACAAAAGCAGCTGATGGAAATTGAGGCTTATACTATGATAGGCCATCTCAAGGAAATGTTCTAAGAGAAAGCCAAAATTGAAAGGTTCAATACCCTCAGGGCATTACTTCCTGCAAGCTGACTACTAGCGGCTCTATCAGTCCTCATGTTCTTAAGATGAAGGGTCATCTTGATCACTTGGACAAGCTTGGTCTCAAGATTGAACAAGAACTAGCTGTGGATATTATTCTCCAATCTTTACCTAAAGCTTATGATAGCTTCCTTATGAATTACAATATGTATAGTATGGAGAAGACTATTTCAGAGTTGCATGGGATGCTAAAAATTGCTAAAAGGAACATCAAGAGTAACACCAAGGATGTTCTCATGGTCAATAAGGGAAAGGGGATGAAAAGGGTTGGAAAGGGCAAGGGCAAGGGCAAGGTCTTTAAAGGCTTTCAGAAGCCCAAGCCAAAGCCTAAGCCCAAATCCAAGGCTAAACCCAAAGCAAAGGAAGGAATTTGCTTTTTTTGTAATGAGCCAAGCCACTAGAAAAGAAATTACAAGCTCTATTTGGATGATCTGAAGAAGAAAAAGGGTAGTGAGACTACCTCTTCACGTATTCATGTTATAGAATTAAATCTATCTACTTCTGATTCTGATTCTTGGGTATTAGATACTGGATCAGGATCTCACATTTGTACAAATGTGCAGGGCCTAAAAAGGAGTAGATCATTGGCAAAAGGCGAAGTGTACCTACGAGTTGGCAATGGAGCAAGAGTTGCTGCTTTAGCTATAGGAACTTATGAGTTACCTTTACCTGGTGGACTTGTTTTATCTTTAGAAAATTATTATTATGTACCTACTATGCATATGAATATTATTTCTATTTCTTGTTTGGACAAGAAAGGGTTTGAATTTATTATTAAGAATAATAAATGCAATATTTATCAGGATAACATTTTCTATGGATATGCTCAATACACTAGTGGACTTTATGTTTTAGATGCTGAAGACACTAATGAAATGCCAATCTATAACATAGATACAAAGAAGTCTAAATCTAATGATTTAAACTTGACCTATCTCTGGCATTGTCATTTAGGCCATATAAATGATAAACGCATTTTAAAGTTACACCAAAATGGGCTTTTAAATTCATTTGATTATGAATCATTTGATACATGTGAATCTTGTTTACTTGGAAAAATGACTAAAACACCTTTTACTGGATAGAGTGAGAGGGCTCATGACTTATTAGGCCTAATGCATTCTAATGTATGTGGACCATTAAGCTCAACTGCTAGAGGAGGTTTTCAGTACTTCTTAACTTTCATAGATGATTTCAGTAGATATGGTTATCTCTATCTAATGAAACATAAATTTGAATCTTTTGAAAAGTTTAAAATTTTCAAGAATGAAGTACAAAATCAACTTGGTAAAAATATAAAAACACTAAAATCTAATCGAGGTGGTGAATATTTAAACCAAGAATTTATAGATCATCTTAAAGATTGTGGGATTGTTTCACAATTGACTCCTCCAGGTACACCATAATGGAATGGTGTGTCTGAACGTAGAAATCAGACTCCATTGGATATGGTTCAATTTATGATGAGTCAATCTAATCTTCCAATCTCTTTTTTTGGGGATATGTTTTAGAAACTGATGCATTCATTTTGAATAGAGTTCCATCAAAGGCAGTTGAAAAGACACCATATGAGAAATGGACTGGAAAAACTCCCAGTTTGTCTTGTCTTAAGATTTTGGGGATGTGATGCTTTTGTGAAGCGTCAAATCTCAGATAAACTAGCACCCAAATCTGACAAATGCCTTTTTATAGGATATCCTAAAGAAACTAAAGGATATTACTTCAACAATGGATCTGAGAACAAAGTGTTTGTGTCTCGGAATGGTATATTCTTGGAAAGAGAGTTTATTTCCAAAGGAACCAGTGGGAGCACAGTGCAACTTGAAGAAATTCAAGGCCCACAAAATAGCATTGTACTTGATATGGAACCGCAGCTGAATCAACAAGTAGTTATTGAGCTTGCACAAGTACCAGGAGGCCCAAGGAGGTCTGGTAGGACATGTCAAATCCCCATGAGATATGGATTTATCATTACCAGTGATAATGATGTGTTAATTATAGATCAAAATGAGCCCACATCCTATCAAGAGGCCATAAATAGTCCTGACTCTAAGAAATGGCTTGAAGCCATGAGATCAGAAATGCCATCCATGTATGATAATCAAGTATGGACCGTGATTGACCCAAATGATGGTTTGAAAACTAATTGGGTGCAAATGGGTTTCCAAAAAGAAAATCGACATGGATGGCAATGTGCATACCTTTAAGGCAAGACTGGTTGCAAAAGGTTTCAAACAAACACATGGTATAGACTATGATGAAACCTTTTCACCAGTGGCTATGCTAAAATCTATTCGAATTCTCCTTGCCATAGTTGCATACTATGATTATAAAATATGGCAAATGGACATCAAAATAGCATTTCTTAATGGAAATTTACTTGAGAATGTGTACATGACACAGCTAGAGGGTTTTGTTAGTCTTGAGAATTCTAGAAAGGTATGCAAGCTTCAAAGATCCATTTATGGATTGAAGCAAGCATCTCGAAGTTGGAATCTTCATTTTGATGAAGCAGTCAAAGAATTTGGCTTCATTAAAAATGATGATGAACCATGTGTATACAAGAAAGTTAGTGGGAGTGCTATTATGTTTTTAGTGCTGTATGTGGATGACATACTACTCATTGGAAATGATATCCTTATTTTACAAAATGTTAAATCATGGTTAGGGAATTATTTCTCAATGAAAGACTTAGGTGAAGCTGCTTATATATTAGGCATCAAGATCTATAGAGATAGATCTAAAAGGCTTATTGGCCTAAGTCAAAGCATTTATATTAATAAGGTATTGAATAGGTTTAGTACGCAAGATTCTAAGAGAGGATTCTCACCAAAATCGCATGGCATGAGACTCAGCAAGACTCAGTGTCCTATGACACAAGATGAGCGAGATCGCATGAGTAAGATTCCATATGCTTCTGCTATTGGATCTATTATGTATGCAATGTTGTGTACTCGACCTAATGTTTCATATGCCTTAAGCACAATGAGCAGATACCAGTCAGACCCAGGTGAAAGTCACTGGACAGCAGTTAAAAATATCCTTAAGTACTTGAGAAGAACTAAGGATGCATTTTTACTGTACGGTGGTCAGGAAGATGAGCTAGTTATAAATGGTTACACATATGCCAACTTCCAAACTGACAAGGATGAGTTTCAATCACAGTCAGGATATGTGTTTTGTTTGAATGGAGGTGCAGTGAGCTGAAGGAGTTCTAAGCAAGACACTGTTGTTGATTCTACAATAGAAGCTGAGTACATAGCTGCCTCAGAAGCAGCTAAGGAGGTTATTTAGATCAAGAAGTTCATAACTGGACTAGGTGTTATTCCTAGTATATCAGATCCAGTGAACTTGTATTGTGACAATAATGGAGCTATAGCCCAAGCTAAGGAGCCCATATCACATCAGAGATCCAAACACATGCTCAAGCGTTATCATCTCATTCGAGAAATCATTGAGAGAGGAGACGTCAAGATATGCAGAGTACCTACAAATGATAATGTTATTGATCCACTGACTAAGCCTCTTCCACAGCCTAAACATGAGAGTCATACTAGGTCCATGGGTATTCGATACGATATTGATTGGGCCTAGTGCAAGTGGGAGATTGTTAGTGATATGCACTAGGTCAATCATTTGATTATGTATTGACTTTCTTATTTTATTAATAAAGAGGTATTTCATTATCATTTGATTTTATGATAATTATATGAATGGTTAATTCTTACTAAGGTCATCAAGTATGTGACTTGATAGTAAAACCCTTAGATTAAAATAAGAGTTCTATTCTAATTGTCCCTAGCCATTTATTCATTATATAAATATTAAAGTATTAAGGCTAGTATGATGTTGACTGATGGTTATGTTTTACTAATCATGAATATGAGATATTAAGTCAACTCATAGGTACATGATGAGATATCATGTACTGGATTGAGCCACTATGAGAATACTACATAGAATATTATCATAAGTATTTCTCATCACAGTAATTTTATTTCGGTCCTTTGACCTTGAAATCATCATGGATTTCTACATAGCTATTTTATATTTTAACACATTCTAACATTGTCTTTAACCAGACGATTAGATAGGATGTTGTTGGATATGAAATTAGTTATGTGAGGAATGTGAGTGATTTAGAAGGAATTTATCCCTCATTAATATGAGAAAGTTATCTATGGGCCCCTTGATGAGATAGACTAAAGGAAAATGCATGGCCATGCTGAAATGAATTGATAAAGAGTTATCATTTTTAGTCTACTTGGAATCAAGTCATAATATTGAACTATATAAGGATGACACTTTATGCCTTATGTTCAATTAAGATATCATGTGATAAAGGGATGATAAAATTCACTGTAATTAGTTTATGTCAGATTATTGACTTCACATGACTTGGGTAGTCATAATGTCTTGCCAGAGGCCACTTATGACTTGTAGGCCTAAATAGAGATTTAGGCCCACTGCCAATGTTATGTGAACCTACAAGGTCACACACTTAGAACAAGCCCAAAATGATTATGGGTTTAATAAGCCCAAAATAAACTCTATGGAAATAAATAATTAAAGTGTTTTTTTTATTTATTTATTTGTTTATTTATTTAAGATAAATGTTATTTTAAATAAATAAATAAGTAAGATATTATTTTTGATTTGTTTTTAAAACAAAATTAGAATATAATAAATGGGAAATTACCAAAAGGTCATTGGTAGGTGAAACCCTAATTTGGAGTCTATAAATATGTTATATTCTCTAAGGTTTAATACAGTTTTGTTTTTCCCTGCCTGTAAAAATGGTTTTCTCTCTTCCTAGAAAACAAACATAGAGTTTTTATTTTGTCCTTGATTTGTGAGACAATCAAGAAGGTTGCTAGCACACACTCCAATTCATTTTATGAAGGGTTGTTCATGTGGATACCTATAGAGGACGCATCCTTTTAGAGACGTCTTAATCCGAACAACCAAAGCAAAAAGCTTGAGGTAAGGTGTCACTGGTGTGAACCTCCTCTCATCCTTCCAGAAAATCTTGCCTCTTCTGCATTTTGGTAAGATTCTTGAAATCCTAGATTTAATCAAGTAGTCAAATTACATGGATCCAGGTTTAGGAACGTGATAAATTTTTTAATTTTTCCACTGCGTTTGTATCACGAAACCCCAACACTGAGACAACCCATCCATTCCAAGGATCATATCAAAATCCATTCTCAAAATCACATCAAGTCAATTACACCTAAAAGGAATAAATCCACGAATAACTCTCTAAATTTCAGTCCTCATCTCGAATGCTAATATATGCTAAACTTAATCATGTAACATACAGTTCTACCAGTCTCCTCTTATACAGTATCATGTCCATAGTATGATGTGATAGATTAAAGAGTTCATGGATATTCTTCTTAACTGATCGCTTTTCCCTTACTCTGTGCAAGAGCCGCTACGTGTAATTATCCCTCCTTGAAGGTGGATGGAAGTATCTTAGAAATCACTCTTTAAACTCCAATCATGCCATAGTAGTCACAGAAAGTTAATTTGACTACATGTACCAATCTTATACTGTAGTTAAAACTGACAACTTCACCATTAAGAGTACAAAAGTGTTTCATCTACATTAAACATCTTATAATTCCTTCATCAAAGCATATTCAAAACAATTGTCATGTTTGGTTAAGTGCTACCAAGTCCTCATTAACCCTAGCTATCCTAGCCACAAAGGCTACAAGTTCGAGTTCTAGTTCAAAGGTTTCCTATAGCTCTTACAATAACTACTTTGGCCTTTGAGTTACAGTTGCCTCTAACCTAACCCTATACTAGATAGGTCTAGTAAGGGCTGAAACTAGAATCACAACTTTAACTTGAAAGGACTGCTTATTAATATATATTGTCTCTATGGTAAAAGTAGTTCGCGTTCACCTTACTTGAAAAGACATGGAAATCAATAAGATTCAAAACATGGAATATATGCAAAATTGACATATCCTGAGCTCTCTGCTAAAATAATGGGTGCATCTATGGTACAACCAGAGGTATTAGCACTGCACCCTGTAGAACTCCTAATGCATGGGCAACATCATCAAAACCCTAAGCCACAAGCTCCTCATTTTGTTATTCCCATTGTCTATGGTGACTACCTAGCCCTATAGATCCACCTACCCTTATTCTAAGCTAGCTGCACATGGGGTAGAACCTTATCCTTAAAAGACTCTCCATCATCAGTCTCATTGATCGATGGAGCAACTTACGCTCGTTATAATCTTAAAAGAACAAAAATAAAACATACAATTTAGATAATCACAAACAATAAACAGACACCCTAATGGTTACACGAAAGACTAAAAGCAACAAAGAACTTTCCAAGACATAATCGAACCTAATTAATGCAGTAGTTTCAAATAAAACACAACTCTACTAACCTAGGTCCACAACACTAAAACCTAGGTTCTCATACCAACTTTGTCATGACCTAAATTGGGGAGTCATGACCGGCGCTTGGGAACGAGAATTCAAAACCCATAGAAAGCCTTAAAAATAAAAACACATGCCAATATAACACAAAAATATATCATAATTAAAACTTTAATTAGTATAAAATAAATCTTTATCATAACATAATAAAATAAATTCATTCAAATCATTAAATACATAAACACTATCTAAAATAAGAAGCACTACCACTGTAGCATTTACTAAAGTACAAGATAAGTGATGGTTCAATATTTACATAACTCAGTCAGAGAGAAAAGAGTCTGATGAATAAGTCTAATAGGGAGGTTTAAAGTAGAAGATCCTAAAAAAAAATATTAAGGGGTCAAACCTCACTAAGTGAATTACTACTATATATATGCAGGCAACATAAATATATTGATACATAAGCATTAGTATAATAATATATATATTTATTATAGATGCATTTCATACAGATGCTAAAAATCCACTTTTATATTATAAACAGCGGGTTTAGCGCGCATCCAAGATTTTAGCAACCGTGACACTGTTTGGGCTAAGGGCTCTAGAGAACACACTAACCATTATCACAAAGGCATGGAATGAAGATGAGGAATTTCTACCCAGGGTAATCACTGGGACAAATTGAAAGGTGGTAATCGATTCTTAAAAGCTAGCACCACAACTATAAGATTCTGGGAACATAATACTAACTTCTCTTAGTCTCGTGTTCATTTAGAATTACTTTATAAATTATTACTTTATTCTCTAATTGCATGAAATTTTATTAAACCCTATTTGAACATCCATCTAACCCTAAGGCATCTAGTTCATAAAATCACGCGTAAAAAATGTATTCAAGCACATCGTCCCTAAGTCTAAACTAGGTTAATTTTATTAAAAGTTAGCTAGATTTATAATTTTTATTTACACATGAAAATGAACTAAAAGTGGACCTATATTGTTATTAGTTAGTGAGCTTAAGTCTATTGATTTTAATTATCTAAAGGTGGGCCTAAATCTATAAGTTTTAAAGAAATTGGATTTTATAAGTGGGCCTAGTCTAACTTGATTTTATTTCAAGTGAAATGTGGGCCTAAGTATATTTATTTTAAAGGAAATGAAATTAAATGGGCTAAGTTAAGTCTAAATTAATTTTAGTTAAAAAAATGAGCCTAAGTCTAAATTAACCTAATGGATTCCCAATTAGATTCCAAAAGGAAAACACAAAAAAAAAAAAAGAAAAAACACAAAAAACACATTACTAAAATGAGTAAAATAACAAAATAACAATTAAATTAAAAAGAAAATCAAAAGACAGGAGAAAATGGAAATAAGATGTTATGCATATGCTCTTAGATGGCCCCTCAAATTAGGATTGTCACCATTTTTTAACTCATTATTTAATTCTGGACAAGGACTAATTGCATTCAGAGACATAAATCTTTCTTTTCAAAGCCTTTAAAGAATAGTATCAAGAAACTAGGGTTTTGAGAAACAAAAGAAAATAATATTTTGAATGTTATGTAGGTTTTCTTCTCAGTAACGTCTCTGGTTTTTTCACAATTATAGGGTTTTTGCGCAGTAGGTTTTTTTCACACCGTCCTCTCTCATTCACGCAGTCTCTACCTTTTAAAAGCAAAAACTTGGGAGCTGAACTTCCTTAATTCCAGGAAACAAACTCTATCTTTTTAATTTTTAAATTTTTTTTATGCAATTTAACCACATTATCTGCTAACAAAAAATAAAATAAATAAATTTTTAACTAATCAAAAAACAGAAAAATTGACCAAAAAATTGAAAAATAGGATTTTCAGGCATCAGCATTGTGCAATGACGATTGGCATTAATGATGTCGATCTTCAAAAAAAATTAAAACTTTTAATTACCAAAAGACCCCTAAAAACTTTATTTTTTACAATCAAATCCTAAAAATATTGCAATTTAGTCCCTAAAGTCCAAAAAACTGACAATCGAGTTCAATTTTTGAATAAATTTCATTATAAGGGCTTATGTTGCAATCATGTAAAATTACATCCTGAAATTGGGTGCATACAGTTGCTCCCCTTTGTCGCTATTTGCTTGAAAAATTATGGCAAAATAATAAAAGCATATAATTTTGATAAAAAAAATAAAGACACTTAACTGTATCCTAAATGACAAATTGATGCTCAATTTACTATGCAATTTTGAGCAAGATGTAATGTTTAACAAGTTTCACTATATTTCCTGTGGAACGTCTAGTGAACTCTATGCAAATAAGTTTCACTATATTCCCTATGGAACGTTTAGTGATGATGAATTTCGTTATATTTCTTATAGGACGTCTAACAAACATATGATTTCAAAAATATGCTATAGTTCCTACAGAACGTATAGCAATGATGAATTTTGTTATATTCCTTGTGGGACATCTAATGAACATATGATTTAAAAATATGTTATAGTTCCTATGGAATGTTTAGCAATGATGAATTTCATTATATTCCCTATGGGACATCTAACAATGTATACTATATTCCCTATAAAATGTCTAATGAACTTGAAATTTTGCTATATTCCCTGTGGGACATTTAGTGATGATGAATTTTGTTATAGTCCTTGTGCAACACCTAACAATGTACACTATATTCCCTGTAGGACGTCTATTGAACTTGAAATTTTGCTATATTCCTTATGGGACGTTTAGTGATGATGAATTTTGCTATATTCCCTATGGGACATCTAGCAAAAATTATAAGAAGTGTGCTATAGTTCTTATGGAATGTCTAGCAATTTAAAATCCGCTATATTCCCTATGGGATGTTTAGCGACATCACCATAACTATCATGTAGTGTCTGATGGTAAACGTCTGAAAAAATGTCATGTTATAACTATTATTAAAGCATATAACATGTGGAATTTGAAATTCATGTTATGACTATTGTGCAGCACATAACATGATAATTTTAAAAATTTATGTTTCAGCTACTGTGTAACATGAAATGAGTTTTAACATTTGATTGAGATGACACATGTAGAAAGGCAAAATTGAATTCTATATTATTCTGTATTATGTATTGATAGAGAATTCAGAATCATAGACTAGTTGTAGATTAATAATTCAATGAATTATTAATTTGATGAAATGAATGTGATGATTTAATTAGGAATGAATTCCTAATCAGAATGCAATTATGGACCAAATTGCAACAAGAGAACTTGGATCCATATGCAAACAAAAGTAATAGACCAAAGTGGATATTTTCCACTTTATATATTCCCTCCTTTTTGCATGTCTCATTTCATTCTGTCTTCTTCTTCATTTTCTTTCCTTTTCATTTCCTTTCTTTGCATTGATTTTCATTGCTTGATTTCCTGATCTTCTAACGTCTGATTTGCAATCCGTTAGATCCTATAGCCTCCTTACAACATACACAACATGGGAGAACATAGATTTTAGAAAATTAAAGGATTCTGCTTCCTTATTTTCTTCTAAATGATCTTGGACTTTGAGAGGGCTCAACTATTTTTCCTTTGACTTATTTACATACCCATAGGTGCAAAGATGTGGGTAATGAGGTAACATTATACTACTTCTATTTATTTCTACAAAATATTACCTGCACAATTAGTAATTAGGGTCAGTTTCATAATAGAAATTAACATGCATGTTAATTAGATTAAATGAGAAATTAACTGAAAATGCATGATAAAATTAAAATTAAATTCCAAAAATATGAAATTCAGCCTCTGGGTAGCCTGCATGACTGATCGAATGTCTGGAATTTCGATCAAAATTCAAAATTTTTTATCAACTCAGACAATTCCTATCAACTTAGTGGAATGCTGATCGACAATCCGAAATGTCGATCGGCAATCCAGAATGCCAATCGGCATTTTAGATTGCCAGTCTACATTGTCGATTAGCATTTTCGATTTTTAAAATTTTTTTTGAAAGAAAAGGATTAATTAATCAATTAATTAATCAACTATTCAATTCTTTTTATTTAAATTTTTGATTAATTAATTAATTATTATTTTGAAATTTAACCAGCATCTGATGAAATTCACAAGCAATTTTAATCTAGCTCAAGAATTCTTTTATGGACTGTCGAAGCATATGATATGTCTAATTTAGGCCTCTGGGTTCAGGCGATTCATTGTTGTGCTTCTGACTGCTTGAGGTTGGTCTAACCATTATTCTTTGTTTGCTTTGATCGATCGATGGATGAATACTACCCACACTTTTCATACTGTGGGTGAGTTTACCATTTCACCTATGAGCTTCTCTACTATTACCGGGATTGCATTTGGAGGGTCCCTAATTCATTTTGATGTGAGCTACTACAATCTTCTTAAGCGTGCACGAAGTCAGTATGTACGAGATTTGATCAGGTTCACTCTGACTTGTAAGAGTTAAAAGAATGTTCTTCTTTCATCGTTAGTTGAGGGATTCAAAAGCCTTCCTACCACCACTCCACGTCAAATTACCCACAAGGTAAGGTGTTTCCTTCTGATACTGTTGGGTACAACCCTCTTTTGTGAGACCAGTCATGAGGTCAATATTACTATACTCAGTCCTCTTCGTGACTTGGATCGAGTTGTCAAACTTAACTGGGGATCTGCTGCACTCGCTTACCTTTACTACAGACTGGACAATGTCTGTAGAGGTGTTGTCACAATGTGTGGCTTTTGGCACGTCTTGCATGTATGTTCTCCTTTTCTTTAATCTTTATTATTTTTCCTTTGCCTTTTAATGAGATGCTCTCTTCCTTTCAAATCTGAAGTATAGAGATCGGGTTGATTCGAGGCTTCAGTGTTGTTAGCTCTGATAAGAGCTTTCCTCTGATAATGAGATGGGGTTCTTCTAGCCTTACTAGCAATAGGAACACTTTACAGATGTATTATGATTAGTTGAACACCATTGAATGGCACCTGGTAAGAAAAATAAAATTATTAGTAACTTGTAATTTAATATGAGTTAAATTTAATTAACCTAAATTGCAAATAAACTCTAATTGGCTGGAGGGTGTTAATGACATCCAGTGATATGATTTCATGGCCGTTGTTATATGCCTTAAGCCTATGAGGGTTCTGCTCTCAGGATATGGCTGTTTGATGTGGTATTTGGGGAAGCAAGTGTATCCCTAGCCTTCTGGGCCATCTCGACATCGCATTCCATTTGATATCCCTTCCTTTATGCTTCATAGCTCGCATCTGATAGGTTCAGAGTTGAGATATGCACTACAGGGATACACTACCTCAAATTTTCTTGACCGTTCTCGACATTATCAGCAGTTCATTCATGAGAGCCTCTTAGAGCATATTCCCATTGACGATGCTAAGGTAATTTCTTATTATTTTAGCTTCTTTCTTTAGAACCTATGAATCACTTATTCTTTTTATAGTTTGAGGAGGTTCACTCTCCTACTGATGAAGTGATAGAGGAAGAGATTGAGATTACTCTGGAGACTGAGGTTGTTCCCGATATTGAGAGGCCTAAGCCCAAACCTAGCCCTACACATCATACTCAATATGTTGGGACTAGTTACGATGGTGCTTTTACGAGCATTACCCCTGGTGATATCTCTCTTATGGATAGGTCCATATTCTACTGGGCTCCTACTGTTCAGACTCCAGTTGAGCAGCAGATGCATTTTATTGATGCTCAGCTTTCTATCATTTCTCCAGCAGATGCTTCTCATGTGAGTCTTTCTAATTTATTCCTTGTTTGATCTATACACTTGACACTAATTTTAGTAAATTTACAAAATAGATTCCTTGGATACAGGTGGATTACTTGCATGGACTCGCCTCATCTCAGAGGTTATTCACTATGTAGGTGCCTAAAATAAGTACCTTAAGGGATCTATCTTTGAAATAGCTTGAACCCTATAAGACTGAAAGTAGTGCCTCAATTTTCTTATTGCCCATATCATGATTAAACACGTCTTCTCAGCCAAGTCATACCTTTCCTCATATGGTAGGAACTTCTTGCTGAGATAATACACTGCATGCTCTTTCCCCCTCTAGTCCTTCTTATGCTAGCATTGCCCCAATTGCATTCTCCTCTAAGGCCAAGTACAAGATCATCGGCTTACCTTGTCTCGGTGTCTTTAGTACAGGCAGATTAGTGAGATATTCTTTAATTTTTTCAAATGCCTTCTAACAATCATCGCACCACTTCACTAGCTAGTTTTTTCTCAAGAGTTTGAAGATAGGGTCATAAATATTAGTAAGCTTTACGATAAACTTACTAATATACTATAACTTTCTAATGAATCCTCTCACTTCTTTCGTTGTCTTCAGTGCTGGCATTTCCTAAATAGCTTTCAACTTATTTGGATCCACTTCAATTTGTCAGCTGCTAACTATATGCCCTAATAATTTTCCTAAAGTAACCCCAAAATGCACTTCTTCAAGTTGAGCCTCAGATTGTACCTCTCAATTTGAGCTAAGAACTTATCCAAAGCTTTAAAGTGTCCCTCTCTTATTTCTGACTTAACCATCATATCATCCATATATACCTCCACTTCCTTATGCATCATGTCATGGAAAAGAATAGTGGTTGCCCTTTGATATGTTGCACCTGCATTTTTCAACCCGAAAGGCATAGTAATATGTCCCCCATTCTATGATGAAAGTTGTCTTGATCTTATCCATAACTACCATCATTATCTAATTGTACCCAAAGAACCCATCCATAAAGGAGTACATCATACTTGATGCCACAGTATCCACTATTACATTGATGTGAGGTAAAGGGAAACCATCCTTTGGAGATGCTTTATTTAGATCCCTAAAATCTACACACATACATACCTTACTATCTTTCTTGGGTACCGACACTATGTTTGCTAACCATCGAGGATATTCTATTACTTCTAGAAAGTTATCCTGGATTTGTTTGGCAATTTCCTCTCTTATCTTTTCAGTCCACTCTAGTTTTAGCTTGCGTAGTTTCTACTTAATAGGTTTAATTTCTGGATAAGTGGGAATGTGATGTTCTATAATTTCCCTATCTAAACCTAGCATATCCTAACAAGTCCAAGCAAATACTACCTTTCTTTTTATTAATATTCTCTCAAAATTTTCCCTCTCTTTAGGAGTTACCTCATGTGATATAAAAATGTTCTTTGGATTATCATTTATACCCATATAAAATGAATTGAATTAAATTAAATTAATGCCAAACATGCATGAACAATCAAAGTTATAATGCACAGAATTATCAGGATGCACATCACACAAGTAAGCAAAACCAGCATTCATATCATTGACCATGGAAAAAATAGAGTTTTCATCCTTAAATAGACTGGACATTATTACATCAGTTTCCTTATAGAAAACATTAATAAAACTATCACTAATGACAGTAACTAAATCCTAGGTGGCTTCTCTTCAGGTGGCAGACATAATAGCTCTTCAATAGCAGCATTGCCCATCCTCTCAACTGTTAGCTTCATCACTTCCTCTTTGTTTCCTTTCACTAGGTTCTCCATAATCTGCTCCTTGAAGATCTCAAATCTAGGAACATCTCTTCCAGCAATATTGATTGATTCCTTAGCTCCCAAATAGTATTTGCCTTCCCTGGCCTGATGAAATTCTCACTTATCGGCCCAATTTTCTTTAAGAGCTTCCTTTACTTGGCATTAAACCTCTTCCTTGCTCTTCTGCTTATCAACTTTGTTTCTTCAACATAACCCAAACCAGTTGTGCTACCTTGACTTTTAAACTCTGGGAGACTAGGGCTTCCTTGCTCATTTTGCCCCAGCCCTTGCCCAAGCCAGTAATTCATACTCTCCATCATTTTTGCTACTCTTAGATCCATTTTAGTTCCATTAAATATCCTAGCAATCTGGAAACTAAGGTTTGCACACATTTGCTTCTATTTATCCAATATGGATGCCATACCAGCATTGGTCTCAGCTTCTATAATCACAACCTCTCCTTCATGAGGGAATTTTATCATTTGATGCACAGTTGAGGGTACCCTTCCCAAAGCACCATGGCCTTCCCAACAATAAGGCATAAGTGACTGGAATATCCAGTATAGTAAACTCAATAATTGACTCCACAAATCCTAATTTAACTAGAGCTTGGAATGTCCCCTCCACATTCCTATTGTTGTCATCATAAGCTCTGATTATGAGGTTTGAATATGTTAAGTCTTCAGCTTTCAAACATATGTTAGGTAGGATTTTTAAAGGCCACATATTAATAACAGAACCATCATTAACTATAGCAAAATTGGTTCTCTTTTCCCTCACCTCAGCTGGGATAAACAATGCCTTATTATGGTTTCTCCCTTCCAAAGGTAGGTAGTCATTTGAGAATGTTATCAACTCGTGTTTCTTTTCTATCACCTTTGCCACCAAAGCCTTAGGTGTGGCTGTTGTTTTAATGTTCATATTTGATAGAGCTTTGACAAGAGCTCTTCTATGACTGCCTGAATGCATTAGTAATTCCCAAATGCTAACATTTTCCTTAGCCTTCTTCAATTGTTCCAGAATCAGGTCTTTATTCTATTCTTCCTCTACTTATGTATCTTTTATTTCTTCTCTTTTTGCGACTCTCTCGATTTTCTTTTCAATTTCTTTGTAATTCTCTCCGTTCCTAGTGACATGATTCACCTTAGGATCATCACTCTACACATCAAAACCACTCAAGTTTTCTTTATCAGAGCCATACCAAATGTCAACAACTCTAATGATTTGATATCTTTTCCTATCTTTCCATACTTCCGTTGTGCATGTTTCTTTCCCTTTTAACTCTTCCATATTGAGCTTGCCTAAATGTTGGTTGAGTAGATCTTCAACTCCTTCTTGAGACTGATCAGGAGCTAAAGGTTCATCACCCTATCCTATAGGCACAATTTCTTCAATGGGTATATTAGTTAAAGCGGGCTTAAAGTAAAACTCTCTATAATCAAACTTGCCTAAAGGTTGTCCCAACAAATCTTCAACTCCTCTTGGTGGCTATCCAAAGGATTCTCCATTGGCTATAGGGTTTAGGTTTTCAAAGGAGTTGAGCACTTTTTCTTCACTAACCCCTGAATTGATCATCATGGTGGCTGATGGTGGAACATTTTAGTAGTCTGTGAAAGGGTTATTTTTGGTGTTTAGGTTAGAGTTGGACTTTTCAAGGTCTATGATTTTTTCAGAATCTATCAGGTTTTGGATCTCATATTTTAGACGGATACAATTGTCTATGGAATGGCCAGCTGCTTGGCAAAATTTATAGTAACTATTAGGGTCAAAATTGGGGACATTTAGGTTCGGTGGTTTGGAAAAGGTTAAGGGCCAAAGCATGCCTTTTTGGATTAGCCTTTCTAGGACTTTAGAGAGTGGTTGGTTGAAGTTAGAGAATCTTCAGGGTTGCTGAACTGCACGCACCTCCACAGCTCGACTAGTACTTCCTTATTGTGTGCCCCTAGTTAGGTAATTTAGGGTTCCAGCGCTTCTAGCATTTCTCTTTTTCTCACTCTTAATCTCTTTGGCTTGCAGACTATCATCATACAAGTCTATGAATGTTTTGGGGTTCATCATCTGCAATCTCTCAACCAGATTAGGTGATACATTACAGACTATCATCCTAACCCGATCCTTCTCAACTAGCTTATTCTTCATCAATCCTACCTTGTTTATGAACCTGGTAAGGAAATTAGAGAAGGATTCATTAGGTTTCTGCTTTGTCAATTCTAAGTCTCTAATAGACACTTCCAGTCTAGTGTTATAGTCATACTTTTTTTAAAAAGTAGTACATAATTCTTTCCAGTTAGTTCTTATAGATTTTTCCAGCCTATGATACCAGTTTACATCTATTCCCTCTAAAGTTAGTACAAATAACCTAGTGATCACTTCTAATGATGCTTTGGTAGTGCTTATGGTTATTGTGTACTGGCTGAGATGAATCCTCGAATCTTGTCTCCCATCAAATTTTTGTTGTTGTGGCATCTTAAACTTATCAGGCAGCCTATCATCTCCCATCTGTAACATGTCATCGAAGTCAAATGAATACCTCATACCTTGTCCCCTGATTAGCTATTCTATCTTAGACATCTTTTAAGTCAACACTTGCATCTGCTTGGACTCATGATCTTATACCAGTTCAAGTGATTCTCTCTTCGCCTTTTCTATTATATAGTTCTTGATGTCCTTAAGTTCAAAATAGTAGTAGGTATATTTCTAGCAATAGGTTGCCCCCCAACATTATTAGCAACAGGTGGAGCTCCTACAATAGGTGTTTATTCAAAAGCAACAGCATGTAGTCATTCAACAGCAAGTGTTTATTCAACAGTAAGTGTTTGTTCAACAGTAACAACAAGTGGTTGTTCAATAGTAAGTGTCGGTACAATAACAGGTTGCACTAGTCCAACCAAAGCTTTCCTCAGTTCATCTCGCATCATAACTCTCATGTCATCCATCAAAGCCCCCTTAATATCCTCTAGGGTCCACATCTCTAGTTATTGTTCCATTTCAGTTTGAGTTAATTTAGCTTCTAGATAAAGCGGGTTGATAGGACTCTTCTCTAATTTTTGAAGGACCTCTTGAGCTAGTGACTTAGGGCTGAGATCAACTCTGATTAATCTGCTACCTTTCTGTCCCCAGATACGAGAAGACCGAGATGAATCTATGATGGCTATAAAATAAGGTGTCAATATGATGCATGGAATGCATGTATGTATGCATGATGCACGTGTTTATGCAATAAGTAGCAAGTATCAAAGAAATGTACATAATATCCTTCCAACCTTATTCCTCCCACACAAGAGTCCAATGGTGAGTTTCTTGTCCTAGGATTTTTTATCTTAGTCTTAATATCAACGAGGGATATCAGGGATCGATGTGCATGTCAGATCTCTCCTAAAGCAATAGTGCATAGAAACAGCATTTCTAGGTATAAAGATATAGCCCAATCTTTATTAGCCTAAGTGAGCTTTACAAATATTTATAGATAGAAATACCCTATGGTAATAAGCATAGAAATAGCATTTCTAAGTATCAAAGTCTAGCCCAACCTTTATTGGCCCAAGTGGGCTTCAATAGTATGAGCCTCGGCTTTTATAAATAGAAATACCTCATGGGAAAAATCATATAAGCAATTTAGGTAGATCCTAGGGGAAGAAACTAAGCCATTATATATGGTTAGAGTCTGGTGAAAAGGTCAAGGTTCCCTTAGCAAGATGCCCTCCATTATGGATGTTGAGTTATAAGCCAAGATCAGAGGGGCCAGACATCCTTTACCAAATCGAGAAAAGATTAGCCCCCTTTAGGACTTGGGTTACAAACTTTGATCAAATGAGCTTGGTAATCTCTCTTGATCTCAGTTAAGGCTAAAAGTGATGGTTAGCCAATTTACAACTCCATAAAGCTAGTGGAATCATAGAATCATAAACTCACGCCATTGTTTTAATAGGGACATGTAGAATGAATGCAAGAATGAAATAATAATTAATAAAATAATTATAAACAACACAAGTAGAATCAGTATCTCTTATCCCCAGTGGAGTCACCATTATAGATGGTAGGGTTTAGCACGCATCCAAGATTTTAGCAACCACGACACTGTTTGGGCTCAAGGCCCTAGAGAACACACTAACCATAAGAAGTTACCACCTAGGGTAATAACTGGGAAAAATTGAAAGGTGGTAATTGATTCTCTAAAAGAAAGCTGGCACCACAACCAAGAGATTCTGGGAACATAATACTAACTTCTCTTAGTCTTTTGTTCATTTAGAATTACTTTATAAACTATTACTTCATTCTCTAATTACATGCAATTTTATTAAACCCTATTTGAACATCCATCTAACCCTAAAGCATCTAGTCAATAAAATCACACATAAAAAATGCATTCAAGCACATCGTCCCTAAGTCTAAACTAGGTTAATTTTATTAAAAGTTAGCTAGATTTATAATTTTTATTTACAAATGAAAATAAACTAAAGGTGGACCTATATTGTTATTAGTTAGTGAGCTTAAGTCTATTGATTTTAATTATCTAAAGGTGGGCCTAAATCTATAAGTTTTAAAGAAATTGGATTTTATAAGTGGGCCTAGTCTAACTTGATTTTATTTTAAATGAAATGTGAGTCTAAGTCTATTTATTTTAAAGGAAATGAAATTAAATAGGCTAAGCTAAGTTTAAATTAATTTGAGTTAAAAAAAATGAACCTAAGTCTAAATTAACCTAATGGGCCTAAATTGATTTTAATTAATTAACATAGACCATCTTAAGCCTAATTTAATTAGTGGGTTTAAATCTATCATGGGCTTGGGGCCCAAAACAATATAAATATAAAAAAAACAAATAAAACACAAAAAATATATCAAACAAACATTTTAATGATTTTCTAAAAAAACCTAAATCAATTTACATGCAGCCCTAAATTAATCTACACCCATCATTGATTTTAATTGATTTTTACCGAATTGAACCTAAATTATTAATTCATTTTAAAAGCAGACAAGTAAAATTTTACTATTCCTACTACTGGGGTTATTACAATATTCTACGTACTAAAAATTAAAATTAATTACAAACCCAAATTAATTAACACACAAAACACATAAAAAAATAATAAATGCAAAAACACCAAACCTTAAAATCTAATCACAGTTTAGAATTCATGGCATTCCATGGATCTTCTATTTGATTTCTGAATATTTAGCATTGACCTCATCAATCCCCAATTAGATTCCAAAAGGAAAAAAGAAAAAAGAAAAGAAAAATCACAGAAATCACATTAGCCAAATGAGTAAAATAACAAAATAATAATTAAAGGAAATTAAATTAAAAAGAAAACTAAAAGATAGGAGAAAATGGAAATAAGATATTGTGCATATGCTCTTGGATGGCCCCTCAGATTGGGATTGTCACTATTTTTTAACTCGTTGTTTGATTCTGCACAAGGACTGATTGCATTCAGAGACACAAATCATTTTTTTCAAAGCCTTTAAAGAATAGTATCAAGAAATTAGGGTTTTGAGAAACAAAAGAAAATAATATTTTTAATGTTGTGCAGGTTTTCTTCTCAGTAGTGTCTCTGGTTTTTTCACAATTGTAGGGTTTTCGCACAATAGGTTTTTTTCACGCCATCCTCTCCCACTCACGTAGTCTCTACCTTTTAAAAGCAGAAACTTACGAGCTAAACTTCCTCAATTCCAAGAAATAGACTCTATCTTTTTAATTTTCAAAATTTTTTTACGCTTTTTAACCACATTATCTGCTAACAAAAAATAAAATCAATAAATTTTTAACCAATCAAAAAAGAGAAAATTTGACCAAAAAAAATCAAAAAATGTGATTTTTCATGCATCGGCATTACATAATGCTGGTCAGCATTGTGCCATTGCACAATGCCGATCAACATTAATGATGTCGATCTTCAAAAAAAAATTAAAACTTTTAATTATCAAAAGACCCCTAAAAACTTAATTTTTTGCAATCAAATCCTAAAAATGTTGCAATTTAGTCCCTAAAGTCCAAAAAATGACAATCGAGTTCAATTTTTGAATAAATTTCATCATAGGGGCTTATGTTACAATCGTGCACAATTACATCTTAAAATTGGGTGCTTATTTATATAATAATAAATGCAAAAAAAATTTTAGTGAAGTATCAAAATAAAATCCTAAAATATTCTACAACCTCGATCACTAAACCTCACTAGCCAACGGGCTCACTTAATTCCAAAATATTTCTCTTCTCAGTTTTTAGACAGTAGACTAGTCCCGAAACACTAAGTCAACCAAGCTCCCGCAGTCTCACTATCAGCATAATTGGCCCTGAAACACTAGATCAACTGACCTCCCGCAATCGCACCACTCTCTCACCACAAATCTCAATAATCAATTATTCATATCTCACTTCAATGAATTCCATAATATCGATCCTACATACTAGTGCGCACACAGTCCTAGTGTAGCCTACTAGGTAGCACGTTCTACTACTATCCTCCAACATATTTTATCAAAAATAATTAAATAAATGAAATCATATTAAATATGTAAAGCATCCAATTTATACAAATAAATATTCAACTTCATATATATATGCACACAAACATAAATATATTTATTAACAATAACAATTAATTTTTAATATAACATGGCATAATAAAATTCATATTTTATTAAAAACATAGATGTCAATAATTTCTCTACATGCAATGCATACATTATTCAAAATAATTATTCTCAATTATATATATGGAAACATATATATAAATATAAACAATAATAAATATCATTTGATGAAATGAGCATAATTAAATTCATTTTTATTAAAAACATATGGATGATCATAATACTTATCTACATGCAATGTATACATATAATAATAACTCACAGTTGTGTATGACTCAACTGGTCTAGTTCTATAGGCCTCGGTATTGGTGCAACTATAGAAAAATAAATAATAATATTATTAGAATTATTAGAATTAAATTCTTAATTTTATACATCTAGAATTTCTAAAGAACAACTTGATTTAGGACACGACTCGTATAAAATCAAAACTTAGGACCGACCCAATATCATGTTTTACGAAAAGTCTATCAAAAATTCAGTAGAATATCTTCCATAAAATGGACGTCTCTCTACTAAAAGTAGAGTCGATCTTGTACAAAAATACACTTCAAATATACACATAGCTCAACTTCTCAGGTTAGGCCCCTGAACTAAATAAATTGTCCAATTGAGAACCAATATACACAAAAAAAATTAATAATAAATATTAGTAATTCACTAACATCCATAAAATCAATAAAATACCACTACTTAAATTATTTAAATAATAAAAACATTAAAGATATTTATTTTTCAAAATAATAAATAATTAAATCCCAATATAATTAAATATTATTAATAAAAATCCATTTTTTAAAATATTCGAAATCAAATAGCATAATTTACAAATAATTATTCAAATTGCCCAAATATATAATAAAATAAGATAAAAATTCATTTTATCATAAAAATAATAAATAAAACTGTTATTTGAATATATTTTCCAAAAATTATTATTAATTAGCTAAAAATAGTAAATAATTCATAAATATTATTTTGATACTATTTATTAACAAAAATTATCCAAAACATAATAGTTAACAATAATTTCAATTAAAATATAAAATTTACTAATTTATACTAATTTTTTCAAAAATCCAATTTTTACATAAACATTCAAAAATTCAAAATAAAAATTCAAAATACAATTTCAATAAAACTTCTTAAAAAATATGCTTAAAATAATTAGTAGAATTTATTTAAAATATAATTTTTCCAAGCTCGGAACAATACATGAACAATAACTATAAGCCTGGAAATTTAAAATTTTTAAAAAAATAAATAAAAATCACATTTAGCTTCCTCTATAGCAATTAATCTCAAAGCATCAATAGCTAATAAAATCAAATAAAGGCTTAAACTAACCAAAAATTCAAAATACTAAAAAACGAATTATAAAAAAATGAATTATACAAAAATGGGATAGTTACCGAAGTTAAAACTTAAAATAGTTAGAAGATTTGAAAAGGCTAGAGGTTGAGCTTCCAAAAGAGCCCAACGTCGACTCCCATCATCGCCAAAATCGTCTTTGGTGAGCAAGGAAAAATCCGGCCAAAAATGAACCAAGAAGAAAAGAGAAAAGGAAAAGAATGGTGGCACGCTGAGGAGAGGTAGTTCCTGGTGGTGGCACTATCTAGAGGTGACATGAGTGATGGGTGAGGCTGGTGGTGGCGTCGGGTGGTGTCGAGTTGAGCAAGGAAAGAAAGAAAAAAAGAAAAGAAAAGAAAAAAAGAAGAAGGAGAAGAAGAATAACAGGAAGGGGGCAAGCTACTAGACATTTTTGCTATATTTTTTTTTCAAAAAGCATAAAAGACAAAACTTAAGAAAATTAACAATAATATTTTATTTAAAATATCCTCTCTCACCAAATTACACACATATATATATGTATATATATATATATATATATATATATATATATATATATATATATATATATATATATATATATATAAAATAAAATCACTCAACTAAATAATTATTAAAAATAAAAATTAAACTTTAATTTCAAAATAATAATGATATGAAATAATAAAGCAAATACTAACACTAGAATTTAATTTAATTTCACAAATAATAAAAATAATAATATTCAACACTAAATATTCAAATTTAATTTCACAAAATAATTAAATATTATAATTTAATAAAATAATTATTAACACTGTAAATCTCATAAATTAATTTAATAATTTATAAAATCTTGGGTTATAACAAATATTCAAAATACAATCACCAAAAATAACAATCAGAGAATACAATAATATGAAATACTACTGCAACATCTAGCAATACAAGGAAAGGGTAAATTAAAATCTATATAGATCAGTTGAAGAGGAAATAGTCCGGTGAAGAGAACTATTACTAAAGGTCTGATGGGAAAAATCCTGAAAAAAATATTTGAAGGGGTCAAACCTCACTAAATGAATAATTATTATATATATGTATGCAACCTAAAGATACAGACATTCAAGCATCAACATAATAATATTTATATATTTATATTTATTTTAATTTATACATGCATTTCATACAGATGCTCGAAATCATATTTTTGATAAACAAATAAATGCAATAACATTTAGGTAAAGGACCGGAACAGAACCCTAAAATATTCCGCAACCTCGATCATTGCATTTCACTAGCCGACAGGCTTTCCATAAACTCTAAAAATATTTCCTTCATCCAACTTTGGTAGTGGATTAGCCCCGAGTACACAAAAAGGTCAACCGAGGATCCGCAGTCCCACCATCGGTATGATTGGCCCCGAGTAATCTGCAGGTCTCTCAGTCATACCCCTTATCCACAATTTTCAATAACCATATATCCATATCTCAGTTCAATTAAAGTTCATAGTCTAGCATCTAGCATACTGTTGCACAACAACCCTAATGTAACCCACTAAGTGGCATATTCTACAACTATCCTTCAAAATATTGTATCAAAAATAATTAAATAAATGAAATCATATTAAATATGTAAAGCATCCAAATTACAAACATAAAGTTTGCATTTACAATATATATATGAAATCACATATGAGTGCATATATGATAATGATAATAATAGTTAATGAATAAATAAAATTTGATGCAAACTAATTTATTAAATTCATATCATCAAAACATGGATGCTTATAATGCTCTATATATGTCATGCATATATATAATAATAATTCACAGGTGTGCGCTCATTTAAAATGACTCGATTGACCTGATTCTATAGGTCTCGGTCTCGGTGCAACTATAAAAAAATAATAATAATAATAATAATATTAGAATTAAATTCCTAATTTTATACATCTAGAATTTCTAAAGAGCCACTCAATATAGGACACGACTCAACTAAACTAAAAACTTATGACTGACCCAATGTAAAACTTATGACTTACAAGAAATCTATCGAAAATTCGATAGAGTCTCCTTTGTAAAACGAATATCCCTCTACAAAAGTAAAGTCGATTATATACGCAAACACACTTCAAAATATTTAAAAAATTTAACTTCTCGAGTTGGGCCCCCGAACTACAATTATTTCCCAACTGAGAACTAACAAAATCCATGATTAACAAAATAATATAAATTCCAATAAATCATAAAAATTCATTTAAATATCACAAATCAATTTATTTACAAAATAAAAGTATAAAGATATTTATTTCCCAAATAAATAATAAAATCCTCATTTATAATTAAATTCCAGTATTAAAATATACCCTTCTAATATTCAAAATTAAATAACATTGATTACAAATAATTATTTAAATTGCTCAAATATATAATAAAAATAACTAAAAACTTAAAAATAATAAATAAAATCATTATTCATATATTTTTTTAGAAATTACTAATAATAAGCTAAAAATAGGAAATAAAATGCTATATGTTGCTCAAATTCTTTCAAAACATAATAATTAATAATAATTTCAACTAAAATATAAAAATTACTAATTTTTTCAAAAATTCATTTTCCACATAAACATTCAAAAATTTATAATAAAAATTCTACACATAATTTCAATAAACTTCCTTCACAAAACTTGCTCAAAATAATTAGTAAAATTTATTAAAAGTATAACATTTTTCAAGCCGAAACAATTTATGAACAATAATCCAAACCTGAAAAATTCAAAAAAAATCATAAAAATTATTTAAAATCACTATTAGCTAGATTTCAACCTCAATTAAAATTTATCTCAAAGAAACTATGTCTAATTAAATCAAATTAAAACTCAATTTCATAAATTAATCAAAATTAACCTAAAAACAAATTCACAAAATTGCGCAACTTACTGAAGTTGAAAACCAAAATTGATTGAGAGTTTAAGAAGTCCAGAGGACAAGCTTTCATTTGAGACCAGCGGCGAGCTCAAAGGTGGCCGGAAACGTCTCCGGCTAGCCTAAGGACAAAATGGTCACCAAGAGAAAGAGAGAAAGGAAGAGAAGGAGAGGGGAGGAGGTGGTGTTGCTGTCGGCATCGGTGAGCTGGTGGTGTTGTCCAATGGAGGTTGCTAGTGGCTGGTGGTGGTGGCGTCAAGTGTGGGGAAGGAGAAGAGAAAAGAAGAAGGAAAGGAGAAGAAAAGGGGGAGGGGAAAGAAAATGTATACCGCACGTTTTTTGTTGGGTTTTTTTTTAACTTTAACTTTAAGATATATATATATATATATATATATATATATATATATATATATATATATATATATATATATATATATATATATATATATATACACTTAAATAAATTTATATATATAATATACACTAAATTAATAATTTTACTAAAATACTCTTAATAGTAAATTTATTAAAAATACTCATTTAACACTAATTGAATAAAATAATTTTTAAAACTCAACAATTCCTCTTTTAAATTAATAAATAAAAATACGGGTTATAACAGTTATTTGTTGACACAAATTGAAGAAGAAGAGGAGGAGGAGGAGAAGCATAGCAGGTAGCTCCTTGGTGGGGTGAAGTGGCAATTACAATGGCCACTAATAGTGATTTAATGCCTCTGTTAAAGAGAAGAGCATAAAAATCAATAAAACTTCATTTTTGAGTATCATTGAGTCAAAAATTAATTTAGGAGCATATGTGAGCTAGTGGATATACTTTAAGGGCAAAAATGTACTTTATCCCATTACTATATTAATGCTTCTATCTCATATTAAAAATTATAAAAATTGATCTATATTTTTCCCCCTACACTTTATTATTTTTTGAATTTTCTCTATGCACTTTTATTTGCATGGATTGAGTCCCTACAATTTTATTTCTCAATATATTAAGTCCTTATTTTGAAAATTCAAAGGGTAAACCCTTCTTTAGTGAGTTTTACATGTTCTTTAAAGCTTGTAACATAAGTTGGATAGAAAGATGTAGAAAAATATTTGATATTGATGAGTGTTTTTGAAGGGTAGTAAGCACATTTCCTATACCTTTGTGAGAAATAAGGGCTTAATGTATTGAGAAATAAAAATATAGGAACTCAATATATGCAAATAAAAGTGTAGGGAGGAAATATAAGTTATTCCAAAATAGAATGTAAATAAATAAATAAGTTATAAATTATTGGTGTTTAAATTATGGTACGATGAATTCACCTAATTCTTTTTAGATATTTAGATTTTATCAATTTAATTAGCTGTCCAATTAAAATGAGTGTTCTTCGACTATTATATAACTTTTTGTATAAATGAGATATAACTGTAGTTGGACAAAATAATTTATTTTTAGTAATAATGGAGATCACTACTAGTGATCTCGCTAGTAGTCATATCCATCGTTACTCTTTATTCATATAATTATTTTTCTAATTGTTTTAATATGACTAATTCATCATTCCAACTAAAGAATGATACATGACAAAATATAATTTCTCACCCAATGCAAGCCTGAAATTTTATTAAAATGACCCATTTTAAAAATCCGAACTGCACTAGGATTTGAGTGTATCACTCTGTCAGTGTAAGTTCATTTTCCTTTATGGCCAAGTTTTAAGGAAACAGATCATCAATAAACACTTCAATTCTCTTTAATTCTTTCCTATTTTCAAAACCTTCCTTTCTCAAAACCTTGCTAAAACCTCTCAGTAAGATACCATTGCTCACAGTTCACTTCAATTTCATTCTCTCTTTCCTATTTTCAAAGCCTTTCTTTCTCAAAACCTCACTAAGCAAAAAACCCTAAGTTCTTATCCTACAGGACCAACACTTACCATAACCATGTCCATCCACAATTGCACACCCTCTTCTGTTACTACTTTCGCTACATGTTACAATGATACTAGTCTTCTTCAGTACCATCATCGTCAGCAGGTCAACGTCCCAAGATTGAAGATGAACGGTTCGTCAATCCAGGACGAGTCCTGGAAGAAGCTTATCTCAACACTTTTTCAAAGGGATCGTCTACTGCTTGCATTATAACTCTCACCGATGACAATTTCTTGAAGTTTGCGAATGTCGGTGATAGTGGGTTCATGGTGTTCAGAGACAGGAAGTTATTGTACAAGTCGCGGTTTCAATTGTCCGTATCAGCTGGGGATAACGCGTGACTCCAGATTTGGCTTACGAGGATAAGGTGGAAGTACAAGCTGGAGACATTGTCTTTGCAGGCACAGATGGGTGGCTTGATAATATGTTGCCGTTCGAAGTCGTTGAAATCTTTGATCAGACAGAGATGGAGCCTGAATTGATGGCTTGGACGATCGCAGAGAATTCACTGTTTAGCGCTCTTGATGATGAGTACTTCTCTCCGTTTGGTACAGCCGCTGAGAGGGCCGGGTACAAGCATGAAGGTGGCAAATATGATGATATTACGGCGGTCGTTGCCATTATTGAACCACTGCAATAGACACTATCAAGATTTTAATTTTTTTCCGAAGTATATAGTTAATTTTGAATAGAAATTAATATTTTTGTGAAAGGTCTGTCAAATATAATACAGAAAAGGCAAATCCTAGCTACTCAATGTATTGCTCCTGTAATTATTCTATTCCCTGAACAGCAAGTTGATGATTATCAATGGATAAAATACAATTTTTTTTTTTTTGATAATTTTTTTAAGATTATAATAAATTTATTAGCTTTTCTCTCTTTCTTTCACTTATTTGCATAATATTTTTACTTTTATTTACAACTTCTAATCAGATCATATTAATTTTTCTTTAGTTTTTTGCTTTGTGCAAAAAGAATTTCAATTGCTTCAATAATATTGATGGTTAAATCCTTGGTTATTAGTTATATATTCATAGAATAGGTTAGTTCTTTCATTTTTTTTAACATTTTTTTTATATCTGGTGCTTCATTGACCATAAAATGATCAATTCAGAATTTGAGCTGAATGGACCTATAAGAGAAGAAAAACTTTTCTAAAACTTATTTTTTCCATAGATAAAACTCAAATATGAGACTCTACTCTTATTTTTTTTTTATATAATTTTAAATCTAAAAAACCAAATTATATATGTCAAATTATCAGTTGACTGGTTTTTAATCTAAATGCAATCCTGATAATTTGACGGTGTTCCAATTATATATGTTGATGGTTAAATCCAAGGCTAATTTAAGTTTGGAATAAGTTTCGATTTGCCTCTCGAACTTTTATGAAAGTTCAATTTGACCTAAAATTACTTTTTTTAACAATTTAACACAAAATTTACATTTAATAGGTCATTTAAACCCATATTCTAATAATTGATAGAGCATGTAATACACGTCCATCTGTGTCCACAATTAAAAATTGAATTAAAGTGTAATTAAACCTAACTAATTGTTCTAAAAAAAAAAAAAAAGCTACCTCTCCATCTTCTTCACAAAGAGCCACCCAAATGCAAAACCAACCTGTTTCATACCTCATTAGGTGAAGACAACCCAATTCAAGAAGAATAGGAAGAAGTGCAGCCACGTGAACACCAATCACTGTCGTATCAGAAAGCATAAGAAGCATCCAGGAGGTAGGGGTAACGCCGGAGGCATGCACCACCACAGGATCCTCTTCGACAAGTACCATCTTGGAATAAAGCTGCCCCATCATATTTGTCTGTTTATGAATATAGGGAATCCACAATTTCAGTTGTTCATTAACATAAGTATAAGTCTGATAATAGGTGATGAAAGTTTATGGTGTAGTGGAATCATGGGTGAAGTTAGCAACTGTGGGTAAACAATGGAGAGGAAGTTCAACGGTGATGGGATTTAGAAGTAATAGAGAAGTACTCAATAGATTTAAGCGGGGAAGCTAAATAGCCAGCGGGTTAAAACTGTCATGGCTCTTCCTTAAAAAAGAGAATCTTATTTCTATAGCTTTGTGGAGAGCTTAGTGTTTGATGAGGGAGACACAAATAATGCAAGTGGTTAAATTAATGAAACATTGTCCAAAACATGCAGTTGATTCAATTTAAGGTAACATTTCCGACTTCTTCTAAAAATAATTTCTAGATAACAATTGAAACTTTGATTGTTTTTGTTTGGGTTGAGCATTGGATTGTTTTATGTAATGGGTATAAAAGGTTTTTGAGCGGAAAAGAAGAGGAAGAAAGTTGGAGTTTAACTAAAAAAAAACTTTTGAAACAAAGAGTGGCGATGATGGCATGGTGGTACTGAATTGACTTCGTCTTTTCAAATACTTATGAATTCATTGACGCGATTGGTCGATAAAATTTTGTAAGCGATTATGATTGGAAGAGCTAGTGGAGCTCGTAGAAGGTTTTTATGTGGCTCTCTTACTTTTTTGTGTCAAAAACTTTATAATCACAACTAAAAAGAAAGCGCTCATATTTGTGTATAGAAGTGTTTCTTCCATTGATTCTTGCACTGATGGATTTGAGTACTAGTGATCAATTTTGGTCCTCCATCTTCTTCAACATTTCTATACGCAGTTCAGTACTAAGAAGAAAAATGACCCAGAACCTTGAAACAAAGAGATGTTATATTGGAGCTCCTTTCGTTCTACCAAGGAACTCAAGAGCATGGGAATCCACTTTTGGGCAAGCAAGGCAGCTAGTTTCACTAACTTACATTTCACAATAACATTCTTTGCAGGTGTCCTCAAGACTTCCTCCAATTCATGTAGATGACTTAACCAAGTCCCTGTTATTGAACTTAGTGGCCTATGAAAATTTCCCTGGCGCATCAAATGGTGCAGAAATTACTTCTTACATATACTTCATGGATTCACTGATCAACTATACTGAAGATGTGAAGGAGCTGAGATCAAAAGGCATATTTCTCAATTTTCTAGAAAGCGACCAGGTTGTTGCATAACTATTCAACGAGATATCCAAGTACGTAATGCTTTATCAAGATGCTTTTTGGAATGTTAGAAAGCATATCGAGTCGCAGTATAAGAATATAACAAAAAGATGGATAACTGAGTGGTTGCATGTTCATTTCAGTAGCACCTGGATAGTGTTCGCATTTGCTGCTGCAAGTTTTGCCCTTGTTCTCACCGGTATTCAGACGTATCTAACTACTTTCCCACCCAAAAAATGATTATATGCTACCCCTACTTACAAAGATGAGGTATGTGTGCCTGTCGAGAATTTTCTTATCTTCTAGCTAAAGCCCTCCCACTCTGAAACACAACACCCAGATTTGCACCAACTTGCGCAGCAACCAAAATGGTAATTTGAGCGGCAAGAACGAGAGCACATGGAGAGGACCCCATTCTCATTTTCTGTGAGACCACATTTTCTTATCCATTAATTCTCCCCTTATAATGCAACACTCCATTCTCGTTTACATGGCTCTGCTCCCATTTACCATCTAACACAACTCGAAAAAGACGGTAATAGTCTCAAAAATGAAAAAGGAGGAGGAACTCCATGCTAAATCACCTAAAAACCCACCGGATTTAACTTGAATAATTAAAAGACTGGAGTCGTGGGACAGGGATACGATGCTGGTTATTCAATGATGATGAGGAGGAAACAACATCACTTTGTGGGGGAGGGAACTAGTGGCTGAAGGAGGAGAATGGTGTTTTTTTTTTTCTTTTTTTTTGAAAATGAGGAGAAGGTGTATTAATTAATTATACTGATAATTATTTTTTTTTTTTTAATTGAAGACGCACTTTCAAATGATATGTATTACACGCTTTAGAAAATGGGTTTAAATGACCCATTAAACATAAGTTTTGGATTAAAATGTCAAAAATCGCCATTTTGAGCCAAATTAAACCTTCGTAAAAAGTTTGAGGACTAAGTCAAAACTTATTCCTTTAAGCTTTAGCTGGAGATTTTATTATAAGTTAGAGCATTTTAAGTCACTTATCTAAATTTCTATATTTGGGTATTAAACCCATAGAGAGTGCAGAAAGACTATGGCTGGGCTCAATGGAAACCAATAGCCCATAAACCATGAAAGTTTCTCCAATGTCTCAAGCCCAAAGTTTCAGGCAGAACAGAAAAGTTGAACTAGTTACTAGTCATGTATCTCCTCTTTTCTTGGAACTAACTATTTTAACAGAACCATCATTTGCTCTCTTTTAGCTCCATTAACAAGTGTTTACAATCTGTTCAAATTCCCCAAGTTGCACGTAAAGTAAAAAAAGAAAAGAAACTCTGCAATTAATTTAATCTTGCAATCCTGTGTTATTAGACTGTTTGAGAGCCTGTGTGTTTTTAACATGGCATCAAAGCTGCCTCAGTTACAAAATACAGAAAATTTTGTAACCAAGAATGGACTTGCTTTCTACAGGCAGTTGCTGGAGCAAAACAAGCAATACATAGAGCATCCACCAACAGTTGAAAAATGCCAGTTATTATCAAATCAACTGCTTGAAACTCGTCTTACCAGGTTCATTCATTAAGATGGTGCATATTTATTTTACTGTTTTCATCAACGCATCATTTCTGTTATTGAGCACCCAGAAGCTCTGCCCCCTCAATTCTCATTTCTATGCAGATGTTGGATCATGTGTGTGCATATAAGATATGATTGTTGTATTGTGTGGATGCAGTATTCCTAGTCGCTGTGAAGCATTCCGGAAGGAAATGGAGTCTCCAAAGAATGTGATGAAGAACAAGCAAGCGTGCAACAAAGAGAATGCTGGGGTCATTGCTCTGTTTGGAGTAGAGTGCTTTGCTTGGTTTTGGGGTGGTAAAATCATTGGAAGAGGCTTTACACTTACCGGTTACCATGTCTAAATTAGAGCACTAGTAAATGCAGCGGCTCGTTGCGTAAATAATGCATAACGGACGTAAAATGAAGTAATTTTTTTCAAAAAATGATAGTGCCCCCCATAAGTAGGAGAGCATTATCATTTGAGAGAGTGTCCGTTTTGAGAAATTCACGGCATGCAATTCAAAACGCGCAAGCTAGAAAAATATCTTTCCACTGTAAATTAATTGGTTTCAAACAAATAAATAAAAATTGTCTCATTTTGGACAACACTGTATAAGCATCATCACATCTTCTTTTGATGATTTGATTCACCAATCTGACGTTAATCACATGCAATGAATTTTCTGTTTAACCTTGAAGTGAAAGCTGATGAATCAGCCAACACTACACTAGTAGCATTTAGTTAGTTATTGTCCCATCTCTTGATAACTAAAATGTGTTTTCTTTGTTCCTAAAAAAAAAAAAAAAAAAAGTGTTTTCTTTGATTCTTTGTCTCTTCAAAATGGTTTTACATGTGCAATTTATGGTGATAATGTCAAACTCTTCTTTTTTATTCTTTTTTTGAAAACTTTACCTGGTTTTTAGTTTCCACATGGCCATCATTACGAATCACATGCACTACTAAATAGGGAATTAACTCCTTTTTAAGAATTTCTATAAATATGATGTTGGATTCCTAATATTATCAATTAAAAAGAAAAAAATTATCCTGTTATAGCGTTCTTATTAAAAAAAAAAGAGAATAATTAAAAAAAAATGGAGAATTAGTTGAACAATTGATATTCTTGAAATATCTAAGTTAGATTTATTGACTTTTATCATTGAAAATTTTGTTTAGATCAACTTATGTAGTGAGTGAATTATTAAAAAAATAATTAAAAAAAGATGAGACCACTCTTTACATAAATAAAACATTTCGTACTCATAATACTATTTATTTATGAAATTATTATAAAATATTTACATACAATATGAAGGATTAGAATATTTTTTAATATTTAATAATAACGGTTGAAATTAACTAACAAAAATTATTTTTACTTGAATATTATCTTATATTTAAAATTTAATATATGGAGAAAAATTAAATTGATTGTTAAAATTTTTTTGTGATCTTTATAGTTTTATCCAAATAATAACAAATTAGTTATAATCTGATAAATTTTAAATAATAATGTTTGAATGAAAAATAATAATAATTTTTAATATATGATGCTAATCCAAAAAATTTAATTTAACAAAAATATAAATATTTAACCTCCTATTATATAATATCCTGACATATAAACTTTATAGTATCAAACACCATATGAAGCTAATCTTTTAGTTCATAATAATATTTTTTTTATTTTTTATTAAAAATATTTGAAATATAAATAATAATAGAATAAAAATATTCCAAAAGACCATATGAATTATGAACTTATGATATTTGTATTTTTAATTTTAGTTTACAATATTTTATTTTTAATTATTTTAGTTCATGAATCTAATATTGGCTAAGCTATTATATATATAATTTGCACCCAATATAATCTTACTTTTCTTTTTCGAACCACTAAATATATTGAGATTTTTACACAAATATACATTTTTTTTTATTTTATTTGTCAAAATACACCAAATTTTTATTTTTACTTATTTTACCCTTGTTATTTACACTAGTACTAATTTTATTTACAGACATGTATCATTTTCATTTTATTTATTATTTTGATTTTTTTTTTGGTTTCTGATATTTTTTTTATTTTATATTGTCAATGTAGTTGTATCACAGAGTTTTTTTTTTTTTTATGTTTGTTATATTTATGCAATTTTTATTTTATATTCAAATATTCCATAGTTGAAGGAGAGTTATTATTTTAATTTTTTTGAATATATTTTTGGTTCTTGATTCATTTTTTTTATCCTTTTGATTTATTTTTGGTTTTCCGTTCAATTTTTTGAATCCTTTTGGTTTCTTTTTGGTTTCCAATTCAATTTTTTGTATCTTTTTAATTTTTTTTTGGTTTCCGATTTATTTTTTTTATTTTAGTTCTTTTGTTTTTGAATAATGTATATGAAATTTTTTTTCTATCCTGCAATATTATGTATTTATTACATAATATATTAGAGACAATTGGTCAAATGCACATATGAATTGTTTTAATTTGGTATTGTTTTGGTTTTTTTTTTTTTGATACTTTTTTGTTTTATTAATAGTAATGTAGTTGTATCACATAATTTTTTTGTATGTTTATTGTATTTATGCAATCTTTATTTTAAGTTCAAATATTCCATAATTGAAGGAGGTTATTATTTTGATTTTTTCCAAATCTGCCTGTGATTTATTTTTGGTTTCCAATTTATTTTTGTATTTTTTTGGTTTATTTTTAATTTTCAATTCATTTTTTTCATCTTTTTTGTTTATTTTTGATTTTCGGTTCATTTTTCTATTGTAGTTTTTAAACCAAAACTTAAAATTCAACACCAGCTATTAACTTATTAAACCAAACAATTAAAGAGAATAGAGTTGAACCCAACAAACTAAAAAGAAATATGAAGAGCCCTCACTAGTCAAACAAATAGACAAAATCAAGAAAATTGAAAACTTGAAATGAGCTTGTCACTTGGAATCAATCTCAATAATGATCAATAAAAAAAAACCAAGACCCAAACCTAATGGAATGCTATTTGTTTTAGACTTTCTGCAGTTATATGGGAGCAATGGACAGAGTGGACATGACCCTGATGAACTTTATGCTATCTGATTCTTGTGACTAAATCATTTTGCTTGGTCTCTTTATGATTCAAAGAGTTGTCGTTGTCTCTTAGCTTCATAGTTGATGTTTAGGATGGCCAATCCTGTTACAACGATTTAACATGTTCATGTACTAAAAATTGAAAAACAAATGTATGAAAAACATAAGATTAAAAAACAACACTCATTAATCAACTAAATTGATAAAATAGTAATAATGACTACAACTATAAAAGTTGTACATGCATGCATTATCTTTTTACTGAAAATGAAATTAACATTAAAGAATCATGTGTTTATGCTAACATATACATTTTCAATTAACATTTTACTTCTACCCACCAATTCATTCACCAAAACAAAAAAACTTGAAGTTTTTGCTTTGAGAGACTCTGAATGGATTTAACAACGCTCAATTGTCAAATAGATTGCTCAGGCTTATTTGATGCATAAACTCTAGATAGCCCAAAGTACCAATGGTTCAATTATATAGTAGAAACAACAAACAAAATGCTTAAATTATTTGTCTGGTCAAAATGTAGATGGATGAAAAAAAATAGAAATTATTCACAAGATGTTAGAGATAGCAGCCTGAGATACCAATGATAATAATAAGACTTGAGAAAAGATCCAAATTAAAAACAACTTGCAATAAAACACATGATAGAAAGAATACAAGCTTACCTTGTTTTCCAGCAGCAAACAAATATTATTATTATTATTATTATTATTATTGTTATTATTATTATTTTACTTATTGGCAAACGGATTCCCTTCTCAATAAATGCTTGAAGCTCGGGCTTCAGCTTTTCCAACCCTTCATTTTCATAATCAGAAAGAGGACACAGACCAAGAACTTCCTTAATTCCATTTTTTCCAAGCCTCACCTAGAAACCATAAGATACAAACATTACTTGTATCAATAGATCAAAAAAAAAAAAAATGGTAGCCTAACCCTTTTCAGAAAGTTGTGCCATCAATTATCATGGCACAAAAATGAAGAATCACAGACACAAAAATACAAAAAGAATGAAATAAGTAAAATGAAAGGAAGATACCAAAATGAGATCGATGTAGCCAAGCAAGAAGGTGAAGCTTGATCTTGCATATAAGATGATAAAGGTGCTTGAGGGTGGGGAAGGGAGATCAGGAAGACAGAGAAGGAGCAAAGATTTGAGTTTTTTTTTTTTATATTTTTTTCCATCATTTACATGTTTCGGTGTAGCACAGTAAATATTTTAGATATTTAAGGCATTTGAGTAATTTAGAAAAAGTTGAAGTATTTTAGTTGTTGATGTGATTTTTTAGGATATTTTAGTAAAGATCCCAAATATATTTTATAAATTAGAGAAGAAAAACACCACATACAGCCTATCTTGAATTAGTCCAACATAGAAATCCATCAAACTTAGCCAAAGATACAGGCCCAATGCAAAAAATTATCAACTTGAGGGAGAAAGCCTAAATTGCTGAAGTGAAAAGAGGTTGTTGTTGCTCATGGGAATGGTGGAGTCTATAAGAAGATGAGAGATCCACCTTCAATCTTGTGAGAGCTTGCTAATTTATGGGTAAAGCATTAATGTTGGAAACAGAAGAAGAGTAGCTGGTGGTGTTATCAACTCTTTAATCACAACCCAGAGAGATTAGTTCTTTAAAGATAGAGATCTAGACGGCACCAGTGAAGAAACTGCAGATCTTCTCATCGTACTAGCTATGAAAAACTTGAATCTGCTCCACAAAAACACTGCAACTTTACATAAGCGAGATTTTTGGTCAAAAACCACCTAAAAGACCCTATGATAGAAACCTAAGACAAGATAATCTTACTTTAATTAAAGTAAGATGGATAGAACAAATCGACGGTTGAAAATAATAGCTTGAGAATATAAATAAAAAAAAAATCAAATAAAATGATAAACGTCACAAATGTCAAATTCAACATTCCCAATTACATGAACCAAGTGAAGCATAGCATCTTTTTTTTTTTTTTTTTTTTTTATTCTCCTCAACATTCAATCCAAACAGAAACCATGCATTATCAAGAATTTAGCACATGACAAGAACTTTGAGTTTGGTTGGACGAAGATGCTTCATATTCAGGGCACTGAACTGATGTGCTTTTCGGCCGTGCACTTGGCCAATTTATTTGGGGCAACTACCATTTAAGCATTCATCATAACTATTTTGAGATTGGGGTTCTTTTAAGTCCTTTTTTCTGAACAGGCCATTTTCAACCACAAACATTAGAACAGTGTTAATTTTTGTGTTAAAAAATATAGTTTCTAAAGTAATTTTTTTTGCTAATTCACTACATCATTTTGACACTAAAAAAAATATTCTTTATAAACTTTTTATATCTTATTTTATAATATTTATACATTTATTATATTATATCATATTTATATTTTTTAACAAACTCATAATAATATACTTTAGTATTTGCCAATTATGTTAAATATTAACAAATTAATAATTTTTATTTTTTAGCTATATTTTAAATTTTTTAGGAATACTTTAAAAATATTTTAAATAAAATAAAATTTTAGATGAAATTGTTGAAAAATGTATGTATATACAATAAGAGTTTGGAATATATTGAATACTTTAAAAAATTATTGATATTTTGAGAGAAAAAGAAAAAAAGAAAAATAAAACAAAATAAAACTCTATGCATTTGCTGATTAGTGACAATGCAAATCTATTGAAAAGTATGTGTTCCGCAAATTATTGCAATAAAACTCATTATATGCATTGCCACTGTTCACCAATTGGAAATTAGTGCAAGAATTAGTGTTGGATTGGAGGGCAAAATCTCAATTTTTCCACCATTATGGGTATCAGTTGGAGATGCTCACAAAGTGTAGGGTGAAGTATTTGTCCTTTTATATATTTATTTCATTTAAAAAAAAAACTATAAGTGTGTCTTGTATTTGAAAAATTTTTTTACTTGCATGTAGGGGTGAGTAAAATCTGCTGCTCCAAAAATCTAATACCGAACGAAACTAAAGTCAACTCGGTTTTTATTTTATTTATTTATAAATTTTTTATTAAAATCTACCCGATTGAAAAACTAAATATTTATTATAAAATTAAGATTGAATTGTTTAATTTATTATAAAATTAAATTTGAAATAACGAATTAAAATTTAAATATTTTTATTTTATTTTAGTAGTATTTAATTAGAAGAAAAATATTTTATAATAGAATGATTTTAAGAGAATTTAGAGAGAGTTTGGAGAGAATTTGAAGAACTATAATATTGAAAGAATTTGGAGAATAATGTATCTTTTTCTCTATCTTCTCATTAATGAATTTCAATCTTTTTATGTAGAGATTTTCTTTTTACTATTTGAGAATTATTCTCTCACAAGCAATATATTGTTCATTCACATTCATAATACTTCCCCTTGAATAATAATATTTTGCAACTAAAAATATACCTCATTCAAAACCTTGCAAATTAAAAAAAAAACCCAGTAAAAAAATGTTAGCAAAAGAAAAAGAGTACATCATTCTTATTATGTTTTTTTGACACTACCTCGTTAAAACTTTGCTAAATAAAACCCAGTGGGAAAAACTTTACCTTAAGAAAAAAGAGTATAATGCATGATTTTCTCTCCCTCAAGTTCATATATATAATTTTCCTTCACATAGTATGCAAATGTCGCATTTCAATATCTTGAACATGTTTTCTAAAAATTGTAGTTGGAAACGCCTTTGTGAAAAAATCAGTTAAATTCTTGCTAGACTGAATATACTTGATATGTATACGATTGGCTTTTATTAGCTCATGAGTGTATGAAAAGAATCTTGGAGATATATGTTTGGTTCTATCACTTTTGATATATCATTCCCTTAACTATACAATGCATGCTGCATTATCTTCATACAAAATTATTAGACTTTTGTTGACTGAAAAATCACAAGATTCTTCAATATGACGTGTCATTGATCTAATCCACACACACTCTCTACTTGATTCATGTAGTGCAATAATCTCATAATAATTTGAAAAAGTAGCGACAAGCATTTGTTTTTGGGAATGCCAAGAAATTGCAGTTCCATTATTTGTGAACACATAGCCTGTTTAAGATTTCGCATTATAAGGATCAAATAAATGCCCTGTATCTGCATAACCAATCAATTCTTGTTTTGAATTGTTAGAATAAAATAAACCCAAATCAATATTTCCTCGAAGGTATAGAAGTATATGTTTGATCCCTTTCCAATGGCTTTTTGTTGGAGCTGAATTGAACCTTGCTAATAAATTGACTACAAAAGAAATGTTAGGTCTGGTACAATTAGCAAGATACATTAAAGCTCCAATGGCACTGAGATATGAAAATTCAGAATCAATAATTTTTTCATTTTCTTCACAGGGTTGAAATGGATAGTCTCAATATTAAGTGATCTGACGACCATTAGAGTACTTAAAGGATTTATTTTATCCATATTAAAGCGTTTCAAGATCTTTTCTGTGTAATTTGATTGATGCATGAATATCTCATTGTGCATTTGCTCAATTTGTAAACCAAGGCAATACTTGGTTTTTCCAACATCTTTCATTTCAAATTCTTCCTTTAAGTATACTGTTGGTTTATGGATCTTATTTTTTGGTCCAATGATATTTAAATCATCAACATATACAACTATAATCATAAATCTGGATATTGTTTTCTTAATAAAAACTCATAGGTAAATAATATTACTCACATATCCTTTATTAATCAAATAATCGCTTAAACAATTATAACACATGCGTACAAACTATTTTAACCCATATAAAGATCTTTGGAGCTTGATCGAATATATTTCTTTAAGTTTTATACTTAATGCTTCAGACATTTTAAATCCTTTAGGAATTTTCATATAAATGTCACCATCATGTGATCTGTACAAATAAGCAGTTACAACATCCATAAGACGCATTTCTAATTTCTTAGAAACTACTAGGCTAATCAGATACTTGAACGCAATTGCATCCATAACATGAGAATACGTTTCATCATAATCAGTTCTCGGCCTTTGTAAAAAATCTTGAGCTACAAGTCTAGCTCTGTACCTTATTATTTCATTTTTCTCATTGCTCTTTCATACAAAGACCCACTTGTATCCTACAAGTTTCACAGTTTTAGACATAGGAATAATTGGCCCAAAAACATTTTGCTTATTTAATGAGTCTAATTCAATTTGCATAGCATCTTTCCATTTTATCCAATCATGCCTATTTTGACATTCCATGACTGGTTTTGTTTCAGGATCATATTTGTCATTTATGATTTCACATGCAACAGTATATGAAAATATTTCATCAATACTTTTCATCTCATTTCTATTCAATAGTTTTCTTGTATTGGTATTCACATTATTTTATGTGAGGATCCAGATGCAATAATGATAGTTCATTCCATGAAATATCCCTTTTCCCTTCTTTCTCCTTTTTTCCCTAATGTTGGAAAAATAACCTCATCAAATTGGCAATCAACAAAACGTATTGTAAAAACATCACCAGTTAAAGGTTTAAGATATCTAATAATCGAGGGTGTTTCAAACCCAACATAAATTCTCAATCTTCGTTGATGACCCATTTTTGTGCACTGAGGTGGCACAATGGGTACATATATTGCACAACCAAAAATTCTAAGATGGGAAATATTTGGCCCTTGACTAAATGCCAATTGTAGTGGAGAGTATTTATAATATGCACTAGGTTTAATGCAAATTAATGAAGCAGCATGTAGGATTTCATAACCCCAAACTGAAATGGGAAGATTTATTCTCATTATTAATGGTCTAGCAATAAGCTAAAGGTGTTTAATCAATGATTCAGCTTTGAGTATTACATGGGCAACAGGATGCTCAATAATGATCCCAGTAGACATACAAGAATCATTGAATGCTTGAGATGTAAATTCTCCAGCATTATCAAGTCTTACCCTCTTGATTGTATAATCAAGGAATTGTGCTCATAATTTAATAATTTTTCAGCTAGCAACCTTGCAAATGCAACATTACGAGTTGACAATAGACAAACATGTGACCATCTACTAGATGTATCAATTAATACCATAAAATATCTTAATGGTCCACATATATCACCTTGAATTCTTTCAAGAAACATAGGTGATTCATTCTGAATTTTAGATGGTGAAGGCCTCAAGATTAATTTTTCGAGAGAACAAGTTGTACATGACATTTCATTTGATTGAGAAATTTTTTGCCCCTTCAATGGATGCCCATGTGAATTCTGAATTATCCTTTACATCATTACTGATCCAGGATGACCTAATTTGTCATCCCATAAATTTATTGTAGAAGGATCATAAGATTTTTCTTTTACTGTCATATGTGATTCAATTACATGTATATAAATGTAATGCAATCCAGGAGGGAGTTTTGGCAGTCTTTTCAATACTTGTATTTTTTCTGATTTATAAGAAACTATATTTAAATATTTGTTACCATTTATAGTAATGGATTGGGTATCACACCCATTTCAATATATGTTATCAAAACTCAACAAATTTCTTGTTGATTTTGGTGAAAACAAAGCTTCATCAGTTATAAATTTTTTTCTATTTGGTAACATAAATTTAGCTTTGTCAATTCCTTCAATCAGATCTACAGGACCTGATATTGTTTTTACAACTGCCTTTGTGGGCTTTATTTCAAAGAAATAATCTCTATTTTTCAAGATAGTATGTGTAGTACCACTATCTAGTATGCAGAGATCTCTAATATTGTCTTTATGTTGAGTACAATCCATATTAAACTTCAAAATAGATAAACACATAATTAATCAATTAAGGTAAAAACATAAAATAATTATAAAGTAGAACATTTTATTAATTTAAAAATAACATACATAACAATAACATATTCTTCAGAATTAAAAATAAAATAGGTAATAACAACATTCTTAAAATTATAGTTGCCTCAATTTTCATTGTCAGTAAAATTATCAGTAAAATCAGAAACATCTAGATGAGTTGTATCATTAACAGGAGTATGATACTCATTGAAGTTTATTTTCTTTTCTTTGTCTTTCAATGATGCCTTATAAAGTTGGTAAAGATGTGGTGGTATACGACAAACTCGTGCCCAGTGTCCTTTACTACCACATCTGAAACACACAGTTTCAGACTTATGTTAGGGTCTTTCTTGAACACCACTGATGACTGATTTTAACTTCTTTTGAGGTTGAGTCTGAGTTTGTTGTGGAGTATTATTATATTTATTTTCACGATCACGGCCAAAGAATTGACCTCTTCCACGTCCACGACCTCTACCTCTCCCACATGCATGACTATTGTAATTTATATATCTGGAATAATTTATAGCATTTGCTTTTGGAAATGCTACTGAGCCAGTGGGACGGGACTGATGATTTTTCATCAAGAGGTCATTATTTTTCTTAGCTACAGTAGGCATGAAATTAGTTTAAAATATTTTTTAAATCTCTGCATCCTATATTGTTGTTGCAGTGTAACATTTAATGCATGAAATGTGGAGTAAGTTTTCTCCAGCATATCCTCGTCTGTGACTGTCTGTCCACAGAATTTCAATTGTGATACTATTCTGAACATTGCAGAATTATAATCACTCATTGTTTTGAAATCTTGAAAGCATAAAATTCTCAATTCATCAATGACTACTGGTAGTATTACATCTATTTGATGATCATATCTATTTTTTAGATTCTTTCAAAGAACACTTGGATCTTTGACAGACAAATATTCACATTTTAATCCTTCATTAAAATGATGACAGAGAAAAATTATAGACTTGACTTTATCTTGCAATGAGGTGTTAATATTTTCTTTTATGGTATCAATTAACCCCATTAATTAAAGATGCATTTCTACATTTAGAATCCAAGACATATAATTTTTTCCCATGATGTCAAGAGTAACGAACTCAAGCTTTGCTAGATTTGTTATTATGATAACTAATAAAAAAAATATAACTCAATTAGAATTCATAAATTTGATGACTATTAAAAAAAATCAAACATAATCAGAATTTACTAATTAATTATATCATGAATGAATATTGCAAGAAATAATAGTGGTACAAAAAATGATACAATAATGCTTAAAATTATATCAAATAAAAAATCATCTTCTATATGAACTATTCCAAAAACTATTATAATAGTCATGATCAAAATACAAATATAAATATACCAAATCATGTTTACAATTTAGAGTAAAGAGAGAAAGAGAAAATGTATGAATTTGTGTGAATAAATAAAATTTATAGCTTGTCTATTTATAATGAAAAATATAGCCGTTTCTTATCGTTATATTATCATTGGTAATAAAAATATAGCCGTCATAATTTTTTTTAATATAATATATTGAGAAATAAATTATATAAAGTAAAATTAATAAATAATGTTGATATGATTATTTATAGTAAGTGAGTTAATATAACGATATGTATAAATATGGAGCAAAACCGCCTATTAATATAAAATGGGGTATAGCCTTCCATTAACATAAATAATAAAAAAAATATAAATATGCATAAATATAAATTAGTAGGAGGCATAACCATCCATAAGGTTAGAACCATTTCTAACAATTTTTGTATCAATGGTGTAGTTAGTAAAACAAAATAAAAATAAAAATTAATATAAAGTTAGATTGAAGAAATAAATATAAATATGAATAAATATAAATTAGTAGGAGGTATAATCATCCATGATAATATATAATCAAATAATATATTCATAAATTTTAAATATTAAAAAATATGTACCTTATTGTTTTGATCGAGAGCTTTTCGTGCTAATAATGTGTTGTAAAATTAAGATTGAATTGCTTAGTTTGTTATAAAACTAAACTTGAAATATCAAATTAAAATTTAAATGTCTTTACTTTGTTTTAGTAGTATTTAATTAGAAGAAAAATATTTTATAGTAGAATAATTTTAAGAGAATTTGGAGAGAATTTGGAGAACTATAATATTGAATAAATTTGGAGAATAATCTATTTTTTTCTCTATTTTTTCATTAATGAATTTCAATATCTTTATAAAGAGATTTTCTTTTCACTATTCTCTCATAAGTAATATATTATTTATTCGCATTCATAATAATAATAATATATATATATATAAAAAAAGGAGGTTCGAATCCCAATAACCTTTTGGGAGTTGAATATGCGCTTCCAAAGAGAAAAAACACTTCCAACACTTGACTATTGAAATTTGTTTATTTGTTTATTTTATTTTTTCATTATTTAATCAGTTACTCGAAAATTGATTGACCACCTAATTAAAAGTTTCTGTTTCAAATATCAAACTCGATCCGCCCTATGTACACCCCTCATTGCATGTAGCTACATGAGAATTAAAATAATTATAAAATTACAAACAATCATTGATATCGGTTAATAGGAGATTGTTATTATTGAAATGATATTTTTAGTTTGGACTACAAATATAAATAGTTTATAAAAAATAATTTATTATAAAATTTTAAATATATTTTATCATCTATTTTTAAATCACTGGCAGTAATTTTGATGTTCTAAGTAGCATTTTATAAAAGGGTGCTAATATATATCAAGAGCCATAATATCTTGGTACGTAAAAAGATAAAAATTGGGAGCTATTTCAATATTACCTCAATATTAATTAATATTAATTTTTTTTAATTTTAATTTTTAAAATTTTAATATTTTTAAAATTTCTTTTTTCAAAATTTAAAACCTAGAGTAAAATGATTTATTTACTCGTAGTTCAATGATTTAAATACATATAACTTATAAATAATTTTTTTAATAATATAATTATAAAAAATTTTAGGAGTATAATAATAAAAGTCATGTTTCACTGTTAACGTTGGGAGTGACGAAATGACTTTTTATCCTTTAAGAAATTAGGATAGATATATTGAGTATTTATTTAACCCAATAATAAACTGAATTTAGAAAACTGATTTAAATTTTATTTGTAAACTAATCTAAATTATATTAATAAAAAGTATATATATTAGGTTTCTAAGAAATTGGGGGTAGAGTGAGGTGAAATAGCCAACATTCTATTCTACCAAAATAAACACAAAGATTGAGGGAGGTATAATTCGCGATTAATCCGGAAATTGATTGGAAGAAGGGAAGACAAAAGAGGCAACAAAGCATGCCTTGCCATGCCACTATCTCTACACGCTTCAAACACACGGACAAGACAGGACATTTCTTTTACTTCTTTTGGCTCTCCCTCAATTCCACCACCCGCCGCCGCCAGCACCGCCACCTTCCTCCACCTCATTGATATTAATAGGATGTGTGTGGGCGCCCACTTATGCCCCACCGTAATCTATTGCACTTTGACCCCACTATCACGCCTCCCTCCATTGCCCCCAGGACCATCTACTAGCTACGACGCACTAGCTAGGAGGCACTCGTGATCTTGATTTAATCATCACCGTTCATGCTTAATTATTGTTTTTTCTTTTTTGAAAAAATAAGTTGGATTATAGGATATCATTCTTTATGATTATGCAGTTATCATGCCATAAAATTTCATCTAATTTCACATTAACTTAATCACATCATTAAAAAATTTATGTGTAATGTTTTTCAATTGGATTAATTTTTAGACTAAAAAAGAAAACTAAATTAATATATATTCATTTTATATCAAATTTGGATCATAACATATATATATTTATATATATACACATGATTTTTACTTATTTTTCTTCATACATAAGATTTTAACTCAAATTTTATTTAAAAAAAATAAATTTTTTTATCATTTGAAATAATAAATTTTAATATATATATTTTTTTTATTTTTAAGCATTAAAAATTGTCAAGATTCAAAATTCTGACAATCCATTATTGAAATAATATAGTTTGCTATTAATTAATATAGATAACATATATTTTTAAAAAAATTAACTATTTTATAAGCCTATTTTTTGACAATCCATTATTGAAAAATAAAAATTAAACTCTTAATTTATTAATACTTTAAAAGGAGTTCAAACCAATAAATTACTCAACTTCAATAATTATTTAGCATCTAACCAATGGAATTATAAATAATAATAATAATTGTAATTAAAAGTTACCAACATAGTTTTCAATCAATTTGTTTTAAATTAATTATTCTTTTAGTATTTCACTTGAATTAAAAAAAAAATTAATATCCTTATAAAATAGTTAAATATATTGAAAAAAAAAATTAAATGGACTAAATTATCTTAAATATATATATATAGAATAAAAGATTTCATTGAATCGCAAGAAATCGAAGACACCCACAGAAGTGGGGAATACAAACAATTGCCCTAAGGTAGATGCACAAAATCAGGGGATGAGCAATAATCCATCCCTATTAGGGGCTAAAACACACTCATTAGCCCCTATTACACCATTCATTAGTCTCTAAACTACTTCAATGCTAACAATAATATTAATGTTTGTGACTACACAATCTTCCATTCTAGAAACTTTTTTCGAACAGGTGGTGTGCGTACATAACCAACCAGCAAGACAAACAATGGAGCCCAATACCTGCACCTCCATCTGCTCCTGCTAAACATGCTTGCCGGAATCCTCAAAGGGGCTGCTGCAGTGCTGCTCCTGCCAACCATTTTTCATTCGCCTCTGCTCCATCACCACCACCGTTCACCACAAGAAACTGCTCTTACGCAGACCCAACCTGCACTTAAAGGCAGACCAAAACTAATATCGATAACACATATCAAAATGGGATGAAACCCACATAAACACCAAAAAAATTATTCATACAATGAGCTAAAAACTCATTTTGATTTGAGACCTAATCTCTAATAATGTAATACAACCATAAAGATTGTAGAAAATTAAGTTTTTAGGATTTGCAAATAAGAGTGAAAGTGACGATGAACGGTACAGAAGTAGTTTTTTTGACGTTTCTCTAGGAAAAGAAAAATGGATTAGCATTCTCTCATGTTTTGGTAAACAGACCATGCTTGTATAATCTCAACCGTTAAGTTCAAAATTAATGGCTGGGATTTATTTTTCAAACAAATAAGTATTCACTTTCTAAATTTAAAATTCAATTATTGATAAAATTCAATATATCATGTTTTCACTAACGTTAGAGGATCTTAATCCCAGAAAAAATAAACGTTGCATTGGATATATAAATTGACTATTCGTTTGAAAATTTTTTTTATTCGAAAAACTGAAAATTAGTTTGAAACTGATCGAATATCAAATAATTCTTTCTTTCTATTTCAATTGCTTTTAAAAAATAGAATTGTTTCATTTTAAATAACTTTTGTAAATTATCGATAAAAAATAAATTTTACTTTTCAATTTTATCTGTATCTTAGTTTTATATAATAAATTTTTTATTAAAATAATTATAATTTATACTAATTTTTAATTTTTTTTGAAAAGTTATATATTAATTTATACCTATAATTATATTTATTAAATAAAATTTTTAATTTTTAATTTTTGTAATACTAACTTAAACGATAATTATAATAGAATTGAGAGAGTAATATTTTTATAATTATTTGCTTTTTCTCGTAAAAAATAGCTTTTTAAAATTAAAATTATCGATTTTTTTTGAAAAATAAAATTACCAAAATTTAATAAAAATATAAAGCTGAAGAAATAAACAAAAAAGAAAAAGGAGAGTCCAATACTAATTAGAGACAGTAAAAAAATATTCAAATAATAACTTAATTCAATTTATTATATATTACTTCTCAACTTACCAAGAAAAAAAAGTACCAACCGGCAATAATCCATAGCTTTCACACACCACAGGATTGATATTAAAATCACCGTGGCATTGTTATAGATGAGTGATGGGGTGTCGCCACGTATGTCGGTGACACTTGAACACTTCGAAGCTTAGGTGACTGCAACTAAATACTAAATGCTAATCATTCACAGACACACTCTTGTTAATGCAAGAATCGACAAATGGACATTTATGATTTCACCACTTTGTTAATGGACGGTCTGGATTTGAAGTTTCGAAATCTACTTGATTTGATGCCTTCCTCTTTGCTTTATCTTCACGCACTTTTTGTTTTTTTATTTTTTTCTCACCAGGTGATATATTAGTGTGCGTTTGATTCATCGTATACAGAATCGTATGAAATTAATTTTTAATAAATATTTATTATTTTTTAATTTATTATAATTGATTTAATTAAAGATATAATTGAATTAAGTCAATTTTTAGTTAGTTTAATTTTAATTTATTTTTATAATTGAGTTAAATTTATAATACTATTTAATGTTTTTGAACTGTTAATAAATTTAAATTAATCTAAAAAAATTACAAATTATACATTAAAAAATTAAAAATGAATTCTTTACTAAATAAATTATAATATATTCAACAAAAAATTATAATTTTATTCTAATAATATTTTTTAAAATAAAAATATATATTATATATCTAAAATTAAAATATTAAATCTCAAAATTATGAGTCAATGAATTTTTATTCAAACTCATTAGTAAATTTTACAAATTGAACTTTATATAATTTGAGATCGACTTATTTATTAAACGAATTTCAAAATATAAATTCAATTGAACTTTTATTTTACCAAACGGCTTACGAACAATTCAAGTTCGGTTTATAAAAGTTTATTTTAATTCAATTTATCTGCAACCCTAAATATAATTAATTAATATATATTAAATTTCTAATACTAATAGTTTAAATAAAAATATATTACTATTATGAGTAAAATAGAAGAATGGTAATATTAAATAAAGCAATATAACTATATTTTTATATTAACAATTGAAATTTTTTTAATTTATAGCTTATTATATAATAGAGTAGTCAGATTTTGTTTTCTTTTTTCAAATTTTAATGTGAGAAAAGAAAGTGAAGAAATGAGGATGCGGGCTTTTATTTAAGAGAATATGTTTGAACAATTATTTTATAACTAAATGAGCGATATTTATATCAAGCTGAACCAAAGCTTTGCCTCAAGAAATTGAAGTTAATAATTTTCTTTTTAAGTTTAAAATAAATAAGGGTTAAATGCAATGGTAATTTATTTTACATTTATTATAAGTTTGGTGCTAAATTTTAATTTACCTTTTTGGCACTTAATTTTAATTTTGTTTTAAAAGGTTTCTGATTTTTAGTCTTTTAAATTTATCTTAAAAACTATTTTAATTTTTTTATCATTTTAATTTAGTTTATAAATTATAAAAAAGTTTAAAAGTTTTCTTTTTCTAAACTGTGATACTCTTAAGATCAATCTACTATTACTATTTAAAATAAAAAAAAAATCTAAATTTTTTCTTATTACCTATAAATGTTTACAAAATATGAGCTTATGTATAAAAAAAAATTTAATTCTACATTAAAATATTAATTTTAAGTACTAAAAAATTAAACTAGATAAAAATTGATATCTAAAAAAATTAAAGTTTGATAAATCAATAAAATAAAGTTTTTTTTTTTTTGCCAAATAATAATAAAACAAAGTTGAAGTTAAATACCTTCATACATCTGATACAAATAAATAAAGAAGAAAATGCATGCTTTATTCCAAAAGAAATTCCCTGCCACGTAATACAAACAAAGAAGAATATAAACGTGAAATTAGTGTTGCCAATCGATTCCTAAACATATAAAAAATAAAAAGTGATTTTTTTTTTAATTTGCTTAAATGGCATATGGATTTCATTAAGTGTGTTTAATCCACTCATCAACATTAATTATTTTTTTTATGATTACTTTATATAATATAATATTTTTTTCACCAATATAAGTCAAATACCACTTTTTTTTTAATTTATTCTCAAACAAAATTTACTTAAATTGACATGGATTATACACAATATATAAATATTATTACCTAAATTTTAATGACATCTTCTACTTCATAATTTGTATAGCTTTTAGTATTATTATAATAGTAGTTTTTTATCCGAGTTTCAATTAATTTAAAATTTAAATTTGATAAATTTATAAAAAAAATTTTGATTATCTATTTTTTTATATATAAAATTTAAAATTTAAATCTTATTTAAAAAATTAAAACATTTATACCATTTTATTAATTATAATAATATTATAATATTAGTTATAATAGTGGTAATAATAGCAATTTCATCATTGCAATTGACATTTGCACCATGCCAATTTATCAAAGTATCTACAAATGAAAACAAGTTTTAGTTATGCTTAATGCTTTAAAAAGTATGATTAAGCAAATATTAATTATTTTAATTATTTCTTTTTCATTAAAATACAAGTTTTGTCACTGTCTGCTTCAAAGCAAAGTGTTTGATTGCTTCTTTTTTCTTTTTCTTTATTTTTTTAATTTTTTTTCTTCTTCTTTATTGTTTATATATTATTTGAAGTCTTCACTTGAGTGGTCACTCTCACGCGTAAACCACAAACTCATAGATTCTCTCTTTCTTCTTCTTCTTCTTCTAAAAGTTTCAGTCTTTTCTATAACATCTTCTACGCTTATTTCTCTGTTTTTGGGTTGTTTTCAGTCTCCTAGAAAACCCCATCTCTCTGTTTCTTTTCTGAGTCCTGTGCTTCTTCAGTCCAAGAACTTAAAAGAAGTTACAACTTTTCTTCTCTTTTTATTTTATGGGTTTTTTTTATTGGGTGCTTTTGCAGATGATGAGTCTGTGGATGCGATGATCTTTTCTTCTCTTTCTTGAAAGAAATAAAGAGAAAAAGATGAGACCATTTCTGGGTCTGTGTCTATAAAAATATCCAAGCTTTTTGTCGTCTATTCTGTTTTGCTTTTTCGCCACTTCTCGACAGCTTTTTAACACTTGTTAGGATTAGCTCATCAAGAACCTGAAAATTTTCCAGCTCAAGCTCAACACAAACTCCAAGTTCAAGTGTTTTTAATCTTTTACTTCTCCAGTTCATTAACTAAATCAAACCCAACTCACCAAATCCATTTAAAACTATAAAATTTATCATCGACCATCAACAACCTGTAATTCCCAGCTAAAATGTCAGAACTCAGTTAAACAACTCAAAGTCGAGTCGTTTTCTTCCAATTCTGTTATTGAAACCAAACCCAGATCACCAAAAACGTTGGAAACCATTATTTCATCCTAAGAAAGCTACTCTTTTTCACTTTCTTACAAAAAGGTTTTAATCTATTGCTGGGTCTGAAGAAAATCAAGAAACATGCAAGATCCATCAACAGTGTTCCAGCAAATGAAACCACAGTTTCCAGAGCAAGAACAGCTGAAGTGTCCTCGTTGTGACTCTAACAACACCAAATTCTGCTACTACAACAACTATAATCTGTCTCAACCTCGCCATTTTTGCAAGAACTGTAGAAGATACTGGACTAAAGGTGGGGCCTTAAGAAACATCCCAGTCGGTGGTGGCAGCAGGAAAAACACTAAACGTTCTTCAAGTTCAAAACGTTCAAACCTTGAAGCGAATACTGAAACGGCCAGACTCAACCGACGGGTCCCTGAAGCTTCATCTTCATCAACATCAACTACGACTACAACTACAACAGCAACATCAAGTTCTCAATTATTGGGTAATGGGAATTCGGATTTGGGTGATCCGACCCGTATGTATGGGTTGGAAGCAGACCAAGAGAGGAAGATATTGGACATGGGTGGGAGCTTTAGCTCGCTCTTGGCATCAAGTGGTCAATATGGAGGTATTTTTGAAGGTTTGAATTCAAATGGGTCTGGTCTAAAAATGGTGCGAATTGGTGGGTTTGGTGAAGACTTGAATTCTGTTCAGAACCCAGGTCTAGATGGACAAGGCACTGACAATAATGGTGGAGGCGGCGGCGGAGGAGGAGGAGGAGGAAGTGGCGGAGGTGAAAATTACTTGCAAAGTGGTGAGTGGGGAAATAGCAATGGCTGGCCTGATCTTGCTATATACACTCCAGGTTCTAATTTCCAATAGAGAGAGCACATAAAGGATTTGTTTTGGTAATCTTTAATCTATTTTTCTATCAATGATGGTATTGATCATATCCTATAGGATAATATGCCTTTTTTCTTTTCAAAATTTTTTCTTCATCTTTTTTTTTTTGTTGGGTTTGTGTGTGGGCTTTATTTTGAAAGTTCTTCACATATGAAGGAAAAGAACAAGAAAATGAAAAAAAAAAAAAACATTAGAAATGTTCTTGGTGTGGAAAAAGAAAGAGCTTTTGTTCATATTATAATCATTAATCATTGTCTTAATTTGATTTTCTTAGTCTTACCATGCACTTACAGATAGTGTGTATGTTTATGTTCATGTTTATGTTGTTGTTTGATTATTTAATTTTGAATGCTTAGAATAATGGGGCTAATAGTGTATTGAGAATTGAGGAGGGAAAGTAGTACTGGTAGTAGTGGAGTTGACAGACGACACTGTTGTTGTTATGCTTTCTTACAAGTTACAAGCAAAAGATGATTTGATAGAAGGCTGTGATAAAAGATATGGAAGATCCAAAGTCCATACTTCCCCAGTTATATCCAGTTGCAACTTTGTCTTACAAGCACTAGACAAACTTCTACTTTCCTTCTTCTTTGATATCATTTATTTTTATAAATGTTTTCTTCTCTCTTATTTCTTCCCTACTTTGTCAGATTTCATGTTCCTGGCCCCCATTTCCCCTCATCACACCCTTTTTTTCCCTTTAAATTCCCATTTTTATAACATGGTAAAGGAAAGAATTAGACTGTCATCTCTTTAACTAAGTCTTAATCATTCTAATATATATATATATATATATATATATATATATATATATTTTTTTTTTTTAAATTAGAAAATTATATCATCTTAATATTGATGGAATGTTGCAGCGACAATCATACATGTCTTTAAAAGATGCACATATCTTTGTAAAGTAGTTACCATTGCGCTCAACTTTCTATTTCAACTTGCAATACCCAAAAGCTTAGATTTGTCAACTTAAAAAAATGATTTCTATGCATGAAGAACTATATGTTAAATTGAACCCCCTTTTTATCTCTTTAAACAAGATAGCAAAGCCATATCCAACCATCATGTGAGAGTTTTGACTCAGAAAGCCAATGTACATTGAAATTTTTATTGCTCCTATCATGGGTTCCATTGAAATTGGTGCTGGTGGATGTTGATTCAAACAAAGAAAACGAAAAAAACTAGTGTGACCCAGCTGATGCAATAGAGTCTTGTGAATGCAACTTGTTGACGCTAACGCTAGTGGTGAACTTTCCAAGTAATTGTTGCAATCTTAATTTGGCAAGATTTTCTAAAACTAAAAAGAGCAACAGAGTCTGATTAACTGATATGCATTTATCTAATTCTATCCCAATCTTTTTACATAAATGAAATTGAATAATGAAATGTTTGGGCCTCACTCCATAATGATGTGCTTAATTGGACCACACTTTGGTTAAACAAATATCATGATGCAGAAGGCCACATGTTTGTGGGGGCTGCTTAATCACCTTGGACAAAGAGGGCAACTTGTCCCCATAAGAAAGAAATAAAGCATTTGCCAATTTCTTATTCAAGTGGTAGCTTATAACTTTAATTTTCTTCTATAAAATTTTAAAGATTTTTTTTTTCTAAACCACCGATATCTAAAAGTTATTAGATTTTGATGGTAATAAAGATCTTTTAATAATTAATTTAACATAATTGTATATATTATGATTCAAATTTGAAACTTAAGCAAAAATAACTCCTTAACAGCTAATTCCGATGGTTATTGATTAAGGTTGAATTTTACATATACAGAAAAATAAGTGCGGTAATAATTTTACCTTTTTATAAAATTTAATTGAATTTTAAAATAATTTTATTTATTTATTTTTTAACAATTGTCCAAAACAAAACAAATACTCATGAGAAATGAATGATGATTGAGATATGAAAATAGGAAGCTAAGTTACTAGTAGCCTTGTTAGGCAACAATTGCTCTATTTTGCTGGTCCTCATTCAGGAGTAGCAGATGTGCAAATTCTCCAAACCAGCAAAATGGAGAAAGCCTAGTCCAACCAAAAAGGGTCAGCTTTTGTACCAATACTTGCTAGAGGTTCTTGACAGTTTACCTTTACTGTTTCAGAGTTCATTTCTATAAATGCATTCACTAATACTTTTCTCAAAATTCCAACATAATTTGTAATTATACAAGTCAGACCAAAAGTGAGAAATGTGTCTTCGAAATTAACTAGAAGGAATAAACTGTGAATGAAGGAAGAGAAAAGGCCTGTGATTTTTTTTTTTTCTAAGGGAATGATCGATGGCTTCTAACACAAACTAACATGAAATTGATGGGAGAGTGATGAAGAAAATGTGAAAAGAATCCAGTAGCCTTGTATGGAAAGGAAAGAGGGTGGGTGGGCATTGTGTTCTGGTCTCAATTCTTGAGGTGGCAAGTGGCCAATACTTCGTGATGAAAATCTTTGGTATAAATCCCAGAAATGACTGCTCAATTAGTAAGAATTTGGCATTTTCTTCCTGTATTTGGCCCTTTGCCCACCAATTTTGAAAGAGGAAATCTATGACTTGCCTTCCTTGCCGTAACAATCTATGACAGGTATACATCAAGGACGACCAGGTATGTATGTAAGGCAAGTTATGAAGTGAATTCAGCCATTGAAAATCATATCATATGGAACTATTCCAGGTTCCCATAACAGGATTTTGCAACAACACTTGCACATTTCCCTACCATTCTATTAAACTGATTGTTTCTTTACAAATTTCATTGCAAAAGTGCAGAGATGTTGTAGAGGGTCACTAGCAATTGTGCAAAAAGGACAATAATGGGGGATACGGAATGTACTTCTGAATAGTGAAATTGATATGTACATAAACGCATCAACACGAACTTTTTCTTCCCTCCAAAGTTCCATCTTCCCAACCTGTTTTCATTTATTTGGTTGACTTTTTTTTTTTTTTCTTTTTTTCCCTGGAACCCAAATTCGAATCATTTATTGCCAGAGAGAAACTGTCTACAAACACAATTTGGATATGTGGGGATAGGTCTTTAATTACAGAATGTGGGTCTATTCTGGAAAAAGGGGCAACTGGCATTCTTAAACAATAAGAGGTTTTATGATCACGTCCACCACTGCAAACGATGATAAAATATCCCATTTAATAGAGCAATTACACTAGGCATTTGACCACACACACAATAATGCCCCAAATCCCCCAACTATTTCTCCTCTTAAGCAATTGGCAATAGGATAACTTCTTTTTGACTATCAACCATTGATGCATTATCATTGACTGGACCCCAAAAAAACGAATTTACTAAATTAGGCAGCTAGAGTTGACTTGGTGCAAATTTGATACAAAAATCATTCTACATTGATTGAAAAAATGATATTTTTGAAATAGCATGGGAGTCTTGGCACTTACAAGAAATGTATGTAGTGAAGACTACGGCACTGTTAATAGAAAATCAAATCCAACCATTGCAGCTAAACAAGGCATAAGACACTTACCGAAGCACAACAATTGCAAACATATTAATATCTATTTGCCAATTTTCATAATCTGAATCTACAGAGAAGGTGCCTTTGTGACTTGACTCTAAAGAAAACAAACAAATAATTTGATATAAAATCAAAAGATTACATGGGGAGAGCACGTGCCTTGTACATACAAATATACGCCATGTGCCAGTCACCTGATACAAACATAAAATTCATTGGAAAAAGATCAATAAAAGCATATACTTTCTAGGTAGAAATGTCCAACATATTTTCTACGAAGGACGTGTAACACGAAACTAGGGGTGCAGCAAAATTATTATTGCCAGTCCATTATTTATGTAATAAGCTCACCTCCTCCAGAAAGTTTAGTTATATCTTCCTCCCGCTGTGGGATGGGATTATCATCATCAAATTCAATCCATTTCCCTGTATTGACGGCAAATTCATCATTTGGAAAGCCCAAGCTAAATGAGCGATAAAATACTGAAATGACAAAGTTCAGAGAACTTACCACTTTCTTGCTTTACCCAGGCAACATAATGCCCTGAATCAGCGCTCCTTCCCTTATGGGTCAGCACAGCAACTAAATCATATATTCCAGTTAAGCTTAATTCTGTGTTTGATGATCCACCTGGCCAAACAATGAAAAGTTTGAATATAGTGAGTTGGACTACAGCAGAAATACAGGTTTCAGAACATGAACATGAATAAGGGTGCTTCAAGGGGAAATAACCAATCGGTATATGATCCATTCTGTACTGCAACACTTTACCTTCTTCAAAGGTAGCCTTTGAAGATTCCCCGCTTCCATTAGATGATCCCTGTATACATAACACACAAACAAGGGTAAGACTTGCCATAAAGAGCCACACAGAGCTTATATACATCCTTGCGGGTTTCTCTCAAACAGCAAATCACCTCTGCATCAGTCATCTTGGCATCATTGTCCTTCGAACCAGAGTTTTTCTCATTTGCTTTCAAACCAAGCTTTTTACCCTCCTCATCTCTTAAAATCTGAGTCATGATTAGTGTTAATAACAGCAAAGACCACCACCAAAGAATAAAAACATACAGAGCGTTTGAATTTAAACTAAACTCTGCCAAAGCTTTTGACATAATATACCTGGCGAGGTTCTTCTAATATTTTACGAAGATCATCTGAACAGAAATCATAGACATCCAGCTCCAATGGATAATCCACTTTCTGAGAGTGCAAGAATGTTAAATATAAATAGATAAATATTTAAAAAGAGATGCACTTCTCTGATATAAAAACCAACCATCTCTTATGAACATACATTTTTCAGCATTTCGTAGACAACGCTCTTCAAAACATCAAAATGTTTAACATATATGTCACTTTTAAGAAAAACGAACTCACCCGTAAAATCTTGGCCTTCTGATTTGACTCCCTCTTCCAGAAAAAACGAACAAATTGAACAGTCAAGTACCTTGAAAATGAAGAACAATGAAATTAAATCAGTTAATTTATAATTATTTAACCATCTTGCCAAAAATTGACAGTGAATTAAATTACACTGTCGAACAGAGAAAAAAAAAATTGTAATGAATTGGTAAAAATTGTAATGAATTGGTACCTTGGCAAGGAATTGATGCGAGACTCTTTTAAGTAAATTGCACTACGCCCTAAGGAAGGGGATGCCTTCTCCAACTCAGATTTCAAACCCTATACAACCCACCCAATATAACTGATGAGATCATAATGTTCATGTAATATCACAGGATTAGATACATTCATGGCCGAAAAAGTAATAAGGAATACTACAAAAAATCAAAAGTACGGTGCACGCAGAAGAATAGAAAGTAATAGGTGGAGAAAACACTTATAGTAGAAGACTTAGTAGAATATTACAAATGTCACCACTAATTGGGCTTCATTTCTTTTATTAGAAAAAGAACAAAAATATGTCAAGGAAGAAAGATGATGACAGCATCAAGAAAAAGATGGTTGCTATCACAAGGGATTCAGAAAGAGACAGTAAATGCAAGTAATGCAAAAGCAAAACATGAAAGAGCATTGACACTTAGAATTTAAAAGTGATACACATTTATGTCACACAAGAAAAAAAAGATTGATATTGGTAAGCAAATTGCTAGAAAAAACCTACATGTTTTAATCCTTCATGCAAATGGTTCACATCTTGTGATATGTGGCACTTAAGTGAATAAACTGATTCTGTCTCTGAACTCTCTTCACCACTTTCTTGGCAATGGATCCTATCATCATCAAAATTTTTGCAAAAATTACCGTCTTTAGACACAGGAAACCACCACTATTGCTTACAATGCATGAATACTGATCAAACAGTTGACAGAATACCACCAATGTCAATATTCAAACTAATGCTTCTTAGGATATCTACCTGCTTACAAGATCAATTCCAAAAAGTTCTTTCACTGTATCCGGATTTTCACTGCAGGAAAGTTAAAGAGGATGGAATTATTAAATTAAAAAAAAAACTAACTTATGCAAAAAGACCTAAATCCAAACTTCATTAAATATTATCTTAAGGGAAGTTATCTTAATCCCCATTCAACTAGATAGCAAGTTGAACTGAGAAAAACTAGTAATAAGGACATCAATCATATAAAAAATTTAACTTCTGTACAGCTAAATCCATTGTCATATATCTGTGGTCAGTGTTTCATATTCACACAATCATGAAAAAAAAGGCCAAAAGTACCTGGGATTCGGTGGTCTAAGAGACTGTGAAAGAGTGTATAAAAGTTGCGTCCAACATTCTTCAGCATCCTGCCATATATTTTCAATCATTTGGATCAACATCTCAGCAAAATTAAATAGGTTAGATTACTGCATGCAGTGGGCAGATACTAAATATGTGAACCTGCTGCATGAAGACACCATTATGCAACTGGCCGAACTGTGGATACTTTTTGCGCAAAACCTGCAAATAGAAAAAATAATAAATGTTCTACTTTTTCATCCTACTTGTATCTCAGCAAGCAAGTTGCATCACAGCAAATACCAATTCCTCATGATGTTATCCACAGAAGTTTCAAATGTGAATTTTTTGACAAAAAATTGAAGGAAAAGCCCATCAAACCTAATGCTGAAAATTATATGTGACAAAAAAAATAAGAAAACAAACCATCCAAAACTGCATAGGTGCCACAGGCTTGACACTTTTATCAAGTTCATTAAACAGTTCACGAGTTGCAGCCGTCAGCATATGAGATGTCTGATCCAAATCATTTCTCCTCTCAGATGGATACCTGACCAAAATTCACATTGAGCATAATATGTTATCTAATCTGAAAATCACCATCTATTCTACCACTCAAAGACCGTTAATTGAAGTATGCATTTAGTAGCAAAAGAAGAGAACTTACTTTACTAAAGCAGACTTCAACTCTGGAACAGAATGCAAACATTGCACCGTAGAGTTCATGTAACAAGTGTTTCCCAGATTAAACAGGCCAGCAGTATGACCCTGGAAGCAAAAACAACATCAGGAAAATACTTGCAGAAAAGTTAAAGAAGATAACTGGATGAGGAAAAAAAGAGGAAGATAATTAGTGTTAATATTCTTTTTGCAGCAAACATTGACTTCGCTACTGGACATATATATTTTTAAACTACAGGAATTCAAAAATATGAAGTGACACATGAGTAGAATTGGAAACCATTTCTGGCTGCAAGATTCACAGCTTGGCCAACCACCCAAATTACTTAAAATCATTACAAATGGCAAAAAAGGAAGAAAACCATAAATTGAGTGAGTATATGAAAAATGTTCAGTTAAGTCGCAAAAACCAAGAGTTTCTTCATTGGTATAGAATCGAAGAGATGAATGGATTAAAAAAAAAAAAAAGAACCAAACAGATTAAGCAATGAAAAATGAGCAACACAGAAAACAAAATGAATTTCCTCTCTGCATGGTTAGATTTTTTCCATATTTATAACACCATTAATGCATTCTACGACATGACTAAAACATAAAATCATGTGGCTGCCAAAATTGTACAGCCACTGGGAGGTTGTACCCATGAAATGACAAACAAAAATTCATAAATCAGGGGAAAAAAAAAGAAAGATGAACCTTACCACAGCAACCACTTGTTCTTCTTCTGGAAGATCTTCCATGAAAACAGGGCCCTTCTCTGGGGCTTTCACAATCTCATCTGCAGTTCCCATCATCATCAATTTTTGACCCTAAAACAATAATTGAAAATTATACATCATTGTTTAACATCAAATGCCACCAAGAATATTAAAAACAACAAATTACATAGCTTCAAAATCACTAAAAAGATCGTTCACCTGCTTAACTCCTACTGTTGTCCAATCATCATCATCCTGCATTATTAAAGAATAAGTAAAGAAATGTGATAGTACTTTCAATAAAAACATACTGCAATTGTAAATATACGCAGTTTACAAAATACCTAAAGAAGTGTCATGAAAAAAATTGAAACAGATAATTGATCATTGCCATTAAGCTAAATCAAACAAAAAAAAAAACATATAAGTACCTTTAGTAGACCACCCTTAACCATAATCTTTTGCCTTTCAGGTGGGACTCCTGTTAGATCAAATAATTGGCACTTGAAGACATAAGGGGGCTGGCTTGTGTCAATCTCCACACTTGGAAAGACCTTCTTTTGCCATTTTACACTCACTGCAATAATTCATTTAAGTCACCACAATTTAGAATCAAACTTTACAAGTACAATATCAATGATGCATCAGCCCTCGGATAGAAAATCTAGCTATACCGTCACAAATTAACCACAAATGAAAGCAAAAACAAGAGAACTTGTCTGTCTCAGCTGCCCTCAAAATTATGAAAAAAAAAATTCCAAACTACAATTATAACCTATTATTTAACGCTCAGTTCAACATTAAGTAATAATGTACTCTGCTCCTCTTACCTCAAGACTAAAAACCAAAACCTTAAAAAAAAGGAGTACTTGAAAAATATCAAAAACCCAACATAACATAATCATTAAAGAGGCACATCTTATCTTAGTTTTTAACAATACCCTTTAACTTGTCATGGACTTCATTCCATACCTCAAATCACCAAGTACAAAGCTCAAACCAAAGATACAATTTTTCGATTAAAAACCCAAAAAATAACGATGACCCAGTTTATAAAACTGAAAAAAACACGAAACAATACAAGAATCAAGCTGCTACATTTAATAATTTAAGTTAAGATTAAAGAGAAAACGATCAAGGAAAGTACAATAATCTAATGAAACCGATACCTGAAAGCATGATTGGTTGGTGGGTTTTCGAGGGATCGATGGATACGGGTTTTGATGTTTTTTGCCTGTGATTTGAGTTTGCTTGAGGAAAGGGAAAATCTTTGAGAGAGAGTGCTCTGAGAGCTTTCCTATGACTTCGATTTTTTGATTTTATGGTGAACAGTTATGCCTTGTCTTAACCCGAATCCGAATACCTGTTGGAAATACGGGTTTTTTCGGAACACGTATTGCAAATACGGGTCGTTAAGGTGTCGAATTTGTTTTTTTTTTTTTTTTTCTGTTTTCTGTTGCATTGTATATTTGCAAAATGGGCCTTAAAGATTTTTTTTTTTTTATTTAGGATTGAGCTTTTCCTTGAAATCAAGCAAATTTAAAGTGTTAATCCATAAATTAATGATTTCAAATAAAATTAAAATTTATAATTTTTTTAATTATTGAAATGTATATATTTTGTTTAGTTATGATTACTAATGAATATAACTTGTAATTGGATAACATAATAATTTATTTTAAATTTAATGAAATTAGTAGGTTTAGTTGCATTATATTGAAAGAATTATCGGATTTACTAATTTTACTTTTTCATTAAGATTGTCCACGCAATTTATATATATTTTTTTATGGTAAAATTTTCTCCTAGAGTTCACGAAGCTTAAGATTACTCAAAATTAAATGTTATAATGAAACTAGTTTATTTCATAAATGTCAATTTACCGGTTATTTTCTAATTTAAGATATATAAAACTTTTATTATTTTTAATTATCAAATGAGTATGGAGTAGTCGGTTTGATATGAAATAAGTATGATAATAATTGATAATTTGTTTTCAGAACTCTTGAATTTGGGATCCTGCAAATGACTAACAAAGGGCAAGGTGAGAGATAGGGAGAATCCTTACAAATACTCTGATGCCTAAGTAAGAAAATAGAGAAAGAATCTAGAGAGAGAAAGCAATAACAATTAGAATATGAGAGAATATGATGAATGAGAATGAGGGATATGGGGTCCTATTTATAGTGATATTTAGACCTGAAAAGAGTAGGATTCCTCTTGGGATAAAAATCCTAAACCAAATAGGAGAGTATTCCTTCTTCGTATAGGAGTCTTCTTGAGGCAGGGTCCTTTCCTTAAATAGATTCAGCTGTCTTCCCTTTCCAAGTAACCCATTTAGGAAATAAAGTTTTTTAATTAAACAAGAATATATACATGTGCCGTATCAAGAGTCCCCTTTGCGGGTCTGTCCGGATATTTATGTTTGACATATTCGAGTATGTAAATGATAGAACATTCGTGCTTCTGTATAGAGAGAAAGTGCTCGAGTCACTTCGTTTTGATATGGAAGGGTGAGCTGAGGTGGCCAGCCTCAATCATAGGAAAAGATAAAGTTCGATACCGAGTCTTGAAACTGTCACATCATGGAAGTGCCATTTGGACCTTAGAGTGCACAAAATTTGCAAAAAAGAATACGTAATGGATTAACCCGTCAGTGCGAAGGCAACGTGATGGAACCGGTCGTCATTGGAGTTTTGATGCTCAGTGTATTAAAAGTGCAGCCCGAGTGCCAAACCTCAGTACTATAGAAGCGACCTGAGGGTGCCAGCTTCAGTTATTGGACTAATGTGCGAGGCTTAGATGCAAAGCTTACATGCTCGGAACCTTAGTACTATAGAAGCGACCTAAGGGTGCCAGCTTTAGTCATTGGACTTTATCTTAATGCATTAGAAGTGCGAGCCAAGTGCCATATAATCTTGATGCATTAGAAGCGCGACTCAAGTGTCGGATGGTCTGGGTGTCTTACAAGTATAGCTCGAATGCCCATCCTTAATACTATAGAAGAACCTGAGGGAGCTAGCTTTAGTTACTAGTTGTGTGAGGCATAGATGCTCAGAACCTCAGTATTAAAGAAGTGACTTGGGGATTCTAACTTCAGTTACTAGAGGGTGATGTTGGATCTTAATATGCCAAGTGTAGAAGAACAACTGGCAATGGTGCGTCAGGGGTAGGTAACACCTATATTGCCTTTACGCCTAGATTTTTGAAATTTGAATTGTGTAACTGTCATGTCTTTTCGTATGTTAGAAGATGAGACGTTTCTATTGCTATAATGATGACTACTCGATTAATGGGTTTTTTTATTTCCTAGACTGCCCTTAATAATGTAGGGAGAAATGAAATAATTATAAGGGTAGTTATTGGTTTGTTCCAGAGCCTTCTATTGCTCTATAAATATCCTTGTTTCTTCGAGTTAATGCATTTTTGCTCTTCTATTTTGCCGGTGTCTCATTTCCTTTGCTACTGCCACTATTCTTTTTTTGTCGTGACTCCCCCATTTTGCAACCAGCTGATCTTTTCCTTCTTTCTTTCATTCTTGCTCTATTTTGTTTCGTAGATAGTCTTATGGCACCGAGGGAATAGGTTAGCTTCAATTTGTTCGTGTCTAGGATAGATGAGGAGTTATTGGGGTGGTACCGGAGGCGGTTCAACATTCCCACAGATTACGCCCTTCACACTGTAGATAGGAAGTTTAAGACCTATAGCCCCATGCTAGATCTTAGTAGGCTAGTGGTATATTTTGACCAACTGGAAGGGGTCATTAGATCCCTTTGTAAAAAGATTTTTGAATAGTTACAACATAGTGCCCCAGCAGCTTCACCCTAATAGTTACCAAATTCTGACCGAGTTTATTCAGTTGATGCATGAAGAGGGTAGGGAACCGAACTTAGATGTCCTGTAGTATTTGTATAGCTTGACTAAGAAGAAGGAAGAATTAATGTTCTACTTATCAGTTGTTCCCAATCACAGTCTATTTGTGAAGCTTTCGGATCTTCACAAGAAGTGAAGGCGTAAGTTTTTCATTATCGAGCACCCTATGGACTTCCTGGATGTCCGACGAATGTGGTTTGATGAGTGTCATAGGGTAAAACGGCCTCTAAAGCTATCAGACCATGATATGGAGATGGTCTTAAGGCTTTATCTCGATGGCCTGGCTGAGGCTCGATCAACTGATGACGTATCAGGAAGATACTTGTGGAGAGTCTATCGTGTTCAATCTATTGGTATATTTTGATTATCAAAAGATATCTTTCTGACTTGCTTTTTTATTTTTTTCAATTATAGATGGCTGAATTTTTTGCTTTTACGGATGAAATTTGACTTATAGCTGATGAACTAGTAAGGCAAGAAGAAGTACAGATCTCTTCCCCCTCTATAGATCCTGAAATACCTACAATCCTCGAGGAAGCGACTGGCAATTTGAAGGGAAGGTTGTAGTCAAGTCTTCCCGATCTGGCAGGGAAGGTCAACGAAAGAGACAGTTGATCGACTAAGGCTCAGATGCTAATAAGTTGGATGAGGAAATATACGTCCAACGTCCAAGGCTTTTCGAGTGTCTGAATATGAGGGTGTGGATCTTGAATAAAGTGAAGCCGACGAGTGTCTCGATCACCCAGGTTTGAGATTAATATGTTAAGTCACTGAGGTTGCAACGGATATGCAACGCTGGTCCGAGGAGGGTTCTGAGGAGCTATTTAATTCTATGATTGGGTATTCCCTAGAAGTAAGTGAATACCTTTTATCTGTAACTTTTACATGTTATTGTATTAAGGGAATGACACGAATTTTTCCTTTTCACGTATGACCCAGGCTTTGTTGCTAGCAAAGGACTAGTATTTCTACCTTAAAAGCCAATATAGTTTAAAGGAGACGGAGGTGAACAATAGCCATTAATTTTGAGAAGAGGCTAGATAATGCAAAGGCGACACTAAAGCTCTACTAGACAAAGTACATAGAGACAAAATCTAAGGTTGAGGTGAGCTAAAAAAAAGGTTGTCGATCTATAGCACAATCAAGGTCAACTGACCAAAAGGATCGAAGAGCAAGACTCTCAGATCATAGATCTAAAGAAGAAGCTAGCCGAGGTCGAGAAATATCGAGAGAATGACAAAAGATCCTATCAGAGCATGGTGGGAGGATATCTCAAAGCCTATAGGTCTAAATGTAGAAGGGTCCTGCTCTCTCAAAATTTGGAGTTAGACTTGGCTAACTTGGATCGAATAACGCTGGCTGATCTAGCTAAGATTGCTATTGAAAAGGATGCTCGGTAAAAGGCCACTTCCCTTCGTGCAAGGAATGTTTCTAGGTCAGCTGAAGGGTCCTATACGGAGCTTCCAACACCTATCAGTGCTACCAATGCTACTCCTTCTCCTGTTTTCAAGCCCGATGGTTATGATATACACTTAGTAAAATAGAGATTTTTTTTTATAATTGACTTTTGTAAGATGATTGTTTCTTCAATGAATAGAGATACTTTATTTGATATCATTCCAAGTACATTTATTGGTAGTATTTTTGGAGGCAGTCTGAGTTCTAAAATCATGGTAGTTCCTTGTCTTCTCTATCTTTTAATTTGTATGTCCCTTTAGATGTGTGCTCTATAACCTGATAGGGGCCTTCTCAATTAGGACCCATTTTACTAGTACTGGAGTTGCCTCTGCCAATATCTGCTCTTCTGAGTACCCAATCTCGTACCTTAAACTGTCTTAGATGACTACGTCGAAGATCATACTGTGTTATCTTGTGCCTATGTGCTTCAACTATAGCGGACGTCCGTTCTCTTTTTTCTTCTAGTAGATCCATACATATCCAAGAGTCAATGTTGTTGATGTTTTAATCGGAGTTGTAGTTGATCCTGTAACTTGGTGAACTGATCTCTACTAGTATTACCGCATCCATGCCATAAGTTAGTCTGAACGGTGCTTCCTCTGTGGATGATCTAGGAGTGGTCCTATAGGCCCAAATTACGTTGTTAAGTTCTTTGACCCAGTTTCCCTTTTTCTCATCGAGTCTCTTCTTTAATCCCTGTATGATAGTTCTGTTAGTGACCTCTGTTTGCCCGTTTATTTGTAGGTGAGCTACCGAGATGAAACGAAGCTTTATTCTAAAGTCTGAGTAGAACCTTCTAAACTTCTCAATGTCAAACTACTTATCATTGTCCGTGATCAAGGTGTGAGGTATGTCGAATCTGCAGATGATTTCTCTTTAAAAGAAATATTAAATCTAAGCTTCTGTGATGGTTGGAACTGCTTCCACTTCTACCCACTTAATGAAATGGTCTATAGCCATAATTAAGAACTTTTTTTTATGAAGTGGAGGTCGAGAAGGGACCCAGGATATCCATTCCCCACATGGCGAAGGGCCATAAGCTGTCGATCGGATGTAGGGGTGGGAAGGCTTGTGATTGAGATGAGCAAATTGTTGGCACTTATGACGTTCTTGAGTTAACTTCTGGGCATCATTAGACATGGTGGGCCAATAGTAGCCTTAAAGAAGTGCTTTCTTGATTAGTGTGTAGTTGGATTCATGTGCTCTATACATTCCTTCATGGATTTCCCTGAGTATATAATTTCCTTCCTCTGGGGATACACATTTGGACCATGGGTGTGAAAAGGATTTCCTTTAAAGCTCCCCGTAATGGATAAAGTAGTGAGTTGCCTTCATCTTCAGTTTCTGAGCCTTTAGTTTGTCTTCTAGGAGTGTTCTGTTTTTCAAGTATTGGACTATCAGTCGCATCCATTCTTAGACTTCTCGTACTTCTATGATATCGGGGTCCTCGGTACTAGGTTTTGTTAGTGCTTCGGTGAATTTCATACCTTTAAATGCTTGATTGTCTTTAGCTGTCAATTTGGCTAGGAGGTCAGCCTTAGAGTTTTCATGTCTGGGTATCTGGACAATCTCCCACTGTTCCCCATCTTGTTCGATCTTCGTTAAGAGTTGCATAACTTTTCCCGCATATCTAGCTATAATAACCCTAGTTTTTAAATTATTTTAATTTAAAACATGATATGCAGTGTTAATAAAATTTAAAGTTATATTTGAATATTTTATTATTTTGTGGTTAATATCTATTAATTTATGTTTAATTATAATTTTCTATGTAAATATTATCTCGAAACTTATTATTTTGGACAAGTAATTTACGTTAGTTATATTTATTATTTTAGATAATATTATTTTAATAATATTTAAATTTAGTGCATTATTGTTTTAATGTTATTATTATTCTTAATAAATTACATTATTTTATGTGTTAGGTATTACAATAATTAGGATTAGTATTATTTTATTTGTGTGTGATATATGTGTGAATATATATATATAGGTGTGTATATTATATGTATATAATGTGTATATATACATATATGTTGACTATGCCTAAGTTTGATTATATTATTTTAATAATATTACTTTATATTATAATATAATACTATAATATATATATACATATTATTACTTTTGCATAAAAATAAAAAACACAAACACATTTACCTTTCTTCTTCTCGTAAACCACCGAACCACCACCCTCTACCATCGCGTCGCCGCCCGTTCCTCCCTTATCAGTGTGTCATCTAGCCTTCCAACTCCACCAGCAGCTTCGTCATCCTCCTCTCCCATCCCTGGCACTGACAGTGGCAGAAACTGCCATTTTTGGCCGAAAGTTGATCTTCCGGCGTTCCTCCTTCGTCTGGCCACATTTCTTAGCTTTTCTAGTGTCCTTTAGCTCCTCAAGCTCTGATGAACTCGATCCTAGCTTTGGTTTGTGCTTTAAACCACCCATTTTTGCTTTTTCTTGAATTTTTAGTTTTGAACATTAGGGTTTCACAATTTTTTATAGGTTGATTTAGTTTGATTCAGTCAATCCTCCTTAACAAATGTTGTTCCTAAAAGCTCAATCTACATCTACATATTTTTTTTTTGATTTTTAGAATTTATTTTGATTTTTGTGATTTTTTGAATATTTTATTAATTTTTGTAAATTAATTATATAAATTATGAAATTGTGATTTTTGGTGTTATTATTAATTTTAGAGTTGAGTTTATAATTTTTGTGATTTTTATGTAATTTTTATAATTATTTTTAGTTTATGTCAATTTTGAAAAATTAGGTTAAATATATATTTTGGTAGAAATTATGGGTTAATTATATGTTTTTGTTGATATTATTGAGATATATGTTGATAAAATAATTTTTGTGTATTTATATAATTTTTATTGAATTTTTGAGTATTATTAGTATATTATGTGAATTTTTGAATATTAGGGTTAATTGTGTAATTTGATGATAATTTTAGTTAAATATTATGTTTAATTGGTTTTAATATTATTTGAGGTATAAAAATGGTTTTTACAAATTATTTACTATTTTTAATTAATTAATAATAATTTTAAAAAATTATTTTTAAATAATTTATTATATACTATTTTTGTAATAAAATGGATTTTAGTAATTTTTAAAATGTATTTGGACTAATTAAGCTATTTGAATTAGTAAAATGAGTTTTTATTAAATTATATTGAATTTTTGAGAAAATTTGATTTTTATAATATTATATTATTATTTAGGGTTTTTAAGTAAGTATTGGGAAAAATATTTATTTTTGGAATTTTAATGTTAAATATGTAATATTTTGATATTTTGAGGGTATTTATGGTAATTATTGATTTTTAATATATTTTATTATATTATTTGAATTGTGGTAAATCGTGGACCTTGGTTGGGGAATTTTATAGTTCGGGATTCCAATTGAGAGTTGTGTAGATTTCTATATTCGAAGTGTATTTTTCTTGCAATACCGGCTCTACTTTTTAGTAGAGAGATGTCCGTTTTACAAAGGAGGTTCTGTCGAATTTTTGGTAGAATTCTTGTAAAATGTGACATCGGGTCTAATTCCAATTTTGTGTCTGTCTATGTTTAATAATCCTAGATCGAGTCTCTAGAAGTTAAGTTAGATATATTTTGATTTTCGTGATCATTTTTATTATTTAGTTGCATCGAGACCGAGGTCTGGCGAACCAGGCCCGTCGGACCAGTCTCGTTGAGCGCATCCCTGTGAGTTGTTATTTTAGCGTTTAGGTTGCATGTTTTAGAATTATATATTTTAAATGTATAATTTTGCATAATTATTTTATTAAATGCTTAAGTATATTTTTAATATATTTTTGGTATATTTTTAAATAAATGCATGTTTTACTTTTGAATTATACCTAAATTATTTTTAAGTATGTTATTGGTTTAATTTAGTATATTTCGTTATTTGTTTGAATTGATTTTACATATATATACTTGAAATATACTTAGTTTATTTTAGATATATTTCTGGTATATATATGAATTATTTGATAATTTTGAATGTCATTTTACATTATTTATTTTCAAATGTATGTTTTATTTTTAAATGAAGGATATCGATAGAACGTGCTTCCTAGTGGGCAGCACTATGACCAAATACGTACCGGTGTAGATTGAATTACTAACTTATTTGTGGATCATGACTTGATTGATTTGATTGATGTGTGATGTAATTGATGGTGTGATTGTTGGAGCTCGATTGACAAAGTGTCTCGGGGCCAATCACACTGATAGTCAGATTGCTAGAGCTCGGTTGACTTATTGTCTCGGGGCCAGTCTACTGTCTAGTTGGATTAAGTGAATTTATTTAGAATTAAGTGAGCTAGTATGACTGAAGTGTTTTCTACTAATAATTGAGGTTGGGATCATTAGGGTTCTATTTGATCCTTCAAAAACCTATATTTTTCAGTATTATGAAACAAAGTGATTTTTAGCATCTGTGTGTACATGCCTGTATATATATTTATTATATACATATGATTGTTTGCATTTGTCTTTTAGTAATGCGTATATATATATTATAACAATTCACTCAGTGAGGTCTGACTCCTCTCAGTTGATATTTTTACAAGAGAGTCTTCTTCTTCAGACCTCAGCAGTAGGCCTATCCACCAGATTTCTTCCACCTTGACCTTATTATGTAATTTATCTACTTAATTATTTATTATTGTATTATAGTAAACTGCAATAGTTATAATTTGTATAAGTAGTGGGTTTTATTTTATTTTGCTGTACAAGATTTTAATTCAGATGTTTAATCTGAATATTGCATTAAATCATTTCATGATATAAAGAAGTTTTATTTTATCATATTAAATTGAGATTTTAATTATGTTATATTTATTTTATTATACTTATTATATGTTTTTATTATTTTAAGGCTTGCTACGGGTTCCGGATTCGAAAGAATTCTCGTTCCCTAGCGCCGGTCATATGTAATATCCCGTGTTTTTAAATATTTTTATATTACATCGGGATATGCAGTGTTAATAATTTTTGTATATATTTATGAAATTTTTATGAGTCTGTTATTTAATTAAAGCTAATTTTAATTGTTTATTATTATTTTAAGTGCTTTACGTAAAATTTTCCCGGGACTTGCATTTTCGAGGAAATTGATACGTAAAATATTTATATTTAATTATTTTAAATGAATTTCCATAATTGCATGAACTCATACATATTTTTAAAATACTAAATAATGTATATATGTGTACTTATTTATTTAATTAGTGTTTAATTAATTACCCTATTATTTTATTATTTATTTATTAGTTTTATTGTTATTTAATTATTTTATTTAGTATTAAATTATTAAAATATTAAATTATAAGTGTGTGGTGTATATTTAATGTGTGTGTAATTTAATATTATTTTAATATATAGTATAAAGTATATATATATATACATATATATAGTTGAAAATCAAAATTTTTGCCAAATTACCGAATTGCCCCTCCCTCTTCCTTCTTCTCTCTCGACGCCTACCCTCACTGCACCTCCCGTTCCAGCTCGCCAGACCGCCTTTCGCCGCCACCAGCTGCCGCCAACCTCCTCCCCCTTCCTTCCTCTTCCTCTCCGACGTGACCAGGCCGCCGGAAGCCCGCTAGAACGCCCGGAATTCGTAATGGCAGCAAGTTGAGCTCTTCGTTGTCGACCACGATTTCGGCCACCATTTCACGCACCGCCGGTCTTCATCGACTCCTTGAGCTCCGGTGGTCCCTATTCTAAGCTCCTTTTGGCCTGAAATCAAGTGGTTGATGAGGTTAGAGCTAAATCTTCAATTCGGCCATTTTAGGGTTTTTGATTTTTTGAACTTAGAATTGTTTGATTCATGAAAAGTACCTTAACAAATGTTGATCCTAGTAGCTTAATCTACATGTGTGAATTTTTGTGGAATTTTTGGAGATTATTTTGATTTTTGGGTATTTTTGAATATTTTAATATTATTTTCTAATTTTCAGAAATTAATTAATTAAATTATGAAATTGTATTTTATGATAATTATAGGTGTTGAAATGAATTATTGGAATTTATTTGGAATTTTTATGAATTTCTATGTATTTATTTTGAATTATTTAGGTTTATGGAATTATTGAAAAATAAGGTTAATTGTGTTTTTAATTGAATTTAATTGGTTAATTGAGTTTAATTATTGATATTATTGATAAATATGTTGAGAAAATTAATTTTTGATAACTATACTATTTTTGGTGAATTTTTGAATGAATTTTAGTATATTTATATATATAGGGTATTTTGGTAATTTTAGACAAAATTGGCAAAAAATGTAATTTAATTGGTTTTAATAGTTATTTAAGGTATAAAAATGATTTTTACAAATTATTTAGTATTTTTAACTAATTAAAACTATTTTTCGTAAATTATTTTCAATTATATATATAATATACGATTTTTCTAATAAAATGAGTTTTTATTGGTTTTTACTGTATTTTAAGGTTAATTACGTAATTTCTATTTATTAAATGTATTTCTGTGACATAAGGGTATTTTTGATATTTTTATATTATTCTGTGTTTGTGGACCCCGGTCGATAAACTGTAGTTTGGAGTCCGACCGAGGGGTTTGGATGTGTTTTTGTGTTCATTTTTCAAAGTGTGTTTCTTTGCAGTGTCGGCTCTACTCTTTGAGTAGAGAGATGTCCGTTTTACAGGGGAGGTTCTGTCGAATTTTTGGTAGAATTCTTGTAAAACGTGATGTCCGGTCGAACCCTAATTCTGTTTCTGTGTTTAATATTCTAGATCGAGTTTCTAGGATTTTCTGTTAGGTTTATTCTGATTTTTGTCATTATTGTTTGTTTAGTTGCTCCGAGACCAAGGCCTAGTGGACCAGGCCCGTCGGATCCATCTCGTGGAGCGCACTAAGTGTGAGTTACTATTTTATATATATGTACTTTAGGATGTATGATTTTAGAAATATATGTTTCATTTTGATTAAATATGCATAAATAACCTTACACAAAATATTAGAAAAATATAGGTTAGTCTTAAATAATTCTGTAAAGGAATCAAAACTAGGTATGTCAATGGACATTTGAGCTAAAAAACTCTTTTGCTTGCTTAATGCATCCACTACTCTGTTAGTCACACTCGACTTGTGCTTCACCATAAAGTTAAATCTCTTAAGGTAAGTGACCCAACTAGCATATCTTGTAGAAATTTTATCTTGCCAGTGTAAATATGTAATATCCCGTGTTTTTAAAATATTTTTACACAGTACCGGAATATGCAGAGTTAATAATTTCTGTATTTTATATGATATTTTTATGAGTTAATATGTATTTAAAACCTATTTTAATTACTGTATATTATTTATAGTGTTTTACGTAAAATTTTCCCGGGACTTGCATTTTCGGGGAAATTTTCACGTAAACAATTTATTATTAATTATTTTAAATGTATTTATGGACTTCCATGAACTCATGCGTATTTTTAAATTATTAAATAAAGCCGTGTGTGAATATTTATTTAATTAGGGTTTAATATATATAACCCTAATATTTTATTATTTATTTATTTATTTACTGTTATTTAATTATTTTATTTATTATTAAATTATTTTATTATTATTTTATTAATATTTAATTATTTTATTTTATTTTATTTTATTTTTCTTTTTTCTTTTTCTTTTTTTTTTCTCTTTTCCTTTTCTTTTTCTTTTCTTTTTCTTTCTTTTCTTTTCCTTCTTTTTCTTTTTCTTCTTCTTCTTCTTCCCTTCTCTCCCGCGCGCCCGACCACCCACCTCACTCCTCACCGCTGCAACTTCCGATTTCCGGCCGTCGGTGTGCCGCCAGGAGCTCCACCTTCCTCAGCCAGCCACTCCGCCGCCCCCAGCTCCTTTCCCCGGCGCCGGCAAGCCCTTTCTCCTCCATTTCCGACCGAAGCTCCATTTCTTCATAACTTCCGATTTCGGCCACCGTTTTCGACACCGTCGGTCTCTTTCTTCTCCTTGAGCTCCGGTGAGTGTGATTCTAGCTTTGGTTTGAGCTAAAATGGTCTAGAATTGCTTAGTTTTCGATTTGTCAATTTCGGCCTATTAGGGTTTTTGATTTTTTTTGAGCTTCGAATTGGATGATTCATGGAAACTTCCTTCACAAATGTTGTTCCTAGTAGCTTAATCTACATGTATGAATTTTTGTAGAATTTTTGGAGGTTGTTTTGATTTTTGGGTATTTTTGAATATTTTAATATTATTTTCTAATTTTCGGAAATTAATTATTTAAATTATGAAATTGGAGTTTATGGTTAAATTAGGTGTTGAAATGAATTATAGGAATTTATTTGGAATTTTTATGAATTTCTAAGTATTTATTTTGAATTATTGAAGTTTATGGAATTTTGGAAAAATTAGGTTAAATGTGTTTTTATTTGAATTTAATTGGTTAATTGAGTTTAAATATTGATATTATGGATAAATATGTTGAGAAAATTAATTTTGGGTAATTGTATGATTTTTGGTGAATTTTTGAAGTAATTTAGGTATATTTATATATATAGGGGTATTTTGGTAATTTTATCCTAAATTGTCTAAAAATGTAATTTAATTGGTTTTAATATTTATTTAAGGTATAAAAATGATTTCTACAAAATATTTGGTATTTTTAACTAATTAAAACTATTTTTCGTAAATTATTTTCAATTATATATATAATATACGGTTTTTCTAATAAAATGAGTTTTAATCGGTTTTTATAGTGTTTCAAGGTCAATTATGTAATTTTTATTTATAAAATGTATTTCTGTGATTTAAGGATATTTTTGGTATATCTGGAATCATTCTGTGTTTGTGGACCCCGGTCGGTGGACTGTAGTTTGGAGTCCGACCGTGGGATTTTGATTGTGTTGAGCTTGTATTTCGAAGTGTATTTTCTTTGCAGGGTCGGCTCTACTCTTTTGAGTAGAGAGATGTCCATTTTACAGGGGAGGTTCTGTCGAATTTTCGGTAGAATTCTCGTAAAACGTGATGTCCAGTCGAACCCTAATTCTGTTTTCGTATTTTAATACTCTAGATTGAATTCTAGGATTTCTATTAGGGTTACTCTGATATCGATTATTTATTTCTTGTTTAGTTGCGCCGAGACCGAGGGCTAGTGGACCAGGCCCGTCGGACCTGTCTCGTGGAGCGCATTAGGTGAGTTACTATACTATATATATATATGCTTAGGCTGCATGATTTAGAAATGCATGTTTTATGTTGATTAAATATGCATAAATAATTTGATTATTTCTTAAGTTTATATTAAGTATATTTTCGGTTTATTTTTGGTATATATTAAATTGTATGCATGTTTTGTAAATAAAATATATTTAAAATGTTTTTAAATATATTTCCAGCTTAATTTATAATTTGATTGAATGTATTTGATATATATACTCGAAATATACCTGGTTTACTTTTGGTATATTTCCGGTATATATATGGTTTATATTGTTATTTCATTTAAATTCATGCATCATTTATTGTGAATGAATGTTTTATATTTAATGATGAAGGATATCAATAGAACGTGCTACCTAGTGGGCAGCACTAGGACCGAGTACGTACCGGTACGCCTATAGCTTTAGGCTATAATACTAACTTATTTGTGGATATTGATTTGATTATGATTATCGATATGTGAGATGTGGTTTGTGGGTGTGATTGCTGGAGCTCGGTTGACCAAGTGTCTCGGGGCCAATCACACTGGCAGTCAGACTGCTGGAGCTCGGTTGACTTAATGTCTCGGGGCCAGTCTACTGTCCAAATGGATTAAGTGGATATATTTGGATAAGTGAGCCTGTATGGCTAGAGTGTTGTTTAACACTATTTTCTGAGGTTGCGATATTCTAGGGTTCTATGTGATCCTTCATAAATTGGGATTTTTCAGTAAAATATATAAAAATGATTTTTCTGCATTTGTGTGTATTTGCCTGTATATATATTAGATATATATATACTGTTGATTGTATGCATTATCATTTAGTGTGTATGTATATATATTATAGTAATTCACTCAGTGAGGTCTGACTCCCCTCCGTTGACTATTTTTCAGGAGAGTCAACTTCCTCAGACCTCAGTAACAGGTCGATACGCCGGATTTCTTCCGCCCCGGCTTCTTTATGTAAACTGTCTACTTGAGTCTTATTTATTTTATCTAGACACTGCAGTAGTTGTGAATTAAAGTATTGGATTTCATGCATTTTATTTTAAAAGAGATGTATTATATAAAAACTGGATTTGTACTAAAGAGATTATGTATCTATGAGATGAGATTTTTATTTAAATCCAGTGATGAAAATGATATTGTAATATTTAAGATTTTTTATTTCCGCTGCATAATATATGGTTATTGTTATTATTGCATGATTTATTTTATTTTTAGGCTTGCTACTGGTTCCGGATTCGAAAGAATTCCCGTTCCCTAGCGCCGGTCATGGCCCCTGTTTTAGGTCGTGACAAAATACTTCAATGCTTCATGATCTGTATACAAGATAAACTCCCTCAGAAATAAATAGTGATGCCAATGTTTAATCACCTGAACCATAACATAAAATTCAACATCATAGGTACTATATCGCAATCTGGGCGCCGATCACTTCTTACTGAAATACGCTACTAGCTTGTTGTTTTGACTCATAACAACCTAATTCCCACCTTAGAAGCATTAAAATGTAGTTCAAAAGGTTAAAGAAAATCATGGAACACTAAAATGAGAGTTGTAGTTAGTACCTAAATTTATTTTTAGTTTACTTTTGGTTTATTTTTGGTATATATTAAATTATATGCATGTTTTATTAATAAATTATATTTAAAATATTTTTAAATATATTTCTAGCTTAATTTGTAATTTGATTGGATTTATTTGACGTATATATACTTGAAATATACTTGGTTTACTTTTGGTATATTTCTAGTATATATATGGTTTATATTGTTATTTTATTTAAATTCATGCCTCATTGATTTGTGAGTGAATGTTTTATATTTATTAATGAAGGATATTAATAGAACATGCTACCTAGTGGGCAGCACTAGGACCGAGTACGTACCGGTACACTTATAGCATTTAGGCTATATTACTAACCAGTTTGTGGATATTGATTGGATATGAATATTTGATGTGTGATATGATTTGGGAGTGTGATTGCTGGAGCTCGGTTGACCAAGTGTCTCGAGGCCAATCACACTGACAGTCAGACTGCTGGAGCTCGATTGACTTAGTGTCTCGGGGCCAGTCTACTGTCCAAATGGAATAAGTGAATATTTTGGAATAAGTGAGCCTGTATGCTAGAGTGTTGTCTAACACTGTTTTTGAGGTTGCGATATTATAGGGTTCTATTTGATCCTTCATAAACGATGATTTTCAATGAAATATATATAAAATGATTTTATTGCATCTGTGTGTATTTGCCTGTATATATACATATTAGATATATACTGTTAATTGTATGCATTGTCATTTAGTATGCATGTATATATATTATAGTAATTCACTTAGTGAGGTCTGACTCCCCTCCGTTGACTATTTTTCAGGAGAGTCATCGTCTTCAGACCTCAGTAGCAGGCCTGTACGCCGAATTTATTCCGCCCCGGCTTCTTTATGTAAATTGCTTATTTGAGTCTTGAGTTTTATTTTATAATCTAGACACTGCAGTAGTTGTATAAAGTAGTGAGATTTGTACTTTAAATATTTGAACTGAAACTTGTATTAACGGATTTATTTATATATATGAGATATGGATTTGATTTAAATCCCGTGGTAGAATATTATTGTGATACTTATGATTTTATTTTCGTTGCATTAAGAGTTATTGTTATTATTATTGCATTATTTTATTTTATTTTTAGGGTTGCTACGGGTTCCGAATTCGAAAGAATTCCCGTTCCCTAGCATCGGTCATGGCCCCTGTTTTGGGTCGTGACATCATAGCTCTCGGTTTGGGTCGTGACACTAGCGATACTTGGATCCTTGATCTAGAATGTCCCATTGACCTAGTTCACTACTAGTTGAGAGTCTGAGTGTATTGTAAGGTGTTCAACTTTGACTTCAGCAACTAACTTCAATCCTGTGATGAGTGCCTCATATTCTATGCATTATTAGTTGTGTTGTACTTTATTCAAACTGCATACCGGATGTGAATTTTATACGGTCCTTTAAGGATGACTTCAATGTCGGATCCTTGAGTAGAGGATGCTCTATCAATATAGAGTTTGCATGTTGGTGCTTTGGTCATTGTGAGGTCTTCCAGCATTATTTCTTGAATGAAATCTGTTAATGCTTAAGCTTTCACCTATTAACGGGGCTCATAATTTATGTCAAATTCTTTAAGTAATACCGACCATTGAACTAATCTGCCCGATGTTTCAGGCCTCTGTAAGATTTTTCGCAAGGGGAAGTAGGTTCTAATAATGATAGGATAAGACTGGAAATAGTGTCTAGGCTTCTGGGATGTGTAGACAATGGCCATGACTAGCTTATCCAGTGTTGGGTACCGGACCTCGGATCCTCAGAGTATTTTATTGATGTAGTATACTGAGTTTTTCTAGCTCTCTTCTTCCCTTATTAGCACCGAAGCTATGCATTCTTAACCCACTAAGAGGTATAAGTACAGTGTTTCCTCTGGGATCGGCTTGTTGAGTAGGGGTGGTGAGGATAAGAATTTTTTAACATCTTCAAAAGTCGTCTGGCAGTTTGTAGTCCAAACAAATTTTTTAGAATTTTTTAAAGCTCAAAATAGTGATAGGCACTGTCTAGTCGAGCAGGAGATGAAACGTCCCAAAGCCATGATTCTGCCATTTAGCTTTTGTCACTCGTGGATAGTTTTTGGGGCTTTTATATTGAGTATGACCTCCATTTTTTCTGGGTTGGCTTCAATACCTTTATGGGATATTATGAATCCCAAAAATTTGCATGCTTTGACTCCGAAAATGCATTTTTCTAGATTCAGCTTGATCCTGGACTCACTCAGCAATTGAAGGACTTGATCCAGATCCAAAGATGCATTTTTTTGGATTCAGCTTAATCCTAGACTTGCGTTTAATAATAATGTTGTCCACGTATACCTCCACATTTTTCCCAATCTGGTCTTGAAGTACATGGTTCATCATTCTTTGATATGTTGCTACAACATTCTTTAGTCCGAAGAGCATCACCTTATAGCAGTAAAGACCTTCATAGGTGATGAAGGATGTCTTCTCTTGATCTTCCCTCTTTGTCGATATCTGATGATATCCTTGTGCTGCGTTAACAAAACTATATAGACTGTGGTCGGCAGTGGAGTCCACTAGCTGGTCAATTGTAGGTAATGGGTAGTTGTCCTTGGGACATGCCTGGTTAAGGTCAGTATAATCCACACACATCCTATATTTATCATTTGATTTCTTGACTAGTACCATGCTGGCTACCCATTTCGGGTGAGTAACTTCTTTGATAAACCTGGCTTCTAATAACTTCTTCGTTTCCTCAGCGATTATCTTCTGCCTTTCGCATGCAAAGGTTCTTTTCTTCTGGATCACTGACTTTGCCCCTAGTATAATGTTCAAGCTATAACAAGCAACCTGGGGATCTACTCCATTTATTTCAGATGCCCGAGAAGCAAAATCTTTCAAGTGCCTAGTGAGGACTTCCCTTATTCCTTGTTTGGTGTCATAGTCGAGTTCATTGCCAATCATCACCACTTTCTCGATAATAATTTGTAATGTTTCAATGTCCTCGACCAGTTGTGGTCTGGCACCTTGCTTCTCTATTTCCTATGTTTTTAGGGGGAAGGCCTATGTCTAAGGATTTATTATCATCTGGTAACATTGTCTGGCCATATATTGATCTCCGCAGATAGTGAGAGTTCTGCCCTCGACTGGAATCTTCATAGTTAGGTGTTGAATGCTTGTGACTACATCTGCTTCATAAAGTGCTGGTCATCCTATGATTTTATTGTATGCCAGTGGGAGATCCACCACATTGAACAGGGTTTTAATAACTTTTGTCTCTTCATCGTTCCAATTTCCAAATTTTAGATTTAACTTTACAATTCCTATTGACCGTATAGTTCCTCTACAGAAGCTTGTAATGGGATTCTGGATGGCTTTCAAGTTGGTGACGGAGCCTCCCATGGCTTTGTAAGCATTCCAAGACAATGCATTAATGGCGCTTCCATTGTCAACCAATAACCTCTTCACTAAATAATTGTTAATGTATGCATTTATCACCAGGGCATCACATTGGGGATGATGAACATGCAAACTGTCTTATGAATTAAATACGATCTCTCTTTTCTTGAAGGTTAGCCCTTCTTTATGGCTCCTTTTAGGTTTCTTCGCAGCATTTTCCCCTCCAATAATCATGTTAATGACGCCAGTCGACTCATTCTAAGCCTTCTTTATTTCTGGCCTGTCTTGCCCATAAGCTTATGGATTCCTAATTCCTCTGGACATGTTTGTGAAATTGTTGAGTTTACCATTTTGCACCAGTCTTTTTATAGCATTCTTCAGTTCTCTGCATGCCTCAGTGTCATGCCCGTATTCTCGGTGATACTGGCAATAATGACCCCTATCTTGTATAGATCTCTGGCTTGGGCTTATTCTTCTGGTTGGGGTAATTCTTATACCATTCTGTCTAACCCATATGAGGATTCTGGATCCACAAGTATTTAGAGGTGTGTATTTATCTACTTCTCTATCAAATCTTTCTATCGGGTTTCTAGAATTTATTTTTGGGAAGTTTGCTCGTTTGGATCTTGAACATTCATCTTTGATTGGTGGTTTTTCTTCTTCCCTTTACATCCTTCTATCTTTATCCATATTTATTATTTTTACCACCATAGCCATTACCTCCGCAAAAATGCTAGGTTCTTTTGTCATTATCTTATCTTTGAGCTTTCTGAGTCTAGTGCCATTTTTTAAAGCTTTTGTAGCAACTTCATCTACAAGGTTTTTGATTTGCATGGCTACTTTATTAAATCTATCGAGGTAGCTTCGTAAGGACTCATCGACCTTTTGCCAGCACATCTGAAGATCATTGGTGTTTTTGGCACAGGGATCTTGGTGACGATCCTAGTACAGAACTTTTCTACCAGATCCTCAAAAGAGGTGATGGAGTTCTCTAGGAGTCGATGAAACCATTTTTGGGCATTCTTTGTAAGTGTGCTTAGGAAGACTCTACACATGATTTCATCATTCATGTTCTGGAGCAACATTCTTATTCTAAATGAGGATATATGGTTAACGACATCTCTAGTCCTATCATATTGATCTAGTTGTGGGATTCTAAACTTAGTAGGGATCTCTGTCTAGATTATCCTTTTTATGAATGGCATTCTGCCTTACATAATACATTCATCTTCCTTCCTTGGTCTCGTACAGGTTTTATGTATAACTTCTTCAACCCTCTAAGTTAAGAGTCAAAATTATTGAACTACATTCCCCTTCCAAAACTTTGCTCTTCCCCTTGTTCACCTTAGGTATCTCCGGAGGTGTAGTTGTCCATATGAGCCAACCTTGGGTTGCACTTTGAACTAAGGTGTTCAACTGTTGTTGCATTAGGGCTATATGAGCTTGGATATTTTGTATCATTGCTTCCTTGTTGGTTTAGGTAAGGTTGAGTGTTTAGGTTACAATGTTAAAGTTTAGTGTAGTTATAGCTGGTGTATTTGTTAGGCTTGAAAAAGTTACAAAAGGTATTAGATAGTGCTGGTGTTGCAATGGAGCATAATATAGAAAGTCAGTGCCCGAAGCCGGCTAGCCTTGGGTATTTTCAAGAGGTAAGTGTGAATTTTTGGATGAAGGTCTGGCATACTGGAAGGTTGCTGGAAGTACTGCTGTTGAGAGAGGTGTTGATAAATTAATTGGAGGAATGAGTGTTGAGAGGTTAATGTGAGTTTCAAGAGTCAAGATTGGCGGTGGATTAGAAGTTATGGTGTCGATGTCTTAACTTAGCAGATATACGAATGACTTTTTCTCAAGAGTTCCCACAAACGGCGCCGCTTGATAACTTTTTTTTGTAACTCTTGAGCTTGGGATTCTACAAATGACCAATAAAAGGCAAGGTGAGAGGTGGGGATGATCCTCACAAACACTCTGATGCCTAAGTCAAAAAATAGAAAAAGAATATAGAGAGAAAAAGCAAGAACAATTAGAATATGAGAGAATAAGATGAATGAGAATGAGAGATATGAGGTCCTATTTATAGTGATACTTATACCTGAAAATAGTATGATTCCTTTTGGGATAGAAATCCTAAACCAAATAGGAGAGTATTCCTTCTTTGTTTAGGAGTCTTCTTGAGGCATGGTCCTTTCCTTAAATGAATTCGACTGCCTTCCCTTTATGAGTAACTTGTGTAGGAAACAAAGTTTATTAATTAAACATGAATATATACATGTGCGGTATCAATAATTATGTTTAAAAGTAAAGTCATGATTTGGAATAACAAAAAGCTACATCCTATCAACTGATATGAAGCAGATTATTTTTTGACTTTAGAATAATAAATTAATTTATATTAATTTATTTATTCAACAATTGTGATGATAAGATATTTTAAATTATTAAAAATTATTTTGGAATATGTAGTGTTAATAATATTTTAAATTTTTATATATTATAATTATTTGTGTGTAATTTAATTTTAGTGTATGTATATGATTATTTATTCATTTATTAATATTATTATCATTATTGTTGTGAATAATATTTATTTATTTTATTTTAAATATTTTATTACGTAGAGGAATTTATTTGAAAGTTATTATTATTTAAAAATATTATTATTTAATTGTCATTATTATTATTAGTATTATTATTTTATATATGAGGGTGTGAATAATTTTTGTTTTTTCCTATTTTTTTATAAAAAAAACAGAAGCATACAAATTTTTAAGATTTTCTCTCTCCTCCATTTCCTTTTTCTTTTCTTTCCTTTTTTTCTTTTTTTCCTTTTTTCTTTTTCTTCTTCTTCTTCCAGATTTTGAAGCTATACCCATGCCACTGCCTGCCACCACACCTCACCATCACCTCCACTCCTTCCTTTCTTCCTTCAGCTGCCGTTAGAGCGCCTCCACATTGCTAAAAAATAAGAAACAATAGTAGTACCTTCATCACATCTCCAGTGACATTTTTGGCTACTCCAACTCGTGTTGTAGAGCTCAATTGAATCCTCTTGGTCCAGACAAACTTATTCTTAGTTCAGTGTTCAAGCTTAGATCGTCTATATTGTAAGTTTTCTTTAAGTTTTAGTTTAATTCTATTTTAGTTTTTATTTTTATTTTTTGAGCTTGATTTCCTGTTATTTAAGCTTAATGCCTTTAGAAATGTTGTTGTGTGTAGCTTAAGCTTTTCAAATATATGTTTTTTATTTTTTTGAATTATTTGTAATTTTGATGTTTTGAGTTTTTCAGCAAGTCATTGTTCCGGTGACTCTTGCCTAAAAACCTTTATATTTTTAATAAATTTTTTAAATTATTTGGAGTATAGTTTGTGAAAAAAGTATGTTGAGATTGTGTCCCGGTTATTTATTATGAATTTTTGAAAGTTTATATGAAAAATTAATTTTTGAAAAAATTAATATAAATTAGTGAATTTGGTGTTTTAATTGAAATTATTGTTAAGTAGTGTGTTTTGAATAATTTTGGAATAATAAATAGTAGTAAATAATTTTTACGAAGTATTTACTATTTTTAACTAATTAATAGTAATTTTCGGAAATATATTCAAATAATAATTTTAATTATTGTTTTTGAGATTAAATGAATTTTAACTATTTTTATTACATATTTGAACTATTTAAATAATTATTTGTGAATTTTACTATTTAATTTTGAATAATCGAAAAATGAATTTTTATTAATATTATATAAATTATTGAGATTTTATTAACTAATTTGAAAAAATAATTAGCTTTAATGTTTTTGTTATTTAAATAAATTGTATTGTGGTTTATTATTGATGTTTATAGATTTTAATGATTTTATTATATTATTATTATTAAATATTGATTTTTGAGAATTGTGTATCACGACCCAAGACAAGGGCCATGACTCATTCTGGGGAGCGGGAATTCTTTCGAATCCGGAACCCGTAGCAAACCTTAAAATAAAATAAAACATGCAAAGCTAATAATAATAACATAAATAATATTGTGCAGCGGAAATACAATCATAAATATTAAAATAATGATCCACCAAATGAAATTAAATATAATATCCTCATTTTATATATATAAATATTCCTTTAATATAAATTCAGTTCAAACATTTAAAGTACATAGCTCACACAAATATAATACAACATCCTTTTATAATTTTACAACTATTGTAGTGTCTAGATTATAAAATAAAACTCAGATAAGCAGTTTACATAGTGAAGCCGAGGCGGAAGAAATCCGGCGTATGTGTCTGCTACTGAGGTCTGAAGACGATGACTCTCCTGAAAAATAGTCAACGGAGGGGAGTCAGACCTCACTGAGTGAATTGCTATAATATATATACATGCATAACTAAATGGCAATGCACACAGTCAATAGTATATATAATAAGTATATATACAAGCAAATACACACATATGCAGCAAAATCATTTTATATATTTTCTGAAAATCATTGTTTATGAAAGATCAAATAGAACCTTAGAAAATCGCAACCTTAAAATAGTGTTAGATAACACTTTAGCTATACAGGCTCACTTATTCCAATATATTCACTTGTTCCATTTGGACAGTAGACTGGCCCCGAAATACTAAGTCAACTGAGCTCCAGCAATCTGATTGTCAGTGTGATTGGCCCCGAGACACTTGGTCAACCGAGCTCCAGCAATCACACTCCCAAATCATTTCTCACACATCAAATCAAATCTAATCATAATCCACAAATAGGTTAGTAATGAAGCCTAAATGCTATCAGCGTACCGGTACGTACTCGTTCATAGTATTGCCCACTAGGTAGCACGTTCTATTGATATCCTTCATTTTAAATATAAAACATACATTCATAAAAATAAATGATGCATGAATTTCAATAAAATAGCAACTTAAACCATATATATACTAGAAATATACCAAAAGTAAACCAGGTATATTTCGAGTATATATGTGCCAAATAAATCCAATATAGTTGCAAAATAAATTAGAAATATATTTAAAAACATTTTAAGTATAAATGTTTAATAAAATATGCATATAATTTTAAAATAAACCAAAAATAAACCTAAATACTAAGTAAATCATTTATGCATATTTATCAAAATAAACCACACATTTCTAAAACATGCACCCTAAAACATATATATATAAAATAATAATTCATTGTTTATTGCGCTCCTTGAGTGGGTCCGACGGGCCTGGTCCACTAGGCTTCGGTCTCGGCGCAACTAAACAAATAAACGACCACAGAATATCAGAATAAATCTATCAGAATTCCGAAGACTCGATCTAGAATACTAGACACATAATTAAAATAGGAATTCGACCGGACATCACGTTTTACGAGAATTCTACTGAAAATCTGGCAGAACCTCCCCTATAAAATGGACATCTCTCTACTCAAAGAGTAGAGCCGGTCTTGCAAAGAAATACACTTCAAGAATACACAGAATTCACAATCAAAAACCTTCGGTCGGACTCCAAACTACATTTCACCGACCAAGGTCCACAATTCACAGAATATTCACAAAAATATAAAAAATACCCTTATATAATAAAAATATATTTTATAAATCCAAATTGCTAAAATAACCCTAAAATACGTTAAAAATTGATAAAAACTCATTTATTTAGAAAAATCATATAATATATATATAATTGAAAATAATTTATGAAAAATAGTTTTAATTAGTTAAAAATACTAAATAATTTGTAGAAATCATTTTTATACCCTAAATAACTATTAAAACCAATTTAATTACATTTTTAGCCAATTTAGTGTAAAATTACCAAAATACCCCTATATATAAAAATTTACAAAAATTAATCCAAAAATTCACCAAAAATAATATAATTACTCAAAATTAATTTTCACAACATATAATTCAATAATATCAATAAATATACTTAATTTACCAATTTATTTCAATTAAACACATAATTAACCCTATTTTTCAAAATTACATAAACTTAATAAATTCCAAATAAATATATAAAAATTCACAAAAATTACACCTATAATCATCATAAAACACAATTTCATAATTTAATTAATTAATTTTCAAAAATTAGAAAATATTAATAAGATAATAAAAAATTCACAAAAATCAAAATAAATTCCAAAAATTCTACAAAAATTACAGCATGTAGATTAAGCTTCCAGGATCAAATTTTGTGAAAAAAGTTTTCATGAATCAATCAAATTGGAGCTAAAAAAAATTTGAAACCCTAAATGGTTGAAATGAAGAAATTGAAACCTAGGGAAATCTAGACCATTTTAAGTGAAACAAAGTTTGGAATCACACTCACCGGAGCTCAAGGAGAAGATAAAGATCGGTGGCATCAAATTTGGTGGCCGAAAATGGCTTGATCGGAGTTGACTTCAAGTTTCGGCCGCTCTTAAAAAATCCGGCCAAAACACATTGAAAATGGATGCTTCAGCCGTCGGGAATGGCTGGCAAGGGAGGAGGAAGGCTGAGGGGCATAGTGACAACAAGAAAACCAGCTTGAAATGGCTGGAAATGGAAGAAAAACTGATCAGGGAAGAAATGAAGAAGACAATGACATTTTGATAAATAATGCAAACTTTATAATTTTGATAATAAATTATGTATATATGTATATATATATATATATGTCCACCTTATATATATTATAATAATATAATCCCACACACAAATAATACTCACCACACAAATAATTTAATATATTTAATAATATATACACTTAAAATTAATTAATTAATAGAAAAATTAAATAATAAAATTAAGAAAATTAATTAAGCTCTAATTAATTTAAATAAATACACATATATACAATTTATTTTAGCACTTTTAAATTATATATGAGTTCATGCAAATTCGTAAAACTAGTCAAAATAATTAGTATTAAATTATTTACGTATTAATTTCCTCGAAAATATAATTCCCGAAAAAATTTTACGTAAGTACTTAAAATAATGTAAAACAATTAAAATTAACTTTAAAAAAACAACAAACTCATAAAATATCATAAATATATATAAAAATTATTAACAATGTATATCCCGATGCAGTATAAAAATATTTAAAAACTTGGGATATTACATTGTGTTTCTCAGTTGAGAAATTGTATAGTTCGGAGTCCTAATCCTAGGTGTTGTTCTTTTGAGTATTATTGAAGTGTGTTTGCTTGTAAGATCAATTCTACTTTCAGTAGAGACATTCGTTTTATAGAGGAGATTATCAAATTTTTGGAAGAATTCTCGTAAAATGTGACGTCAGATCGATCATGAGTTTTTAAATTTTAAATTGAGTCTTTTTTTATAATTCCTAAAAGTTTAAAGTTAGGGATTTATTATGATATTGTTATTATTATTATATTTTTCTATAGTTGCACAGAGACTAATGCCTATCAGACTGGGCCAGTCGAGTATATTTAGACAAGCGCACAACTGTGAATTATTATTTTATATATGCATTGCATATAGAATATATAATTATGAGCATCCATGTTTTCATAATGTATTTAAACATGAATTATTTTGCCAAATGATTATGTATATATTTAGTATACTTTTGGTGTATAAGTGACAAATATGTTTGATATATTCTTGGTATATATTTTGTATGTTTTTGGTATATTTTGGCATATATGTGGCACATATATTTTGTATATTTTTAGTATATATATTTAGTATATTTCCGGTATACAATTGGTATATTTTCAGTATATGCTTGGTTATGTTTGGTATATAAATGGTATATTCTTCTAAAATGGATGTCATTATGTTTAAATTATGCATTTATTATTTCCAACACTTACACAATTTATTTGAAGGATATCAGTAGAATGTGTTACCTAGTGGGCTGTACTAGGATTGTATACGTACCAGTAAGTTATATTTTAGGGTTGAGATTATGAAATCATTTGATGTGAAACTTGATTATTCAATTATTGAGAATTATGGTGAGATAGTAGTGTGATTGCAGGAGTTCAGTTGACCTAGTGTCTCGGTGCCAATCACACTGACAATGAGACTGCGGGAGTGTCACGACCCAAAACAAGGGCTATGACCGACGCTAGGGAATGGGAATTCTTTCGAATCCGGAACCCGTAGCAAGCCTAAAATAAAATAACACATGCAATAGTAATAATAACACAATTAAGTAAAATACTGTGCAGCGGAATAAAATCATAATTATAGAAATAATAATCCACTACGGGATTTAAATCAAATCCTTATCTCATATATATAAATATACTTTTAATACAAATTCAGTTTAAATATTTAAAGTACATATCTCACGACTTTATACAACTACTGTAGTGTTTAGATTATAAAAATAAAACTCAAGTGAGTAGTTTACATAAAGAAGACGGGGCAGAAGAAATCCGGCGTACAGGCCTGCTACTGAGGTCTGATGAAGATGACTCTCCTGAAAAATAGTCAACGGAGAGGAGTCAGATCTCACTGAGTGAATTACTATAATATATATACATGCATACTAAATGCCAATGCACACAATCAAAAGTATATATAATATGTATGTATACAAGCAATTACACACAAATGCAATAAAAATCATTTAATATATTTTTATTAAAATCACAGTTTATGAAGGATCAATTAGAACCCTAGAATATCGCAACCTCAAACAGTGTTAGACAACACTCTAGCCATACAGGCTCACTTATTCCAAATAAGTTCACTTGTCCATTTGGACAGTAGACTGGCCTCGAGACACTAAGTCAACTGAGCTCCAGTAGTTAGACTTTCAGTGTGATTGGCCTCGAAACACTTAGTCAACCGAGCTCCAGCAATCACACTCCCAAATCATATCACACATCAAATAATCATATCCAATCAATATCCACAAATGGTTAGTAATATCGCCTAAATGCTATAAGCGTACCGGCACGTACTCGGTCCTAGTGCTGCCCACTACGTAGCATGTTCTATTAATATCCTTCATTAAAATATAAAGCATACATTCATAAAAGTAAATGATGCATGAATTGAATAAAATAGCAACATAAACCATATACATACTAAAAATATACCAAAAGTAAACCATGTATATTTCAAGTATATATACGTCAAATAAATCCAATTAAATCGTAAAATAAACTAAATATATATTTAAAAACATTTTGAACATAAATGTCTAATAAAGCATGCATACAATTCAAAATATATTAAAAATAAACTAAAAATAAACTTAAGTACTGATTAAATTATTTATGCATATTTAATCCAAATAAAACATACATTTCTAAATCATGCACCCTAAAGCATATATATATATATATATATATATATATATATATATATATATATATATATATATATATATATATATATAATAGTAACTCACACTTAGTGCGCTCCTCGAGATGGGTCCGACGTGCCTGGTCCACTAGGCCTCAGTCTCGGTGTAACTAAACAAACAAAATAACATACATCAAAATAAACCTAACAGAAAATCCTAGAAACTCGATCTAGAATATTAGATACAGAATCAGAATTAGGGTTTGACCGGACATCACGTTTTACGAGAATTCTATAAAAAATCTGACAGAACCTCCCCTGTAAAATGGACATCTCTCTACTCAAAGAGTAGAGCCGGCCCTGCAAAGAAATATACTTCGAAAAATAGACACAGAAACACATCCACAACCCCTCGGTCGGACTCCAAACTACAGTTTACCGACCGGGGTCCACAATTCACAAAAAAATATAGAAATACTGAAAATACCCTTATATCATAGAAATACATTTTATAAGTATAAATTACATAATTAACCCTAAAACACAGTAAAAACCGCTAAAACTCATTTATTTAGAAAAATCGTATATTATATATATAATTTGAAAATAATTCACGAAAAATAGTTTTAATTAATTAAAAATACTAAATAATTTGTAGAAATCATTTTTATACCTTAAATAACTATTAAAACCAATTTAATTACATTTTTAGTCAATTTAGGATAAAATTACCAAAATGCCCCTATATATATAAATATACTAAAATTACTCCAAAAATTCACCAAAAATAATATAATTGCACAAAATTAATTTTATCAAAATATTTATCAATAATATCAATAATTAAACTCAATTAAATAATTAATTTCAATTAAAAACATAATTAACCCTATTTTCTCAAAATTACATAAAATAATTAAATTCAAAATAAATACATAGAAATTAATAAAAATTCCAAATAAATTTCTATAATTCATTTCAACACCTATATTTATCATAAAACACAATTTCATAATTTATTTAATTAATTTTCAAAAATTAGAAAATAATAATAAAATATTCAAAAATACCCAAAAATCAAAATAATTTCCAAAAAATTCTACAAAAATTCACACATGTAGATTAAGCTAAGTGGAACAATATTTGTGAGGGAATTTTTCATGAATCAATCAATTCGAAGTTCAAAAAAATCAAGAACCCTAAAATGGCCGAATTACCAAAATCGAAACCTAAGCAAATCAAGACCATTTTAAGTGAAACAAAGCTTGGAATCACACTCACCGGAGCTCAAGGAGAAGAAAGAGATTGACGGTGTCGAAAATGGTGGCCAAAAACGCTGTGAACGACGGTGAGAAAAGTTTCAGCTTCTTCGGCCAAAACGAGCTTCCCGATGCCGGAAATGGACTCTGCTGGCGGCGGAACAGCTGGAGGAAGGAGGTGGCCTGCCAGGAGGCACACCGACGACAAGAGAACGGCGTGACAGTGGCTGGATTCGCGTGAGGGACGATCGGGGAAGAAGGAGAAGCTTCAATGGCAATTTCGCAAATAACTCAAACTTTATTTTTTTGTTTAATATTAAATGTATATGTATATATATATATACTTTTACACTATACATTAAAATAATATAAACTCACACACATTAAATATACACCACACACATATAATTTAATATTTTTAATAATTTATATACCAAAAATAATTAAATAATATTAAAACTAATTAATAAATAATAAAATATTAGGGTAATTAATTAAACCCTAGTTAAATAAATAAATACACATATATACGTTATTTAGTACTTTAAAAATATATATGAGTTCATGCAAGTTCGTAAAATTGTTTAAAATAATTAATAATAAATAATTTACGTGTCAATTTTTTCGAAAATGCAAGTCCTGGGAAAATTTTACGTAAAGTGTTTAAAATAATATAAAATAATTAAAAATCAATTTTAATTAAATAGCAACTCATGAAATATCATAAATATATACAAAAATTATTAACACTGCATACCCTGATGCAGTATTAAAATATTTAAAAAAAACACGGGATATTACAGGGAGCTCAGTTGACTTAATGTCTCGAGATCAGTTTACTGTCAAAAAATGGAAAAAATAATTATTTTAGAATTAAGTAAGCTTGTTGGTTAGTGAGATTTATTGATTGAGGTTGTAGATATTTTATGTTTCTATTTGATCCTTCACTCAAATAAACTTTTTATGAATTTATTATTGTATAAACATGGATTTTAATATCTGTGTGAAAATGCGTGTATATGTATATTATTATATTGATGCTTGACTATATATGACTTTAGGTTGCATATATATATGTTATAATAATTCATTCAGTGAGGTTTGACTCCCCTCAATATTTTTTTTACATGATTTTCTTCTTTTTCAGATCTCCCCAGTAGTATTATACATCATTTTTCTTCAGTTTTAGCTAGATTATGTAAATTTTATATCTGAACTCTTATTTGTATTCTAGAAACTGTAATAGTAGTGTTATCGCGATAGAAATGTGTTGTTTTAGTTTGAGATTTTGTATCTAAATTTTGTATAAAATATTTTTACTATATATGATATAAATATTTATTCTTATATTAAATAAAGTTTTAATTCTGACGTGTTTTTATATTATTATTATTATATGTGTTTTTATTTTTTAAAACTTACTATAGATTCTGAATTTGAAAGAATTTTCGTTTCTTAGCACTGCTCATGACTCTCCGAATTGAGTCATGCAACAATACTGTGTTACTTTTAAAAATATTTCAATAGTGAAAACATCAAAATTTCATTACTAGACAAGACAATTATTTCAAAATCTATCTGCTAAAAGATTTTAAAGCATCAAAATAATTTTTTTATAAGCATTATCATCTTTTAATTCCAATTTATTTTGAAACACACATATATATATTTGGTCAATTTTGAACACATATTTATTACTTATTATTTTTTTTAAATGATTATTTTAATTTATTAAATTATATATAATAATAAAGTATAAAAAACTTTATTATATTCTATGATGTAAAAAAATAATTTTCTAAAATATATTTGAGTAAGTTGTAGGAAGATTATTTCATTACGCCTTGAAAAAGAAATTGTTTATTTCTGGGTGGGTTATTTTGCAACTTTTCTCTCATCCCTGACTCTCTGCACCTTCTTCCCCAATCCAATCCACACCCAGACACCGCTCTATATCTCTCCATAGATATACCCACAGAGCGTATATCAGCATATGTGTACATATGAATACATATATTGATAAATTTTACAGTACCGACTCATATAAAGAAATTATTAGCTGACAATTGCTTAGCTGACCCGCTACCAATGTACGGTGGCTCCTCCAAGCTCGGTGGACGTGGCGGCGGCGGCGGCGGCGGAGGAGTTAGAGGAGGGCGTCTCTCTTCGTTCCCTCCGCCCCCACCTCACCACCGGTCTTCCACGCCTAATAATAACTCTCGTCTCTCCCTCGGTGGTGGCGGAGGAGGACGGGGTGTGGGTTCTAATCCCCGGGGTCGGAGCTCTGGCCCCAATAGTTCTGCGTCAGCAGCAACAGCAGTTGAGGAGACTTTCTCTCTGATTCCTGGGAATAATCCGCCTGCTTTTGCAATGATTATAAGATTAGCACCTGATTTGGTTGATGACATCAGGAAAGTTGAAGCTCAAGGTGGCTCTGCTAGAATTAAATTTGATTCTATGGGCAGTAATAATGTTGGAAATGTGAGTTTTTTTTAAGTACCTTTTAAGTTTATTGTTCCTGGGTTTTGCTAAAGCTTGCCTTTTTTATTCCAGTTTTATTTATGTTTTGGCTTGTTTTCACTTGAGCAAATGGGTACTGCTGGTTGGGTGTTTTAGTGGAATATATTGTTCAATTCGACAGAATTGGTTGGTTATATTAGCAATAGTGGTGGCCTTAGTGAAAATCTGGTCAATCCTATGGACTGTTTTAGTGGAATAATGAGCTTGTTAATGTGTCTTTTTTGGGTGAGGATTGCTTTGTTTGCTTTCCTACTCTGAAATATCTGCTAGATGCAACTTGTTTATGCATTTAATTGTAGGGGCATGATTTTAAAGTGGGAGTTTTGTTGCATTTGTGTTTTCAATTGTGTCTTAAAGGAATAATTGATTAATTCCATTTATTTCCTTAGTGGAGATGCCTTCTTAACTTCAACTGGGTGAATTTTGCTACTGTAAATATGTTGGCTAGGCCTAACTTTATGTATCTTTACCACAACATAAGTATGATTTTAGGTGGGAATTTTGCCATATTGGTGTATCATTTGTGCTTTCATAGGTTTAATTTGATTGAGCATTTTGCTGCTTGGTTTCATTTTCAGTCAAGCACAGAATACTTATCTGAGCATTTTTGTAATTATTTCAAGAGTTATGTGGATCGAGTCTGGCAGATAGTTGTAACTCGTCACTTCTCAATCAAATGTCCTTATATTGTATCAGGTCATTGATGTGGGAGGTAAAGAATTCAGATTTACCTGGTCAAGGGAATTTGGGGATCTATGTGACATTTATGAAGAACATCAAAGTGGTGAAGATGGAAATGGTGTGCTTGTTGAATCTGGGTCTGCCTGGCGTAAGGTGAATGTCCAACGTATCTTAGATGAATCTACCAAGAACCATGTAAAGAAGCTATCAGAGGAAGCTGAACGCAAAAATAAATCACGCAAGTATGTCAAATGACGTAACTAAAGAATTCTTTTGCTATTTGTTTTGAATTTTTTGCATGTTTGTTTTTCTCAAGCTTGTTTCCATTACATCTTTCTATGCGTGTTAATGACTTTTTGATATATGTTTTTGGATATTTCTCATAATGGTCCAAGACTGATGTACATTTGCATGAATAGGGTAATTCAGATGCAGTATGCAAATTCATGCAGTTCATTTACTGTGGACTGACTCACAGATTTTACTTCAATTGTGGATCTTCAGAATCATATCCCTTTCTCTTCCTTTTCTTTGGTTTTGAACTAGTATCTTTAGAATCCGTCTTTGGCCACAAAAGTAGTTTATGCTAGAACTTTTGGTAATTGTTGCAGCTTGTGCTTTATCCTTTGCTGTTTTGTGTAGATGTTCTACAATCTATACTTTGTCTTTTCATAAATAGTGCATTTTCAAGATTATATGGGCTGCATGTTAGTTCATAAATATTCTTGGCAGTTTTAGGCTTTACTATGGTCAATTTGTGGATTAAATTATATTGTTATTGGAGATTGCTCTTTGGATAAATAGCTCTTCTGGTTCAGGTCCTATATGAGGCAGTACTTTCAAAGATGTGGTTTTCCTTGGGTTTTCTCTGTTCACTCTCCATATTTGTTCAGAATTTCTACCAAAATTAAATAGATGATTAGATGGCACATGGCAGTAATTGAATCTGAAAAATTTTGCATCTACAATGTTTGATGTTTTTCTTTCCCTTGTGCTATTTTAAGTATAACTTCTCTCTTTCTTCATGATACAGAGCTATTGTTCTAGATCAGGGGAGCCCATCCATGAAGAATCAAATTAAGCAGTTGAAACTTGCCGAGTGTAAGTTTAAATTTTGTACGTTCTTTTTGTGTGTCAAATGCACACACACATTTGTTCAACAGCATGTTGTTCAGGAAAGATGTAATCAGTAAACATCATAGGAATATTGATGACTGAATTTTTATGATAATTTTCATTGGATATGGGCTCATTATTTTAGTGATAGTATTTGTCTGATGGTTGAAGACTTGGAACATTAATTTCTAGGGTTCAGATGTCTAATGTATCATCTCCCTCATTTGCAGCTAATCCATGGAGGATGCCCTTTAAGAGAAAAGAGCCTCCATATAAAAAGCAGAAAGTTGAGCCACCACCAGGTACATTTGCAGAGTTACATTTGATTGAAAAATATAGCTCATCTGGGTTTAGAAATGTAAACTCATCTGGGTTTAGCTCATTTGAGGACAATTTTAGAAATCTAAGCTTGTTACAAGATGGTGACAATTTTGTCTCTTTCCTTATAGCAGTGCTTTTCTTTCTGCTATGTCATTTTATTAGTATTTACTTAACCTGTACCAATCGCAGTCCCCAAATCTACCTTTAAATCCGGAGTTTCTTCAGCAGCTGGTGGAAAGGGAAGGCTCTTGTCATCACCTCTACCATCTACACCTCAGCGATCTGCGAATCCAGCATCTCCTTTTAAAATGGGAAATGGTAATAAAAATAATGTGATCACAGAAGAACTGACACCCATCCAGATGAAAAGTAAAGAGAACGTCACTAACACAGAAAAAGAAATCCAGACTAGGGCTTCTAGTTCTGTTCATGAGAAACCAGGGCACAAAGGGAATTTTGGGACTAAACCAACAGATCTACGGAGCATGCTGATTGCCATACTGATTGAAAATCCTAAAGGGATTACCTTGAAGGTGTGAATGGCTGGAACAGTGAACATATTTTGAAAATTGAAATACTTTTGGTTGAAAATTTATTTTATTTTATTTGCAACATCTTCAATTTGTTACATTGTGCTAATTTGTTTTGTTTTTTAACCACTACATCACTGCTTTCTATGGCTTATTCAATATTCGATCTCTTGCATCATAGGCCTTGGAGAAAGCTATTGGCGATAAAATTCCAAACTCTGTTACGAAGATAGAGCCCATTATTAAAAAAGTAAGTGGTTTAACTGCTTCTTGCTATTAGTTTAAGAATAATATATGTCTTATTTTTTTCCTTTTAATCTTGACAATAGATTGCAACTTTCCAAGCTCCAGGAAGATATATCTTGAAACCAGGAGTAGAGTTGGAAGGCTTGAAGAAACCTTCATCTGAAAGTGGAAGGTAGGTATCATGTTCACGTCACCATGGTCTTTTTGTTATCTGTTTCAATTGATTCTAGGATTTAACAATTCACCAAGAAGCATGAAAATAAACTAGGATAATTAGTAGTGGTGTTGGGTGAAAACATTTGGCATTTCTAAATGACTAAGAATTGGTCTGGGTAGAACAAAGAACTACTTTACGCTTGATCTCCAAGTAGTATCTTGTTTTATAGATGTGAATCATTTGCCCCTTTCCCTTGATGTTGCCGGACTTTGGCTGTTGCATTTATGGGAATTTTTCCCAATATTTTTCATTTCTTAATCTGTTCAGCTCAAGTTCTTTTTTTTTTTTTTTTTTTTTGTTTGTATTTTGACTAGCAATTTGTATTTGCTATAAAATAATGCTCCAGGATACATTTTAGTTCATGCTCTTTTGCCTTTGCAAAAGCTGATGACAGTGAACACGCAATCAATGAATTTGCACAAAATTCTTTTTTATGACTTCTTTTGAGCCCATCTATTTATGTGTCTCTATTGGAGCACTTCATCATATCGTTTTTTTTCTTTTTTCTATAATTTTAGTTCTCCTGAAGACAATCATCAGCAAACACTTGTTCCTGAAGACAATCATGATGGTAGACCGGCTCCTGAATCAAAATTTGCTGAGAAAAGCCCTGCTGTCAGATTTGAGGAACACGCCCAACTAAACTCTAAAGTTGAAGAAGACTCGAATGCATTAGAAATAATTGATAACCAACATCATTCTCCTGATTTATTTGCTGAGAAAAAAATCTCTGACAATAGTGAGGGGCAGGCAGGCAGCTCTAGTGAAAGTGGAAGTGACAGCGATAGTGAAAGTGACAGCAGTGACAGTGGCACTGATAGTGGAAGCCACAGTAGAAGCAGGAGCAGAAGTAGAAGTCCAGTAGGGAGTGGAAGTGGGAGTAGCAGTGACAGTGAAAGTGATGCTTCTTCCAACAGTAAACAGGGATCCGATGAGGATGTGGATATTTTAAGTGATGATGACAAAGAACCGCAGCATAAGTTACAGGCCTCTGAACCAGGTTTCTTGTCATCACCTGATCCATGGAGATCTGTGCAGAATGGGACAGATGAGAAGCAAGACGGTGAAGGATCTGACGCAGTTGACATTGATGGTCCAGGTTCTACTGAACTTGATGTTGAGGGCCATGAATCTGATGCTGTTGACATTGAGAAGGATTTGGATGATGATCAGAAGGTTGTTGAATTAGCCACAAACGATAATTTTCTGCCCAACAAAGAAGGTGACAAAAATGTGGAAGGAGCTCAATCCATTTTCTCTGATCATGATGCCTTCCAAGAGCGCCAAAATTTCATAGGAACCCTGTTTGATGATAATGAAAATATAGTTGAGGACGGCTTTAGGCATGAGAATTCTGACAGTTCTGAGAGGATATCCAAAAGTAAGTCCAGGAGGAGCCTTGAAGTGAAGCACTTTGATGAGAAATCTGACCGTCCCAAAAGATTGAAAGCTGACAGTGTGGCTCAACCACTTACTTCTGAGGGTAGAAATGCCCAGGTATCTGAGAGTCCTCTCAACAGAAACATTGAAGACACTTTAAGGGGCCCTGTCATGCAAGTCACGAGTAGAGCTGATAGGGAAGGGAATGCAGATTTTGGCTCACATAAGGCATATGACCAGGCATTGAATGGAAATCCTAGTTCAGATTTTCAGAAACCTGGGCGAAGGTCTTCTGATAAAAATGCACGAACAAAAGTTTCTGATTCAACTGGGAGATCCAAAAACTCTGAGAGATCAGGGCATGGTCATAAATTTTCTGAAAAGGGTCCTAGTTTGCATGAAGATTTTCCCATCCAAAGAGAAAAGGCTTCTGCAGACACTCCAAATGAAGATAAGTCTGTAAAGGAGAAAAAGAAGCTAAGAAACTCCAAGGAAGGTGGAGCTGGTGGCAGACATTCAACTTCCTTTGATTCCCAATACAGGAAACAGGGTGAGATGTTTGGGAAATTCAAGGATGCTGCACAAGTTACAAACTTGCACATTGGATCTTCACTGAAGGATGACAACAAAGTTGATGTAGAAAAATACCCAGCTGTCAGTGGAAGAAGCCTCCAAAGAGAGTTTTCAGAATTGGAGTTAGGAGAATTTCGTGAACCATTGTTTGAGGAAAAACCAGTTAAAAAACAATTTGACAGGAAGGGTTCGTTTAAGAAGTCAGATAACAAACCAAGTACTTCAGATAACTGTAACTTGGATTTCAGTAAGGAAAAACCTGCTGGAAAGGCAACATTGGACTCAGGAAAGCCTTCTCCACCCAATCTAGGTACTGGGGTTAAGAGAACCCCTGATTATCATATTGAAGATGTAACGAGATCTCATCATAAGATTACACAATCTTATCCACAACATCTTTCAAAAGTAGATAATGCTGAGGTTGGATCTCACTTCAGCAAGTTGGCAGATACAAATAGCAGATTAAGACAGAATGAAGCTGGTGCAAAGCTAGGAAATAGTCTGGAAGGCTATGGAGAAAGCCATAAAAGAGGTACTGCCAATATACAGTCCCTGCATGACTCTAAACGTGGACTGCCTTCCAACTTGATGAAGGAAAGTAAAATACGGACATCTAATACGATGCCTGACTTAGAAGATGGACAAAAGGATACAATTCCAGCTGAAGTTAATAATGCTCGAAAGAGGAGGGAATCTTCATCTGAGGAAGATGGCTCTTATTCAAAATATGAAAAGGATGTACCAGAGCTCAAGGGACCAATAAAGGATTTTTCTCAGTAGGTTTTCGTGTTTATCTTTGCATTAGATGATGCTGTTGGCTTCCATAGATAGCTTGTTGTCTTTGATGTTGCTGGAATCTAATCACATATTTGTACAACATAAAATTTAAATCATGTTTTTTTTTTTTTAATGTTGTCAGGTATAAAGAATATGTTCAGGAATACCGTGATAAGTATGACAGTTACTGCTCCTTGAACAAGATCCTGGAAACCTACAGGTAATATAAGGGTATCTTTCATTCTTGTTCCAGGTGTTAGTAAATTTTTAAGCTGGTTTTATTTGCATTATCTGGTGCTATTAGGATGGCTTTTTTATTATATTAACATTATCTCTGTTATATGTAGGAATGATTTCCATAAACTAGGAAAGGACCTTGATTTTGCAAAAGGGAGGGATATGGACATCTATGATAAGCTCGTGCTTCAATTGAAGGAATCCTATCGTCAGTGTGGAGCGGTATGCCTTATATATTTGGTACTTTAAATTTGAAAGTAAAATCTCTAAACTGATGGCATGTGTTACAATGCACATTTTCCAGTTTGTCATGTTCTTTGTGAATGGGAAAATATATCATAGACTTCTTGATGAAAATTACAGTTGGTATGATTATGGGTAGTTTTTAGGCTTAAATTGTAAGGCACTTGTAGTAATTTGTTTTTAGTTCACGTAATGCTGTTGAAACCAAAAGTGTTTCTAGGGCTTGGCGTGAGTTTTGTTAAGATGCATTGTTTCTTCACATTCAAGTCTAGACAATTGTGACCTCTAAGGTGTCCATTCATTTAGCTTTGGATTATTTTACATGTTGCATTCCTGAAGTTGGTTATGTAATCAGGTCACCTTTTGGTTGGACCTTTTGCTCTCTTAAGAGTAATTTTGAGTATCTTACTTGTCATGGAGCAAATATTATAATAAGAAAGAATACCTGGTTACCTTTTTTCTTTTTCCTTTTTTTCTTTTATCTTTTTAAAAATCCAACAAATTAACTAAATGGCGCCCTGATTAATCTGCACAATCCATTATGTACACATCTAATAAACTGGCATTGCCGTCATGCATTTTCATTTTCGGATTTTCTGTTCTTGTAGTTTAATACTGTCCTGGTTCTTGAGGTCATGGGTCCAAATATTGGGACTTTGAATGAGAATTAGTAATTATGGTAAAGGTGTTGGAGAAATTAAATTAGGGGAAATCCTTAACTTTCCATTTTTATTTATCTGCTCGGTTAGATGATTGTGAATCAGAAGGAATTTTACATTGGTGGTGTCTTATTATAATGAAAATAGCGACACGTCTGTTCATCAAAAGCAACTGTTTGGTATTCAAAGTATTGAATTAACTGAGTCAAAAAGTTTTGATGCTAAGATCATGAAGTGGAGGATGAAGTTTCTGTGGTTGACAAGGGTAAATCTTAAGCGGTATTTTCATGAGTGAATATGAGATGATTAAGCTGTGATTTCCTTGCTCCAAAAACTTGATTCCGGACTTCTTATGTAGCAAGGTACTATATAAATGTTCCATTCAGTCAACTAGTAAGCAACTTGGTGTAAGATGATAGGGCTATATTTGAGATGATTGAACAATATTAAGCGGCTAGTATTTCGTTTCTTTAGGATTATGATGAGTTAATTCCCAAGCAGTTGATGTGCTAATGTAACTTTCTTTTTGTATATTTATTCTGTTACTGAACTTTCTTCTTCTACTGTAATGATGATTTACAGAGGCACAAACGGTTGAAAAAGATATTTGTTGTGCTCCATGAAGAACTAAAGGTGATTTCAACCTTGAAAGTCTATTTTCCCACTCCTCCCCCTCTTGCTTCAAATTTTTGTATGTTTAATTCTGTTTTTTTTTTTTTCCTAATTGCAGAACCTAAAGCAAAGGATCAAAGAATATGCAGCAACTTATGCAAAAGACTGAAGTGTGCTGATCTCATACCCAATCTTTTCCTCCTGTAAACCTAACCTGTGTAGTACAAACCCCCAACAATGTATAGGGTGATATAACAAAATGACAAAAAAAAAAAAATTCTAGGAAAATATATAGCTTGATAAAGAGTAGATTTTGTATATAATTTTTCCATTAATGTGTGGATTTTACAATTTTTTTGACACAACAAATTTTTGCTGCATTAATCAAATAATTCTTTATAGGAGAAGAAAGCTGTATATATATATATATTTTTTATTTCTGATTTTGCTTGGCAAAAATTAGGCGTTTTTTCTTGGAAAAAATTGTAAGGTAAATGTATGGCCCGCTATTTACAAATTTCCATTGTTTCTCTGCAAAACAATGAGTAATTTGTTGTCATGTAAAAGTAATTTCTATCGAATTTGCAATCCATGTTCTATGAAAAATGTACATTGGAAATCACCCATGTTTAAATTTCATATCAAATTGATTCTATTTGGTTGGATCACCCTCAATTTAACAAACCACAATAATACAACTTTGTTCTATTTTGAAGTATGTTTAGCCATTAGACTGTAAATTTTTAAGTGTTCACCAGCCAAAAAAAAAAAATTTAATTTTAATTTTAATTTTTTTTTACTTTCTTCTATAAAACTTTATTGAGAATCTTAATTATGCATCAATTATATAGTTAGAAAAAAAAAATAGATTCCACTCTTGCCGTTATCTCACGCATTATGCACAAAAAGAAGTCTATAATTATAAATTGCATTCATTAGTTTTTAATTAATTACTAATTAAATAACTAAAAACCAACCAACATAAAAGAAAAATTTTTTGTTTGAACTCTCGGTATCTAGAGTTTACTAAATTCAAATTAATTCAATTAGATTTGGACAGAGATCAAGCTTTAGAAAAAAAAAAAATACAAAGATCAAAATGTTGTATTTGCTAAGATAAAAATTTATTATCTATGAAATTTAAAATAAGGGATAAATATGTTCATTTCTCAAATAAGGGGACTTATACGTAAATATGATCTAAAATCAGTGGAAAATTTGTAGTTTGTATTATGAATGTGAATGAACAATATATTGCTTGTGAATGAACAATATATTGCTTGTGAGAGAATAGTACTCAAATAGTGAAAATAAAATCTCTATATAAAGGGATTGAAATTCATTAATGAGAAGATTAAGAAGAAGAAAAGATAGATTACTCTCCAAATTCTTTCAATATTATAGTTCTCTAAATTCTCTCAAAACTCTTTCTAAATTCTCTCAAAATCATTCTACTATAAAATATTTTTCTTCTAGTTAAATACTACTAAATTCAAGTTTAGTTCTATAACAAAATAAGTAATTCAATCTTTATTTCACAACACGTTATCAGCACGAGGAGCTCTCGATCAAAATAATAAGGTACATATTTCTTAATATTTAATATTTATGAATATATTAGTTGATTATATATTATCATGGATGGCTATGCCTCCTACTAATTTATATATTTATATTTATTTCTTCAATCTAACTTTATATTAATTGTTATTTTTATTTTGTTTTACTAACTACACCATTGATGCAAATATTGCTAGAAATGGTTCTAACCTTATGGATGGCTATGCCTCCTACCAATTTATATTTATGCACATTTATTTTTTTTATTATTTATGTTAATGGAAGGCTATACCCCATTTTATATTAATGGACGGTTTTGCCCCATATTTATACATATCGTTATGTTAATTCACTTGCTATAAATAATCATATCAACATTATTTATTGATTTTACTTTATACAATTTATTTCTCAATATATTATATTAAAAAAAAAAAAAAAATTTCTAACGGCTATATTTTTATTACCAACGGTAATATAACGGTAATAAACGGCTATATTTTTCATTATAAATAGATGAGCTATAAATGTTATTCATTCACACAAATTCATACATTTTCTCTTTCTCTCTTTACTCTAAATTGTAAACATGATTTGGTATATTTATATTTGTGTTTTGATCATGACTATTATAATTGTTTTATGAATAATTAATATGGAAGATGATTTTCTATTTGATATAATTTCAAGTATTATTGTATCATTTTTTGTACCACTATTATTTCTTGCAATATTCATTCATGATATAATTAATTAGTAAATTCTGATCATGTTTGATTTTTTTTAGTAGTCATCAAATTTATGAATTCTAATTGAGTTATATTTTTTTTATTAGTTATCATAATGACAAATCTAGCAAAGCTTGAGTTCGTTGCTCTTGACATCACGGGAAAAAATTATATGTCTTGGATTCTAGATGTAGAAATGCATCTTCAATCAATGGGGTTAATTGATACCATAAAAGAAAATAATAACACCTCATTGCAAGATAAGGCCAAGTCTATAATTTTTCTCCGTCGTCATCTTGATGAAGGATTAAAATGTGAATATTTGACTGTCAAAGATCCAAGTGTTCTTTGGAAGGATCTAAAAGACAGATATGATCATCAAAGAGATGTAATACTACCAGTAGTCACTGATGAATGGAGAGCTTTACGCTTTCAAGATTTCAAAAAAGTGAGTGACTATAATTCTGCAATGTTCAGAATAGTATCACAATTAAAATTCTGTGGACAAACAGTCACAGATGAGGATATGCTGGAGAAAACTTACTCCACATTTCATGCATCAAATGTTACACTGCAACAACAATACAGGATGCAGAGATTTAAAAAATATTCTGAACTAATTTCATGCCTACTGGTAGCTGAGAAAAATAATGAACTCTTGATGAAAAATCATCAGTCCCGTCCCACTGGCTCAATAGCATTTCCAGAAGCAAATGCTACAAATTATTCCAGATATAAAAATTATAATAGCCGTGGACGTGGGAGAGGTAGAGGTCGTGGACGTGGAAGAGGTCAATTCTTTGGCCATGGTCATGGAAATAAATATAGTAATACTCCACAACAAACTCAGACTCAACCTCAAAAGAAGTTAAAATCAGTCATCAGTGGTGTTCAAGAAAGGCCTCAATATAAGTCTGAAACTGTGTGTTTCAGATGTGGTAGTAAAGGACACTGGTCACGAATTTGTCAAACACCACCACATCTTTGCCAACTTTATAAGGCATCATTGAAAGGCAAAGAAAAGGAAATAAACTTCAATGAGCATCATACTCATGTTAATGATACAACTCATTTAGATGTTTCTGATTTTACTGATGATTTTACTGACAATGGAAATTGAGACATCTATAATTTTAAGTATATTGTTATTACTTATTTGATTCTGAAGAATATGTTATTGTTATGTATGTTATTTTTAAATTAAATAAAATGTCCTACTTTATAATTATTTTATGTTTTTACCTTAATTGATTAATTTTGTGTTTATCTATTTTGAAGTTTAATATGGATTGTACTCAACATAAAGACAATATTGGAGATCTCTGCATACCAGATAGTGGTACTACACATACTATCTTGAAAAATAGAGATTATTTCTCTAAAATAAAGCCCACAAAGGCAGTTGTAAAAACAATATCAGGTCCTGTAGATCTGATTGAAGGAATTGGCAAAGCTAAATTTATGTTACCAAATGGAACAAAGTTTATAATTGATGAAGCTTTGTTTTCACCAAAATCAACAAGAAATTTGTTGAGTTTTGATGACATATATCGAAATGGGTGTGATACCCAATCTATTACTATAAATGGTAACAAATATTTAAATATAGTTTCCTATGAATCAGGAAAAATGCAAGTATTGGAAAGACTGCCAAAACTCCCTACTGGATTGCATTACATGCATATACATGTAATTGAATCAAATATGGCAGTAAAAGAAAAATCTTATGATCCTTCAATAATAAATTTATGGCATGACAGATTAGGTCATCCTGGATCAGTAATGATGCGAAGGATAATTGAGAATTCACATGGGCATCCCTTGAAGGGGCAAAGAATTCCTCAATCAAATGAAATGCCATGTACAGCTTGTTCTCTTGGAAAATTAATCTTGAGACCTTCACCATCTAAAATTCAAAATGAATCACCTATGTTTCTTGAAAGAATTCAAGGTGATATATGTGGGCCAATTCACCCACCATGTGGACCATTCAGATATTTTATGGTATTAATTGATGCATCTAGTAGATGGTCACATGTTTGTCTATTGTCAACTCGTAATGTTGCATTTGCAAGGTTGCTTGCTGAAATTATTAAATTACGAGCACAATTCCCTGATTATACAATCAAGAGGGTAAGACTTGATAATGCTGGTGAATTTACATCTCAAGCATTCAATGATTATTGTATGTCTACTGGGATCATTGTTGAGCATCCCGTTGCCCATGTACATACTCAAAATGGTTTAGCTGAATCATTGATTAAACGACTTCAGTTTATTGCTAGACCATTAATAATGAGAACAAAGCTTCCCATTTCAGTTTGGGGTCATGCAATCCTACATGCTGCTTCATTAATTCGCATCAGACCTAGTGCATATCATAAATACTCCCCACTACAATTGGCATTTGGTCAAGAGCCAAATATTTCCCATCTCAAAATTTTTGGTTGTGCAGTATATGTACCCATTGCGCCACCTCAGCGCACAAAAATGGGTCCTCAACGAAGATTGGGAATTTATGTTGGGTTTGAAACACCCTCGATTATTAGATATCTTGAACCTCTAACTGGTGATGTTTTTACAGCACGTTTTGCTGATTGCCAATTTAATGAGGTTATTTTCCCAACATTAGGAAAATGGGAGAAAGAAGTGAAAAGGGATATTTCATGGAATGAACCATCATTATTGCATCTGGATCCTCACACAAAACAATGTGAATTAGAAGTGCAAAAGATTGTGCACTTACAAGCAATTGCAAATCAATTGCCAGATGCATTTACTGATACAAAAAGAGTGACTAAATCATATATACCAGCAGCCAATGCTCCTGCTCGTATTGAAATTCCAGAAATAAAATCTGAGAATAAAGACACTCATGAGTCTAAAACACGCCAGAAGCGTGGAAGACCAATTGGTTCTAAGGATAAAAATCCTCGAAAGAGAAAGGGAGTAGATAATCATATTGATAGCGAGGAAAATATCCCTGAAGAAATAGAAAATAAAGAAAGTCATGAAACATTGTCATATACTGTTGCATGTGAAATCATAAATGACAAAGATGATCCTGAACCAAAATCAGTCATGGAATGTCAAAATAGGCATGATTGGATAAAATGGAAAGATGCTATACAGGCTGAATTGGACTCACTAAACAAACGAAATGTTTTTGGGCCAATTATTCCTATGCCTAAAAATGTGAAACCTGTAGGATACAAGTGGGTCTTTGTACGAAAGAGAAATGAGAAAAATGAAATAATAAGGTACAAAGCTAGACTTGTAGCTCAAGGTTTTTCACAAAGGCCAGGAATTGATTATGATGAAACGTATTCTCCTGTTATGGATGCAATTACGTTCAGGTATCTGATTAGCCTAGTAGTTTCTAAGAAATTAGAAATGCGTCTTATGGATGTTGTGACTGCTTATTTGTATGGATCACTTGATAGTGACATTTATATGAAAATCCCTGAAGGATTTAAAATGCCTGAAGCATTAAGTACAAAACCCAAAGAAATGTATTCGATCAAGCTCCAGAGATCTTTATATGGGTTAAAACAGTCTGGGCACATGTGGTATAATCGTTTAAGCGATTATTTGATTAATAAAGGATATGTGAGTAATATTATTTGCCCATGCATTTTTATTAAGAAAACAATATCCGGATTTGTGATTATAGCTGTATATGTTGATGATTTGAATATCATTGGAACAGAAAATGAGATCCATGAAGCAACAGTATACTTAAAGGAAGAATTTGAAATGAAAGATCTTGGAAAAACCAAGTATTGCCTTGGTTTATAAATTGAGCAAATGCACAATGGGATATTTGTGCATCAATCAAATTACACAGAAAAGATCTTGAAACGCTTTAATATGGATAAAGCAAATCCTTTAAGTACTCCAATGGTCGTTAGATCACTCAATATTGAAACTGATCCATTTCGACCCTGTGAAGAAAATGAAGAAATTCTTGGTCCTGAATTTCCATATCTCAGTGCCATTGGAGCTCTAATGTATCTTGCTAATTTTACTAGACCTGACATTTCTTTTGCAGTTAATTTATTAGCGAGGTTCAGTTCAGCTCCAACAAAAAGGCATTGGAAAAGGGTCAAACATATACTTCGATACCTTCGAGGAAATGTTGATTTGGGTTTATTTTATTCTAACAATTCAAAACAAGAATTGATTGGTTATGCAGATGCAGGACATTTATCTGATCCTCATAAAGCGAAATCTCAAACAGGCTATGTGTTCACAAATAATGGAACTGCAATTTCTTGGCGTTCCCAGAAACAAACGCTTGTCACTACTTCCTCAAATCATTCTGAAATTATTGCACTACATGAAGCAAGTAGAGAGTGTGTGTGGCTTAGATCAATGACACATCATATTGAAGAATCTTGTGGTTTTCCAGTCAACAAAAGTCCAACAATTTTATATGAAGATAATGCAGCATGCATTGCACAGTTAAGGGAAGGATATATCAAAAGTGATAGAACCAAACATATACCTCCAAGATTCTTTTCATACACTCAAGAGCTAATAAAAGACAATTATATAGATATCAAGTATATTCAGTCTAGCCAGAATTCAGCTGATCTTTTCACAAAGGCACTTCCAACTGCAATCTTTAAAAAGCACGTTCACGATATTGGAATGCGACATCTACATACTATGTGAAGGAAGATTATACATATCAACTTGAGGGGGAGAATATCATGCACTGTACTCTTTTTCCTTAAGCTAAAGTTTTTCCCACTGGGTTTTATTTAGCAAGGTTTTAACGAGGCAGTTGCAAAATATTGTTATTCAAGGGGGAGTATTATGAATGTGAATGAACAATATATTGCTTGTGAATGAACAATATATTGCTTGTGAGAGAATAGTACTCAAATAGTGAAAATAAAATCTCTATATAAAGGGATTGAAATTCATTAATGAGAAGATTAAGAAGAAGAAAAGATAGATTACTCTCCAAATTCTTTCAATATTATAGTTCTCTAAATTCTCTCAAAACTCTTTCTAAATTCTCTCAAAATCATTCTACTATAAAATATTTTTCTTCTAGTTAAATACTACTAAATTCAAGTTTAGTTCTATAACAAAATAAGTAATTCAATCTTTATTTCACAATTATTTATAGCAAGTGAATTAACATAACGATATGTATAAATATGGGGCAAAACCGTCCATTAATATAAAATGGGGTATAGCCTTCCATTAACATAAATAATAAAAAAAATAAATGTGCATAAATATAAATTGGTAGGCAGGCATAGCCATCCATAAGGTTAGAACCATTTCTAGCAATATTTGCATCAATGGTGTAGTTAGTAAAACAAAATAAAAATAACAATTAATATAAAGTTAGATTGAAGAAATAAATATAAATATATAAATTAGTAGGAGGCATAGCCATCCATGATAATATATAATCAACTAATATATTCATAAATATTAAATATTAAGAAATATGTACCTTATTATTTTGATCGAGAGCTCCTCGTGCTGATAACGTGTTGTAAACAGCTTGTAGATATTGTCCGCTTTGGTACTTCAGGACCTCACGGCTTTAAAACGCGTCTATAAGTAAAGGCTTCAGGCCCTGCTTATAAGCACGCACACAATCTCGTGTGCGAGCGATGTGGGAACTTCAGGTTCACAACAGTTTGGTCTTTTTTATTATCTGAAAAATATGAAATGTTATTACCACTTCAAAAAAAAAAAAAAAAAAAAAAAGGATCAGTGATTGAAACAAAGCTCCTAACTTTCCCATGCGACTTCTATGTCACTGTTCTTGGCATTCATCTTTTAGCATCTTTTAGTGCTCACTGCTGTTTCTGGGTGGAGAAGCGAGTTGTTTTAAATTTCGAACGCCAGAAAAAAATCGTTACTTTTTGACTGTAAGTTAAAATTTGTGATTGAATCTCTTATGGGTATGTGAATTTAGTGCTAAAAAAATCCATTTTTTTTAGGATTTTTGGTGCTTTGATGGTTCTAGACTGCTTAATTTAGGACAAAATATGATTAAGTTTTGGTTGTTTGATAATATCACTAGGAACTTTCCCTGAGCTTTCCGTTTTTGAGGGTTATGATTGTTGGTCAAGGAAACTTATTTTGGGTCTTTGTATGCTGTGATGTAATTTGTCTTTGAAAAGGGATTAGAAGTTCTCTGAACATACCTAATTGTCTTACTAAGCTTAGATCGCCTTGTCTATGGTGCTGTTATTTGTTTATTTTTTAGTAAAACAATGTTTTATTGATGAATTGTGAATGGAAGCATCATTCTGCTGCTAGAATTTACTAGGAGTTGTGAAGGGTTTTGCACTGCTAGGCACACACAGCTAAATATAGAAATTAATTTTTTTTTGTCATGGCATGTTTATTATGCTGTTCATATTAGATTTAAAATGGACTTGTCATATATATATATATAATTTGGATGATGGGACGGTGTGATTTTTTCATTTTGCGGAAATTTTTTTTGCTGCTTTTATTTTCCTATTTGCTGCTATTTTTTTCCAACCATTTTCTGAAAATAATTTTGGTATGGCAATTAGTTCAGTGGGAAGTGTGCTGTCTATGTGATACAGATAGTGGATGGTTTTGTAGTGTGGTAGGACTGTCATGCTGGATGTTGGTGCCAACTGGTGGAGTTGGGATGAATTCTACAATGGATGATATGAACTTGATTCAGCAAGCACAGAGGCATCATTTGGTGGTCAGGGAACTAGGGGAGGAGATTGATTTGGAAATTGGTCATGGGGATGATGACCCTTCATTCACTAACACTTCTCTCATCACTGGTGCACGTGAGCCTTCTGCTGAAGAGCATGATGATGCCAAGAATATGGTAATGGGTTCTCAAATTTCAACTGAAGAACAAGATATGTCAAAGTCACAGCCAGTGAAAAGGAAGAAGAAGGTGGTAAAACGATGGAGAGAGGAATGGGCTGATACATACAAGTGGGCCTATGTGGATGTGAAGGATGGAACTGCAAGAATATTCTGCTCTGTTTGTAGAGAATATGGTAGGAAGCATAGACGGAATCCATATGGGAATGAAGGCAGTAGGAATATGCAGATGAGTGCATTGGAAGAACATAATAATAGTTTGCTTCACAAAGAAGCTCTTCGTCTTCAGATGGCCTCCAAGGACAAGATCATTGTTGATAAGCCCATTTATGTAAAAGGTTATATGCTCTTTCTATACTTAGGTGGTTCAAGTAGAGATTCTATCTTATAACTGGAGTGCTGTGTTAATATGTTTTAACAGTCTGCTTGATGCATTTATATAATAATATTAGAAAATTCTTTCTCCCAATTTCGGTTGATGGTTTTTTCCATACGGCTGTATTATGACAATGCTTTTAACCCTTACAATGAAGCTCTTATGTCAAAAACGGCTGGATCAATTGTCGAAGCTGCACTGAAAAGGGATCCGCATGAGGCTGAGTTTATACAATCATTGCAAGAAGCTGTTCATGGTTTAGAAAGAGTAATTGCAAAAAATACTCAGTGAGTTTATCATATAGAAAATTTATTATTTTTTCCCTTCAAATTTCAATTTCCTTCCTCACTCTTTTTGTTTTCTTATTGAAAATGACTTCAATCAAGTTTGTATTTATTTTTATGAAGAGGCTCAACTATATTTCAGTTATGTCAACATAATGGAGCGCTTGTTAGAACCTGAGCGTATGCTTCTTTTTCGAGTTCCCTGGGTGGATGACAGGGGTGAGACACATGTAAATCGGGGGTTTCGAGTGCATTTTAACCAGGCATTAGGTCCATGTAGGGGTGGCATTCGTTTTCATCCTTCCATGAACTTAAGTATTGCAAAGTTTCTTGGTTTTGAACAGGTACTCTTTGTTTTATTCTGATTTTTCATGGACCGTCTCATAGAGTTATGTGTCTCAAATTCATATTGAATTTTAATCAATGGTTTCCCCTTGTCTTCCTTCTGGGGTGATGGTGATTTCCATATCTGAATCATGGGTGTTTTGTATTTATTAGAACTGGAAGCTCCTAAATTAGTGATGAGAAACAGATATAATATATAAATGAATCTTCCTATTTAAGATCATCATTGTTGTAATTGTAGGGAAAAAAAAAAAAGAATCTTCCTAAATTTCATACATGAGAGAAGCTTAGTTTAGCAACTGACACATTCTGCTGCACTTCCCACTTTGTTTAGACATTAAAGAATGCCTTATCACCATACAAATTGGGAGGAGCTGCAGGTGGAAGTGATTTTGATCCAAAAGGAAAAAGTGATAATGAGGTAATGATCTTGCTAATTATGATGCTTTACAATTTGCAATTCCCAGAAAGTCTCTTACATTTTTTGGAAACTTGCACTGGCAGATCATGCGCTTTTGTCAAAGTTTCATGAATGAGATTTATAGATATCTTGGTCCTGACAAGGTGAGTGGAAGAAGATTCTGTATCTCCAATCTGTCCAATCTCTAATTGCTAACTCCTTGTAGTCTGTTCTACTTGTCTGATTTTATGGTATATTCATTTCAGGACCTTCCATCAGAGGAGATGGGTGTTGGTACTCGAGAAATGGGATATCTCTTCGGGCAGTACAGACGTCTCGCTGGTCACTTTCAGGTTCGTCTTGTTCTCTGGATGCTACTTTTAATTTGAATGTTCATAACCATGTCTTGAAAGTAAAGGATTTTAACTTATATGAGTTGTTTTTGCTTCCTCTTTCTTTCCCTGCCTTTTAAGTGTAAAGAAGTTGTGGGGATGGAAAGAAAAGGGGATAATTTTAAGGGCAATAAACATTTTATTCTTGAAATCAAGAGTGTTGACTCTTATCAAAACTTTCCTAGACTCTTTGTTCATTTGAGTTTTATTCTGTTCTTTGTATTTTTCTGTTTTTTTAGTGTGTGTACATGAATCTTGTCTTTTTTTTTCCTTGTGCACAGTTCTCATACGCATATAGCTTAAATATTGTTTTATTTTTTTTTAAGTTATCTTTGCTGCCTTTTGTTTTTCAATAAATTGCATCTACGAATTTAATTATCTTGGAAGAAATGTTTAAATGATTTAACTATATTCCTTCATATGTATGCCTTACTTATGCAGGGAAGTTTTACAGGGCCAAGGATATTTTGGTCCGGATCTAGTCTTCGAACTGAAGCTACTGGCTATGGACTGGTAATAACATTCTCATCCTCTAAACTCTTAGATATACTGTATGAGGTGCTTGTGTGCCAACAATGACACTTCATATGTAGAAATTTTTTGTTCCATTGTTGGGGATCCAGTAAATTTTCCATAGTTCATGATTAAGTTTCTTGGGATCTAATGAATTCCCCATGCTTCCACAGGTTTTCTTTGCCCAGCTTATTCTGGCAGACATGAACAAAGAACTCAAAGGATTAAGGTCTTTTACTTGACTCTAAATGCTTATTGAAATTGTTTAAGAGCGCATGATGCGATATAAAAGTTTTTAGTCCTTCTATTGAATATAGATTACTGCTTGCTTTTGGTCACTGTTTAGCTGAACTCTCTGATTTGATTCCTTATGTTTGATTTTTGCAACATTGTAAACTTATGATTCTTGCAAATATAAGAGTACCCTGTATGAGGATTAAGGAGCAGCTACATCAAAATGGTAAAATTTCTGATGGTTGTGCATATTCAATAATTAAAGTGTATTTTCTTTGTCTAGATGTGTTGTGAGTGGTTCTGGAAAGATTGCAATGCATGTTTTGGAGAAGCTTATTGCTTATGGTGCTGTTCCAATTACTGTATCAGGTATTGGTCCTTGGTGAACATCTGATACTTATATATTTTGTGTGTGTGTGTGTTTGGCAGGGAGGGAGCAGGGGGACTTATTATGGTAACTTACATGTATTGCTTATTTTCATGGCATGACTTTGAAAGATAATGTTCCATCAATAAATTCTTTGTTCATGAAAGAAAGAAATTGAAGACATGCATATCTGCTTTGTTGTTGCCATGACTTCACTTTTTCAACTGATACTTGCTGATTAGTTTTGAAAGAACAGCTGTGTGAAACTTATTTTTAATGAAGAGTCGAGAGTAGCAACCAGGGAAACATGGGATATTAGTATTTTCACACAGTATTGCACAATTTAGATTTTCATTTTTGGTCTATTAGATTTTCATTTTTGGCTTAGGAAATGAATATGATATGCATTCTTGATACGAGCTGTGACACTCTTTTCTTTCAATGCCCCCTCATAATTTTTCGGTTCCAATATTTTAAAAGAGCAACTAGTTTTTATTCTTTTAGGTTCCATGGGTCTTTTGTCTAGTATCTCAACAACAGGAAACTTTTCTGCTCTTCTCAATGGTTTTGTATTGTTAATTTCCTTCAGATTTCAGTAGTTTTGAACTTAATGATTTAGACAGTTGTGATTTGGTTTAGGTGTACAATGAAGCACTGTCACATGAGCTCCTTCGTAATTCATGTCTTTACCTGAAAAATATTTTACAGATTCTAAGGGATACTTGGTGGATGATGAAGGATTTGATTACATGAAAATATCATTTCTCCGAGATCTCAAAGCACAGCAGAGAAGTTTGAGGTGTGTTTCATTATTAATCTTTTCATCAAGTTGTGCTCTTTAAAACGTCTAGGCATTATTGTTAAATGTGGCATCCTCAGAGATTACTCAAAGACTTATGCGCGGTCTAAGTACTATGATGAAGGAAAACCTTGGAATGAAAGGTGTGATATTGCATTTCCTTGTGCTTCCCAAAATGAAATCGACCAATCTGATGCCATTAATCTGGTGAATTCATGTTGTCGTATACTAGTAGAAGGTAGTAATAGTTCTAAGCATGATCCAAAGTGGCTTTGTTATCTTCTTTGCCTCAAAATTTCCTTTCAATTGATGGGACTTAAAATTATTTGTGTATCCTAGGCTCAAATATGCCCTGTACACCTGAAGCTGTTGATGTCTTGAGAAAAGCAAATGTTCTTATTGCCCCTGCAATGGCAGCTGGGGCCGGAGGGGTATGATATTTATTCCTTTGAATTATGCATGATACACCTTTTTTTGTATGCTGTGAAAATTTTCTATAACTATGTTCATATTTATGGGCTAAAGCAGCAATCTACGTGGTGGCAGGTTGTTGCTGGAGAGCTTGAATTAAACCATGAATGCAATTTAGTGCACTGGTCACCTGAGGACTTTGAATCTAAGTTGCAGGTGAGGCTGTTTTTTCTTTTATCATTCCTTCATATGAGTATTTTCAGACCTCTATTGGTATAATGTGCTTGCAAGAACCTCCACACTGCTTATAGATGCTGGTATGCTGCTTTGTGGAATGAGACTGAACCAGTTTGAAGTTGCTAAATATGCTGGGATTTTGTTAGATTAGAATTTAGATATTTTTTTGTTTTGCCTTAAGTAGTCCAAATCGTCTCAATGGAAGCTTTTCCATTTATCACTGTAAGATGACATAGATTTGTTATGTTTGATCTTCAGTTACATGGGTGTCATTTTGCTTCTGGCGGTTCATTTGTTCACACGGTCCCTGTCCTTGTCAGATTCACAAAATTCATGCATCTAAATCTACTTGTAATTTTATGGCTATATTCCGCAGGCCTTTATACATTTTATAACTTTGACTGGCAGGAAGCAATGAAACAGATATATCAAAGAGCCCTGAAGGCAGCAAGTGATTTTGGTTACCAAAAAGAGAGTCCTGAGTAAGTCCTTTTGCATTCTCTTGGCTCTATTATGTAGAAGAGTTGCCAATATTGGCTCTGATCTAAGTTGCCCTTTTTCTTCTCTGGATTGTGTGGAAATGAGGGCATCAGTAAGAAGTTACTTGAATAAGAGCATTTAAAATTGCATTTGCTTAATTATTCGTATTTTCATTTTTTTTTCATGGAACGAACAGATGCAGTTAAGGATTGGATGAAATCCAACATAACTTTCTTTCTTCAATTAATAAGCTCTTGGTTACCAAGAATTTTGTTTAGTGATAATGCCACAATTTGGTGAGCAAACTGCACAAGAGCTTGAACTTTTCTTATTCTGGTCCTTGTCCTTTGACAGAGCTTTGGTACATGGAGCTGTCATATCTGCATTTCTGGCTATTGCTCAAGCTATGACTGATCAAGGATGTGTATAGCAGTTGATTGTGATATATGATTGTTTCTGTGCTCTGCTGGTTCAGTAAAGATCTCAAAGAACATACCCTGTCAGGTTCTGGACATCATTATTCGCAATACAATTTTGATTATTATCATCCGAGGAAAGAAGACGAAAAAAAGACTGCAGATACTGTAGATGTCTTGCAACATGTGTAATATTAACCAGCCATAAAATGGGTAATTGGTCCGGAATTTATTGGAGCACATTTGGTGTAAAAAGAAAAAAGGAACTAGGTAGTTATAGCTGTAGCGTAGGAAGAGCCTCCAGAAGGGAGTGCTTATTCTTGGCACTTGAAACCTCTCCAAATGCCTGATACAATCCTGTGAAACATTGGGATGTAACAATTTTAAATAAAATTTATTGCGATTGGCATTTTAGGGATGAAGATGCTTTGTCTTTTTTATTTTTTCTCATTCAAACAACATTGCTCTTTCTTTAGACAATGCTAGTCGATTTGTAAATTACAGGCTTAGAAAGAGAGTTTGTTGAACACTTACAGAGGCCATTAGTAAGAAACAGAGTTTGTAAACTACATGTGTGCTGTGGCATTTTTCTCCTTATTCAAATCCAATCTTACAAGGCCCTAGTCATTCTCTCTAATTTCCCACTAACACGAGTCTTCTTTTAATTGCCTGCATGGACGCACATGTGCTCACACAGAAGAAAAAAAAACCATTAAAATCATTAGGTCAGGTCAATTTTGATACTCCTGATGAAGGTAAAGCGAAGCTTTTGTTTCTTGAAGCAACAAGTGGAAGTTCTTCAATTGTAGTTCTGAATCTTTCCTTTTTCTGTGACAATACCGAGTAACAATCACATTTTCTTAAAATAAATGAAAATGCAATCACTGATCTACATTACCTCCTCTCACTCATAAATAAGTGGGGCAAAAGAAAAAATACATGTCAAGCAAAGCGCTGATAAAATCCGGTAGATCTTTAGGTAATTATAGTATTTCATATAAGGATCTCGACACCATGCATTTCCATTCAACTGGCCCTCCTTGAAGAATGAGATGAGTCAGATTTCTCAGCCAGATAATGCTCAAGCATATCTTCTTCATCGTCTGCCATTATATCAAAGAGAACATCATTCTTTGATCAGATACGCATATGATAAAAGCTTCAGAATCACCGTCATGTTTATATCAAGGGACATATATTCACTGCCACATATTATGATTTCAAACATTAATGACCATAAGAATCACCTTCGAAATCATCATCATCAAGATCAATTTCCTCCTCATCTTCCTCGTCGGATTCTTCATTAACTGCAGCTGCACCTTTCTGCAGAAGAAAATTTTTCATTTATTGATGTCAAATAAAGTTTTTTCACCAACAAACAAAGATTGACGTGGGTTATCCAAATTATGTTATCTAGATTCAAATGAAAATTACATAACCCAGAATCTCAACATTCATATAAAAAGGATTTTGACTGTATGTATTGATATATCTGAAGTCCAGCTTCACCTTTGATATCAATTGCACTTGCATAAGGAATTAGAGGATTCAATTTGGAGATTCCAGGATCGACACGATCATGAATCATCCTATATGCTAAGTCAAGATTCATAGAAACTACTATACACTCAAATGATGAACTACCTATCTAGCTCAGCCAAAGAATTTAAAAGAATACTGGAGTTAAGAGCAATTATTTTCCATTTTGATGAGTCAATTACATATAACAGGATTATCCTTATTATCACCTATAATCTCAAATCAATTGTTAATTGGAAATCTCTAAAGCTCTATTAGTTATAGGTAATAGTCCCAACCTAATAACTGCACAGCCATAAAATACTGGAAATTAATAGCAATCAATGGTTAATTGTGGAAGCTGTATATTACGCACAGGTTTCTAGAATACAATTAAATGAAGTTATGCATATCTAAATTTCATATATCCATTTCACAGTAGGAACAAACAGAAATAAAAACATACTGCTCTTCCACTTTCAAACCACTGTTTGCCTGTAAGCTTTTTCTCCTTGGGAGCTGTAAGAGCAGACTCGGGCATCAACCTGAAAAATTAAGCCAGTCATTTTTGATGGAGCAATGTTTCAAATATAATTTATTTGAGTAATCTGCTTCTGTTTGAAAAAGTATTACCAGGTGGTACAGGAACATGCATCAATATGGGAGTTAAATTAACAATTGATTAATCATGCTCATTTCTTTAATCTTTCAATGTCACAAAAAATATTCATCGATATTAAGAACTATATAAATCATTGAGACAAATACAAAATAAATCTCATCAAGGCCCTGCAATTCATTTTAGAGCAAATTCCAATGCACTATTACCATTTTTTTTTTCGGTTTCTTTGCTCCTTGGATGGTTAATTTTTCAGTAAACCATGTGACTAAGGTGATACTTTATCGATGCCAAGCCTATAATACAGAGAACATTCATTTTTCTTAGCATGAAATCATATATCTTACATTCATGAACACCACACACACTATCTAGGGCTCACAAAAGCCTAAGAGCCAATTCCAATTTTCTTTGAGGTAACACCTCCCTACTAGACAACTTATAAAAACAATTGCATTTTAAAGTTCAAAAACACCACAGGATGTTGCTAGCTTCTTCCATAACAAATCCTGAGTGCTAAAATAGCATTACAATAACAGAACTTACTTAGCTCGCTCAAGAGCCAATTCTGCTTCAAATCTTTCTCTCCATGCCAGAAATGTATCAACAGTAACAGGTTCTCCATGTGGTACAATTATCTGTTAAAAGAAAAGTGAGAAGCAGCCCCTTGAAAAAATTGTAAGCAACAAGTAAGCTAACATCTGAACTTATTGGTGCATTTTGCTAAAGAATTATTGAAAAAATAAAGCATGTTTAGACTTGATTCTAGTTAGCATTTAACTGTCAAACTGGTGGAATTAAAATCAGAAGACATTCATACCTCATCTTTTGCTGCCTCATCATCTTCAATATTGTCATGGCTAGCATCTTGACCATATTTTTCAGACAGCCACTCTTTAGCTGATGTAACCAGTGTGTAGACCATAGCCATACCAAGATTGTCAGATGCCTGTGAAACATCACTATTTAGTGAAACAACCTGTGTCACCAGACAATTCTGGAGCGGCACATCCAATTTCATGAATGCATTTTAATTAATTAAAATGAGTCAATGTTTTAATCAAAGTATTTTTAATCAGCCTTGAAAGCAAAAGCTGCTTTCAAGGGTTTTATTGGACATTATTCTGTTAAAGGGAGGATGGAACGGATAAAGTATACTAACTTTCTTAAACATTTATAAATACACTAAATTGTAAGAGTGCTAAATTGTAAGTACTAGAGCTTGAAATACTCCAAAAAAGAATGAATAGAAAAAAGGGAAAAGCGCCTAGTACCTCTTGTTCAAGCTTTTCTTTCAAAGCTCTAAGATCACTTGTTTGTATACCACGTATGCTGCAAAGAGAGAGAGGAAAAGGTAGAAATTCAGATGCAGCAAATTTTCAATACATGATTTGCCTACATAATACCCAATCAATAGTTCATACAGCTATTATCTGACATTAGTATATCAGTAATTTTGACCAAATTTACACAATTACAGATAGTTCTTGCCTCATATAGTCCAAGACCATTTGAACATTTTAGTAATTTCCTTCGTTACTTTCTCATTTGGGATGTTTTAGAGTTTTCTAGGGATCATAAGAATATTAAGTTCATTTTCTTGGAGGTCAAACCCTTTGAAAATTATTAGAAATATTCGTTAGATTTCAAAAATCAATTCAGGAGTGTCCGCAAACAAATAGCTACATTTTCCGATTATTATCTCACGACCTGGATAATGCTAATTAATTTCTTCCTAAAGTGATCTCTCTTTCTTCCTGTCAATCCAACTGGAATTCATAAGAACATAGTCAGCAGCAAATATGATGATACTTGTGTGGTTTTAGAAGCACTTGATACATTCAAGAGTAGAAAGCTGAGCCAACAGTTCAGTTCCCATAGGAAAAAAAATTGTAGTGAACAAACTTGTTCCACAGCACCCTGACACCAGAGACACACTAACCTTTTCACATTTAGCAGTGGCGGTTCATCTGGATACTTCTTTGTGTGAGAGAACATAAGAGCTAGCTGAACTGCAAATTGGGAACTAGCATGATGAATAACTGAATCTAGAAAACAGAGAATTGGCAGGTGAAAGAAACACAGCATGAAATTAAAATTCTCCAAATCACAAAGTAAATTAAAGATAATGACCTGGAATGTTTGTTGAATCATCTGCATCATCATCCTGATGAAATACAAAAATACTCTGAATAAGTATACAAAGGAAGAAATTTTCTTTGCAAAAAGCACAACATATGAGGAATTTGAATGTGCCTAGGTTACAATTCAATTTGGATGCACCTAGGATGTAATAAAGTGATCCTTGCTAGTGCTGACACACCTATGATATGTACCCACAGGATCTACTTTTCAGCTACAATAACAGGGAAAAAGGTACATTCAAGTTATTTATATTAATTCAATCCTGCCCTCAGATTTCATTGTATTCTTCTTCAATGTGAAATGGCCGTACTAAAACATATAACTTCAGGTCCATGGAGCAGCAAGCCAAATGATTGATATCTGTAGCTAAACTAACGAGTTAATGTCGTGCATTATAATAGTAGTAAAAACATAGATCCAATTTAAACAACTGAAAACACATGATAAAAAGAAGGTCATTTCAGCAGTTAAAACCTGAGTGAAGAGCATTCAAATGCAGAAGCAAAAAAAAAAGTCCGTTAGGTGCTTTAACAGTGATATGCTGAACAATATATGGTGTTGTAAAATGTATATATATGCTACATTGATAGGATGAAAAATTACATTTACATGAGGACAATACATACCTGTGGAGAAATTGTTATCTGAAAGCATCGGTTGGAAGTATTTATGCCACTCTCACTGGGATGAATTTCTAGAACACAAGCCAATACCAGATTACACATCAATAGTGGGAAAGCACGAAGCATAAACAAGTAATCAACCACATAAAGTATTCTTAGCAGAATTGGTCAATACCTTTGAACTCATCCATAAGTATTGCTTCCAATGCCTCAATTTCCATCTCCTGCTCCTGTCCATGGTCTGCCAACAAAATTTAACAAAGATGAACAACACGTAACACCTATATGTAAGAATGCTTCTTGACTACAAAAGTGGTAAACTTTTTATTTTTTCCCTCAAAATCACAAGCTTTTTCTAGTTCAATCAAATAAAGGCTATCACACTCAACTATGACTAATTTCACTAATTACTTAGACAATCAGCTCATTACCATTAAACCCAATACCCTAATACTTCCATTGATCATCAAAGAAACTAAAATTAAAAAAAAAAAAAGAAAAATCAAATTGCAGCTCTGGGTGGCTTTGCTTGACACTTCACCGTACACGAATTGATACTCAAAAAACACACGCACCCAGAAACAGAAATCACGGAAACATTTGATCAAGAACATGAAACTCAAAGATACAACAAGCGTTCATTACCAGTCATGGTATATATGAACAGCTATTGATCAGTCTCTGCTCTCTGCAGGTTTTTTTTTTTTTTTTTTTTGTGTCGAAATCACACACACAGTGTCAGCTTCGTCAAAACCTAGTGGAGACTGGAAACTCCATAAAACGCACCGTTCTGAGTTAATTTTTTTTTTTAAATTAATTATTTATTACCAAAAACAGTTGTTAAGGTTAATTGCAAGAAAAGTAAGAAAGAGAAGAGAACCGGACCACATACACGCTGGCTGTAGCTCGGATGACGTCAGCATTTCGGTTTCTATTGAATAGGGTCGGTGAGTTCCCAAAATATTTGCCACGTCAGCTGTCAATATGCTTTGCCACGTGCTGCCTCATACATACGTTTGGGCCTTTTTGGAAATCGATTAACGTCGCCTTTATTTGTAATTTTTTTTAAAGAATTATGTTAGTTTTTTATTTTTTTCATTTTTAGTTTATAAATTAAAAATAATCACCAATTTATATCTTTTATATATATATATATATATATATATATATATAATTAAATAATTTTAAAACTATAAAATAATAAAATCATTTATAAAAATGAGAATTTAAAAATTTAATATAATAATTTTATTTAATTATTTTTATTAAGACCACATAACTATTTTTAATATTCTAGTTTTTTATTTTCTATGTAAAATTAAGAAAAGATGATATTTCAGTTGAAATATAATATATTATTTTTTTTTCACAATTGAAGAGTTAAGGAAAAATAGGAGATTGAACGTAAAATCTCATCTTATAATGTTTATTAACTAAGTTATTAGAATATAAAGGGATTAAGAGAAGATTAATGTATCATTTTTTTTGGAATAAGAGATTGATGTTTGAAATGTAATAGAATTAGTGTTTTATATAAAATAAAAATGTTTATTTTAAAATAAAAAATTTATTGATTAAAAGATAGAAAATTCAATATTTTTTAAATATAAAAATAAATATTTATCAAATTTTAAAGTTAATAATTTTTGAAGTTGAACATTGTATTTATGTGTGTATATATATAGAGAGAGATAATAATTATTATTATTTGTTATAATACAATATATGTCAAATAATTTATATGATTATAAAATATTATAAAATGTATGAAGATAGTCAAATAAATCATTTTTTTAATCTATTAATTCATAAAATTGTGCATGACTCATAATTTAACAACCATCGATTAACATCATTCTATCTTATCATCTATCAATTATTGTGAATATCTAAACTCAATGATCTTCTAGCTTTTATGAATATTTAAATTAAATAAAATATTGATAGAATAATTTAAAATTATATAGTATTATTTAATATTGTAACTAAAATATTAAATTTATAATTTTAAAAAATATAATTTATTAATATTAAGAGTTATCATGCTTATAAAACAAATTAAAAATACTTATAATGAATGTAAACGATAATATAAATAAGAAGATATTCTTATATAGACTGTGTGTAATATATCTAATAATTAAATTTGAATGATAATTTAAATATTTTATTTTTATTGAACAACTATTTTATATATTATTTATATATCTTACATCTAAAAAATGTACATGAATGAAATGTTAATTACACATTCTATTTTGAATGGAGATAATTTGCCCTAATTGTGGGTTTTGAGTGAACAACATAACTTAAAAAATTGTAGAGACAAAAAAGGATACAAACTCTTACTCTGTTATTATTATTATTATTATTTTCTCTGTTTTTTCTCTGGCTATCTCTCTCTTCTTTGGCAAAAACCTCTCTTGGCCAAAAGGTACCGTTTTTGATCCAAACATCCTTTTCCCCTCTCTATCTTCCTCTGCTCCTTACGCTACACAGACAATACTTCAACACAGCACACCACAACACAGCACAATCTTTGCAAACATAAAAGAAATAAAAGAGAAAAAGCTTAAGGCTTTTTTTATGAAATCATAAGCTCATGTCCACAGTCTCAGCGCCCACTGCACAGGAAAAAAATAAAGGAAAAGAAAAGAAAAGAATATAAAAACTATGAATTGTTATGAGAAACGAACCACAATGGAAAGCTTTTAGATCTCTGTTTTCTTTATTTTTTCTTTTGCAGATCTTTTTTGTCCACTAAACCATTCTAAATAGGTCTTTTCTTGTATTTTCTTTGAAGTTTTTTGAGTTTTATTGAAAGGATTTTTCTTTTCTTGCTGCATGCGATATTGGGTTTTTGTGTTTAGGCTGACTTGGGTTTTGGTTTTTTGTTTTTGGGTTGTTTTTTTTTTCTGGGTTTCTGGTGTTAGAAGTGTTTTAAATGCATTCTCCATGAAATCAAGGTTTATGGTGGTTTTTTTTAGCACTTGGGTTTTCTTAAAAAAGAGAGAATTTCCATTAAATTAAGGATCTTTCTTTGTTGCGTCAGCAATTTTTTTTCGTTTTTTATGTGTTTATTTGTTTTTTCTTTTTTGAATTTGTCTTTAGAAAACTGAGTTGGGTTTTTTGAGATGGGTAGCTCTGATGACCCTAACGGCAACAGTAATGCTATTGATGCATCAGTGGGCAGTCTAGTCTGGGTTCGTCGTAGAAACGGGTCTTGGTGGCCGGGTCGGATTATGGGTCTTGACGAGATTTCTGAGGGTAGTTTGGTTTCGCCGAGATCAGGCACTCCTGTTAAACTCCTTGGCCGAGATGATGCCAGTGTGTAAGTGCGCATTGCTCTCTGTTATTTTCTTGCAGTTTGCTATTTATAACACTTTATTTTGTATGTTTTTTTGGGTTAGCGAGTGTTGTAGATTTTATTTTGTTGATGGTGGCTTTAGTACTTCTATGGACTCTATTTAGTTTGGATTATCTATTCAGGGTTCCTATTGGTGTGCTTTTGATGTGTCTATTTATGTTGTCATACAAGGACCGGATAGATTTGTACTGGTTGGGGAGAAGGTGGTAATGGTACCTAAGAGATTGAGGTGTTTTGGTTATGTGAGTAGTAGAGTTGTTAATGCTTTAGTGCTTTAGTGAGGAAGTTTGATCATATTATGTTGGACTGAGTAAAGAAGAAAGGATAGACCTAAACTAACATGGAGAGAGGACCTATGGAGAAAAGTAGTGCAAGAGGATCTAGAGAGGATCTAGTTTCTGGTAGAATTCATGTGCTTTATGCATTTTACAGGAAACTGATGCACTGGAAGGCCTGTTGATGGGTTCACATTGGTTGCTATTTGGTTAGGTTTAGAAAGAAAAATCGAAATGTAGAATAAGAGGAACTCTAAGCTTTAGGAGTTGATTTTGTATAGATGCCCATTTTAGTAGGAAAGACTTTGAGGGACAGATTAATCAGATCGATAGTAGGAATTCTATGGAAGAATGGATTTACATAGATGAAATATGTAATACCTATTTATTAAGTGCTTTTGTTGTGTCCCTTGATACTTAATTTTTTTGTAGAGTCTATGACTCTATTCTGTGTGTATATCTTTTACAGATTATGAGAATATCTTATTTACTGTTGTTCAGTTTTTAGTCCTAAGGAATTCAGTATTAACATTTTGTTGAAGTTTTATGGATTAATGTCTTACTTTTTAACTTTTGGGTTTTGGCAAATAATTGTAGAGCCATGGATCAGATTTCATAGAATGGTGTGATGCCAATTTTATGCATAGGATGAGAACTTTCATATAGAGGTTCTCACTGGAATGAAAAATTTTGGCTCAGATGTTTATGCTCAATTGCTGTTGCCATCTAATTATAGTTTATGGGATTTCTCTGGGAGGCACTCGAGTTATGGATTTGATCAGTTAGAAGTGGCATTTATGGATGCCATTGGCCTAGTTGGTCCAATATTTGTCTGTGCAAGGAAATGGTAGAATGGTGGGTTGTTGAGTGTTAATAAGGTACCTTGCCAAACATGAGGTTTGACACGTATGTGAGATGTATATTTCATTTGTGTCCCAAAATTGGGATAAAATTAAGATTCATTTTAGAAGATGAGCATGCCAAGGAGTGCTAGTGCTTGTGTAATTCCATCTGTTCCGGTGTGCTAACATGCTGTGTTAGAAGGACAATTGTGAACAATAAATTTTTTTTATCAACGAACAATATTAATTTATAGGGTGTTGTGTGTTTTCACATTCCAGCGTGGTTATTATTTGTGGTTCAAGAATATAAGTTTTTTTGAAGAATTTAATTTTTTTTATGACATTCAGGTGTATATAGTTTCTCTATACATACACACAATCTGAATTTTCTGATAATTTTCTTTTGTTTCTTTTCTTTAGGGACTGGTATAATCTTGAAAAATCAAAGAGGGTGAAGGCATTTCGCTGTGGGGAATATGATGAATGCATTGAGAAGGCAAAGGCAAATGCAGCAAATGGAAATAAGAGAACAGTGAAATATGCTCGGAGGGAAGATGCTATTCTTCATGCCCTGGAAATTGAAAATACTCGCTTAGGGAAGAATCATGATGACTTCTTTCCTAGAAACAATGATTCAGGTAGCAAGCTTGGTTCTTTAGCTAAGGACTCAACTACCATGTCTGATTCTGGCGAAGAGGATGTGGATATGACAGAAGAAGAAGAAGAAGAAGAAGAAGAAGAAGATGAAGGAGAAGAAGAAGAAGAGGAAGAAGAAGAGAGTGACTCTGGTGATTCTAAAGAAGATTCAGAGTCAGATTCTGAGTCTGAGTCCAGTTCAGGTTCTGGCTCAGATTCAGGTTCTGAGTCAGATTCAGATTCACATTCAGATTCAGATTCAGCACCAGAATTATCTCAATCTGGTATATCTTTTGAAGAGCCCAATCATTTTGGTGTTTCTAAGATGCATTCTGTACAGGGAAAGAGAAGAAGAACCCCAAATGATTCAGAGGATGATGGAACAGAAGGAATTAAGCGAATGAGAGGACTTGAGGACCTTGGAATGGTTGTAGGAGATTCAAATGCTGGGACTTGCTTGTCAAATGGCGGTTCTATGAATGGTGGCAAAGGTTGTAATTCATCCATGAAAAGAAAGAGATATCAAACAGCAAATGTTCATGAGTTCTTGAAAAGAAAAAATCGTCGTCGGCCATTGACAAAAGTGTTGGAAAGTACGGCAATGGTGTCTGTTCCAGTTATTTGTGACCAACTTCCTAATTCAAATGGTTCACCTCTTCATGGATTATCTGAAAGCAAGCTTTCTGGAATAGACTCTAATGAGTCTAGAAAAAGCTTTTGCGTGGCAGTTAATAATAACTCTGACAGCACTGGAATTTCCTGTGAGAATGGTGCATCTCTAAATGCTTCTGAACATGCTCATGATGCTGCTCAAATTAATTGCAAGCTGAAGAAGGAGAATGATGTTTCTGGGGTATCAGGGCTTGCCGAGAATGATTCTTCAGACAGGTTATTTGATGTGCCATTTGTTGGGGAGGAAAAACATTCTGCAGGTATATCTGACTAGAATATTTGGAAACTTATAAGAGTATGAGTATGCTTTAGTCTGTGCATTTGCATTTTCTCCGTGCATATGTTATTTTGTGCCTATATAATCTGAAGTAAGAAAATTTATATTAAGTTTTTAGGAGGATATCGCTCTCTTTCTTTGAGATCTATGATGCATGCTCGTCAAATTTTTTAAGACTGCATAAATTGCTTTTATTTTGATCGTCATATATTGTTGCTTCTATTAATTATTTAGAGAATATCAGTTGATATCTTTGGAGATATCTGGATGCTAAGTGAACCAAACTGCTTGGTAATAGCTCTGGTTCTGCTTAGTTAAATGCTTGCTGTAGCATGTTTGCTAAATGAATGAGTTGGACAAGAGCTAGTTTTTATTGGAGGTATAAAGTTGCATATAGTAGACTTAGTTTTTGATTTTAGAGGGTATTTAGTGTTGGATAAAGAAACCTAGCATGGGGTTTGTTCTGCTGATCAATAAATTCATGAACTGTTCAAGCTTGTCCGCTAATTTAGCAGTTTCATGCTTTCATGCTTATGTTTTGTAAGCATTTGCTTATTGAGCCAAGCAATTAGAAGACTAGGTAGATGATTGCTTGCAAGGGCTAAAACATAAGGTGGTATTTTTTGGGAACCTATAAAAGATTTGAATTAAATTGAGCTATGTGTGAATGCCCAGATGCGGTTTCTTGTGCTTTAACCCCCTTTTGGGCGTTGGAAGGAGTGGCAGTTGAAGAGGTGTGACATAATGATGTAGGGGCAACTGAAAAGCCAATGGCTCTTACTGTCAATAGTTGTTAAAGTTCTGGAAGTCTTCCTGTTATGAATTTCTACAGAGCTGCAGATTAAATGGTGTGATGAGATGGTATGCATTAAGAACATTAGTATTGTTTGGAGACTTTTTCAAGCGAGATATATATATATATATAACTGTAGCATGAATAATTGGAAAGCTTTCATTATTTAGGCACTAATATGTGGATGCACATGTGTGGGTTTGCACATCTTCAGTTTGATTCACATCTCTTCCTTTGTCTTTGGTGTGTCACCTCTGTTTAGTAGTCTTTCTCTTAAAAAAACACAACATGAGAGAAAGCTCTTCATATTCATGATCTTATAAAACATTAGGACACATACTTATCATACAAACCGAGAGCTTTCTCTCATGTGTTTTTTTTTTTTTTTTGGTGTGATCTATTATTACTGTATTACAGATCATTTTACTCACATGACCACAAGACTCTTTTCTTCATTATTTGGCATTTGTATTAAGTCTTCGGCCTATGTGCCATTTGCCATACCTGCATTTGAAAAAATTTTCAAGTCTATGCAACAAAGGCTTTTGCTTTCCTTTCACTTGCACAATTTTATTTCATCATTGTCGATTTTTATTTTGTTCTCCAGGTTATTCTCCTGTGTTTGTGACTTCTTCAGGAAGGCATCAAGTTGGTGGATTGGGGCGGCAATCTAGTCCTAGTAGTCAAGCAGAAGCGGTATCTCTGAAGAATGAGGGACTCAATGAATCTGGTACTACCAGTTCAGCAGCCACTCATTTTAATATTTTCAGCCCAAGGATGGAAAAAGATACCTCAAAGTGGCAGTCAAAAGGAAAGAGGAATTCAAGACATACCAGTAAAAATAGAAAACAAGAGAAGATAAGATATTTACCCATGAATGATGAACCTAGTGCTTGTTTGGCAGGCTTACAGCACTGTGATGGATTCTTTCAGAGGTGTGATCAGAAAGCACGTTGTGATGGCACTAGAAGGTCCCTTGCTTCATACAATTGCAACTTGCAAGTGAAATCTAATAAAGGGTTTGCTGGTAACCATACTGACGGTATCCATGACTGGGGCAAATCTTTTTCTCATGGGGCAAATCATGTGAGAGGGGTGACAATGGAGTTGTCCTTACCCCCTCAAAGGTTGCTTCCTTATCGTCAATCACGTTTTATGGTTAACTCCAGATATCAGACATCGGATTTTCCTGGCAGAACTATTACTAACTCTAAACTATATGATGTGAAGCTTGAGGTCAAAGCAAACTACCAGCCACAGAATGTTCCACTGGTTTCCCTGATGAGTAAATTGAATGGTACAGCCATTGTTGGTCGCCCTCTAACAATTGAACATCTGGCTGATGGATACTGCAATGATATTATCAGTAGCTTTACATGTGATCCATCTAGTGTGTATGCTGTAGAAGATGTTGAACTGGGGTATGCAGCTATCCGAAATTCTGAACCTGGAAAGATTCCAGCCAAGCACATGGCAATGAAACCCTTACGCTTCTCGCCAAGTAAATCACCCAAAAAGAAAAGTGGGCTTTTGTCTAAAAAGATCCGGAAACTGTCTTCTCTGACTGGTAATAAAGAAGAATACAAGAAACCGGTGGTGGAGAAGCTCAAGGGTCCTCCTATAGCTTGTATCCCGCTCAAATTAGTATTTAGTAGGATCAATGAGGCACTGAATGGCTCAGCAAGACAGGCAAATCGTGCCTTAGCATCAGGTAACTCATGAGTATGGTTCTTGGGGAAATGTTGCAGGATGTGGAATTCTACCGATGAATTTGGTTTATTGTTGATTTAGGTTTTTTTTTTTTTTTTTTTTTTCTGTGAGACGTGGGGGATCTCAGCCGTGCCACTCATTCAAAGCAATGCTTGTCTATTAGCCAGTTGTACCATGTTTCCTGAAGGTAGAATCCCTCTGCACAATTCCATAACCAGATTCATTGTTGTAGAAAAGCAAATCTAGGAGGAAAACGGGTGCAGACTGGTTTTGGCTTTTGTATATATGTAACATTAGTTGAGAGGTGTAAAGATGGTGATCTGGTATTAGGTACTTGTGTCCTGATATTAGGTTTAGCTTTATGAATTTGAGCTTGGTTCAAGGGGGCAAATAACTTACATTTTCAGTGACTGGTTTGGGACCATGATGATTAATTTTTATTCCAAGCCATCTTTTTCATTGTTTTATTACTTCACATGCAAATGTAATTGTTGCAAATGCAGCTGACGATGATACAGCAGGCATTTTCCTGTACCCTCTGTAGTTCCATTAGTTTTGATTGACAGTTGAGTAGCAATGTGCCATTTTCTGTCTGTGCCTGCTTTTTATATGATTTAGTGAGAAGACATTTCAAATCTTTTTTGTTTTGGTTTAATAAGAGTTTTAAGAATTAAATTTTGCAAAACGGTTTTCTTTCTTTGACAATATTTACTGAAAACATGATAAACTTCACAAGAAAAACACTTGAACTCAAGATTTTCTGGATGTTTTTATGTGTTACTCCCATAGCCTTAACTAGCATATGAAGACTAGGCTTTAGCTACCGCTTGATTGGCATGGCTTAACTTCATTACTATAAGATATGCACGACACATTGATAATTAATGAGGAATTTCACATAGTTTTTACACATAATTTTATAAATAAATAAAATTTATTTAAGTAATTTTAGGTAACAAGTTGAGGTTTGATTATTATTATTATTATTATTATTATTTTTTGGTCATTATTATTAGACTATAAGCAAAGTTGACACCAGATTATTATTATAAGTGAAGTTAATATTATCAAAGATTTTGATTTACTTATTAATCTTATGTTAGACGCGTGTTTATATATTATATCTGACTGTTGGATATATGCAGTAGGTAAAAATTTTCCAAACATCAAAATTTAAATAATTTAATAATAAAAGATTTATTTTAATATATATTAAGAGGGTATAGTTCAGGAAAATTTTATGATAACTTTATTTTTTAATGAGTTTTGTTTTATTTTGTTTTTATCACTATTAAATAAAAGTGTATTTTATTATGGTGATTATTAAAAAAACATATTTTACTTTGTAAAAAACATAAATGAAAAAGCAGCAGAGTAGCTTGTCTCTGTTTTCATTTTAGCTTGTTCTCATATGGGGTGGTTTTTGGCCAATTCATGGCCAAAAATACCCAAATCTGTCTATTTTTTTTAATGTATTTATGCTTAAATAATAAACTCTATGTTTAATATTCTCTCTCATAATGGATATGACCTTTTTGTGTTTTTTATATTAATGTGCAGCTTGTATTTGATGGAGCTCTACAATTTTTTTACTGGTGCAATTAAAATCTTTATGGTTGTTTAGGTTTAAGAAGTTAATGAAAAAAGTCTATCTTTTCAAATCCACGGTTCAAACTTGTAATGAATCTACTCTACTCTCCAACATTAACAATCTCTTCAAAATCATCATTGGGTTGATGAGTTATCAAAAACTCATATTAGAGCTTTTCTTTTTCCCTTCTCCATGGCTACTTGTGCTACTGTTCCATAGCCATATCCTCTGCAATACTAGGATTTTTGTATTGAAGATGAATTTTGTGGGTTTAAGTTTCTATTTATGGGCTTTATTTGTAACTGGGCAAGAATTTATTATACTTTTATATGCTAATGAAATAATATGGTTTTAGTTAATAAATAAATAAATGCACTTACAGGTATATTAAAAATTAAATTAGAACACGACCCGAAATGATTTTGAAACGGGTTCCAAAAACAAAGGGGTATTTCGGTAATAAGCGGAAACACACGCTCAAAAAAAGTTAGGGTTTCTACTATAAATTATCATAAACTCAGTCTACCATTTTTTCTGCTCGCGATTCCCAACTCCTGCAGCTATCAAGCAAAACAAAAACCCTAACAGGTTCGTTTACACATGGCTTTTGTAGGGTTTTTAGATCGAGAGTAAAATCTAATCTTAGATCTGGGTGTGCTTGTGTGCAGGGGAAATTCCATTATTAATCGCAAATGGCGACAGTACCAAGCCAATTGATATGGGAAATAGTGAAAAAGAACAATTCTTTTTTGGTGAAACAGTTCGGCAGAGGATCTGCTAGTCTTCAATTTAGCAAAGAACCTAACAATCTCTACAATCTCAACTCGTACAAGCACTCTGGTATCTTTGATTTTTTTTTTTTTTAATAATTTCTGTGATGCTTGCTTTTAACGATTTGGGGATTTATAAATGTTGTGTTTTTGTGGCGGATGATGTTTTAAATTGGATCTGTTAAATTTTTAGGGTTGTCAAATAAGAAGACAGTGACAATTCAGGCAGGTAAAGATCAATCTGTGATTCTTGCAACTACTAAGACCAGGAAACAGAACAAGCCTTCTGCTTTGCTTCATAAGTCTGTCATGAAGAAGGAGTTTCGCCGCATGGCTAAGGCTGTCCAGAACCAGGTAATGTTTACATTTGCCTTTTGTTTTTGTTGTATTTCTTATTGTCATTTTGTTATTATTTCGATGTCTTTGTTGCATTCTTTGATAGCTACATTGATAAGTTATGAATGTTTTTGTGGATTTTGCTGATTGATGATCTGTTTATCTGTTGTCTTATGCCTTGAATTTTAACTTCATTCACCTCCAATGCAAATGTGATTTTTTTATCTCGTTCATGTGAAAGAATGAGATTTCCGGAACAACAATTTTTCTCTGCTGTGATGAGCTGTTAACATGTAAGAGGAACTATAACATAGAGTTTCTTCAGTGAAATACACTTGTTACGCTTGGCTTCTGAGCTCTATTTGTGTTGTGTTTTATTATTTTTACTTTAACTATCTTTTTCTATTGAATTTTGTTGTGGCTTAAATATATGATTTAAATTATTTCATTTGCTATTGTAAGGTGCATGGTTGTGTTCCTTGGCCATTAATTTTAATTTAATTATCTTCTTTGTTTTGTTCACTGATTTCCAATGTGTTCCTTCCTGTGCCTTTGAATAATTTTTCATATTCTAAAAATGTACTAAATTTCTGAAGACCATTCCATAGTTAAGTTTTCTTTGCAGTGATGAGCTATTAACATGTAAGAAGAAATCTTGACACTTGGTTTCTTTGATGAAATATACTAGTTACGCATGGTTTCTGAGCTTATCTGAAATGGTTTATCATTGATATGTTGTGCATATCTGCAGTGATTGCAGCTTTCTTAAAATGCATTCATCGGGTGCAATAAATCATCAACCCTCCTCATTATGGTCTTACTTTTGTTTTCATGCTTCTATTCATGTTTTCCTTTGTTTTCTCTGTCAAGCTATGCTCATTTCACTGGTAGAATGATGTACTGTTTGGCTATTCTTACATTTGTTACTTGTTTCAGGTTGGTGATAACTATTACAGGCCTGATTTAAAGAAAGCAGCTCTTGCAAGGTTGAGTGTTGTGCATAGGAGCCTGAAGGTTGCTAAATCTGGCGTCAAGAAGAGGAATAGACAAGCCCAGAAATGAGCAGTGAATTAAAAAGAAGAGCAATCTATGTGCTGTTCTTTATCCATTTTGTTAGAAGAAACCTAAATTTATCCCTTTTTTGTGAACCCTTTTTCTTGGATTTATTTGGATGATGGTTTATGTTTAGATGCTGAATGCTAGAAATGCTGACTTTTCCTGGATATTGCGGTTTGATATTTTATATTAAGGTTTGGGCATTGGCTTTTGACTGATGTTGTTCTTTTCCGTATTTTCTGTTGTGAGCTCTAAATTAGGATAGTAAAATCACACTGATGAACTAAACATGCAGTTTAAGATGTGAAAGAAGAATTTAGATATTAAATTCTCATTGTTGGTTTTTTCAGTGTTGTATTCAGTCCTATATTAAATTCTCATTGTTGTGTTTTCAGTGTTGTTTTATTCATAGTCCAATGTCCTAACCGCAAGAGCTCAGAACAAAATGTACTGATGTTCTTTTCAGTAGTGGTCAATCTGGATCCTCTGCATGCTACTGAATTTAATGTAGAAATAGGTTGGTATAATCTTTCTATTCATGCTTAATATTGAATCATTTTTACCATGAAATAAAATTATTGCCAGCTTTTCATGCATGGAAGAAAATGCTCGTCCTAAATTAAAACTTCCAACTAGAACATGGAAGGTCATGTTACCAGGCACATTCATCAATATAAATTCCTGTATAGAAATTAACTAATCAATATGAAAAATTTCCAGTCTTGACACAGTCTAATTGAGCAGCACATGAGAGTCTGACTATATGCAGTGCGTCCATTCTTGGGGATTTTGAGAGCATTGCATCTGCAGATACGCTTTGCTGAAGCTCAACTCATGTTGTTCGGGACTGAGCTGAATAGAACAATAGTGGCAAGCTTCCCTAGGCAAAATCAAGAAGAGCAGCAATGAGCACTTTGGTTGACAGGTCTTCCACGGATGGGTACTGTGGTGGGTCTAACAGCATTTGCTGCTGGTTGACTAGCCATTCTGCAATTAAAATTTGCACGTAATCCATTATGTTTTGTGAATATAAGCACAAATGAGATGCACATAATTGAAAAATATGAGATATAATAACATCCATCTGGATCATAATGAAGCTTGAAACCTCGCCTTTTCTTTATCTCTGCAGTCATTATCATGAAGGCATCTTCCACATTAGTTGCATTCTTGGCACTTGTTTCCAGAAATGGAATACCAATCTCATCCGCAAATGCCTACAGAAAAAGCGAACAAAAAAAGTTCGTGTCTTTTACGGCTGTGTCTTTACATTTGTGTATATATATATATATATAGATTATGCTACCTTTGCACTCTCATTGGACACCACTCTCTTGTTGGTTAAATCACATTTGTTGCCAACTAAGAGCTTATTAACATTATCAGTTGCAAACTTATCAATTTCTGTCAGCCATGTCTTCACATTTGTAAAGCTTTCTTCATCTGTGACATCAAAGACAATCTACCAAGCAAGGACACACAACATCGCCATGTAAGAGCATTCTTTCAGAAGGCATTATGAATAACTGTAAGGGATCTGTACATACAATAATTCCATGGGCACCCCGGTAGTAGCTGCTTGTAATTGTACGAAATCGTTCTTGACCAGCAGTATCCCACTAAGTAGAAAACAGGGAGACTTTGTTAGTAACGAGATAGCACACTAAATTTTTGGAACAGATACTAAATAAACTATAAGTTCTCACAGCCGATATTGTTAAATACCCACAATTTGAAGTTTAATGGTCTTTCCATCTTGCTCGACAGTGCGAATTTTCTACATAGGAGGAAAAATAATGATGTGTGAATAACAATAATCATTGATTGTTACATCCCTGAATCAAAAAGATATAATGCTGGTATACTCACAAAGTCAACACCAATGGTACTGATGTAGCTTTCAATGTATGCATCATCCTACACCAGCATGAGCATTCAGTCAGTCACATAATTTATACCACAGTTTTTATTTTTTTATTTTTTCTTCAGATCATACACACAAGCCAAAGAACCTGAGAAATGCTTACTGCAAATCTCAGCAAGAGGCATGACTTGCCAGCACCAGAATCTCCAATGAGCAATAGCTTGAACAGGTAGTCACTGCAACATTTTAAAGCCCCTTAAAATATTTCAAATCACTCAGAAATTTTACAGAACAATTATTGATCTTTATAATTGTTCCACTTCCATCCACCACTGTTAATCTAATCTTGACAAAATTGCATTGTGCTCTATATATCCAATAGATAAAAATTCTCCTTTCAACACAGAAAAATACACAACCAATTGAGAAATTAAATCAATCTATAATTGGCAATTCATAAAATGCATGAAACAAAAGCTTATTCAAATCTCCAACACATCAAACAAAACCATGATTCTTTTTTTTCTCTTTTCAGGTCTATCTATCATCCATCCTAAAACAAATCAAGAAAGCAAGAAAGACATTAAAGCTGATTGGATTAAATCAACAAAACAACATAACAAATGAACATAAACCCACATATCAAAAACACATAATTCAGATACATGTGAGTGCAATGTTGACTGTATAATATTGTTTATAAGAGCTAAAGATTGGAATCATACTATTCAGGCATCATGACTGATCCTAGGAACCCTTTTTTTTTTTTTTTTTTAATCAAATTAAGATTTGTTAAGAGGTTAATTATAAGAGAAAGAAAAGTAGAGAAAAATGGTATTGTGCATATATATAAATAGTTAAGAGAGGACTAGAGTTTCGTGATATTGAATGTTTCTTCATTCTATTATATGTGTGTGTGTATATATATATATATGTTGGATCCTGCATATCATCAAAATTTGTTAGATGGTCCCTATTTTTACATTATTTGAATGAAAGCAACTAATAGTTAATCATTCAATTTTTTTTCTTACAAAAAAATCCTCAATAGATCATAATGAGTTTTTTTAATAAAAAGTTAATTATAAATTAGTTGCAGATATATATATATTTATTTTAAAAATTATTTAAAAATAATTAATTAAGTAATTTTAATAAGTTATAAGTATACATTAACCAAATAATTTACAAAAGTAAGAATTTTAAAACTTATTATTATAATCTTATTTGATTATTTTTATTAAGAGTATGTATTTTTTTTTTATGTGCAAAATAATAATAATAATAGCTTCCCAATTATAATTTTTTTTTTTCATTTACAATAATTGAATAAATAAAAAAAAATTGAAAAATGGTTCAAAAGTTATAAATTTTTTAACTTTTTACTTTAAATAAGAAGAAGAAAAGGTGTTTTTAGTTAAATAAAATATATAGAGATGTAGTTCGGAATAGAAAGATATAACTTTTTATGAAATAGAAGAGAAATTTTTAAAATGTAATAGAATAAGATTGTTTTAGATGTAATTAAAAAAGTAAAATAAACATTTTTTATAAATCTTAAAAAATAAAAAATTCAATGATTTTATATGCAATGTTGTAGAAGTAAATACTAAAATATAAAAAATGACACTTGTCAAGTTTTAGATTTAATAAGATATTGGAGCGCTATATATATATAAAGGAAAAATTACAATTATTTTTGTTGTGTAGAAATTTTTTATCTTACGATAGAATTTTTAAAAAAATTAATCTAAATTTTCATTTATAATAAAGCTTCCCAATCTTAAGTTTTTTTTTTGGAAAGGTTCTCAATCTTAAGTTAATTAGCTTTTTATGAGTTAATTAAAAATTTAATATTTTAATGGACAAAACTATGGAGCTACAACTTGATCATAAGAAAATTTTTATGTTAATATGAATTTTACACAAAATTTCACACAGTTATCAAGATACAAGATTGTTTTTGTCCAACTTATCTATAAGGTTTCGTCGTTGATATAAAAAATTTAGACCATATTTTACTTTAATATTAAATTTTTAATTTTTTTCTTTTCGATATCAAAAATTTTATTTTTATTTCAAGTGAAAATATTTCAAATATATCCGATTAAATTTAATATAAATGACAGTCGAAATAAGTATATTTTTAGTATATTTACCATGTAACTATTTCATTAAACAGTTTAATTATCTTGTGCGTTTCATAAAATAAATTGTGTTAAAATTTTATTTTATGAGGCCCATAAATAAATTTTATTTTATGACACCAATAAGATGATTAAACTGTTTAATAGGATATTTATAAAGTATATATATTAAAAATATATTTATTTTTATTGTCACATATATTAAATTTGATCGGATATATTTAAAATACTTTAACTTGAAATAAAAATAAAATTTTTGAAACTAAAAAAAATAAATTTTAATACCAAAGTAAAATATAATCCAAAATTATGATACCAACGGTACAACAAATCCTTATTTATAATAAACAAAAGAAATATTCTTGTCACAATATCTACAATAAAAAAAATCTTGTAAATTGGATTATGAAGAGCTCCCATGTCTCATCATTAACAAATATTGGCAATAGAACCCTACAATTCGCACCAATTAGTTACTATCTATGCAACTTTTAACTATAAACACTATGCGTAACAGATGCTCTATTTTCTTCGAAATTTTCCCAAATATATTTGTAACAAATTTTTTTAAAAGGTACACAATTTTTTTTTAAAAAAAAAGTCATTATAATCAATAGTATTATAAAAAAATTATAACAAAATGCATTGGTAAAGCATTTCTCTTCATTCTTTAACAAATTTTTAACTTTTAAAGAAACGAATTTTTAAAAAATAGTTGAATCTAATATTGAAATGTGGTTATTTAATTTCTACTAATATCTTAAATTTACGTATTAGAATAACTTGTATCATTTTTTTTATAAATGAATCATATAAAAAGAAAAGTTATATTTAAAATAAAAATTTGTGAAATCTTTGTGAATCTCCTAATTTTTGACATGGAGAATTCATGATAAAAGAAATAAAATTGAAGTATTTTTTTCCCCTTTAAATGCAATCATTATGATTTTTCTCAACATTACGCCTATCTATTTCCAAACAAAGAAAAATAACAAAAATTTAAAAATCATATTTAGTTTTAAGTCACATTTCATTATTTTTTCTTTTCTAGATGTTGAACACATATAATATAAATATAAATATGAACAATTTTTCAATGAAATAATCAATGGACATATGTAATCTTCTATTAATTTTGCTTTTCTAGATGCTGAAAATATATTAAACAAAAAAATATATATATATATAATTGGAAATAGTCAAACTTATGCAAATAGAATTTTAGTATTGTACAATGTTGGCACATAGAATTTCATTTCATGGCTGTATAGTGTAATTATTCAAAGAAATTAAGATGATAATCTTGAAGGGTTAGCCTAATCATACAGGATACATCTATTATTGGAGGAACCATACATGTATATATATAATGGAATTAAATTATTGAAATCAATTTCTTGGAAATGTTGATATATATTTTTTCTTATTTTCTACTTTTTAATTAAGGAATAATGATATATATCGCAGACCACAACATCACGACTAATTTAAACATAATTTTTTTTTAAAATTTTTTTTTTAATCCCTATAGACAAAGAGCCATCTACTAGTATATGATGTTTTTAGTAACATTATGGATTATGTGATAGTACTGTTATCGTTATAATGCGTGATATTAATTTTTATCCTCAATTAAGAATGTCTATATAGATTGTTTACTTGGTGAATAAGTATATATGTATAATTAACTACTACCCATTGAAAACATTTATAAACACAAGTCAACTTCAGGGGATTTTGCACTTAATTATCATCGTCATGCCATGGCCAGTATACCCTATTTGTTTAATATGCTCCATCTTTTAAACAATTATACGTGCCAACAATTATATAGTCAGTATACCTTTTTTGTTTTTTGTGCTCCATCTTTATATATATATATTTTTTAATCTCCCCCATTTTAAAAATACTAGTTATCAATAAGGTACAAATCAAATGATTTACCCATTATCATCTGGTTTGGGGATAATGGGTGTTGAACTGATGATGTCATGGGTTCAATTTTTAGGGATAAAGAACAAAAGGGATTAAAAAATTAATAGCTTAAAGTTAATTTGAATCAGTCACGAAATTATTTCTTCTCATAGATAAAAAAAAAATGATTTAGATGAAAATATCTAAACTCAATTTATGAAAACATTAAAAAATTAATTTAATTTTTGGTTAATTATATTACAGGGTGGAATACATATTTATTATGGTGTTTTCTCTCATAGGTAAGAATTTAATTTCCACAATCGTAATTTCTATAAGAACAAACTGATAGTATGAGATTGCCTAACAAAAAAAGATATATATATATATATATATATATATATATATATATATATATTCAAAAATGAGTTATCAAAAGAAAGATTAAAATACGAATTAAGGATGGTCTAATTAATATTGTATTTGTGACGCCATAATCCACCGATATTGATGAGAATTATCACTATTATTTAGCCTACGAACCATCTACAAAAATTAAAACCATACCAAAAAATACAAAGGGTACAAAGGAATAATGCTGAAAAGTCAAAGTCAATGATATTAGTTTGATGGGCACACGTATTGGAATAATATGGAGTTACTTGCCCCGGTGATATTCCCTAACCATCTATATAACTCAACAAATTGAAACCTTCATCGCCATTGATGCCTGTTGCTGCTCATCAACAAACACGTACATGTCTGTAAAGAAAACCTTTTCTCTTAACGGCACCAACAGTGCTAAGGCTAATGCTAAACGTCGCCGCTTTAGTCGATGTTTTTCTTCCGCATCATCAATGGAGATAAAAATAGACCCAGGAATCAAGTCATTAAAACACCTGGATTCTAACAAGTTCAAGGCAGAGATCAGCAGATGGGCTAAGGCTGTTGTTGCCTATGCTCGCCAAGTTAGTGATCGCTTTGGAAGCTCAAGAAGGAGAAGTGATGATTCAATTGGAAGCTCTCCCCAGCCTGATGAACAATGAATTTTTCTTCCTTTTTGTATTGGTTATTTTAGGCATGGTAAATGTATATAAAGAATATTTGTTTATTTGAACAAACAAGTAGAAAAATACAACAACTTCTTTTTTTCGGTGATAAACTTTCAAGCAAGCTGCACTTTACTTTTCCTGCTGAATTTAAGGATAGGAAAACGTTTATTAACAATGTTTTAGTTAATTATTTTTCAAGAAAGAGTTGTGTATGCGGCAGTTTTGATCGCATGTTCAAGTGTTGGCGACCATAACATTATGTGAGTTTGGAGCTTACTAGAAAATATATAGTGAGCTTAGGACTCAAAATAGAGATGAAGTCGTCATCCGAATAAAAGTCATAACATATTGTATAACAACTGGATTATATAGAGGTTCTTAGAAGCCGTCATCAAAGATCGAATTCGGAAACTGTATTTGGGCTTTTAGAATATCTACTCAACTTTGTGGTTGGCCTCCGTGCGTATTTTGTAATTTATTACCTTTAATTATTAAATTATTTTCTTATTAACATACAAAAAGCGGTTGGCCTCCAATTTTATATTTTATTCAAAGTTTGGATATTAATCTCATTTTATACTTAAATCCCCGACATTCAATCACAAATAAATAAATAAAACAAATAAAAATAATTTACAATTATTCATTTCAAATACAGGGGACAAAGATTAAGAATTATAACTTTTTCGTATAAATAAGCATAAAAATACTAAAAATAAACTATATAAAAATCAAAAATAAACTAATTAATTATACAAATTAATACTCTAAAAAAATAAATAAAGTAAACATCTAGTGATTAAAAATTACCAAATAATTCCTGCAACACATACAAGTTAATTCCATACAACAACAACAATAATATTTACAAATAATCAACAAATAGTATTCATAACAATAAATGAAAATAAACTAATAAAATGATCCACTAAATAACACTAAAAAGGAAAATAACATAGAAATAATATTGATCAACATAGAGAGCATGCGTGATCTCACAAAATATAACAAATTAAACAAGGGAATCATACAAAACATGCAGAATATTAATGGAAAATCAAGGTAGGAATTGATAGAATGTTCCTCTTCAAAAAGGCGATGTCTCTTAAAAAAGGCATCACCTCTTGACCAGGAGGCAATGCCTCTGTTGCCTCATCATGAAGGGGCGATGTCTCTATGAAGAGATGTCACATCTTAAACAGGGACAGAGATAGACTACATTTCTTAGATTTTAAGAAACTCAATAATCATGTAAATAAATAAGAAACAGACGCAAATATACAAATATTAACAATCAATATTTAATGCCTCATGCAATCATGCTCTTCTATGATCTTAAATAAGTAATATAGCTCAAGAAAACACACAAAAGAGCAATAAATCAAGGTTTTAATTAACATTTAAGAACTAAAAGCTAAAAATGGAGAGATTCACTGTCTTGGATGAGCTGATGCTCATAACTAAGCCCTTTGAGCTTGGTTTATGGAGGAGTGGCTTTGAATGCAAGAAGGTTCTCTCTTATTCTCAAGAATCAAGTCTCTTAAGCTTCAAAATCTCTTAAACTTTAAAATCTCTTCTCTTTCTACTTCCTTTTCCCCTTCTTTTTCTTTGTGTCTTTCCCTCTTTTCCAAACGTTTTTTTTTCTTTATTCAATCACCTTACTTTTTCTAACAACCTGTCAACCTTCCTCAACTTTGTCCCCACATTTTCTTTTAAAGCCCCTCCTATTTTCTCCTTTTTCAAATTTTCAAAAACTCATTCTCACTCTCTCTCATTGTCTTTTTTCATTCTCCAGGCTTTTTTCCTTTCTTTTACGTCAAAAAATTACCAACTCCTAAGCAGGTGAACCTCCAACCACTGCTATTAATGTCATTTAATATTGCAGAGAGTGGGTATGAAGAGGCGCCGCCTCTTAGATGTTTGGGGTGAAGAGACGATGCCTCTTCACTGAGGCGATCACCAGGCGTCGCCTATTCACCTAGGCCAGGTCAGGGCCCTTGGGTCAAGAGGCAATGAGTTTGAGCTTTGGCTTTTATTTTTGGATTGGATATAATATTTGTGGGCTTGGCTTAGTATTTGGACTTTCAGAATCAATTTTAGAGAAGTCTCGACCTTTTCTTTCATTCAAAACTCGAACTTTCTTATTATCGAATTTTCGTTATAGGCCGATTAAACCGACAATGTCCACAAATTGTAAATTTTTTTGAGATGAATTTTTTTTTTTAATTTCTTCATTCTTGTTCTAATTGAGAAACAATTGTTCATTTTTATTTTTTTCTTCTTCAATAGTTGTGCATTTTTATTTGAGTGCATGACCTCATGCAACAATTGCCATTTCCTTGTTATGGTTATTGTTGCACTTCTTATGCATCACCAATCTTAACGTTTGCTTGTAAATATGGTCATTATTGCATTTCATACGCATCACCTTTCTTCCTTTCTGAACGTTTTCTTGTAGCTTAAACGAGAAATGGACAATATATATATATATATATATATATATTTTTTTTTTTTTTTTTTTTTTTTTTTTGACCGAAAGAAATGGACAATTTGGCATGTTCAGTATCGAACAAGTACAACAGGAAATGATTGGTTCAGCCATTAAGAGCATCTTTTTTTTACCACAACAGCTTGACCGAGTCCATTTACTTAGGCAATAGCTACCCACTGGTAAGACTTTGCAGATTGTTTTAAATATTAGTCAGAGATTTGAGAGCATCCCATTATCCGTTTAGACCCAATTTCAAATGTAAATATATAGCATTTTTCCATATATCAATTTTTTTTTTTTTTCTCGTGTAACAAAAATGAAGTTCCTACAGACACAATAGCTTTCATTGCACAAAAGCTTGGACATCGTAGAGAGTTCGTGCTAAAAATAATGTTAGTGGGAAGAGTGAGGACTGTGAAAAGGAGTGTCCATGTCAACTGTCTATATATCTACAGTAAACAATAAACTCGCATACACAATCCAGCAGTCCAGATCAATTCTTACACCAAAAAAAAAAAAAACCCCACAGTGCAAGATGAATACAATTTTGACATCAAAATTTTTTGAAACTCATCATTCTCATAAACAACTCCAATGCAAGCTTCTAATCCTTGGTATGCTACTCTAATCAACACTTAGATTTTGAGAAGTTCTTGGGCATTGGTGGATTCTGTTTTCTCATTTCGTCTTCTTAGATTCAAATGCCCCATCTCTAACAGAAATGCTTTTCAGGAGTTGTTAAGAATACATTCCTTGAGCTTGCTTTGCATTTTTCACTCGGTTGGCTCTTACCCAAGCGGGTTCCTGTTGAAAAATGGGAAAAAAAAAGTTCGCATTCTTCTGTGTTTACATAATGTGTTATGATTCACTTTATATGAAATCATATCTCAGGCACTAAGAAAAAAAAAACTTGGCAGATTAAAAAAATTTCGATAGTAGAAAAAGCACAAGAATTGATCACCTCAGGAAGAAAGCATGATAAACCGAATTTAATTAGCAAGAGGACATGCTCCAACACAAGAATTGCAGCAAGCCTAGGCTCTATTTTCCATTTGAAATATCAAAATGAATTATAGAAAACAAATGACCAGGGGCAAGCATACCTGATATATGTTTAGCCAAGCTCCAATGGTGGCAGCAGCATGAGGAACTGGCCTTTTCAACATTGTTAGCAGCTTCAATGCATCTGTTCTAATTTCTGTGAAGCTGTTCTGCATGAGAAAGCTCATCATTAGTTTGAATTAGCAGGATCCATACAGTAACAAATGATGATGATAACTAAGAACAAAAAAAAAGGCTAAAATCATACCAGGGCAGCAAAGGCAAATGCAAGGGGGAATGCACAAGCAAACATCATGATCATTCCAAACTGCAATGTTAACTGCAGAAAGTCTGCACACAATTTTTTTACAGATCAGCAGTAGAAAAGGTTTGGAACTCAAATTCAAACCACAACATAAAGAACTGACTAGAACACTCTTTTCTTGCATTATGGCACACAATATTTCGTCTAGATTGGACATTCATAAGGTTGGCTACATGAATTTAGTTCCAGAAATTCAACTACAGGAAAGGCCTATGATGAAAGCACCACTTCCTATAACCCTCAAACCCATCCTTTAGCAGCCTTCCTGTTCATATGCTATGGGAACTAAGATAAATGTCATAACAAGCAATAGGTTTCAAATGCCCCTTTTTATTTTCTAATTGCAGATGTATAGTGTATTTTGCCATTGAAAAGGTTGTCTCCTAGCTCTTCACCGATAATTGCAGAATATGTAGGCTATAAGTACCTTTTCTCCACCTTGCAATTTACCTGGATCTTCCCATTTGATAATCCTTTCTCCTGTTTTTTCTTATTTCTTGAGATAAAAATTGTGTCAACACTTCCAAAACATTTTCTTCAAATTTAAATCAAGGGCGAACATAAATATACCTCACTTTGAGGAGATACAAAATTCATGATGGAAAGCTCACCTATTAGCCCTATATTTCTTATAACTGTATTTGAGATAGGGTAGTGAATTCTCTAACAGATTCTCCAGCACCTGGATAACAATTTTCAATTCAAGAGCACATTGATCTAGAGAATCATCAATAAATAATAAATAATGCATTAAAGAGAACTGCTCACAAATTATATACCTGATATACTATTAGACGCTGAATTAAAACCTGCCGAAGGGTCTTGAAGTTGTGATGGAGAAGGGCATGATAGAAAACTCCTATATATGACTGCATAAAGTAAAGGCCAAAAACCTGAAACATGGAGTAAATGCTTCATGAGAGACTCCAAAAAAAGCAGAAAAAAAAAAAAATCAAATGCCTGTACCATTCTGCTCATTACTTTGTAGACTAAGCTGTCAGCCTCATTTTCTGTATTTTCATTGTTCTCAAATTGTATGAGCTTCATTGATATCTTGCCCCCAATCTTTGTAAAATACTGAATGAGAACAATATAACAGCTGTCAGCCCGAACCTGAAAACCAAAACTTCAAAGAGTGTCACCATCTCAAATAATTTCATGCCAAAAATCCATGTTATCAGGACATTTAAGTATACTGTTTTCAGTGTTTATGAATATAAATTTGTCCAAAATTCCTGGATATGGAAACTGCTTCAGAAATAAGTATTTTGATGCTAGTCTAAAATGTTCAAATTCCAACTTCAACATTAGAAGAGAGGATAACAGTCCATATTTTACCCATCAAAGGACCAAAATGTTACAGAACTAAATATTCTATATATAACTAAGATTGTTATTGTTAAAGAAACAATATATGAATTGTCAAAGGGATGAACAACACCGAGTTATGTGGACAACCAAGAATGTCTATGGCTATATGTTAAGGAAAAATATGTAAAAAAACTGTCCCTCAAAGACAACTGCATGTCAAAGTGGAAAGAAAAACAATCTCACAGTATATGAAGTTAACTAGCTAGAAGGGCAAAGTTTTTACATTTCCAGAACTGGAAAAACAACACTGCCCATAATATTATGCTCATGAAGAATGTCGGGAAATCTAAGAACTGCAATGATCTGAAAGAGAGAAAACATATAATAAGCAAGCACCTAAGTAATTAATATGTAAAAATCACACTAGCTGATCTAGCACGAAACTATGAAGACATTAACATTCTGCAAAGTACATAAAGAAGTAATGAGGATTACCCAAAGTCGACCAACTGCACAATAAGCCCATACACAGCTGGGAAGAGCAGCCAACTTGTATACATACGAAGGAAAGAAAAATAGATGGCAATCTACCAAAATGAATTCCTAAATTATGATGAATGACTTAATTTATGAAATTGATATTTATGAAACTAGCCTCATTTACCTTCAATCCAAAATATGAATACATGTCATCAATTGGCCGGTTTGTGAAGTTCCCCCAGTTCAGCACTCAACTTCTTAGAAGCTCCTTCCTCTTTATTTCAACCATGAACCAATGCTCATCCAATTTCAGATGAGAGAGTGCATTGTATCGTTTAATAGTGATTATTAACAAATAAAATTTGTTTTGTAAACAAATAAGGTAAGCATAAGAATTTAGGGAAAAAAAAATCATAATAACAAATTTGACAAAAACAAAATTGGATAAATCTTTTGTTGTGAACTTGCATTATATAAAACTTCCATTGAAACAACCAATTTAATCAAACTCCTTTCCATTTCAGCTTTCAATAATGTTGACCTTTGCCCTACTTGATTTTCTGGCTAATCCAATTCCGGTCAACAACGACCACAAAAATAAAAAAGCAAAACACTATGTCGTTTGGAACAACAACAATTTCCAACGTAACTGTATCAAGATTCAAGACTCTGCTGATTCTGCTGACCTTCCATTTCTTGTTCCTCCTCCCCTCTTACCACATGTCGTTTCTTACATTCACAGTAAAAAACAGTGTTAACAACAAAACCGGTAACTATCACCACCGCATACAGCCCGATCACCACCGCCCTCTCCCATCCCCATCCCACCCTCACCGCCTCCAGTTCCTCCATTCCCAACCCAATTCCACTGGTGACTAACGCCAATAATGCCGACAAAACCCACCCGGTTACCTTCCTGCCTCCCATCAACCGCAACCCAATTTCAATCGCATCCAACCCGAACCTCTTATCCAATACCGAAATCACCAATGCCAACCCCAAAACCGTCATTATATAAATTTCAAAAGCCGACGCGAAAGCCGACAACAGAAATCTTAGTTTTCCGCTAGAGCTCCCAATAATAGCCCAAAAGATGTACAGAGTTGACGAATACAACAAAAGAACAACATAGTTGCAGATGGAAGTGACCAATGGCCGCGCCCAATTAGCGTTGAAGGCACAGAGAAGAGAACTAAAACTTGTCGGTTTTTTATTGTAGGCAGATTCAGCTGTGGCAATCACAGAAATGGCGGTGATAAGGGAAAGAAAGTAAGTGGGTATGAAGTATATCAATTTAAGGTAGACAAGGGAAAGCACAGTTTCACGCGATTCTCTCCATACCTGGCGAGCTTCGAAGCGGGTCGGAGCACGGCTGGCGAGATACTCGAGATGGAGAATTTGAGATTTAAGTGGGTGAGAAGATTGGGTGAGGTGGAAGTGAAGAAGCGAAAGAGGAATAGTTACGAGAATAAATATCAAGAAATATATGTGTTTGTTTGTTGAGAAAATTTTGGAGGATTCCGATAAAAGGGTTCTGAAAGAAGCGAAAAAATTTGAGTGTTTTTTATCATGGGAAAGGGGAATAGACATTTTGGGTCTGTTTGATCTGTGACTCTGACGATTTGATTATATTTGGAGAATAAAAGCTTTGGATGGGCCGTCATATTCTTGTTTTTAATTTTTAATTTTTAATTTCAAAAGAAACAAATTTTTAAAAAATAGTTTTTCTTTTTCTTAAAAAAATAAAAAGAAAAGCAAGAACTTTCAGAGCTAAGAGCGTGGCTGTTTTATATGGAAGATGAGATAAAGAATGACTGGATGCTACTCACTCAAAAGTTCATCGAGTAGTACAAGTATAACATCCATTTAGATATCACGAAGCGTGACTTGGAGACCACTGGGTAGAAAAGTGGTGAGAGATTTCAGATTACATCGCTCGATGGAGAGGGAAAGCTATTTTGATTAGGGATAGACTTCCGAAAAATGAACAAAGCATTGCCCCATTTTCGCAAGCAAATGTTATTAGTCTACTACCCTATCTTTAAAGCACTTCACCAAGCTCGTATTTGAATTAAAATAAAAAAGTATCTTAACCTAAAAATTCTTACCAAAAATCAACCCATTCTGGTTAAAACACTCATCCTATTGAAATCAACCTAACTATCAATGTCTTGAAAAACAAAAAATACTCAACTTTCAACCTCCCTTATCCAAAATTTACTAAAGAATTAATAAAGAAACCTTCTTAAACCCCTTGAACCAAAACCTCTGCCTAACCCTTTACCAGCACGTATGTTGATACCTAAATTTTGACTGTTTCCTCCAAAGATTTCTTGATGAAGGTTTCTTGTTGATCAGAAAGGAGCGTGCTTAAACTAGTTAAAAAGCCAAAAATACCTAAGATACACATTTAAGCCCTAAAATCGACGTGTCAATAAGCCTAAAGTGCATGTTTGTGCACCTAGCATAGACATGTAGGCCTATGGTGCGAGCCCATGCACCTAGGCCCAAACCTAATTTTTTACTTATAAATAAGCCTTTATACCTTTTTTTTTAAGCGGAGAGGGAGGATGGAAAATATGTTGATCATTTACATGATCAAACTCCAAATTTTGAATTTTGACAAACAATTTTTATACTAATAATTTCAATTAAGTGTGTAGGGAATTATATACCAAACATATACACTTTTGGATAAATAGTGACTTTTCGGGCAAATTGAACCTCTAAGATTCAAGAAGGCTTTTAACATCTTTAGAGCTCTTAAATGAGAAATGAGCTTCTTAAAGTTTGAAGTAGACATATTAAGCTTTCTGAATTAGGCTTATTTGTCAAAATCCAAGTTCATTTGGTTATACAAATTTTGAGTTGAAATCCACGTCTATGTCTACCATCTCAGACTACACATCTCTTAGTATTTTGGACATATCTTAAGTTACAGAAGTCTAATTAAGGTGATTCAAAATGATATGAAAATATAAGTCAAATAGCTACAACTTTTATGAAGAAAATATGGGCAAATTAAAATTTCTTCAGGAGCAGATCACGACTTCAACTTATGTATAGCTGTTTGACAGTATTCTGCATTTCAGATTGCACAACCCTTAGTAATTTGGATATATCCTGAGTTACAGAAGTCAAATTTATGTGATTTAAAATGATATGGAAAGATAATTTAAATATATACAGCTTTCATGAAGAAAGTATGGGCAAATTCAAATTTATTTAGGAGAAAATTACAGCTTCAATTTGGGTATAGTTGTCTAACCGTAGTCTGCATTACAGATTGCACAACCATTAGTTTTTTGGATATATATTGAGATACAGAAGTCCAATTTAGGTAATTCAAATTGATATAGGAAGCTAATTCAAATATCTACAGTTTTTATGAAGAAAGTGTGGGCAAATTCAAACGTCTTAAGGAGCCAATTATGGTTTCAATCCATGAATAGCTATCTAACAGCATCAGTCTCAATAATTCAAAATATAGACGTTGGACACATCATTTGCACCTCCAACAGCTATATTTTTTATCTTAAATACCTCTAGAGCTGAATGGAAGTTAAGTAACTTATTTATCATTCATTATTTCTTAAGCATTCATTGAGCTCTTAAATTCTCTTAAATAATTCTTTATTTGTATAACTCTTGTGAGAGTTGGGTGTGTGTTAGAAATATAATTTCTCTTCTATCTTAAATCTTGGATTAGATTAGAAGAGAAGTGAGATTTATTTCTAAAGGAATTGGTTTAAGTGTTGTCCATTTAAACACTTGGGGTTTTTTGAGTGAGCCTTGAAAACTCATGTTGTAAGGTTATAAGAGTGAGTCATAAAACTCTTGTGTAGTCTCAATCTTATGAATAAGATTGTGGGTAATTAAAAATCCTAACTTGGGGATAAGTTAGGTGGAGATGTAGGATTATTGTTGAATCTGAACTCCTTAAATCTTTGTGTTCTTCATTATTCCTTCTCAACTTCTATTTAATTCTTGCAAAGAATTCTTTTAATTTCTCATTTTCAATTGATAGTCCTATTCACCCCCCTCTAGGACTCTTTTCAAAATATACCAAAACTCTATTGAATCGAAGACTCAAGACTCCCATTCTATACACCTTCAGCCCATAAAATCACTTCTCTCTTAGTAAAACCAAAAAATCATTTTTCTCTAAGCCAATCCTAAATCCAAACCAAACCCTAACTAAGTCAACATGCTTCAAGGGTAATTACCCGATTCCTTTGAGGATCTTCGTATTATTTTTAATTAAAAATTTGTGTATTATATCATCTTCTTCTTCTCTTACTCATTTCTTGAATTTTTTTTATCATTTTCGCATTTTATTTTTATTATTTATAGTGTTATGATAAATTTGTGATTTTGGTGGTCATTTGAAGTTTGAGAATAAGATATGTAGACAGAGTGGGTAATTCGAGTGAATCCATGAGTGTTTGCATTCATTTTTACATTTTCCAACACTTTTGCATCATTTTTCTTTACATATGAAAAATGGGTATTTTGGTGTAAAGTTAACATTTTTATTGTTATTTTTGCAATTTTATTAATTTTGTCGTTCTCTTTATTTTCTTTCTCGATAAATTCATTATTTTTATCATAAAATCCACATTTTTTTTATGAAAAAAATATTTTTATCATTTTTATTATGTTATTTGCATTCTTATTATTTATGTTACTCTTATTGCCTTTTTTGGTAAAATTATTATTTTTATCATAGAATCTACATTTCTATGGTGAAAATAATATTTTTATCATCTTTATCATTTTGTTTGCATATTTATTTTAACTTTGTATTTTTATTTGCATTCTTATTATTCTTATTGCTTTTATGCCTTTTTTTTTTTTTAGTAAACTTGTCATCTTTATCATAAAGTTGATGTTTTATGGTAAAAATTACACGTTTATTATTTTTATTATTTTATTTTTGTATTTTTATTTCATTTTCTGTACTTTTATTTATTTTTATTACTTTTCTTGCAGTTTTACCATTTTTGCTATTTTATTGCCTTTTATTGATAAATTTGCCTTTTTTTTTCCATAAAGTCAATGTTTTTATGATAAAAATGACGTTTTTATCATTTTATTTATTTTATTTTGTATTTTTATTGCATTTTCTATGTTTTTATTATTCTTTTTACCTTTTTTTTTTCTATTTTTGTTGATTTTGTGTCTTTCATGGTAAATTTAGCATTTTTTATCATAAAGTTAATGTTTGACATCTCTACCACTTTCATTATTTTAATTTTGCACTCTATTATTTTTATTTGCAATTTTTGTTATTTTTATGTTTTTATGGTAAAAATGACACTCTTATCATGTTTATTATTTAAATTTTTCATTCTATCATTTTTTTTGCATTTATTGTATTCTTTATCACTTTTATTGTTCTTGCTATTTTTATGCTTTTTCTTGATAAATTTACTATTTTTATCATAATGTTAATATTTTTAGAGGAAATTTTAAAAAATGGCCTGTTTGACTAGGCTTATTTCTTTTATAGTCTGGTCGACTGCTTTTTTTTAAATTTTAATTTTTCCATTTTCTTTTTTGGTGTCGCGTGCTCCTAATTTCATTTCTAGCCGCGTGCTCCTGATTTCATTTCTAGCCTTTGTTGCCGATGGTGGTCCCAAGTCTTCATTATTTGCTTTAAATCCCAAAATTCAGATATACTTTCCTTTTTTTTTTTTTATGGCATTAAGTTCTGTTTAAATTAGACTCTTATAAGCTTTAATTTCAATTCTAATGCTCGATTTCAAACCCCAATTTTTCTTAGCCATGATTTTCTTTTTCTCTTTTATGATATCCCTTGAAGAGAATTATTACTAAATGAATCAATTACATGCACCAGATTATGAGCAGAAGCGTGGTGTGAGCATAAATCCGATTAGAGTCAATTTTAAAAATTTTCTCTAGCATGCAACACTTGCATAAAAAGCAAGAATTCCAAATAGGCCAAAAATCATATCACTTGTAATTTACACAACTACATGCTTGCATACTTAATAGAAAATATAAATTAAAAAATCACAAACAACCAAAAACACATAGCATGTCAAAATAAGAGACCTACATTTGAGAGTTTAGTAACTCTTACAAACTCCAAATGTTGGTCGTACGCTTGACAAGCTTTAGGAAATGGTTGATGCAAATCCACAAGCTCCTAGCTCCCTAAGTGTGAAGCCTCTAGCTTAAAACACACAAGTGGCAACATAATGACTCTAAGCTTTTGAAGATCTCTACTTGTAAGCTCCTTCTTTGTGGTGATCTGAAAGCTTGCTAGAGCTCCTCTCATTGCTTGGATGATGTAAGAATTCTTGCCTCTTTTGGGTGGATGTAGCTTGATTTTGCATAACTCTTGTACAAGGATGATAATAATGGACTTATAAAGAAATACAACTCTTATATCTCTCACTCACACACTCATAACACTTAGAAGAAAGATAAAGAAGAAGAATCAACTCTTAAGTACTCACTCTTATTTTCTCTCTTTATGTTTGAATGTCTCTAATGGAAGTGATAAGTCAAGTGTGTAGAGAATATCCACTAACTTAGTTTATATATGAGAGACTAATTTTGCATATGTAGAGGTCCTCCACTAACTCAAGCTTGACTATTGAATAAGTCATCTCATGCATGTAGAGATTGTCCACTTACTTTTGACTTTTGCATTAAATAAGTAATCTCATGCATGTAGAGATTCTCCACTAACTAAAGGTGAATACTTATGACACCTTGCCATGGTGTCACTCATACAATCGCATTGCATGGAAAGCACATGCTTAGGTGGCCACCATGCAAGCATGAGCATCACACGTTTATGCTTATGTGGCACCTCATTTAATAAGTAGACTTTAGTTAATTAGGCTCATTTAACTCTTAAATTGGCCCACCTCTACAACATCCAATAATGAGACTTATGGGCTTTATTTAACACTTAAATAAGGTCCTTATCACTAATACACTTAATTATTTAAGCTCATCCATCATCCATTAAGCTACATGTATATAGCCCATTTTATGGTTCATATCCAAACTTGTATAGGTGGAAAATATTACTTTGGTCCTTAAACTTAATATCACATATTAAATTAAGTCTAAATAAATATTCAATTAAATATTAATAGCCCTAACTTTTGAATTAGATTTCGGGATATGCTAGATCCTTGCACAAGCAAAAATCTAATTCAATTAATTTAATTAATTAATTAAACACTTTAATTAATAATCAAATTAATAATTATCATTGTCGGTGCTACTCTTATATATGTGACTTACTGGGTTCAAGTCAAAATGACAATGGAAATAAATAATATTAACTCTTAATATTATTGGAAACTCTTTCCTAGCTAAATGTGAAAATCCTAATTGATCATATTTAGTTTCTATAAGTCGTGAGTGACCCCCGGCATAGATGTCACGACTACCCAATTGGAAATGAATGTTATCCATAGATTCACAAGAACCATAGAACATAATTACCATGCACTCAATGTCCCTTCATTTAAAGATCCTGACATTGGCTAAAGTCATGGTCAATTAAACTCTAATTGCCTCAATCACATGACCTCATCTTCAGTTCAATTATTGATAAAACATGACTTCTACTAGAAACACTTTCTAGCATTGAAAACTCTTTTTAGTTAAGTTAAGTTTGACCTGGTCGGGTTTTTATTCATTGAGAATATCTTAGATAGCATACGATCTTATCCTAGTTCACTCCAGGTAATGAATTCCATCTTAGCCGATCACTTATCCCTACATATAACCAACTAAAGCCATCATATGCCATATACCCATGCATGGCTAGCAAAAGTATGTAAGCGGTAATAAACTATAACCACATATATGGACGACCGTGTCGTCTTAGGTCAAAGGACCATATTCATTGTTACGCCCAAGAAAGTGATTATTGACAAAGTAAATTTCCATGCAATCACTTATCTTAGGCCACTGTTCGATCCACCCATCATATGAGCATTCATATGTCTATTCTGATATCTCATATCAAGTAGCATGAGACTCACTACCTCCCATTATTAATATCACACACCAATCAAGGAAAATAGATAGAGGTGATAGTTTATGGATTAATACTACCCAATATATTAATCCTACGACTATGAACATTTTATAGCATATGTACTAAAAGAATCTGTCAATCATATTATCAACTCTTGATAATAAACTCTTTTAACATAGTGCTAAAGGGTAAATAGTCAAATAAATAAACACTTTATTTAAATGAATATTTTATTACAATAGGGATAAAAGTACAATATCATTTATATTACAAAAACTAGCACTAGGACACATTTATACTAATAATTACCATACCTACCACTAGTTGTCTGTGTCTCCAGATCCTTTAATTTCACCATCACTAGCGATCACTTTCTCCTCTTTTTCATCTTCTACCTTACAAGCTTTGTTGATTTTTAAGTAAATAAGAAGAAGAAGAAGCGGAAGCTTTTCATTTGCTTTCATGGCTATGGTATTTTAAATTAGTTGACTGAGTTTTGTTTGTGATTGTTATTGATTTTCAGGTGGTGATGCTCTATATATGGAAGAGAGAGAGGCAAAAAAAAGAGTAAAAATGGTGACATGAACTGTTTTGACATTGTTTATTGGTTTGAAAACTAGAGATTCAAACTTAGGATTGTATTGTTCATAAATATTTGTGTCCTCAGTTTAATCTTTAAATATGGGTACTAAATATGTGATTTTAAGCTATTTTGTAGCATAGGTTTTGTTTATGATACTTTTGCATATAGTTATAGCTTATTTCATTTATAATTGCTTTTTGGTTACCTTTTTTTTTTGTTTTGGATTTTTTAGGTGTACATGTTGAAGGTGGAGGGAATTACATTTTGATTTTTACCTGATCTAGTTCAAATCAAGAAACACTAATAAACGTTGGAGCTTCATTCCACCACCATTGATTAGCATGAAAATGAGAGAGGCTTTTGCAATAGCACTAGCCACTTCACTTGCTTGTCTCTCAGAAAATGAAATCTTAACATCAGAAATTTGATAGGCAATAGACTTATCATCCCCATCTCTAAAAAATCAACAGCACAACTATGAAAGGCATCAAACACAACCTTCGCGTTAGTTTCAACAACAATGATCCAAATCATCACGTAAGACGCATTGCTAGCAGACTATATTTTTTGAAATATAATTTTGAATATGATATTAAAATGTCAACATAATTCTAAAATGATTTTATTTTTACTTTACTTTTAGTACTATTGGATCGGATGAGAATATATTAAATTATTAAATTGTAATTATTAATAAAATAAAATTTATTTTGTAAAAAATAAAATAATCATATATTACACTTGAAATGTCATTGTTTAATTTCCACTAATATCTTAAATTTAGAAATTACAATAACTTCTATTATTTTCTTATAAATGAATCATAAATAAAAAAAGTTATATTTAAAATAAAAATTTGTTATTACAAAAAAAATTTGTGAATCTCCTAATTTTTGACATGGACAATTCATGATAAAATAAATAAATAAAATTGAAATATTTTTTCCCCTAAATGCAATCATTATGATTTTTCTCAACAGTACACCAATATATTTCCAAACAAAGAAAAATAAAAAAAAATTAAAAATAGTATTTAGTTTTTTGTCACATTTCGTTATTTTTTCTTTTCTAGATATTGAAGATATCTATACAATATAATAAACTTGGACACTAAATTCACTGTAAATGCACAGTACATTCCCCCCCCCCCTCTTAAATGCTTCAAATTGCCATTTTGTCCCTCCCTTCTCTTACAAAACGGTGACGTTTTATAATGGACATTCAAAGCTTATTTTGTTCGTTTTCCTTTTGTTTTTTGCCAACTTTGCTCTTTCTTTTTATATAAAATGGCGTCGTTTCATTTGAACAAACAGTCTTTTCCCTATCTTGCATACCCTAACTAATTAGTTGTTTCAATGTCTTTTTAAAAAAAAAATTTATGAGTTTAATATTTTTATATTTTTTAATTTCTTAATAACTCTTTCTACTATTTCTTTTCCAGGACTGACGGACAGCACGAGTGATGGCACATCGTGTTTTCTTAGTACTATATTTGCTTGCTTTTGTTCGAATAAATTCAGTGTTTCTCCTCTTTTTTACTGTTCATGTTGCCAAAAAAAACTAAAACTAAACTTTTTTAATAAATAATTCGATCGTTATTTTTTTTCAATTTTTAATTCTCTAATTCCGTCATCAAGGGTGGATTTTTTTTTAAATGACCATTAGAGGATATTAATAATGTGACTTCATCAAATCAGCTCTAGACAAGTGACTTTAAATCTTTTTTTTCCTAGGGACGATGCTCCTAAAGGTCGAATTCACCCTCGTTACTGCAAAATTAAGTGGTAATGAGTGAATCACAGATTACTTTGAATCAATTCACATATGGAATCTTCTATTAATTTTGCTTTTCTCGATAAAAATATATTAAAAAAAATTAAAAATAAAAACTATATATAATTGGAAATAGTCAAACTTATGCAAATAGAATTTTACTACCAAAAATAATATTCTCACTATAAGCTTATTGTGTACAGTGTTGGCACATAGAATTTCAAGGCTGTATGGTGTAATTATTCAAAGAAATTAAAATGATAATCTTGAAGGTTAGCCTAATCATACAAGATACATCTATTATTAGAGCAACCATATCTGTATATATAAAATGGAATTAAATTATTGAAAGCAATTTCTTAGAAATGTTGATATCTATTTTGCCTTATTATTTTGTACATTTAATTAAGAATGTATATATACTACTAGAATGGATTGTTTACTTGGTGAATGTGTATAATTACCTTCTACTCATTGAAAACCTCTTATAAACACAAGTGTGCATAGCAAAAAATACAAAGGGGGTACAAAGGAATAATGCTGAAAAGTCAAAGTCAATGATATTAGTTTGATGGGCACACGTATTGGAATAATATGGAGTTACTTGCCCTGGTGTAATTCCCTAACCATCTATATAACTCAACAAATTGAAACCTTCATCGCCATTGATGCCTGTTGCTGCTCATCAACAAACACGTACATGTCTGTAAAGAAAACCTTTTCTCTTAACGGCACCAACAGTGCTAAGGCTAATGCTAAACGTCGCCGATGTTTTTCTTCCGCATCATCAATGGAGATAAAAATAGACCCAGGAATCAAGTCATTAAAACACTTGGATTCTAACAAGTTCAAGGCAGAGATCAGCAGATGGGCTAAGGCTGTTGTTGCCTATGCTCGCCAAGTTAGTGATCGCTTTGGAAGCTCAAGAAGAAGAATTGATGATTCAATTGGAAGCTCTACCCAGCCTGATGAACAATGAACTTTTCCTCCTTTTTGTCTTGGTTATTTTAGGAATGGTAAATGTATATAAAGAATATTTGTTTATTTGTACAAACAAGTAGAAAAATACAACTTCTTTTTTTCGGTGATAAACTTTCAAGCAAGCTGCACTTTACTTTTCCTGCTGAATTTAAGGATAGGAAAACGATTATTAACAATGTTTTGGTTAATTATTTTCACGAAAGAGTTGTAAATATTTTTGAAATGGATTTTTTTTTAATTTCTTCATTCTTGTTCTAATTGACAAACAATTGTTCATTTTTATTTTTATTTGAGTGCATGAACTCATGCAACATTTGTCATTTCCTTGTTATGGTTATTGTTGCACTTCTACGCATCACCAATCTTAACGATTGCTTGTAAATATGGTCATTATTGCATTTCATACGCATCACCTTTCTTGTAGCTTTGACCGAGTCCATTTACTTAGGCAATAGCTACTCACTGGTAGACTTTGCAGATTGTTTTAAATATTAGTCAGAAACTTGAGAGCATCCAATTATCCGTTTTAGACCCAATTTCAAATGTATATGTAGCATTTTTTCATATATCGAAACTTCTTTTTTTTTTTTTTATGTATAACAAAAAATGAAGTTCCTACAGACACAATAGCTTTCACTGCACAAAAGCTTGGACATGCTAAGAATAATGTTAGGAAGAGAGAGGACTATCAAAAGGAGTGTCCATGTCAACTGTCTATATATCTACAGTAAACTTGAATACACAATCCAGCAGTCCGTACCAATTCTTCCCAAAAAAAAGTAAAGAAAAGAAACCCCACAGTGCAAGATGAATACAATGTTGACATCAAAATTTTTTGAAACTTATCATTCTCATAAACAACTCAAATGCAAGCTTCTAATCCTTGGTATGCTACCCTAATCAACACTTAGATTTTGAGAAGTTCTTGCGCATCAGTGTATTTTGTTTCCTCATCTCATCTTCTTAGGTTCAAATACTCCATCTCTTACAGAAATGCTTTTCAGGAGTTGTTTAGAATACATTCCTTGAGCTTGCTTCGCATTTTTCACTCGGTTGGCTCTTACCCAAGCGGGTTCCTGTTGAAACATGGGAAAAAAAAAAGCTCGGCCTTCCTTCAGTTTTTACATAAATGTTATGATTCACTTTTACATGAAATCATATCTCAGGCACCAAGGAAAAAAAAAAAGTTCGCAGATTAAAAAAATCTTGATAGTAGGACTAGCACTAGAAATGATCACCTCGGGAAGAAAGCGAGATAAACCGAATTTAATTAGCAAGAGGACATGCTCTAAGACAAGAATTGCAGCAAGCCCAGGCTCTATTTTCCATTTGCCCTCCCGATCATATAACCATACTAGAAGAGCAGAGTTGGTGCAGATTGACATGACTATTAAAAACTAGTTAAAAAGGGATACCACCATATCAGTAACAAGTAACAACAATAGTAACCTGTATTCAAAATTAACATCAGCCTGGTATGGCTGGAAAAGCCCACAAGTTAATTGTCCTTTAATTGAAATATCAAAATGAATTTATGTAATACAACTGACCAAGGACCAGCATACCTGAAAAATGTTTAGCCAAGCTCCAATGGTGGCAGCAGCACGAGGAACTGGCCTTTTCAACATTGTCAGCAGCTTCAATGCATCTGTTCTAATTTCTGTGAAGCTGTTCTGCATGAGAAAGCTCATCATTAGTTTGAATTAGCAGGATCCATACGGTACAAATAACGATGACAACTAAGAACAAAAAAAAAAAGAAGGGGCTAAAATCATACCACGGCAGCAAAGGCAAATGCAAGGGGAAATGCACAAGCAAACATCATGATCATTCCAAACTGCAATGTTAACTGCAGAAAGTCTGCACACAATTTTTTTACAGATCAGCAGTAGAAAAGGTTTGGAACTCAAATTCAAACCACAACATAAAGAAATGACTAGAACACTCTTTTCTTGCATTATGGCACATAATATTTCATCTAGATTGGACATTCATAAAGTTGGCTATATGAATTTAGTTCCAGAAATTCAACTACAGGAAAGGCCTATGACAAAAGCACCACTTCCTATAATCCTCAAACCCATCCTTCAGCAGCCTTCCTGTTCATGCACTATGGGAACAAGATAAATGTTGTAACACGCAATAGGTTTCAAATGCCCCCTTTTTATTTTCTAATTGCAAATGTATAGTGTATTTTACCATCAAAAAGGCCATCTTCTAGCTCTTCACCGATACTTGCAGAATATGTAGGCTTTAGGTACTCTTTCTCCACCTTGCAATTTACCTGGATCTTCCCGTTTGATAATCCTTTCTCCTGTTTTTTCTTAATTCTTGAAATAAAAATAATGTCAACACTTCCAAAACATTTTCTTCAAATTTAAATCAAGGCGAACATAAATATACGTCACTTTAAGGAGATAAAAAATTCACGATGGAAAGCTCACCTAATAGCCCTATATTTCTTATAACTGTATTTGAGATAGGGTAGTGAATTCTCTAACAGATTCTCCAGCACCTGGATAACAATTTTCACTTCAAGAGCACATTGATCTAGAGAATCATCAATAAATAATAAATAATGCATTAAAGAGAACTGCTCACAAATTATATACCTGATATACTATTAGACGCTGAATCAAAACCTGCCGAAGGGTCTTGAAGTTGCGATGGAGAAGGGCATGATAGAAAACTCCTATATATGACTGCATAAAGTAAAGGCCAAAAACCTGCAACATGGAGTGAATACTTCATGAGAATCTCCACAAAAAAACAGGAAAAAAAAAAAAAGCCTGTACCAATCTGCTCATTACTTTGTAGACTAAGCTGTCAGCCTCATTTTCTGTATTTTCATTGTTCTCACATTGTATGAGCTTCATTGATATCTTGCCCCCAATCTTTGTAAAATACTGAATGAGAACAAGATAAACAGCTGTCAGCCCGAACCTGAAAGCCAAAAATTCAAAGAGTGTCACCATCTCAAATAGTTTCATGCCAAAAATCCATGCTATCAGAACATTTAAGTATTGTACTGTTTTCTGTAGTTTATGAACACCATAAATTTGTCAAAATTCCTGGATCTGGAAACTGCTTCAGAAATAAGTATTTTAATGCCAGTCTATATTGTTCAACTTCCAACTTCAACATTAAAAAGGAGGATAACAGTCCATATTTTACCCATCAAAGGACCAAAATGTTACAGAACTAAATCTATTCTCTACTCTGTGAAAAGAGGCCATATGACTAAGATTGTTATTCCTAAAGAAACCATATATGAATCATCAAAGGGATGAACAACGCCAAGTTATGTGGACAACCAAGGATGTCTATGGCTATATGCAAGCAAGCATGCATGCATTAGTACAAGACCCAAATCAATAAAAGCAAGTCAAGTGTGAACAACGGAGCAATAGATTCAGCAGTTCATAAATAACAAAAATTCGAAATCTTACCTTATCACATCTGAATCCATGACCTCATAAAGATGAGCATAGGCCAACTCAAATGGCAACTGGAGGCAGATAATACTGGAAATAATGAAAGCATTATTTCTAAACCGCATAAGATACCCAAACCATTCATATCTTTGATATGTTTCTCTCTCTTTTGTTTTATCAATCCCATAATTTTTTACAGGTTCTAGATGTGACTGTAAGGAACTCCACTCCATGCCCAAAAATTTATATCCTTGGCCAGCACTAGCTGGATAATGTATCTGCCATCTACAGTTCCAAATATTCAAAGTGAGAAATCAATGTTATCTAAAGAGAAATTTGTTGTGCTAAAGAAAAATATGTAAAAAACTGCCCCTCTAAGACAGCTGCATGTAAAAGTGGAAAGAAGAACAATCTCACAGTATATGAAGTTACCTAGCTAAAAGGGCAAAGTTTTTACGCTTCCAGAACTGGAAAAACAACACTGCCCATAATATTATGCTCATGAAGAATGTTGGGAGAACTAAGAACTGCAACGATCTGAAAGAGAGAAAAAAATATATTAAACAAGCAACTATGTAATTAATATGTAAAAATCACACTAGCTGATCCAGCAAGAAACTACAAAGACATTAACATTCTGCAAAGTACATAAAGAAATAATGAGGCTTACCCAAAGTCGACCAGCTGCACAACAAGCCCATACACAGCTGGAAAGAGCAGCCAACTTGTATACATACGAAGGAAAGAAAAATAGATGGCAATCTACCAAAAAGAAAAATAGATGGCAATCTACCAAAATAAATTTCTAAATTATGATCAATGACTTAATTTATGTAATTGATATTTATGAAACTAGCCTCATTTACCTTCAATCCAAAATATGAATACATGTCATCAATTGGCTGGTTTGTGAAGTTCCGCCAGTTCAGCACCCAACTTCTTAGAAGTTCCTTCCTCTTAATTTCAACTATGAACCAATGCTCATCCAATTTCAGATTCTGCATGAGGACTAAATTTATTTTTGTAATAAGTACAATTTTGCATACCGTGCAGAGGAAAAACTTGTTTAATGATGCCCTCTGATTCCAACCTCTGCACCAAAGATTCCCCAACTTCCCAGGAATACTCCTTGCTATCCCATTTTAAAGTTGCATTTAACTTTCTCTTATTTACCTGTAAGTTTCAGTTTAAAACTCAATTTGTGGAGGTGGAATCACTAATCAAATTACTATAAAAGTCATGCTTTATTATAACTTACAGGATTCAATCAAATGGAAAATGACAAAATTAAACAACCTAAGCATGAAATGTAAACAGAAACTAGGTGTCCTCTCAAAGGACAAGGCGGGTAACAATTGTGATGTACCCATTTGTGCATGTGAGAGAGAAACAATACTAAAACAAAATGTTAATAAATTAATATATGTCAAAGATCTTACAATTCCATACAATAAATGATTGTAGCACTCAAAGCGTTCACACCAACTAAACAATGACCCATCTGGTTGCCTCACAAATGCTTTGAGCTCGTCCCACTCAAATTGTAGATCCATTCCTGAAATTAAAGTTACACGTGGGATAACAATTTCTCATATAAATACAACTTTCCATAAAAAGATGTGAAATAATATTATATAACATCAAGGAGAAATAACCAGTACAAAGGCAATCCTGAGTCAAATAAAGAGAGCTTAAAAGATAGTCAATTTAGGAGCATTGTAATGTTACCGATATAAGTAGGCTTCTTCATTTGCAATGTGGCTGCAGCCTTCCCCAGCATCTCCAGTGGAGCAGCTAACTGAAGAAAAATAGCCACAACTTGCCAACTGAACTTAAGCATTACAAGCATGCAACTACCAAGATTTGGTTACAAGAATTAAATAAATTTTAATGAATCATTATGCCAACAATACATCTAATATTGAGAAAAATAAAGAAAACTTCAGCTATCCAAATATCAAACAACATATCTGCTTTGACCTACCACAGTATACTGAAAAAAAAAAAAGATATCTCGAGGTAACATGAACTAAGAAATGTCAGGTTCAACTTTTAAGTACTGCCTCACTCAACTGATGTACATAGTAAAATCAAGAAAATTTAAGTTGCATAGAAGCCCTCTTAAGTATTAGCAGTCGTGATTTCAATGCCCTAACACATGATTGTTTTGATTTACTCTCCTCAACTTTCAAAACCTTGATATAAAAATTTTCCGTCCAAACAGCCTAGTGGAACCTAAACAGCAAAACAGACTTGTGAAAGGAAAACTAGTACAATCTTTAAGAAAAAAAGAGAGGCATGTATTATTTTGTGGAAAAGTGACTCATTTTGGGGGACAATAGTTTAAACAAAACTTGAGAAATATCAAGACCGAATTTTAGTTGAGGCGCTACTGCTACTACCATTTTGGCTTACAATTGAGATACCCACTAGCCACTTTAACCTTCAAGGCCTCTTCTTATGGCAGGAGGCCATTCACTAAACATGTTCAAGGGCATCAGAAATACAAACAAGTAGTACCATACAAAAACCAATTTGAAATATTATTATTTGAGAGAGCCCTCAAATTGAGGAAATTGCAGCACGGTTTGCCTTGAATAAAAAACAACCACTCTAATAGCATTTCCTGCTTCTTAGCAACCCACAAATACTCTTCTTATTATGCTAGAGCATCACATGCAAAGCAACAGAGAAATAATTAGCACTGGAAGATGTAATTGCAAGAACTAGCGTCTGGCGCCATTGAAGAATCATAAAAAATTTTAAGACCAAAAAAGAATACAGGTACAAGAAAACCAACCTTGATAAACTCATCTGCTAAGCCAAGAGCTCTATTAACTATAAATCCCACATTCTTCAATTCCTTCACAAGAACTTCAACACAATCACAATTTTTATCTTCTTTTCTGGAATCTCTCCTTGAAACCACCACACATATCTCAAAAGCAGTTTTTTCTTCTCCATGGCCATTCATTTCCAAACCCACTCACCTTTTCACACCAAAAATTAACAAAGAGAGAAAAAAAAAAAAAAAAAAATCTAATGCTGTACAAGCTCAAGGGATTGAAAAGATGCTTAATCAACCCAACAGCAAATTCAAGCCTTGATTGGCTGAGAAATCATGACAAGACTCCATCTTTGCCATCAAATATAGCTAGAATTAGCAAAAGACGTCACCTTTTAACACAAAACGCAAATGGGTCGCTATGTTCACAATCGAACAAATCAGATACAGTAAAATAGATCATCAACTTCTTTTGAAAATGGCGAAAACAACAAGAAAAAAGAAAAAAGAAAAAAGAAAAAAAGGTTTTTTTCCTGTAGCAAAAGGAGATCAGTTTTTACAGAAACAAGAACAATCACAATGTGGGTTTGTAACAAGATAAATGCACAAAGAAAGAGCCAGAACAGGTGTCTGAGAAATTGGTTGCAGAGGCAGAGCTTGTCGTAATGGAGAGGAAGGAGAACAACACGTGGAAGCTAGAAGTCAATAGTAAGTTTCCTAGGTTTTTGCTCTTTTTATTTTTTGCCGTTTTGGAGTGAATTGTAATTGTGATCCATTTCGATGAGTCTTTCTATGCAACCTCGATTTTACTAAATGAAAATTGGCAACATTTTGTTGCAATTTGAGTGGAGGGTGATGGTGAAATGAAGCATACGCTACAGCCATTATTCTTTTGCACCATGTACCCTAGATGAAGTATCAAATGTTCAATAGCATGTAAACGACAGGACAGAGTATATTTGATTTCATATTATGGATTTGGTATTGTGTTGTATTTATGCCTAGTGTCTTCTCCTCATGGCACCGAAAGTGCCACCCTTTTACTACTTGCAAAATTCTTAATGTCGTCCTGCCTGTTACATGCAACAGGGGGAGTGCTGTAGTTGACAGAATAAGGAGATCGAGTGGCTTTTAATTAAGAAGAGTGAAGGTCAAGCGATTAATGGAGATATCAGAATCAATGTAGTTGAATTCAGACAAGATTTGATCGTGCGAATTTGAGTTGAACCTTCATTTCCATGGAAAATTCAGCCATGGAGACAAATTCCTTGTAATCTTTATGCTAATGCGAAACTTCCAGGTAATTATAGCAAGAATCAAATATACTACGGAAAACAAAATGACTTCCAAGTGTAACCATCAACGGATCATCCAAGAAAATTTACAAATCCAAGAATTGATATGGTGCAGTCCAATTATTGCATAGGTAGCAGAAATATGGACCACCATAACTTACCATCCAAATAGGTTTTAACTTTGGCTTAAGGTGAATCATTGCAATGAACAAATACAACTATTTGACCACAAAATACAGAACACAAAATTAACTGCAAAGGCAATCCATATCATATGTCATTCAAGAATACCTTAGTAAGAAAAATAGGCAGCTAACCATAAAGAAGCTGATGGAGAAACAGAACATACCCTGTCAAGTAGTAATACCATTCATATATGGCTAGAATGGATACAGAGACAAACTAATAATAAACAACGCTAATAAATACATAACCTGAATGAGCATCCCATGGGAAGACATCGTTGAGCAAGAGAAACACTCACAGATTAGATGATACTGCTACAGTTCACAGTTCTGACAAAGCTAAGGATAATGCCAGTAGGATAGAGTTGAATAAAAGAATGTATTGATTACAGGGCCATCAGCTCAAATTCCATTTGAATACGATGAATCATTCAAGCCATACCGTCAAATGTTAGCATCCACGAGATTAAAGGATGCTAAAATAGATCAAAACAACTTGCATTCCAATTATTATAACAGCCCATTCAACAACTAAAAAGAGTCACCCTAAGCGCCATGCAAAAAATAAGTAAATAAAAGATATAAATATATATATCACAAACTAGGCAAAATCAAAATAAAGTTATCACAACTCATCATAATCCATATGTGCACCATGTTAACGAGGCATATGATCCCATACCACCATTGCACCCTCTTGCCCGAGAAAGAAGTTTGATTTAAGCAAACACATTTTACTCATCCAATGAGTAACCATCCATATCCAACAAGTGGATTCTACAACATAACTTTAATACCAATTTAACCGAATTTACAAATCAAGTTCCGGGAGTGAAACACAAGCCAGAGTGCCATATATTTAGATATAATCATATCACACACATATAAGACTAGCTCCCATTATATTTTACCCCCTAGCCTTTAGCTCAGCAAGACGCCTGGACAAATCATCCTCATCGACCTTCTCCTGTGACTTGGTTGCCACTGCATGTGCAGCAGGCTGAGGAAGTCCAACAGAGACCTCCAATCCATAGTTATCAGCTACTTGTTGCATCAAGCTGTTGACTTCACCCTCAGGTGTGGATAGTGATGTAGATCCAGCCATTGCGTTCTCCATAAACTCTGCCTGGACCTCCATGTTTACAAACTGCTTCTCAAATTGATCCATTGTCTCTGACATCTTCTGCAAATTACCTGTGGCCAACAAACAATCCCAAAAAAAAATATATATATATATATATCACTATGACCACTCTAAAACAAACCTACAGCCTAAGATAACAAAATTCAGCACAAAAGAATTGCCTCCTTGTCACTTATAAAAAAATGCCAGGGAAAACGTGCGCACCAAAAATTGAAGGCAGGGATTTCATGCATCACATTCTCATACTCAAAGCAAAAGAGTCAACAATATAACCAAGAAGAAAACTTCAAAGACAGAAGCAAACACTTAAAACTAAGCTTTTGTCCTGGTTTGCTAAATATGCAGAGCTTAAGACAAAATCTTCAGGCACATATTCTTCATCACAAATGAGAACACCAAAAAATTAAATTCTTCATAATTAATATGACTACTATCTCACAAAACTACTCTAAATTTCAATAAAAATCCAAACTTTTTCGATACCCAAATCTCATAATCCCCAAAAACCAACAAAACGCTAAAACAAGAAAAAAAATTACCAGTAGCAAGAGAAGACTCGAGCGATTTGACAATAGAAGCCATGGATTTATTAATAGTGGTCATTTTAGCCTGGGTATCAAGTCTAGCAACAACAGCATCAAGTCTAGAAGAAAGCCTTAGATAATTCATCTGCTCAGTCCTTTTACGAATTGCATTCTCAGCATAGATCCGAGCACCATCCATGTTCCCTTTCTCAATCGCTTTCTTGACCTTTAATTTCTCAGATTTCTCTTCTTTCTCGCACTTTCGAGCTTGCCTTTGCAGCGACTTTGATGTGAATTTCAAATCCATGATTTGATTCAACAGCTTCTCTGTGTTACCCATGGCTGTGGCTAAATCAAACGAAAAATTATGAATTCTAGGGTTACTGCCCAATTGGATTTGGGAATTTAAATCAATCGGATCGTTTGTTTATTGACTCGGCTGACCCTTTTATATTCTTCGAGGGAAAGGAAAAATAATTGGATATTTGTATTGATGAAATTACGAATTTGCCCTCAGAGAAATCGCGTGTTAGCGTGTGCGTTGCCGTGTGTCTGCGACTTGAATTGCCGATGGCGTGCGCCTAGTATAAATAATCACGAAACTTAGTGGAAATTAATGTTATTAACTCAAATTTTTGTGTTTATTTTCTGAAATAATAGAAATAATTAAATTACAACATTCCAGTTTAATTCATATTTTTTTTAGAGGAAATGGATTTTCACTTACATTCATAAGAAATTAGCTAAATTATAGTTTTGAAATCTGTCATATAATGTTTTAATGGTTGAATGTAAATTATATTTAAACTAAATATTTGCTTGATTCTCTTATGAAAAGAAATAAAATTTCCAAAAGTCACAGTTATCTTTAATTTTATCAATCTATAAGTATTAGATGTTAAAATTTTTAACATATTTTGAAATGAAAATAGAAACTTCTATTTCAGCTTGAAATTCTAGATAATTTGATGTATATAATATTTATGATTTTTAATTTTAATTAAATTTTTTATTTATATAAATAAATATACGATCTTTTAAAATGAAAGTATGCATCACATCATTTCATTGTTAGAAAATAAATTGTCATATTAATATAATAATTATATATGTTCCGTGTTATTGATCTGATGGTTAAGGTGTTACGATAAATCTAATTGAATTTCCTTTGTAATTGTGGCCAAAAGAAACAGAATGATTATACATTATTAGCCAATCGATAATTGTCAATAAAGGGTAATTATCTAATGTTCATAATATTAATTAAATCCCTCTTGGCCAATACTTGCATATCAGTAGACACAATGTGTCTCTCAGAACGTAGAATATTGAAGCTTATATATTCTATAATACATGCCATTGAACATTTCAATAGTAAGGCTTTTCAGAGTTCCTTCTCGACATTATTAGAGGCAGGAGATCTGGAAACAGAACTGGTAAGCCTTGAAATCCCTTTCTGAAACTTTTTGAGAAGCTTAGGAGTAGACTGAGAACGAGATAAACGAAATCCAATGGAATCAAGGTACCATCCACTTCTCCCCATGAAACCAACAATGCAACATCCATCCATTGAAAGTGTAAATGGCGTTCCTTCTTCTACACCATACGGTCCGAATGTTCTTCTGTTGCTCTTCAATGTTATCGACCGAATCACAGGACTTCCTCCGTAAACCACAGGACAATAGTTCCCACTAGCACTCACTAGGTACTCCTCAGGAAATTGCAACTTTATCTGAAACAACATTAGTTGCTGGTATTATCAGAATATGGAATGGACGTAATGGGTGCACGTCGTTTGCAGGCATATGCCTTATGATGAAATGAAATACATGTATGCGGTAAGAAATAAAATTGTGATAGTTGAGAATGGCTGGAGCTTAATTACCTCAGCTATTTTAGTGCCTCCGACTCCTCCATGTTTTTCTGAAGTGAAAGGCTTACCATTCTTGTCATACACAACCTGGATGGAATCGATGCAACGGTCATAAACAATGGTGATTTCTCTCACTCCATTGGAGATTCCATCATCCCAAGTATTCCCTCCATTTCCTCCCCATGGTCCTACTAGAATGCTCTTCTTTTTCCCACTTGATTGATCCCTGCCACCTTCCATACTACTTTCCTGAAAGGATGATTATCACAAAATTAGCTTGCTCAGACTCAGAATTGTTCGTAACCTACCTACAACATACACGAAAATCTTACGATACTACGTCAGAAAAGACTTGATACAAAATCAGCAATAGATATTTTGACTTCATACCATAAGGGGTGATAAAAAGCTGTTTGGAAAATGAAGATGTTGAGTAGAGATATGCCCAGAAGCAAAAGACTTGCTATGAGAGACTGCATGTGATCAAATGTAGAAAGCAATGCTAATATAGAGAAACCACTTTCAGACCACAAGTAGCATCAGATTCTGTTTCAGGCAATAATAGGAATGTTGTTTCTGCTTTAATAACTTTTCAATATTAATGAGACTCAGTTGTGACATAGTACCCCAACTAAAACATTCTCCAAGCTTTTCACAGGATAAGACCTCATAGCTTCACAAATACGCAAGTCATAATCTTTACAGTTGTTAAATCACTGTAGGGGTAATCTTGGCACCCCAAAAAAAAAAAAAACAAGGACCAGTTACATGGAACAAGAATATTGTCTTGGCAGCCACAAAATCTAATTCCTTATCCTACTACAAATCAGATTCTTCAATTTAATTGAGAAGAATATACCCAAGAGAACTGTCCAGGTGAATTTAAAACTCCACAGAAAGCAACTAAGGGAAAAAAGGCAACTCTCCCAATTATGCAACTTACTTGTGGTTGTTTCTAAAAGTCGATTGCAATATAGACTCAACAATCCATGCATACATTTTCAGAATCATGAACCATCTGACAAAAGTTCTAATCAACAAATACTATAAAATAGTAACCCGTAAGACTTTTTCCCCTGTTTTTTTCCAAGTAGTAATCCATCATTACATTTGAGTTCCTAAAACATGTACAAGTTGTTGTTCGCAAGTAAATTCAATTTCAAATTCTCAGGCAAGTCAACCAAAAAGACCGTCTGGTGCCTATCAATGCTTCCAGTTTAATCTAAAACAAGTCATCTTGTTCAGCACAGGTGCATAGAACTTCAGCCAGCGAATCCAGTCAGATTTCTTTCCAGCATCATCAAGATTCAAAATGTTGACATCTGTTAAAAAATGCCGCCAACATTTGTTGTTCAAATTGTTATACTTGCAGCAGGTTGGTTCATGTCTTCCATTTTCCATCTTCATTTGTATTCGCTGCAAGCAGTTCAAATAAAGCAACAGACAGAACTCATAAGTTCACAAAATCATGTTCTTCCATCATAGTTACAAAACCAATAATACATATATACCTACAAATCATTATATAATGAAACTATCATACCTCGGGGAAATCACTGATGGTAGATGATACTATCGACACAGTCTCTGGATGCCATGTCCGCAGCAAATTATCTAATAGGTCTTCCAGGCTCACTGATGGTTTGACAATTTCAAGCTTAAGATCAAAGTTTTCAGGAACTAAAATTTCTCTTAGATCTTCATGAATAATGACATTCTTCAATGACCATGATAGACAAGGTGGAAAACAAAAAAACTTATTAGAGCATCCACCACAGTAAACAATTGCTTAACTGGCAAAATAAAAGGTCAAAAAGAGAGAGAGGAAATACCTTTTTGCAGCGGATAACTAATTTCAAGCCCTTAGAGAGATCCAACTTCCCAAGAAAGTCTTGCAATTTATGAAACCAAAGCTGACCACTATTACCAAACTGTGATTCAGAAGATTCAAAATAAAGTTTTGCCTCCTTCAAAACAGAAGGATTCAAAAAAGAAAAAGGCATCTTCTGGCCCCTGTACTCAAAAGAGAGAAGATTTGGAGCATTGATATCAGCTTCTGTCAGCCCTTTGCATCCTCTTAAGGCTAGTGTCTTGAGCTGATGACTTGAAATTGTAATATGGCTTAATTTATTGCATCTACTTAAAATCAGTTGCTCAATATGAGAAAAATTAGAAAGCAGACTCTGAAACCAATCATCTTTCATGTTGGCATCCTTTAAAGTCAAACTTTTCAGATCTTTGCACATGGCCAGGTTGATTTTGCAGTGCATAGATTTCTTCCCATGATACCAAAATGTTCGAAGATTTGGTGACTGAACTTCAACATTCTTCAGACCACCGCAAAAATGTATGTCAACTCTATCAAGTTTATCACTTGCAAGCAGTAAACTTTTCAGTCCAGTGCAGAAAATGAACCTCAAATCATCAATTAAAGGGCAACTATTCATCACATTATCAATAATCTGTTCATCAACATGAAGTTTGGCAAAACAGAGTTTTTGCAAATTGGAAAGCTTAATATCAATAGAAGTTCTCAATTTGCAGCCAGAAATCCTCAATACAGTTATCGTACTGGCATCAAAGACAGTTTGAGGCAAATAGTAACATCTAGCTCTCTTGCTGGGTATAACGATATCTAACTCTCTGATATTGCTTTTAGTTGCAAAACCTATCCATCGGTCCACGTGAGCAGATAACTCTAAATCATAAGAGGTTAAATGAAGCATGAATTTCTGTATACCAGATTTTTGCTCAATGCGATTCTGCAGGGTGTTCTCAACAAATGTCCTAAACATCTCATTCTTCCTATTGATTTCTATCTCTTTCCTCTTCTGAATCTTTTTATATTTTCTCCTAGAGTAATTCTCCTTTTGGAACTTTCGTTGATCAAAATCCAAGATCAAGTAAGATGCCCATATGTCTCTCCACCTCTTGGACAAAATACTTGTTCGGGCTGCGTCTTTCTTGCATCGTAGAAGAGATAGGATATGATGGATAACATGATCAGGCAATTGCGAGATCAAGTCAATGGACTCTGATCTTTGGTCCATATAATTCAATTCTTCCCTTCTTTTCTTTTTCTTGTGACCAGTACTTTCACCAGTCTGGTTAGAAAATATACTCTTTCTCTTTCTGTGAAGCTTTAATGCACTCAGACTACAATCAATGTGGTCAGTCATCTTGTCTGCAATAACGAATTCTTCACATTCCCACTCATATGGTGTTTGCCCATTCTGTATAAGGATTTATAAATCATTTCTCGTCCACTGGGTCATATGCTATGCAAAATATTTCTAATATGACACGATATTTGTTTGAAAGATACAAGAAATATAGAATGCAGCACAACTAAACAAATCAAAAGGGAAACTAGCAAACAAGAACATGTAAGCAACAGTTATCACTACTGAGTTTTGCAGAATACAATACACATGTAATAATACATATATATATGTGTAATGCAGACAATGCCGAGCAACAAACAAGTAGTATATTAAAAAAAAAAAAAAAAGCCAATATGTATAGCAGAATTCCACATTCCAATCAAACAAGAACCAAAACTTTTATTTTACACAATCTTCACAACAAAACCAATTTTATTACTGAAAACTCTAAAACTAAGTCAATCGGTTCTTCTTCTTCTTCTTCTTTTTTTTCTCCAAAACAAATTTCACAAACTTACAAACAACTTCACTTAAATAAACTTAAAAAGTTACAAACTTTCCACTTAAATTTCAGTTGGATTACTAAAAATAGAAAACCCAATTCAACTCAGACCTTGCTTGTTTGAAAACAAGAAAGAAAAAGGAAGGGAAAAAAAAAACTTTCCACGTCCACAACCAAATTTCAATTTTCAAGATAAACATCTAGTTTCACAAATGGATTCACCAGGGTAAAGGGCTTTAGATTTGGAATGGAATGATACAATGAGAAGCCTATGAAATCAACCAAAAAACTCTCTGCTGCAACAATATATTCACAATTGCATAGCAACCAAAAAAGACACCAGTAGCCAACACAAGAAAATCTTTAAAAAAAAATCGAACAACTATCATTACACATAAAAAACAATACAATACTGAATAAAATCAAGAAAACAATGGGGAAAAAAAAAAGTGCAAACCTGAAACGCTGGACTCCTTGCTCAAGAATCTAAAGAGAAGGTAAGAGATGGAGAGAGTATATAAATTGTAGAACAGTGCAAGCCCAAAATTCTTTGGGGACATATGCCCTGTTCAGTCGGGTCCAAGAAAAGCCCTAAACTTTTTTTTTTGTTTTTTGGCGAGGTTTGGTAATCAATTTCTTAAATAAAACTTCCCACTTTTTTTCTTTTTTTTTTAACAAAAAATCTCATGTTAAAGGTATAAAATTTATTTTTTTAAAATGAGAATAGAGAAAATAATAATTAAACTCTTAATCTATTAATACTTGCAAAGATTCAACCTTTTGGCTATAAAATTTCACCTTAACAATATTTGTTTTCTAGACGATTGTAATGATCTAAAAAAAGTGCCGGTGATAAATTTGTTTTAAAAAAAGAAACTGTTATAAATAAAGTTCCGACTAATATTTAAAATCATTTTAAAGTTACTTCACTCTATAGCATATTTAATTTGGATTTATAGTAATGTTATTTTTTGTAAGTAAATAATCTTAAATTAAATACAAATGGACATGATAAATCAATCATTCAAGCAATATATATATACATATTACAAGCTACAAGCATCTCAATGACCATACTTTATAAAGAGAAAGATAGATATTCTAATTCCGAAGTCCATATAATACAAAAAAGAGGGTCTTGGTGGTGGTGGTGGTGGAAGAATATGGTAATCCATGCCATGACTGTAAATTCCACTTAAACTAACATAAATTCACAATATTTATTTATTTTAGTTTCACTTTTTTTTAAAAAAAAAAAAAAAAAAAAACCTGTATAGTTTCAACTTTCACTATCGAAAACTCTTATTGGTTGACTTTTTATACAAAATGTTTCAATTCTTCAGGAATATCATACTAAAGCTACTACTACTTGTAATTAAGACAAAAAATTATTGATGTTAGTCAAGAAAAAGCATTACCCTTGACAACAATAAGCCATCATTTCTAAAACATACCGTCGTCATCACACATATTCTAGTCTCTATCTCTGGATACTGAATTTTTAAAATTAAGATAAATAAAAATAAACTGTTTAAAGTTTAGTCACGTCTAGAATTACTTGGTTACCACAACTATTATCAACTAGGGCTCTTTTGCAATAGGAGGAAAAACTAAAAATCGAACTTAGAACTTCTTGCTTTTTAGGGTTTCAATTTAAATCAATTGAGTTAAATTTCATAGGGAGCGGTCTTATTTTTTAATGAGACTTTAATGAATAACTTAGTATACATTATCAACTTTTATTTTATGCATATTATACAAGTCACTAAAAAAATTGACTCCGTACCAATTTACCTATGAGCTTTTATTCAGTATATAGTGTTATCGCAACCAAGTAATTTTAGTAAAATAAAATCAATCATTTATTATTAATAGAAGAACACATTAAATTTATTCTTTTATTTATATCAATTATATATTTTCTTATTTAAAACCCTCCAGTATTTTAAATTTATCGACTTTTAATTAATTCAATTCAATTTCAATATAATTACGAATGAATGGATTCTTATTAATCCAAGCAGTATTTTAAGAAAATATGTTTTAATTAATCTAGTTCAATACATATAAAATCATAAAAACGGCAATAACTAATATATTTTAATTATATATATTACAACTCAAATCCAAAATGTTATTTATTAGCTAAATTTACCAATTGTTGATTGATTTTATTATTCTGTTATAAAGACAAAGTATTTAGTTGATTGCAAAAGTTCAATTCCCTCCACTCCTCTAGGATAATTTTTACTAAAGGTATCTAGCTTTTGGTCTTCTATATTACCATAGTATCTAATTTTTAAATTGTTGCACAAAACTTTATAACATTTAATTCAATTATCAATAAAAGTGTTCAAATTCATTTTTCTGTCAGTGATGCTGAAGTGATGCCTATTTAGATATTGATGTGTGTTTAAAAGTGTTTGTGAATCACATTAACTGAAACACATAATGCCACATCAATTAAATAAGACAACTAGTGTCACATTCATCATGTCACGTGTCCCATTTTTAATATTAGATTTTTTTAATTTTTAATTTTTCCTTCTCTTACCTTTTAAAAAATAACAATAACAATAACAATTAATTTGACTATTTATGAAGGCTGAAGCAAATCTAACCATCCACGAAGGCTGAAGCAGCAACATCAATTAGTAACCATGACTAGTAGCAACGACCCAACCTTGTGGCAATATCCAAGGCTAAAGTAGAAACAACGATCATCAGAAACAAAGATCGGCGATGCATTGAGAAGGAAAATTTAAGAAATAAAAAATTAAATAAATATATTATTAAAAATAAGACACCTGACATTATTAATATAATACTAATTATTCTATTTAATTGATGTGAAATTATATGTTTCAGTCAATGTGACACTGACAATTTTAAAAGCACGTTAATATCTACAAAAATGCTACTTTACAATCGTCGATTGGAAAATAAATTTGAACATTTTATTGATAATTGAACTAAAAATTAAAAAATTTTGTACAACAATTTAAAAGTTAAATACTATAATGATATAAAGGCAAAAAAATTTAGATACATAAGTAAAAATTTTTTGTCGAGAAAATTATCCCTCTTCACCCTCTTGTAGTTTGAAAAAAAAAAAAATTATGGGGTGTTAATTTGAAAAAGTTAATGAAATATGCTTTGTTTTTTTTTAAAAAAAAAAAGTTAATTTGAAAAAGTCTGAGCAACTAAAATTAAAACTATGACTTTCAGGCGGCACCATTGATTATATAGGATTCGATCCGTTCCAAGATATAGTATAATAGAGATATAATAATAAAAAAAATTGAAAGCACGTGCAAAACTAAATTTGACACATGAATTAGTTTAGTATTTTTAGTCATGCTGGTTAGTGATTGATCTCGTCACTGTCACTGACGCACTGTGACGCATAAGGGCATTGAAGATGGTCACTGGCCACAGCCAATGGCTGTCTCTCTCATTTTATATAAGGCAACAAAGAGCCACTTGTTCTCTTCTTTCTTTGTAGACCCACTTCTCCGATTATTCAGTTTTTAGCAAATTCTAACCTCCTTTGTGAACATATCAACACCATTTCACTAATCCAATCCGCAACTTCTTGTTAAAGTTTTGTTCTTTCTCTGTGCAAAAACATGAGTTTCTTGAACTGGGTGGCTTCTTTGGTTTTTTTCTTCCATTTCTTGAGTCCAATTCTGAGCTTAACTGGGCTGTCCCCAGATGTTTCAAAAAGGTTTCTTGATTATGCTAAAAAAGATGAAATTTTTAATTGGGTGGTCGATGTTAGGAGAAAGATACATGAGAACCCTGAATTGGGTTATGAGGAATTTGAGACTAGTAAGCTTATTAGAGCTGAATTGGATAAAATGGGTGTTAAATATAAATACCCATTTGCTGTTACTGGTGTAGTTGGCTATATTGGCACTGGCAAGCCTCCTTTTGTTGCATTAAGGGCTGATATGGATGCTCTTCCTATGCAGGTTTTCTCTATTTGTTCCTTTTTTTCTGATTTAAAATTTTTAGTTCTAATTGAGTTTGATTCTTGATGCGGGATAATTTTATTCTATGAAGTTTCTTTTTAACCAAATGAAAATTACAGTACTTTAATTGAGAATGACAATTATCTTGGAATGTGGTGTTAGAACTGAAAGTTGTTGTCTTTGGACATAAACTAGATGGGGTAGACTTGTGTTAATAAGTTTCTCTTCGTGCTCTATTTTGGCAATTTTGTTCGGCACGACCTTTAATTCATGGTGGCTTTCTGGAGTTAGAATTTTTCACCCATATATCGTATTCAGTTTAAGGTCAGATTTAATTTGAGGATATTGTGAGTCTAACTGATGAGTGTTTGAAATATACAGGAACTGGTGGAGTGGGAGCACAAAAGCAAAGTCCCTGGAAAGATGCATGCTTGTGGGCATGATGCTCATGTCACCATGCTTCTTGGTGCTGCTAAGATTCTTAAAGAGCATCAAGAAGAGTTACAGGTTTGTTTTTCCTGTTAATTTGTAATCCTCTGTAAGCAAATCATAACCTGCTAGCAGCAATCTTAGCATCAACGGGATCTCATAATCCTGACCAATACTTACATTGGACATTAGCTAGTCACCTACTTCAATTTTCTTGAGCTTTTCTTCATTATTTTAGTTATGCTTGAAAGCATATATATTTTGAGTCATAGGAAACTCAGCGCCCATGGAGATGCAGGATGTTGGTATTTCTAGTCATTTTTGTTGAGAGCTCCTTTTGCCTAGATTAATGATTTTCGAATCTGTGATTGGTGGTTGGGTAAAATTTTGCAGAGATTATACCTAGAACTTGGATCCTTAGAAGTTAAAAGATAGAGACAAAAAGAAGAAAAATGGACTATCCCAGGCTACCCGTGTCTATGAAATACAAAGAGTTCCCTTTACCATTTTGAGTTACTGTGATATACAAATCAAAATCTTTGGGACAGTGCATCCTTTCTATGATTCATCAGTTTCTGTGGCTGCCTTTTTATCTTTCTATATTGATGATATCATATCAATTTTTTTCACTTTACCCTGAATATTAGATAATAAGCAGTCCACTAGCTATATAAACAAAGAAATATAAAATCATATGTAGAGAAGCGGATCTGCATGTCAAAGTCTTACCAGACAGCATAAAAGAAGTGACTGAAATCACTTTTGAGTTCTCTATTGTGAACTTACTATGCTTTGGCGTCTCTAAAATAGATCATTGCAACTTCATTCCACTATTCTCTGTTTGGTTGAAACCAACCTGCTGGGACGTCTGCTCTTTAGTCTGACAGATTGATATAGTCAACTTGTGCCCCATAAGAAAGAGGGACTTTTTTTGTTGTTGGGGGTGCGGGCTCACAGGGGCAGAGAGAAAGGATGGATTTTTTTGACAACTTTTCTATTTTATGGTATTCTGTACTTTATAGCTGCCTAATGTTATTTAATTTTTGTTTTACTATTAGGGCACTGTTGTTCTTGTTTTCCAACCAGCTGAGGAAGGAGGTGGCGGAGCACAGAGGATGATAGATGAAGGCGCCTTAGAGAATGTTGAAGCTATCTTTGGGTTGCATGTTGATTCCAGGTTGCCAATAGGTCAGGTGGCCTCCAGACCCGGTCCTCTACTGGCTGGTAGCGGCTTCTTTGATGCAGTAATAAGTGGAAAAGGAGGTCATGCTGCCATTCCTCAGTACTCAATAGATCCAATATTGGCTGCTTCTAATGTCATTGTTAGCTTACAGCATCTTATTTCTAGGGAAGCTGATCCACTGGATTCACAGGTACTCATAATTTTCTTCAAATTGTTTTACTACGTTCATGTTTTCCCAAGGTATATGCAATTTGACATTCTTCAGCTGCCATTTAAAGTTCTGCACAAAGCAGTTTTGGTTCCTCCATAGTTTGTTGACATCATTTGATGCCTTTTAATGTTCTTGGAGGGTATCAGTCTTCTTTCCTCGTCAGCTGGGAAAATGGGGAATCTCTGATAATTGAGAGATAATCTTCCTTACCCGCAACCTTTTTTTGACTTCTTAGCCACTGTTGAATTAAATATAATATGCCACAAAGCTTTCCACTGAAAACAGATTATAGCATATGGCATCTTTTGCTTGCAGATTTGGAAATTTATTGGCTTATATAAATAAGGGAATTTCTTATTACTCCTAGGTATTATTATTATTATTCTATTGTTGTTTCTGCTAAGATTGAAATATGACTTGCAGGTGGTGACTGTTGCCAAATTCCAAGGAGGAGGTGCATTCAATGTTATTCCAGATTCTGTTACAATTGGTGGCACCTTCCGTGCCTTCTCAAAAGAAAGCTTTATGCAACTTAGGCAGCGCATTGAGGAGGTATTGCAGCAGCATTTTGTTTGCAATAATTGAATTTTGAGCTATTTGGCCATTTCATTGTAGTTATGCTTCCTTATGTTACTCCATTATCAACTGCCAAGCATATTTTCTGTTTACTGACAGGTCATCGTAGGGCAAGCTTCTGTACAGAGGTGTAAAGCAAGTATTGATTTCCTTGAGAAAGAAAAACCCTTTTTCCCTCCTACTGTAAATGATAAAGAGTTGCATGAGTACTTCAGAACGGTTGCTGGAGATGTGCTTGGCATTGACAAAGTTAAAGACATGCAGCCATTGATGGGATCGGAGGATTTTGCCTTCTATCAAGAGGCAATGCCTGGATACATCTTCTTTATTGGAATGCAAAATGAGTCACGTAAAAAGCTTCAATCTCCACACTCACCCCTCTTTGAAATTAATGAAGATGTCCTTCCTTATGGTGCTGCACTACATGCATCATTGGCCACTGGATATCTCCTTAAGTTACAAGCAGAGCATCCTTTTCCAGCGGAAAAACATCATGATGAACTGTGAGATGCCTGACTTCACAGTCAATATATATTTAGTTGACTTGAAAAGCCATGAAATATTTTTTCAGATCAACATTCTGATGCTGCTCCTTATGTAGATAATCAATTATTCAAATTAAATATTTTTTTGCAACTACTTGCAACAAAGCTGGTTGATCAAATATCAAATCATTAAGGCCTTTGGAAATTCAGATTTTTCTAATATCAAATGGGATCAAAAGATTTGAGTTTTTTTTTTTTTTTTTTACTTGATCTAAGATATTATTGATGTCCCTACACGTAAAGTGGAACAGTATTTGCAGAAATTCTGTAACTTGGGAAAGGGACAGCAGAACATGATTTTTTCTCGACTTCATGAGTTTTTCTGACCCCTTAGAATGAAATTATTACGTAGGTGATGCTTGTATGTCGCGCAGTTTGAATAATCAACACGCAATTGATTGTTCAAATTAAACCGGTTTCAATTTAGAGTGTGAATTATCAATATAGAGAAAACAAGCAAAAACTTCAATTTGGTTAATAACAGTGAAAGTCATTTTAAACAATATTTAAACAATTATTTACGCTCTAAGGAGTTAACTTACCTTGCAATAGTTGCTCCAACCTACACCAAATTTGCACTAAACTATGCTCCTCTCTCATCCTCGTCGATCTCAACTTATCTCACCATACTGATATTCCCCCTTTCAACTTATAAGCAATAAATTGTACCTTTCTATTTTCAGAGAACTGAGTATACTCGAAGAACTAATCTATTTCAGCCAACCAATCTGAAAACTCTTTAATATTAGGATCACCATTAAAGCTAGGATATCTATCTTTAGTTTGTACTCGTCATCTCATTTGTAGTTCAGTTGCCACTGTTTTCCACCTCTCTGGTTTCTGTTTCTATAAAAAATAAACAAAAGCTTCAATTTGATTAATAAAATTGAAAAACCATGTTAAATAAATCCTAAAATAATTATTTATATTTTCTTGGGGTTGAAAATTGCCATTTTCACAGACATAGTCGTGTGAAGGAAGACGCAGGCTGTGTCTCTGTGAATTAGTTTGCTCAGCCTCAGGCACAGACATGTCAAAAACTCATACAGCCGTCCCGCGTCATGAAGGCCGCATATGCGTTCTCCAACTTTGTAACTGAACGTGGACAGGTTATCTGAAGCATTTTCAAAGTGGGTACTGGCGCTGAGTCCCACCCCAACCCAGACACTCTCCAGTAGTGCTGAATAATTGTAGTAGCACTCAATTTTTAGTAAGAATCATCGCACCAACACGGAAGGGAAGAGGGAAAAGTTGGCAGCAATGTATAAAAGTAACCATTTGTTGAAGAAATAGACAAAAGGGCATTTTGATGCATAACCGCTCACCTAAACCTGTGCTGCAGGACCACCTTCTTCACTTGCTCGCATAAGTTTGGTGCATGCAAGGTGAAGGTGGTCCAGCCATTTAATGGGGATTCTACTGCATATTCTCGTTCTGTTCTGTTTTGTTCTTGTTTCAGCAGATGCGTCTAAAGCTTCATATACTCATGCCATCAAAAAGTGTCTCCTAGTGACAGAGAACTTCAACCAACTTAATGACAAAGCAATAAGCATGACCTCTCCCTTTTGGTGTGAAAATTTTCATTAGTCATATTACACAATGCAGAAGGTAGCTGTGCGACAAAGTACTTCCAGTTAAGTGGCAACTGGTGAAGATATGATATCATTAAACATGGATGTTTAAGAGGAGTAATTTAGGAACTATCTATACATCTCAAATGCTTTTCACATCAATGTTTCTTCGGATAGCCGATTAGAATATTTAAAATATGTCACCCAGATGTAAGATAAACTGGGGCTAAGGCTGGCATCTAACTTGCAAGTCTTGCTTGCCCCTGGTATTTGCTATTGAATCAGTCTAACCAACCAAGCCTGTGTCAATACCCAAAAACTTTTGATGCTAAACTTGATAGAGGTTCTAAGGCACTTGGAGCAAACTTTCTTGCAAAAAGATGGCACACTGTTGTTCGCTGGTTATTGTAAGTGCATGATTGTCCTTCAAACATTCTCTTGAAGAATTCCTCTGTGATGTCGGCCTTTCCAAATGTAGCTGGGTGCGGCCCACCCCTTGACCAATCTGTCCAGGTAACTGACCTATTTGCCAAGAGATGTGGAACTTGGATGCTCAACATCGTGGGAAAGTAATGCTCGTCCACAAAACATGAGTGCTGGCAAAAGTCTCTGAACTTAGGGTAGTATGTTGTGTCCTCAACTATGTTCACTGCCAGTCTTCGATTCACTTCAAACCACTGAGGTCCTTTACGCCAATGTTCAAGTGTAACCTCGGGCTGCATGTTCCAATTATATCGTCCTCTGCCTCCTGGACCTTGTTCATCAAATGAGCCCATAAAACTGTGTCGTGATCTTGATATGTATCGATAGATGATACTAAAATTGTGGAGAGGAATGCATGACTCAGACAAGAGGATGAACCATTCATTGGAAATGTCAAGCAATGCATTTGCTAGGAGTCTCCTCTCACCATCACACATGCTCATTTTTCCCCATTCTACTATCTGCAATGAGGGAGCACAAACACACTCATATTTCCAAATAAGATTGTACAAACATAGGAAGCAGCTATTAATAATTGGACTTCCAGCCTAGAAATTATCAGTGTCCAACAACTTCAAAAAAATTGCATTCTCTAAACACAGAATCAAGTCTCCAAAGAATGGCTATAATTTCTAAGATCAGCATGTTTTCAAAAAGACTTGCATGCAAACTCAAGCAGCAAAGAAATAGAGGGAACACTAGAAAAAAGAATACATCAAGCAGCAAACAGATGAAATAAAGTGATAAATTAGGGCTTTGAAAATCATGGTTCACATTAAATGTGGGAACAGATGCATTCTAAAAGCATGTAGCAGAAGCTGCCCTTCCTTGTCCATTCTAATCACTGAACCACAACCTAACCTAATGTCAGCAAATATGTCATGATTCATGAAGCAAAACAAATTTGCATTACTCATCGCTGTCAATAAATTCAAATAGTCCATTCCCCATTTCCTTCTCTTTCTAGACAGACATTATCACTTAGAATGTAGAACCATATTTGACATTATCAAATCATGATCAATAGATAAGTGTCAAAAATGACTTGATCACTTTATGCCAAGCTGATTTTGGATGCAAAAATGAAGGTGATGACATTAGCAGATTTTGTGTGTGTTAGTTTCTGACTTGGGATAGCTATCAAATGCATGCCGTGGTCATCAACCAACACTCACAAGTGTTCTCCCCATTGTTTCACAACCAAAGTGCAATCTATTTGTTTGTTATTATTAGAAAGAGATATTCTTGAACGTCAATAAATTGTCATAATTGATTAACCAGGGCTATTAACCATGTACATGGAATTTCAGTGGTATCCCTTCCAGAATAAATGCTTTAACAGTCCTTCTTAACTGCTAGAAAGGAAAAGAAAAAAAAAAAAATCAAAGTACACAATCTATTCACTAGATCTTGTAATTATGCATACCAGGACTCAAGAACCTCAAGAACCAATTTGACAAATAAATTTCATTATTTTAATCTTCATGCTTTAAGAAAAGAATGATGCTACATATATCACAACTGACAACATAACAAAACAAGGAGGCTCGTAATAAGTAAAGGGACTTGGTGGCATAAAACTGCAGCTTATTGTTCAAAATTTTGGAATATGAATATAACTGCTTCAGAAGTCACTGAAAATTACACCACTAAGCTAATATAGATATGTGCCAAGCCAGAAGAAACTTCAAGGATTCATTTAAAACTATATGTCTATACCTAAATATACTTAATGCTGATAGTTCTACTATCTTCGTGATCACAGTTAACTCTGTGTACAATGCACATCTAGATCATCCATTAAGTAAATAGCTCTAATGGTTTGTGCATATGGCCAAGAAAGAAAGAAAAACTTACATATTTAATAAGAATTCTATTCCTAATACTCAAAAAGCTCGCACAAACTCTATCAATAGGTCATCTAGAGTAGTCATCTGATCTAAGGAGTCAACTCACCTTCTTGATATGGAGAACTCTTTCTTGTCTAGCATTAAGCAAGCTGCAACTTTACCATCGACATTCCATTTGTGTTGATCCCTATATTTCCTAGAGACCCTCTGTTTGCATTGCTTTCTCTTAGTTCAACCAAAATACCTCAGAATACCAATAGAGCCAGAAATGAAAAATTCCACAACTTCAGAGTCAAGTATCATTTCCCAATCATCTTCTAACTATAAAAAGTGGAATCCAAGAAAAAAAAAAATCCAACTCTTAATTTATCATACTGAAATAGAGACATATCCTTAAAAAGATCATAAGGCATACAACATCAATAAATTATAATTCAGGAACCTATATCAGCATCCACTTGGAAAATAAATACTATTAAGTATTAACTGAGCCCCCAAAGAGAAATACAGTAAAATAGCACATTTGCACAGTAACACAAACATAGCACAACGCTAATGAATATAATAAGAAGAGAAACAAGAAATACCTGACTTGGGATTTGTCTCTTGTAAAACACTGATGATTCCGTAAAGTTTCCAACGTATGATGGCAAAGAATGAACATAGATTGAATAAAGCCCTTCATGCCCCTTGAAAAACCTCTCCCAAAGAGGTTTAAATGGCAAGGGTCCTTTTGTCAAGAACATGAAAGCAATCTTTGGAACTCTCCTAAAAGGATATTCCTTTATTTGAGGCACGAAAGAAGCACGCCAAAACAACTCTGTATCATTCATGTTATGCAACAAGTTTGATGGAGGTTTAATCCAATTCTCTAAAGTATTTGGTGGTTCAAAGCAAGGGAAAATTATGTTGGACCTTGCCATAGCAGCAGCAGGTACATCTTGGATGCCAAAATTTCGAAACATATACATACTGAGAGAAATTCCGAGACTCATAGCCAAAAACAACAGGACAAATTGAAGAAGTCTCAGAGGCAAAGGCCTAGTTTGATTGAATCTAAAAGTAATATTAGACTCCTTACCCTCCTCCAGTGCCATCTTCATATCAATTCTATGTGCTGTATTTTTAAAAGAAAATTTAAACCACAAAACACTCTATATGCATAAACCACTCCCCAGCAGCATCTTATAAATAGTTAAATACAATCATAGGGAATCAATCAACTTGAGATTTTAAGCAGAACAAAACTCATATAAAGCATTGCAGGAAATTAAGAAGAAATAAAAAAGGAAAAATCAAAAGTTTACTAAATGGGCAATCAAGAAACACGAAATTAACTTCAAAAAGAACAAAAAGGAATAATTTTTATAATCAAATGGAAAAATTCTCCCTTCCCAGGAATGTTGGCAAATATGGAAACAATATGTAACATAAGTCATATGCCAAAGAAAAAAAGGAAAAGGAAAGAGTGTAGTTACCATGTGAAGTATATAATAATAATAATAATAATGGCGATAATATGATAACGGGTTGTCTTTAGTCTATATAATAATAATAATAACAATCAAGTTTGAATAAATGAGAGAAACGTTCAGGTAACAGATGATCTGTTTCAATTCACACTTTCTGGGCTTTCTTTCTTCTGTTTTTTCAGAGAAAAAATTCTGTTTCTTTGAGTTGGGTATCATTTATTTATCAATGGACAGCACTAATATAGCCATCAGGAAAGGTGAAAAGTGAAGGGTGGGGATGGATTGATGTGATGAAGAAGTTAAAGATTGAAACTTTTCTAGCTCTGGTGACAAGTTAATGAAACTGCAAGGCAAAGAGAAGAGTAAAGAAATAAGGAAAAACAGCAGCAAACTACTGCTGCTGCTGCGGCTTGTGTGTTTCGATGCGTGCTAGTGTTGTCGTGTTGGAGTGACGAAACCTAAGAAGAAGCTGTTTTGTAGGATTTTTTGTCTGTTTCTTTTTAGATTTTGAGTTCTTGCATACTCTCTCTCTCTCTCGTTCTTCTTCATGTGGACCGTGCCTTATTCTTCTGTGTTTTTCTCTCTTTATTCCTTTTACTTTTCTTTGGATTTATTTAAAAAATGGGAAATAGTCTATTTTGTTAACAATTAGTAAATAGCTAAAATAAAATTAATTTTATAAAATTTAATAAAATCAAAATTAACACATTTAAAGAAAATAGCATGTATTTTTAAATCAATAATAAATATAAATAACTAAAATTATTAATTTATTAAATATTAAATGCTAAAATATTCATTGTATTTAGTTGGTAGATATGTAATTTTATCTCTAAATTTTACTTAATTATTTAGTATTGGTTTTTAATTTTTATTTAATTATATTATATATTTTAATTTTTAATTTTATTTATTTCAGTAATCAAATTATTTTATCTAATTTTCAATTTATTTTATATTATATTTTGAATTTTATTTTGCCATCATAATCACTAAATCTTGGATTAATTAAGTTAAAAATAAAAATAAAAAATATAATAAGTTAAACTGGTTAATGAATGGTGTTAAAAAATAAATAAATAAAATTAAAGGTGAAATTATGTATTTAGCCTAATTTTAATACATGATAGTATAAGATTTTAAGGAATTATACTTTGATCTCACAAATAGAAACAATTATATCAATTACAAAAATTTTCTAATTTCTTTTTTAATTTTTTGACCTCTACACATAAGAGGGTGGAGTTCAAGAACTGAACATTCAAGGCAAATGCCCAAAATTTTCCTCTTTCAACTTCTAATAATATGTTGGAGTTATTAGTTGTTAATTTTTAATGTTTTAGAATATATTCCAAATCGAATTAATGATATCAAATTAACATTCCAATTAGCAACAACCATCATATCAGCTAATAGGATTATTATTGTTTATATAATATTTTAAATTTAAACTATAATATATTCAATTTTATTAAATTAGTTATTAAAAACTTCTGTCGTTTTTTATTCTTATCTAAATAGAACAAAATTAACCTAATTGATTCTAAAGTTTGGTAGTCAAAGAAAAAAAAATTTCACATTAATGAAGCTTTTAATTTCTTATTTTGTAATTGCACTCAATTTTCACATTTAATACCCTTTTTCACAGGGACAATAGCAAAGCTAGGAGTTAAAAGTGTTGAGTCAAGTAAGTAAAAATAATTTTATATAATAAATTTATAATAAGAGATTATAAAATATTTAAAAGATTTTATGTTTTTTATTCTTCATTTTAAATTATTATTATTATTATTATTATTATTATTGTTATTATTATTATTATTGTATCTATAAGCTAGCAAGTCAACATCAATGTGTTACGAGTGAATAATTTAATTAAGCTTTACAAAATTTGTTAATTTCACAAATAGAGCGAATCAAGTCTAACTTTTTTATGGGTCAATTTTAAAACTACATAAACTGTAAGGAGTTCTTAGAAATTTTTACAAGTTTTAGAGGGTCAATCAAACCCACTTAACAACAAATGGCTGGCTAAGACTCTAAAACATTTTTGTAATTTTATGTTTTCAGTTCGATTCTTCCGTGAAATATTTTTTTAATTTTTATTTTTTATGTGGATTGTAGCTTTGTTTGGTAATAATGTAATTGAAATTATAAAAATATAATGATATAACATTTTTTGAAAAAACAACAACAAATAGCTCTGCTCTTACTCCTCATGAATTACACTTTTTTTTTTCATTAATTTCTGTAATTAAAATTTAAAATTAGAAATAAAATGTTTAGCATTATTTGTATTTATTTTTGGAATGGATGTATGAATATGATGCCCTTCATTCAACAATACATTCATAGTGCTCATTAACTTATTAACAAAACTCAATTAATCGAAACAACTAAATAAATTATTTTTTTTTAAATTTTTAAATAGTATAATAATCTAATTGAAGGTTATTAAAATAATTAATATCCGTAAAAATTGATTTGATTTGGTTGGTTGGATTTTTTTTTTTAAAAATTTTAATTTTTTTAATTTGTCTTGATTCAATTAATTTAGTTCAATAAAAAAATTTAAAATTAACTGAACTAGTTGAATATTCGTATTATCAATGTTATAATTCTTTTTTTAATTAATAGAAATTTCATATGATGTAAATTTTTTAATAAATTCTTTAGTAACTAGCTAGTGTTGATTCTAGCAAGTGCTGAAACCATGCATTTATCAAAGGAGGGACCAATGGAATTTCCAAAGAAAGAAAGAGTGTACATATTTAATGAAAATTTAATTGAGTAAAAATTCAATGCAATTCATTGATTTAGATGCCTAACTACGCCCACTATTTAATTTCGTTTATGATGAAAATGCTTACTATTTAATTCCATTTATGATGAAAATGCTCATTAATATATAGTATTAAGTTGATGTAGAATTATGCATACATGGTCCTAAACTGCATTAATATTAAGAATATCAATGGACTGATTGGGATCGGATTTTAGCCTAAAAATTTTAGGAGTGAGATTACAATTACCTGCATTTTTTTATTAATAAATATATTTATAGCAATTATTTTAATATACTAAATTTAATTCTTAACTACTAGTATTAAATAACAATTCTTCATCAAAGAAAAATATATTAATATATTCAAATATGCCAAAAACTGCATTCCATTGTACAAAGGTGGCCTAATTCTAAATGTTTATAGTTCTTTGTTCGATGTAAATGTAATTGTGTGACCATGATTTCAGTGATACCGTTCACATAAAATGTACTCAATTGGCACATAATGATTATTATACAATATCTATTCATCATTTTGCATTATAATACCATTACAAGAACATATGCCAATCGAACTGACAACATCTGAACTGGAATGCAATTTGCATTACAAAATTTCTCTGCCTTGAATGCAAGAAAATTTGTCCTTCTCCTTCAAAAGTAATTCCAAACTAATAATTTACTCATCAGGCAAAATAAAGCTGCAAAGTATTAAAAGTGTTAGAACCCACCAGTTCTTCATGAATCTTCGCTTCTCTGAAGAGTTGGGTCCTCTCTTCTTCCCAAATCAACAACTGATAAAACACAAAAACGGCAAACTCGCTCAATTGCTTGCTCTAGGAACAATTTCAAGATTGATGGACTGAAAATTGTGACAAATTGCCGTTCAGAATTCAACATTTTAACGATGAGACGTGACTTTCCACTCAATTCTTGATTCAATCAAATCATATCAGAAGATGCTTGAAACAATTTCAAGATTGATTAACCAAAACTAGTAATAAAACCTCTGATGAACTTTCTATTCAGTTCCTGCTTCATTCAGTTATATCACAACATGCTCGAAGCAAAATTTTCAAGCTTGAAGGACTCAAACTAGTAATAAAACCCAATTCAAAGTTGCAACATTTTTTAACAGAGAAAACAATAAAGTCATGACCTCTTGCTCAATTCTTGCTCCAATATCACAAGATGTTTGAAGCAATTTTTTATGGTTGATGGACTAGAACTAGCAATAAAACCCAGTTCGAAATTCAAGATTTTTAAAACGAAGGTCACTATCTAATAACAATCAAGCATGAGGAAAAAGAGCAGACCAGCAGTGACGGCCTCTGGGCTTCTTCTTCTTCTTGTCTTGTTTAGCTACTTTTGGTGTTTGGCCTCTCACTTTCCCCGCACGGGCAACTCATCCATGCAACTTACCTGCAACACAAAAACATCAAAAGCACCCAATTCAATTAAATAAGATTTTTGTAAGAAAGATGCAATTTTGATGACAACCCTCTAAAGTTGGAGAAATTTTTGGATGACCTAATTCACCACGTAAAATTATGAATCATGGTTTTAAATTACGACCATTACGTAACATGATGGCTGTTATTTCTAAATTTCTGAGGGTGCTGTGACCGATTTCATTGATTAATAATGTTGAAAAAATAATTGAAGAATAACGGCCGCGACAACTGTGACATAAAGGTAAAGGATGTTATTGACTGATATTTACTGTGAAATAACATGACAATTGCAATTATTATTTATTTGATTAATTTTTTCATATTTTTATTCAAATCATAAAAAAGATAAAAAAAAATATGGTCAAATTTTGAACCTGAATAGTTGATCTAAGATTTTAAATACATTGAAAATTTAATATAATAAAAAATAAAAACTATTAAATATTTATATATATACCATATTAAAATGTCGCTAAAAAAAATATTTGGAGTTTTAGATCACTAAAAATAGATCATCACTTCATTATTAGATTGAAAAATATATGTAATTGTCTGATTCCTTAGGGAGTGGTGGTAAGGGCATTGCTTGCCCCTTTAAGGATTGATGGTTCGAATCCCACTCCCACCCTTTCACAATATCCAGCTCTAATACTAATCTAACATACTAATTCCGGCTGTTACCGAGCTTGTCTATCAAATATATATATATATATATTGGAAAAATAAATATTTAAAATGAAAAAAATATATGTCAAAATTTCAACGATAATATATTTGAACTTGTTTATTATTTTTTAAATTATAAACAAATAAATATAGTTAACGAAAAAATTATATAACTCACTTATATAGCTATATATCCCACAATATTCATAGGGCATCTTATGCAAATAATAATGTTGTCCTCTAATTGAATGACTAAACTTTTTATGTCCTCCAAAATCATATCAAACTTTCTTCAAAACAAAAACTATATCAAACTAAGATATATATATTTCCTAACACAGGGCAACCCTTATATAAGAAGTGCAGAACAAAATCATAAAGAACAATAGAATTTGCCTCCACGGCTCCACCGTTACTTTGGAAGCTACTGTCATGTGATGTGAATTAATGAATCTTCAATGGAAGAATCTATTGGTGAAAATAATGGTGTCACAGCTCCTGAAAAATTTCAGTTATTATTTACATTATCAAAACATGATAAATAGATATTTAAATTGTCAAAAAAAAAAAAAATTATGTCAAAATTCCAATGATAGTTTATTTGACTTTTTTTTCTTTTTTATATAAACTATATATAAAAAAAGTAAAGTCAACAAATAAATTATATCACTCGCACTAGTATATACTTTATAGATGTTATATTAATTGGAAGAGTCTTCACTCTTCAGTGAATACATCAACCAACAACAACAAAAAAAAAACCTTACACAAATGTTGCTCTCTCAATTTTGGTGCTCATTCATAAACACCCTTAAAAAAAAAAAAAAAAAAAAAATCTTCCATAAACACCAATTAAAGTTGAAGTCATTAATTATCACTCCACTCTAAGTCTCAACTCTCATCTTAAGCCTTAAGTCTCATCTCCATTTGGTAAGTTGCTGTTTATGTTTATTTAATTTAATTATTGTGTTCTTTTATTTATTGTCATAATGTCATTAAGTCAATCTAAGATATTAAGGCCCCATTTGGATTAGCTATAGTTGTTGTTGTTGCTATTTGCTATTGTTGTTGTGGTTAAGTTAGTTGTTGTTGTTGTTGTGTTGTTGCTGTTTAGATTAGCTGTTGAAGCTAATATCAAATGAAATATAAATAAAAATATGTAAAAATTCATTTCATTTCCATTCAATTTACATATTAAATTTGTATCTTGACAATTATTAAAACAAATATCTTCAAAGTATTAATTTGGAATACATAATTTTTTCTTTTAAATTAAATTGTGAAAATAGTGTTGTTAACTTGTTAGTGTTATTCTCATTTTCAGTAGAATTATATTTTTGGGTTGGTTTGGACTATTATAGTCTCCACGTATATTTATTGGTTTTTTTTATTATTTGACTAATATTACATGATGTGACAAATTAATTTTTGTAGCAATAAATATGTTTTAATATATTTTGTCACTACATTTTTATTATGACAATATTTCTTGTAGTGAAGTAAATACCTATTGTTATTATTAATGTAACACATCAACTATAATGTGTCCTATTATAGATATATTTAGTTCTATTGTATTTTATTAGATTTTAATAATAAAATTCAAATCATTGTAGGAAAAAAATATAAATGCCTCGATCAAGCAATTAAGAGCTAGGATCAAAGCTTAATAGTGACTTGGGATGAAATTTTGCTACTCCAACTTGGAAGAAGGGAGAGCTACTTTGCAATTTTTGTCATAAAAAAATAATTGGTGGAATAACTTGACTAAAGCAATAGTTAGCTCACATGTAGGGTCAAGTTGAATCTTGCAAACAAGTTCCACAATAGGTGAGAATCAACAGGTGCTGATAAAAGATTTTGAAGAAGTAAAAAGAAAAAAGAAAAAGACCTTGAAGACGAAATTATGAGGATGAATGAAGAAGAGGACATGGATGAAGATGAGGCATTTGAATAAGCCATACATGAAAGCATAAGGAAATATAAAGAAGATATGTATAGAAAGAGCAGAGGAGCTACATATGACACATGCAGTAATAGCAACAGTAGTATGCAAGAGTAAGGTGCATGCCTTAATTGTTCATTTAGTGTTCATGAAGTTGGCATAAGGGGCTCAAGATTTCCTCCTGGATCAACACTTGCTTTGTGATTAGCTACTAGAGAGGTTGAGATAGAGAAGAACAAAGTACAAAGCAAGCAACATAAAGTGAACACAAAATGGTTCAAAAGTCAAAAAGAAAAATTAAGAAAGGCATTTGGCAATTTTATAATACATAATAGATTACCTTCTTCAATTACAAATTCACCTTGGACAAGATTGTCAGAACTGCTACTAAAGTCAGACCTAACATACCTCCACTAACTCGGTATGAGATTGCAGAGGTATTTCTTTTGCAAGAATATAAATTGATTAAAAAATATATTTCATCTTTTGAATCCATATGGAATGCACGAGGTGTCACTATTATGTGTGATAAATGAAGTGGAACAACTAGGATGACAATAATTAATTTTTTGATTTACTCCAATTGTGGAACACAATTTTACAAGTTAGTTAATGCCTCACTTGTTTCGTCTAAAGATGCTAACTACTACTTCATTTAATGAAAAGTGTTGTTCAAGAAATGGGTCCTGAAAAAGTTATTCAGATAGTGACTGATATTGAAGCTGCAATGAAAGCTGGTGGAAAAAAGTTGATAGATGAATTTCTCCATTTATATTGGATTGCTTCTCCTGCCCATTGTATTGATTTAATTTTGGAAGATTTCGAGAAATGAAAAAAAATCAAAGAAGATATTAATAAGGCTAAAATAATTACCCTGTTTATGTACAATTACAATTGGGTATATAATTATATGAAGAAATTTACTAAAGGTAAAGATCTTCTTCGATTTAGTATTGCTAGATTTGCCACAAACTTCATTGCTATAGAAAGTATTATGTGAAACAAAATTGGCTTGACAAATATATTGGAGTCTAAAGGTTGGTTGGCTTCAAAGTATGGTAGAGCTACCAGTGGGCCAACTTTTAAAGTTAAGGAAATCATTTTGTGCTTGTTAATTGAGGGTAGAAAATTTTAGCAAAAAGCAAATGAAGTTCTTAAAGTTCAAGAGCCTTTTTTAAAAGTTCTATAGTTAGTGGATGGTGATGAAGAGCCAACAATAGGATTTATATATGAAGCAATAGAGAGAGCAAAATTAGCCATAAAAGAAAATTGTAAAAGTTATGCCAACTATTAGAGGATCATTGATGAAAGATGGAACTTCCAATTGCATCATGATTTGCATGCAACATGTATTTTCTAGTTTTTACGTGTAGTAAACTAGTAATAAAACTTATTATTAAAAAAAGTAAGATTTTTATTATTGTATAACTAAAATTTATTTGTTTATTTTTTAGGATACTTTCATAATCCACAATTTCAATATGGAAAACATGACATTGAGAAATATGGAGAAGTCTATTTTGGACTAAAGAAAGTAATTAAAAGGTTGGAGCCGAATATTGATAATCAGGCTAAAGCATTGAACCAAATAAGTAATAAATAAATATAAATTATGAAATTTATTATGTATATGAAATTTAATGTGAATTATTCTTTCATTTTCACGTCAAAATTTACTAATTTAGTAATTATAATATTTATCATATTAACCATTTCCATATTTATTTGATAGGTAATGATTTTTCAAGATAAGATGGAAAGTTTTGGTACTATATTGGCATAGAGAGCCATTATATTCACAAATCCTGGTAGTAATTCTTTATTCACTAATTCAAAACAAGTTTTTCTTTAGGTTTTCACATTAACAATTTAAGTTTAACTAATATATTATTTTTATGAAATTCAGCTGAATGGTGGATTTAGTATAGTGAAAGTGCTCATGAACTTAAAAAAATTACTGTAAATGTATTGAGCCAAACAACTTCAATATTAAATTGTGAAAGAAATTGGTACACTTTTTCATTGATACATAAAAAGACAAGAAATATGTTGATATATTAAAAGTTGCATTCACTTGTTTTTGTGCATTACAATATGAGGCTTAAAATCAGAAATGCTACTGGGAAGAGTCAATAAGAGTTAGAAAAAAGTTATAATCCAATTAATTTGGATTATATCTTTAAAGAAGATGACCCTTTATCTCCTTGTAAAGAAGAAAGAGAATCTCCATTACTGGATGGACAAGACAATACATGAATAAATGAAGAAAATGATGATAATACTTCTCAAGCTTAATATAGAAGTGAAGGTCCTAGTGGTGGAATATTAAGATCAAGTCCTAATGGTGGTGGTGGCCATAGTGTTGATAGTGACGATGACGACAATGATGATAGTAGTCATCTTACTGATGGTAATGATAATAGTGGGCCACCAAATACAAGTGGAGAAACATGTATACCATCAACTTATCCTTATGATCGCGATGTCTATTTTATTCAAGGTGATGTTGGTGCCTCCACCCATAATCCTACTTCTCCTTCTCCTCTTCCTCCTTCAATAGGCACTTATCATCAATCTCATGGTGATTTTTACCCAATGCCAAGTGCTGAGTCTGAAGACAATTATAATAGATATGATTATGGTGATAGCTTCGACTCTATAAATAACTATGGACATGGATATAGTTATGATGTTAGTAGTTATGAATCAAGCTATTATAACCAATATCCATTTATGACTATGCCTCAACCTCTGCCTCATCTTTGACTATATCCATTTATGGATATGCTTCTACCTCAACCTCAGCTTCAACTTTTACATCACCAAGATGATGATAATGATCAAACTAATTTTATGGATGCTTTGTTTGGGCCTTCAAGAACTACATTCTTCTATCATGAAGATGGGAGTGCAACTCAATTTACACCCCATAGGCGCTCTTTCTGGCATTAAACTACTAATAATACTATAAATGTGTAATTTTTTAGACTCTTTTTCTTATTTTGTAGTATATTATAAACTTTTATTAGTGTGTGTATGCTTATTATATGGAATCATAAATTAATTAATGCATTTATGATATTTTATATGTATGATGATTATATGAGGCTATGAGCCAATAGAATACATACATACATACATATATATATATATATATATATATATATATATATATATATATATATATATATATATATATATATATATATATATATATATTTTATGGCAGTTATACTTATTAGATAATTTTATGTTTATATTCAAATGAACATCTTCAAATTCTATTTATTTCAAATATTTGAATTTTTTTTAAAAAATTTTTTGCCTCGACAGGCCGTTACTGTTACGTTATCGTTGTGACGGGTCCGTTATCATTACACATGATTGCAACTATGATTGCGGCCACTATCGTTATTTGAAACCATGTTATGAACTCTTTATAATATTAATAACATGTGGCATAATTAATTGATATTTTTAATTTAAAATTTAAATATTTAACTATGATTACTTTTGATGCATTTATTAATCTTATATATATATATATATATATATATATATACACATGAGGGGGGAGGCAAAATTATGAAAGAGGCTTCAGTCATTATTATATAAAAATTGGATAATTTAGTTAGTTACTAATAAAAATAAAATAAAATAAATTAAAATATAATTTTAATTTGATTGAAAGCCTATTTCCAATTTTAATTATAGGATTTCTATTTAAATTAGGACTAATGTTTAGATATATTAAATACAGTTGTATTTAAATTATGCATTCCTATCTGAATTAAGATTAACGGGTAAATTAAGTCTATAAAAGACAAGCACTTTATTTCATAATTACATCACTTGAAAATATTTTCAAAGAGAGTTTATAGTAGGTTTTATATTTGATGAAATCTACTTAATGCATATCTTGATTGATCGTAACTGTATATATGTATGTTTCAACGACAACAAAACTGAAAAAATATTACGTGATGAATTTTACTTTTTTTTTTTTGTAATTTGTATGTATTGTTTTTATTATAATTTCATGTTGTGGCCCTTTAATATTAATGCATGTCTTTTTTTTCCTACTGAGCTTGCAAATTCTGATTGCTAATAGAATTCAAAAACACATGTTTTTTAATTTCTTCTCATGATCTATTTTTAGTTATAGCTATAAACACATGTTTATTTCATAACTTTTTAAAAATGCCTTAGGGGGGGGGGGTGAATAAGGCTAATAAGGGTTTTAGAAAAAAAAAATGATTTTAAGGAATTAAACAAGAATTGAAAGAATGTTAAGAAGGAAGAATGAAGAATACAATGATTTAAGGAGTTCGAATTCAACAATAATCCTATATTTCCACTTAACTTATTCCAAAGTTAGGATTTTCAATCACCTACATCTTATTCCAAAGTTAGGATTTTCAATCACCTACATCTTATTCACAAGATTTAGAATACACAAAAGTTTTACGATTCACTTTTACAACCTTACAACTTGAGTTATTAAGGCTCACTCAAAAATCAAATCCTAAGTGTTTTAATGGACAACACTTAGACCAATTTCTTTTAGAATAGAATCTCACTTCCCATTTTCTTAATCTCAGAAAATAGAAGAATAAGAATGTCTATTCTAGCACTCACAAACTCTCATAAGAGTTACACAAATACAAAAATTGTTTAAGAGAGAATTTGAGAGCTTAATTGAATGTTTAAGAGAAAATGAATGATAAATTAGTTTCTTAAACTTTCAATTAAACTCTAGGAGTTGTTTATTGTCACGACCCAAAACAGGGGCCATGACCGGCGCTAGGGAACGGGAATTCTTTCGAATCCGGAACCCGTAGCAAGCCTAAAAAAATAAAATAAAGCATGCCACAATAACAGTAAAAATATAATAAATGCAGCGGAAAATAAAATCATAAATATTACAATATCATCCATATCAACTGGATTCAATTCAAAACTCATCACATCACATATATAATCTCATAAATGTATAATCTTTATACAAATCCAGTTTTACTATAATACATCTCTTTAAAAAAATACTTTAATTCACAACTACTGAAAATCACAACTACTGCAGTGTCTAGATAAAATAAATAAGACTCAAGTATACAAGTTACATAAAGAAGCCGGGGCGGAAGAAATTCGGCGTTTCAACCTGCTACTGAGGTCTGAAGAAGTTGACTCTCCTGAAAAATAGTCAACGGAGGGGAGTCAGACCTCACTGAGTGAATTACTATAATATATATACATACACTCTAAGTGATAATGCATACAGTCAACAGTATATAAGTAATATGTATATATACAGGCAAGTTCATACAGATGCAGAAAAATCATTTTATATATTTTGTCTGAAAATCAATTTTTATGAAGGATCACATAGAACCCTAGAATATCGCAACCTCAGAAAAATAGTGTTAAACAACACTCTAGCCATACAGGCTCACTGATTCCAAATATATCCACTTAATCCATATGGACAGTAGACTGGCCCCGAGACACTAAGTCAACTGAGCTCCAGCAGTCTGACTGCCAGTGTGATTGGCCCCGAGACACTTGGTCAACCGAGCTCCAGCAATCACACCCAAACCACATCTCACATATCAATAATCATAATCAAATCAATATCCACAAATAGTCAGTAATAAAGCCTAAATACTATAGGCGTACCGGTACGTACTCGGTCCTAGTGCTGCCCACTAGGTAGCACGTTCTATTGATATCCTTCATTAATAAATAATAAAACATTCATTCACAAATACATGATGCATGAATTTAAATAAATCAACAATATAAACCATATATATACTGGAAATATACCAAACATAAACCAGGTATATTTTGAGTATATATATGTCAAATGAATTCAATCAAATCATGAATTAAACTAAAAATATATTTAAAAACATTTTAAATATATTTTATTAATAAAACATGTATATAATTTATTATATACCAAAAATATACCAAAAATATACTTGAATATAAATCATATTATTTATGCATATTCAGTCAAAATAAAACATGCATTTTCTAAATCATGCGTCCTAAGCATATATATATAATATAGTAACTCACCTAATGCGCTCCACGAGACAGGTCCGACGGGCCTGGTCCACTAACCCTCGGTCTCGGCGCAACTAAACAATAAATAATTAATCGATATCAGAATAACCCTAACAAAAATCCTAGAATTCAATCTAGAGTATTCAACACAGAATCGGAAATTAGGGTTCGACTGGATATCACGTTTTACGAGAATTCTACCGAAAATCCGGCAGAACCTCCCCTGTAAAACGGACATCTCTCTACTCAAAAGAGTAGAGCCGACCCTGCAAAGAAACACACTTCAAAAATAAACACCACAATCAATCACAACCCCTCGGTCGGACTCCAAACTACAGTCCACCGACCAGGGTCCACAAAACACCGAATATATATTCAAATATACCAAAAAATATCCTTAAATCACAGAAATACATTTTATAAATAAAATTACATAATTGACCTTGAAACACTATAAAAATCGATTAAAACTCATTTTATTTGAAAAACCGTATATTATATATATAATTGAAAATAATTCCCGAAAAATAGTTTTAATTAGTTAAAAATACTAAATATTTTGTAGAAATCATTTTTATACCTTAAATAAATATTAAAACCAATTAAATTACATTTTTAGACCAATTTAGGGTAAAATTACCAAAATACCCCTATATATATATATACCTAAATTACTTCAAAAATTCACCAAAAATCATACAATTATCCAAAATTAATTTTCTCAACATATTTATCAATAATATCAATAATTAAACTTAATTAACCAATTAAATTCAATTTAAAACACAATTAACTTAATTTTACAAAATCACATAAACTTCAATAATTAAAAATAAATACTTAGAAATTCATAAAAATTCCAAATAAATTTCTATAATTCATTTCAACACCTAATTCAACCATAAACTCCAATTTCATAATTTAAATAATTAATTTCCGAAAATTAGAAAATAATATTAAAATATTCACAAATACCCAAAAATCCAAAAAATCTCCCAAAAATTCTACAAAAATTCATACATGAAGATTAAGCTACCAGGAACAACATTGTGAAGGAATTTTCCATGAATCATCAAAATCGAAGCTCAAAAAAATCGAAAACACCCAAAGAGGCTGAAATCTTCAAATCGAAACCTAAGCAATTCTAGACCATTTTAGCTCAAACCAAAGCTAGAATAACACTCACCGGAGCTCAAGGAGAAGATAGAGACTGGCGGTGTCGAAAACGGTGGCCGGAGGAGGGAGAAACGGCGGTGAGAAGATGGTGGTCGGCGTCGGGCGGAAGAGAAAGAAGAAGAAGAAGAAAAAGAAAAAGAAAGAAAAGGAAAGAAAAAGAAAAAGAAAAAGAAAGGAAAAAGGAAAAGAAAGAGAAAAAAGAAAAAAGAAAAAAAAAAAATAAATTAAAATAATTAAATATAATAAATAATTAATAATAAAATAATAAATTTTAATAATTTAAATAATAAATAAAATAATCAAATAATAATAAAAAATAATAAAATATTAGGGTAATAATAAACCCTAATTAAATAAATATACACACACAGGCTTTATTTAATAATTTAAAAATATGTATGAGTTCATGCAAAACCCGTAAATACATTTAAAATAATTAATAATACATTGTTTACGTGGAAATTTCCCCGAAAATGAAAGTCCCCTGAAAATTTTACGTAAAATATTGAAAATAATAGACAGTAATTAAAATAGGTTTAAAATACATATTAACTCATAAAAATATCGTATAATGCATAAAAATTATTGACACTGTATATCCCGGTACAGTGTAAAAATATTTTTAAAAAAAACACGGGATATTACATTTATTATAGATAAATAACTTAGATTATGGTTGTTTAATGCATTGATTATATCTTTAATGACTTTTGTTAATTTTTGAATCATTTTGGACTTATTTCTATCACAACACCGCTTAGGGTCGTGAGGAGCAAACCTTGGCTTATGAGCATTAGTTTAAGGACCATTGCATTAACAAATGTTCATTAAAAGCTGTTAGGACTACCCTTGAGAGTTAAAGCCTACTCCTTATGTTCGTGAGGGCAACTTATGAGCAATACTGAGTGTTTTGGCAAAAATGAGCTCTTAAGGCATTGTACAAGGTCAGCTTATGAGGTGCTCGTGAGCAGACCACTATAAGTCCAAATTGTATATTTTTGGTATATAATTGTTTCTCAAAGATTAGGGACTTGAATAGATGAGATACCTCATCAAAATGCATATTTATACTCCTTCAAGGAGTATTTCTAACACTATCATTAGCTAACCAAAACCTCCATTTGAGCCATTTTACTAACTTAACATCTATGCCTTCAACAGGACATTTAACAATGAAAAAATCATCAAAGGAAATAGCTTAATTACTCAAACCCCTAGCATGAATAAAATAGGTAACAAACCTATGTATATACTAAAGAGATTTTAAAGCAAGAATTAGAATAGTTTGAGGGGCTTAAATAGGCAAGAATTAGAGTTAAAAATAATCACAAATATGCTAAAAAGTTGTGCAAAAATGTAGGTTACCATTTTAAAAAGGAATCCGTGCAAGAAAGAGACCAAATCCTTGTAAAATAAGTATTTTGGACTGTGTAGACCGTTGGTCATGAGCAACTCGTGATAGACCGAGGTCCAATGATCATAAGCTCATCGACTCATGATGCAAAATGCTGAAGGGCCTTTAAACTTTCAAATATTTTACAATTACATACTAAAAGCATTTTAAATAAGTCCTTAATCATCTAATCAACATTAAATCATATCAAATAGCAATTAAATCAAATGCTATTTCAATAAATATCATAAATTAACAGAAATGAAACATATTAAATTGAAAGATAAAATTTTTAAATAATTATTTTTGACATAATTATTTTTGAATAAAATATATTTAAAAATAAATCATGCAAATGGGAAATCAACAAATCATGTTTTTGTATATGAAATAGATTTGCTTGAATTAAATGATTAATAGACTGAATAAAATTAAATAATTAATTATTTAATAGACAAATTTATTAAAAACAAAATTTATGCATTACAGAAATTAAATTTTCTTGATAAATAATTATGATAGAGTGTTAGATATCAAAAATAAACCGAAACCATACAAATCATGATTAAGCATGAATTTATTAAATGGTATCAAATACAAAAAGTAAACATAAATCATATAAAAGTAATTACATGATCACTTTCGAATCCAGTCATCAACTTGGCAATTTATTAAGTTGTCAAGAGAAACTTAAACCATTAATCATATCAAGCTTATGTTTAATAAAATTCAGTCTTTATTTACTAAGAGGTTTGGTAAGGATGTTTGCTAATTGATGATTTGTAATAACCCTAATTTTTAAATTATTTTATTTTATTATGAGATATGCAGTGTTAATAAATTTTAAAAGTCAAATTTAATTATTTAATTATTTTGTGATTAATTACTATTATTTTATGTTTAATTGGATTTTCTACATAAATATATTATTTTGAAACTCATTATTTTGAACATTTAAATTCCGTCATTTATATTTACTATTTTAGGATAATATTATTTTAATAACATTAATTTGGTGCATGGTTATTTTAATATTATTATTTCTATTATTGTTTTATCAAATTTCACTATTTATGTTGTTATTAAATTATTTCATCATTTGTATTATTATCATTTAAGTGTTAATTTTTTATGTATATACATATATTAATATATGTTTGTGTATTTGTGCATGTGTGAGAATATATATATATATGTGTGTGTGTGTGTATTTTATTTGTGGTGGAGAATTTTTAAACGTAAATTAATATGATATTATAATATATAGTTTAATATAAAGTTAATATATATAAATATACATATATACATACAAAATTGGGAACCAAGCAAAAGAAACACAAAAACATATTGTGCTCCTCCCTCCTCCGTGTGTTGTCCTATTCTGAAGCTTTCAGAGTGCCTCCCTTGACTTTGCCAGATCGCCCTCCTTCCCCTGCCAACTCCGCCACCCTCCTCCTCTTTCCCTGGCACTGGCAGCAAGCTTGACAGAGATAGAGGCTGAAACCTCCATTTCTTTGGCCATCCTTGATTCCGGCCACCATTACTTGCATTTTTAGTGCCGTTCGATCCCTTAAACTCTGATGAGCATGAATCCAACTTCGATTTGAGCTCAAATCATCCATGTCTTGAGTTTTGTTGAATTTTTTATTTTGAGAATTAGGGTTTTCTATTTTTTTAAATTTTATCTTGATGAATCTTGCAAACTCCCTTCACAAAAGTTGTTCCTAGTAGCTTAATCTACATAAATATTTTTTTTTGAATTTTTGGAATTTAATTTAATTTTTATGAATTTTTGAATATTTTATTATTATTTATTGAATTTTCGTAAATTAATTTACTAAATTATAAATTTGGTATATTTGGTGTTATTATAAATTTTTGTTAATTTTAGTGTTGAGATAATAATTTTTGTGATTTTTATGTAATTTTTATAAATATTTTTAGTTTATGTCAATATTAGAAAATTAGGCTAAAATTTAGTTTTTGTTGAAATAATTATTTAATAATGTGTTTTAGTTGATATTAGTAATATATATATTGAGAAAATAATTTTTATGCATTTATATAATTTTGATAGAATTTTAGAGTAATATTAGTATTATTAAGGATATTTTGAATTATTAGGGTAAATATGTAATTTTTTTTAAAATTATAGCTAAATATTAGGTTTTAGTTGGTTTTATATTTATTTAGGATATTAGAATGATTTTTACAAATTATTTACTATTTTTAACTAATTAATACTAATTTTTAAAAGTTATTTTCAAATAATATATTATATATTATTTATTTACTAAATTGGTAATTAAATGGGTTTCTAGTAATTTTTAATATGTATTTAGGCTATTTTAGTTATTTGAATATGTCACGACCCAAAACAGGGACCATGACCATTGCTAGGGAACGAGAATTCTTTCGAATCTGGAACCCGTAGCAAGCCTAAAAATAAAATAAAACATGCAATAGTAATAACCATATATAATGCAGCGGAAATAAAAGTCATAAATATAATAATAACATATGCACCAACTGGATTTAAATCAAATCTTCATCATCACATATATATAAAATCTTTTAATACAATTCCAGTTCAAATATAATACAACATCTCTTTAAATATTTAATGACTACTGCAGTGTCTAGATAAAATAAAACTCAAGACTCAGGGAAGCAGTTTACACAAAGAAGCCGAGATGGAAGAAATCCGGCGTACAGGCTTGCTACTGAGGTCTGAAGATGATGACTCTCCTGAAAAATTAGTCAACGGAGGGGAGTCAGACCTCACTGAGTGAATTACTATAATATATATACACGCACACTAAATGATAATGCATACAATCAATAGTATATATCTAATATGTATATATACAGACAAATACATATAGATGCTGTAAAATCATTTTATATATTTTATTGAAAATCATCGTTTATGAAGGATCAAATAGAACCCTATGATATTGCAACCTCAAAAATAGTGTTAGACAACACTTTAGCCATATAGGCTCACTTATTCCAAAATATTCACTTATTCCATTTGGATAGTAGACTGGCCCCGAGATACTAAGTCAACCGAGCTCCAGCAGTCTGACTGTCAGTGTGATTGGCCCCGAGACACTTGGTCAACCGAGCTCCAGCAATCACACTCCCAAATCATATCACACATCAAATATCAAAACCAATCAATATCCACAAATGGTTAGTAATATAGCCTAAATGCTATAAGCGCACCGGTACGTACTCGGTCCTAGTGCTGCCCACTAGGTAGCACGTTATATTGTTATCCTTCAATGATACATATAAAACATTCATTCATAAATCAATGATGCATGAATTTAAATAAAATAACAATATAAACCATATATATACTGGAAATATACCAAAAATAAACTAGGTATATTTTGAGTATATATACGTCAAATAAATCCAATCAAATTACAAAATAAACTAGAGATATATTTGAAAACATTTTAAACACAGTTCGTTAATAAAACATGCATATAATTTAATATATACCAAAAATATACTTAAATACTAATCACATTATTTATGCATATTTAATGAAAATAAAACATATTTTTCTAAATCATGCATCCTAAAGCATATATATATAAAATAGTAACTCACACTGAGTGCGCTCCACAAGATGGGTCCGACGGGCTTGGTCCACTAGCCCTCGGTCTCGGCGCAACTAAACAAACAATAAATAACGACGAAATCAGAATAAACCTAACATAAAATCCTAGAAACTCGATCTAGAATATTAAACACAGAAATAGAATTAAGGTTCGCCCGAACATCATGTTTTACGAGAATTCTACCGAAAATTCGACAGAACCTCCCCAATAAAACGGACATCTCTCTACTCAAAGAGTAGAGTCGACCCTGCAAAGAAACACACTTTGAAAAATAGGCTCAACCACACATCCACAACCCCTCGGTCGGACTCCAAACTACAGTCTACCGACCGGGGTTCACAATTCACAGAATAATATAAAAATACCAAAAATACCCTTATATCATAGAAATTCATTTTACAAGTAGAAATTACATAATTAACCTTAAAACACTGTAAAAACCGATAAAAATTCATTTTATTAGAAAAATCGTATATTATACATATAATTGAAAATAATTCACGAAAAATAGTTTTAATTAGTTAAAAATACCAAATAATTTGTAGAAATAATTTTTATACCTTAAATAACTATTAAAACCAATTAAATTACATTTTTAGACAATATAGGGTAAAATTACCAAAATACCCCTATATATATAAATATACTAAAATTCATTCAAAAATTCACCAAAAATAGTATAATTATCCAATATTAATTTTCTCAACATATTTATCAATAATATCAATAATTAAACTCAATTAACCAATTAAATTCAATTAAAAACATAATTAACCTAATTTTCCCAAAATTACATAAACTTAAATAATTCAAAATAAATACTTAGAAATTCATAAAAATTACAAATAAATTTCTATAATTCATTTCAACACCTATATTTATCATAAAACACAATTTAATAATTTAATTAATTGATTTTCGAAAATTAGAAAATAATATTAAAATATTCAAAAATACCCAAAAATCAAAATAATCTCCAAAAATTCTACAAAAATTCATACATGTAGATTAAGCTAAGGGGAAAAAAATTTGTGAAGGAATTTATCATGAATCAATCAAATTGAAGTCCAAAAAATTCAACCTAATATGGCCGAAATCGAAAATTCGAAACCTAAGCAAATCAAGACCATTTAAGCTCAAACCAAAGCTAGAATCATACTCACCGGAGCTCAAGGTGAAGAAAGAGACCAGTGGTGTCAAAAATGGTGGCCAAAAATGTCGTGATCGACGGTGAAGAAGAATTCGGCTTCTCCGACCAAAACCGACCTCCTGACGCCGGAAACGGCTGCTACAGGCGGCAAGGAAGGCTGGGGAAGGTGGTAGCACACCGGACGGCACACCATCGGCAAGGAATCGGCGTGACAGGCGGCGGAACGGCGATGAAGGCAATCGGGGAAGGAGTTCGATCGGGGGCAAAAATGTAATTTTCCAAAAGTTGATTTTTTTGACTTATAATATGTATATATATATACTTTACACTATATAATAAAATAATATTAAATTAAAAACATTAAATATACACCACACACTTAATATTTAATATTTTAAAATTTAATAATAAATAAAAATAATTAAATAACAATAAAATTAATAAACAAATAATAAAATATTAGGGTAATATATTAAACCCTAATTAAATAAATATATATACACATAGGCTTTATTTAGTAATTTAAAAATACGTATGAGTTCATGCAAGTCCGTAAATCTATTTAAAATAATTAATAATAAAATATTTATGTGAAATTTTCCCCGAAAATGCAAGTCCCGGGAAAATTTTACGTAAAGTACTCACAATAATACACAATAATTAAAATAGGTTTTAAATACATATCAACTCGTAAAAATATCATAATATATATACAAAATTATTAACACTGCATATCCCGATGCAGTATTAAAACATTTAAAAACACGAGATATTACAGAATATATAAAGTGATTTTTTATTAATTTATATCAAATTATCGAGAAATTGGATTTTTAATAATATTATATTATTATTTTGGGATATTTATGTAATTATTGTGAAATTAAGTATATTTAGTGTTAGATATGTAATATTTTAATATTTTGTGGATATTTTTGGCATTTATTGATTTTTAATATATTTATTATATTATTTTGATTTTTGGTGAATTGTAGACCTCGGTTAGGGAATTGTGCACTTCGTGATCCCAACCGAGGGGTGTGTGAATTCTAGTTTTAGAAGTACATTTTTCTTGTAGGACCGTCTCTATTTTTTAGTAGAGAGATGACCATTTTACAGAGGAGGTTCAACCAAATTTTTGATAGAATTCTCATAAAACGTGACATCGGGTCAATTCTGAATTCTGTGTCTGTCTGTGTTCTGTATTCTTAGATTGAGTCTCTAGAAGTTTAAGTTAGATTTATTCTTATTTTCATTATTATTTTATTTGTTTAGTTGCGTCGAGACCGAGTCTTAGTGGACCTAGTGTAATACCCCTGATTTTTAAATTATTTTATTAAATAATGAGATATGCAATGTTAATAAAATTTAAAAGTTAAATTTATTTATTGATTTTGCTATTTTATGATTAATACTTATTATTTTATGTTTAAATATTATTTTTAATGTAAATATTTTATTTTAAAATTTATTATTTCAGATGTTAATATTTTAATAATACTAATTTATGTACGTTATTATTTTTATCAACCTACATTATTGATTTTATTATTAAATTTTTATATTAGTATTATGGATATTATTATTTTTAATAAATTATATTATTTGTATTGTTATCATCATTATTTGTTTTTAATTGCTTATGTAAGCGTTATTTTATGTGTATTTATTATCATGGTTATTATTATTTTCATTATTATTATCATTAGTATTATTTTTATTGTTTAATATTATTATGAACATTATTTTATTAATAGTATTGATTTTAATTGTTGTTAATTTTATATATTGTGTATATTATTGTGCATGTATGTGTACCTATATATATATATATATTAAGGGGCAGGAACGTCTTTTTGCTGGTCAACCTCCTTTCTTCCTCTTCTTCTTTTCGTTGCTTGTCTTCTTTCCTTTTATTTTTTTTTCTTTTCCTCTTCTGTAAATTTTCTAGCTCCTGCTCAGAACACTGAGCCAGCTTCTGCCACCCCTGAACCTTGCCATCAACTATTTTCCTTCTCATCTTCTTCTTTCCATCATCACCACCATTGGAGAGCTGCTGTAGCTGCCGGAAGTGACAGAAGTAGCAGCGGCAACAACATGGTCTAATGGTCGTCGGTGGCTTCCTGACGGTGAAAGCTTGACTTCTTTAGCTCGATCAACTCCTTGAGTTGAGGGGAAGTTGATTTTGAGCTTGATCGAAGTTCAAAGCTAACCATTTGTGAGTTTTATGTAATTTTTGGTTTATGCCAAATTTCTTTTTAATTTTTTTAGCTCGAGTTTAGTTGATTTTTCATAATTTTTTTTTAAAATATTGATCTATGCATCTTAATATACTCATAGATATTTTTAATTTATTTTGTCTGATTTTTTTTTTGATTTTTGGTTAATTATTGAATATTTTAATAATTAAAAATGAATTTTTGTTAATTAATTAATTAAATTATGAATTTGGTTAAATTATTGTTATTATATATTGTTATTAATTTTGGTGTTGAGAAATTAATTTTTGAGAATATTGTGTAATTTTTAGAAATATTTATGGTTTATGTAAAGTTTGGATATTGAGTTAAATGTGTATTTTTGGTTGAAATTAGAGTTTAATTGTGTGTTTTAGTTGATATTAGAATGTTATTTGTTGATAAAATAATTTTTATGAATTTATATAATATTTATGGAATTTTATATAATTTATGTGTATTTTAAATTATTAAGTTAAATAAGTATTTTTGTTGACATTATTGGTTAAATATGTGTTTTGGTTGATAATAATATAATATATGTTGATTAAATAATTTTAATGATTTTATAATTTTTGAGGAAATTATTTAGTATATTGGATATTTTATATTATAGGGGTAAATGTGTAATTTTGTGTTAATTATAGTTGAATATTATGTTTTAATTGATTTTATAATTATTTAAGGTATTAAAATGATTTTTATAAATTAATTATTATTTTTAACTAATTAATACTATTTTTCAAAAATTGTTTTCACATAATATATTATATGTTATTTTGGAAATAAAATGGGTTTTAAACGAATTTTATTATATAATTAAACTATTTATGCAATTAAACATGAACTTTATTATGTTATGTTGAATAATTGTAAAAATTGAATTTTTATTAATATTATATAATATTTGAGTTTTTATTAGTTAAAATTGTGATAATTTTAGAGTATTATGTGAATAATAAGTATATTTATTATTTTGAGGCTAAATGTGTATTTTATTCTTTTTGTGATGTTAAATTGTAATTTTTTAAATATTATTTACAAGTTATGTAAATTTATTTGTAAAATGGGAATTTTATTCCATTTATGAATTTTTATTATCAAATATTATTTAAATTAGACTTTTATGTTTTAATTGGAAAATAAAGGTTTTTAAATATTTTGTTTGATTTTTTGATGATTTTATTATTTTACTATTAATATTGTTAGTTTGTGTTTTGTGAACCTCGGTTGGGGATTTGTGGAGTTTGGACTCCCAACCCGGGATGTTGAGTATTTGGTGATTTTAGAAGTGTGTTTTCTGTGCATGATCGACCTTACTTTTGTAGAGAGATGTCCGTTTTACAGAGGAGTCTAGTTTTGAATTTTTGATTGAGTCTTTCTATAGAAATTTTAGAAGCATAGTGTTGAAAATTTATTCTGATGGTTGTTGCTATTTTATTTTTCTAGATGCGTCGAGACCGAGGCCTAACGGACCAGACCCGCTGAGTTTGTCTCGTGGAGCGCTAATCTGTGAATTATTATACTGTATATATATGTATTGCATATAAGGTGCATGACTTAAGATTTTTCATTTTCATTATATGGTTTTAAAAGTGATTTAAATTATAACATGATTTGGTGTAATCTTAGTTTATTTTTAGTATATCTCGATTTATATGTGTGCATATTTTCTATATACATTTACAATATCTTGGATATATTTAGGGTTTATTTTTGATATATGCATACTAGGTAATTAGGTTTGTTTTTAGTATATTTTAGTATATATATACACATTTTTAAATGTATATTTATTCATAACTGTTTTATTAAATGATTAGTATACTTTAGCTATATTTTCAGTATATTTTAGGTATATTCCTAAATAAATGTATTCCATATTATTGATTTGTACTTAATTTTTTTTTAAATATATTTTTGGTATATTTTTTTTATATATTTTCAAATATATGCATGTTTTATTATTGATTTAAACATAACATGCTTTTAGTATATTATGGGTTTATTTTAGTATATTTTATGATTGATTTGAAATATACTTAGTTTATTTTAAGTATATTTTTGGTATATATATGGTTTATTTTGCTAGTATGAATGTCATCCTATATTATTTATTTTCTGGATGTATGATTTATGTTTTTTAAATGAAGGAAATTAATAGAACGTGCTACATAGTGGGCAGCACTAGGGCCGTGTATGTACTGGTGCGATAGATTTAGGATTGAGTGAGGATCACTTATGGTGAATTATGATTTGATTGAGATTGAGATTATTTGATTGATTTGTTTGAGATTTAATGTGATTAATGGTGTGATTGCTGGAGCTTGGTTGATCAAGTGTCTCAGGGCCAATTACATTAACAGTCAGATTGCTGGAGCTCGGTTGACTTAGTGTCTCGGGGCCAGTCTACTGTCCAGAATGGAATAAATGATCTATTTGGATTTAAGTGAACCTGTATGGCTAGAGTGATGATATGATTGATTGTGGTTGTGATTAATAGGGTTCTATTTGATCCTTCATGTATTAAAATAAATGTTTCTGCATTTATTATATTTATAAAAGCAGAGTTTGACATTTGTGTGAAATGCGTGTATATATATATATAAGAATGCCTGACTGGATATGGTTTAGATGCATGTATAAATAGTATAATAATTCACTGAGTGAGGTCTGACCCCCTCAATTATTTTTTTCAGGAAATCCTATATCGTCAGACCTTAGAAGTAGAGTTCTTTGCCAGTGTTCTTTCGTCCTGGCTATTTTATGTAAATGTATATTTTGAACTCTGATTTGTATTCTAGAAACTACAATAGTAATGTTATTGTATCAGTAGAGTATTGTTTTGTCTGATACTTTATACTTTGAGAATTGTATTTGAACATTGTACGAATATATATTTATTTATGAAAAGATATTGAGTATTTATTTTTTATTTTGATTCAAAAAATTTTAATTCAGTCGTGCTTTTATTTATGTAATGCATGCTTTTATTTTTCTAAGGCTTGCTACGGGTTCCGGATTCGAAAGAATTCCCATTCCCTAGCGTCGGTCATGACTCCTAGTTTTGGGTCGTGACACCGATCCCGTTGGACCAATCTTGAGGGGCGCAAACTTGTGAGTTGTTATTTTATGTATACATTGCATTTAGGTTGCATGTTTTAACACATATTCATGTTTTAATTATTTTTATTCATAAACTATTTTATTAAAATGTTTAGTATACTTTTGGTATATTTTGATAAATTTCTAAATTAATGAATTTTTTATCTTCGATATATACCTAACATGTTTTTAGTATATTATTGATTTATTTTTAGTATAGTTCATAATTGATTTGAATTTATTTTACACATATATACTTGAAATATACTTAGTTTATTTTAGATATATTTTTGATATATACATGGTTTATTTTGTTGTTATGAATGACATTATGCATTATTTATTTTCTCATATGTATGATTTATTTTAAATGAAGGATATCGATAGAATGTGCTACCTAGTGGGCAGCACTAGGACCATGTACGTATCGGTGCAATAGATTTAGGGTTGAGTGAGAATCATTTGTGGAATTATGATTTGATTGAGAATGATATGATTGATTTGATTGAGATGTGATGTGATTGATGGTGTGATTCCTGGAGCTCAGTTGACTAAGTGTCTCGGTGCCAATCACAATGATAGTCAGACTGCTGGCGCTAAATTGATTTAGTGTCTCGGGGCTAGTCTACTGTCCATATGGATTAAGTGAACTTATTTGGAATTAAGTGAGCTTGTATGGCTAGAGTGATATTATTGTTGATCGAGGTTGTGATTAAATAGGGTTCCATTTGATTCTTCATAAAACTATGATTTTTTCAATATTATTATATAATTGATTTTCAACATTTGTGTGGATTGCTTGTATATATATTTATTATATATGAATTTTTGATTGCATTTGACATTAGGAAATGCACGTATATATATTATTATAATTCACTCAGTGAGGTCTGACTCCCCTTAGTTGAAATTTTTACAGGAGAGTCTTCTTCTTCAGACCTTAGCAGTAGACCCATCCATCGGATTTCTTCAGCCCCGGATCATTTATGTAAATTATCTACTTAATTTTATATTGTACTCTAGAAAATTGCAGTAGTTATATTTGGTATCAGTAGTGAGTTGTATTTTATATTTATTGTATGTGATTTTAATTCAAAGGTCTTTCTCTGAATATTATATTAATATATTTTATGTTAGGATATGAAAGAGATTATTTTTATTATGTTGATTTGAGATTTTAATTATGATGTATATTTATTTATTTTATTTTATTGCATGCTTTTATTTTAAGGCTTGCTATGGGTTCCGAATTCGAAAGAATTCTCATACCCTAGCGTCGGTCATGGGTCCTGATTTGGGTCGTGACATGATTGGTATCAATAAATTCAAGAAAAATATCATCAATTTGCACATGATCATGTAAGAAATGATGTCTAATGTCAATGTTCTTAGTTCAAGAGTAGTAAATGGGATTCTTGCTATGGTTTATAACACTTGTATTGTTATAATTAATGGAAATGTGATCAAATTTAATGTCATAGTCTTTAAGTTGTTGCTTCTGCCGTAAGACTTCTGAGCAATAACAACTAGCTACAATATATTCTGCTTCAGCGGTGGATAAGGCAACTGAAACTTGTTTCTTGCTAAACCAATAAACTAAATAATTGCCTAAAATTTGACAAGTTTCGAAAGTGCTTTTTCTATCTAGTAGACTACCGATAAAGTCCATATCAGAATAACTAATTAAGTTAAAGGAAGAACTCCTAGGATACCAAAGTCCTAAATGCAATGTGCCATAAAAATATTTGAAAATTATTTTGATAGCATTCAAATGAGACTCTCTAGGATTTGATTGAAATCTAGCATATAAGTAAGTTGCAAATATAATATCGGGTCTACTAGTAGTTAAATAAAGAAGAGATTTGATCATATTTCTAAATCGTTTTCATAAACAAGTTTGCCATTCTCGTCCTTATTGAGTTTAGTTGTGATACTCATAGGTGTCTTGCTTGATTAAGCTCCATTCATGCCAAACTTCTTGAGAATGTCCCTTAGCGTATTTAATTTAATTAGTGAAAGTCCCATATTTGCATTGTTTGATTTATAGTCTAAGGAAGAATTTGAGTTCTTCCATCATACTCATCTTGAATTCTCCTTGCATTAACTTAGTGAATTCCTCACGCAAGCAATGGTTAGTAGCACTGAAAATAATTTCATCAACATTGTGATGACCCGATATTTTAAATTATTAAATATTATTTTGGGATATGTAGTATTAATAATATTTTAAATTTTTATATATTATAAATTATTTGTGTATGTATAAGATTATTTATTCATTTATTAATATTATTATCGTTATTGTTGTGAATATTATTATTATTATTATTATTATTATTATTATTATTATTATTATTATTGTTATTGTTATTGTTATTATCATTTTTGTCATGAGTGTTATTATCATTATTGTCATGAGTATTATTATTTTATGTATGTGTTAGTGTGATGTTATATATATATATGTATATATATAATAAAGTTAGTTAATATATATATATATGTAAAATAAATAGAAGTCAGGATAAAATTTTTTGGGTTTCTTTTCCTCTCTCCTCCTTTCTTCTTTTCTTCCTTTTTTCTTTTCTTTCCTATTTTCTTCTTTCTACGTTTCACGCAGAATCACCAACAACGCCACCTAGCCCCATCGTCGGCCTCCACCTACCACCACCACACATCACCATCACGTCCCCTCCTTCCCTTCTTCCTTTTGCCACTATTAGAGTGCCTCCCATCGCCGAAAAATGAGGAGAAACAACACAACAACAACAGCTTGCAAGACATCACTGGCGATGATTCCGACGGTGAGAACTTATGATTCCGAGCTCATTCGAACCCTCTTGATCTGGGCAAGTTAGTTCTTAGCTTGGTTCAAGCATAGATCGTCTATATTGTGAGTTTTCTTCAAGTTTTAGTTTAGATTAATTTTATTTTTTAATTTTTTTGAGCTTGATTTCCTATGATTTAAGCTTGATGCCTTTAGAAATATTGTTGTGTATAGCTTAAGCTTTCCAAATATATATTTTTTTATTTTTTGAATTATTTTGATTTTTGGGTTTTGAGTTTCCCGACGAGTCACTGTCACCATGAAATCTTTGTATTTTTAATAAATTTTTTATAATATTTGGGGTTTAGTTTATGAAGGAAGTATCTTGAAATTATGTGTTGATTATTTACTATGAATTTTTGAAAGTTTATGTGCAAAATTAATTTTAAAAAAATTAATATAAATTAGTGAATTTGGTGTTTCAATTGAACTTATGGTTAATTAGTATGTTTTGAATAATTTTGGAATAATAAATAGTATTAAAATAATTTTTACGAATTATTTGCTATTTTTAACTAATTAATAATAATTTTTGAAAATATATTCAAATAATAAATTTATTTACTATTTTTGCGATTAAATGAAATTTTTTAACTATTTTTGTTACATATTTGAACTATTTGAATAATTAATTGTGAATTTTACTATTTAATTTTGAATAATTGAAAAATTGGATTATTATTAATATTATATAATTTATTGAGATTTTATTAACTAATTTGGAAATAATTAGCTTTAATGTTTTTACTATTTAAATAAATTGTATTGTGGTTTATTATTGATGTTTATGGATTTTAATGATTTTTATTATTAAATATTGATTTTGAGAATTTTGTTCCTCGGTTAGGAAATTGTGTAGTTCGGGGTCCCAACCCGAAGTGTTGTATTGTTGAGTACTATTAAAGTGTGTTTGCTTGTAGGATTGGCTTTATTTTCAGTGGAGAAACATTCATTTTACGGAGGAGACTCTGTCAACTTTTTTATAGAATTCTCGTAAAATGTGACATCAGATCGATCCGAAATTTTTGAATTAGGGTCAAGTCGTGTCCTAGATTGAGTTACTCTTTATAATTCCTAAAAGTATGAAATTAGGTATTCAATTCTGATACTGTTATTATTATTTCTTGTCTATAGTTACGTCGAGACCGAGACCTATTGGACCAGGCTCGTTGAGTTTGTCTAAAAAAGTGAATAACTGTTAGTTATTATTTTATATATACATTGCATGTAGAGTGCATAATTGCAAGCATCCATGTTTTCATAATGTATTTAAACATGACTTATTTGATTAAATGATTATATATATGTTGGCATACTTTTGGTATATATGTGACAAATATATTTGGTATATTCTTAATATATATTTGGTATATTTTGGTATACTTAAGGTATATTTTGGTATATATGTGACATATATATTTGGAATATTTTTAGTATATATTTGGTATATTTTTGGTATATAATTAGTATATTTCTAGTATGTGCCTGGTATATGTTTGGTATATAAGTGGTATATTCTTTTAAAATGGATGCCATTATGTTTTAATTATCCATTTTATTATTTCCAACATTTATACGATTTATTTGAAGGATATTAGTAGAATGTGCTACCTGGTGGGCTGCACTAAGACTGTGTACGTACCAGTGCGTTAGATTTAAGGGCTAAGATTATGAAATCATTTAATGTAAAACTTTATTATTTGATTATTGAGAATTGTGGTGAGAGAGTAGTGTAATTACGGGAGCTTGGTTGAGCTATTGTCTCGAGGCCAATCACACTGACAGTGAGACTGTAAGAGCTCAGTTAACTTAGTGTCTCGGAGCTAGTCTACTCTCTAACAATGGAAAAGAGAATTATTTTGGAATTAAGAAAGTCTATTGGCTAGTGATATTATTGACTGAGGTTGCGTAAAATTTTAAGGTTCTATTTAATCCTTCACTCAAATAAACTTTTTCTGCATTTATTATATATAAAAGTAAATTTTAGCATCTGTGTGAAATGCGTGTATATGAATATTATTATACTGATGCTTGACTGTATATGACTTTAGGTTGCATGTGTATATATTATAATAATTTACTCAGTGAGGTTTGACTCCTTGTAAAATTCTTTTTCATAGGATCTTCTTCTTCTTTAGATCTCTCCAGTCGTATGTTACACTGGTCTTCTTCAGGTCCGGCTAGATTATGTAAATTTTATATTTGAATTATTGTTTGTATTCTAGAAACTATAGTGATAGTATGATTCAGATAGAAGTGTGTTGTATTGGTTTGAGATTTTGAATCCGAATATTATATGAAATATTTTTATTATGTATGATATAAAGATTTGCTTTTTTATTAAATAAAATTGTAATTCTTGAGTATTTTTATATTATTATTGCATATGTTTTTATTTTTAAGGCTTGCTCTGGGTTTCAAATTTGAAAGAATTCTTATTCCCTAACGCCGGCCATGACTCCCGGTTTGGGTTTTAACAAAGTTGGTATCAGAGCCTAGGTTTTTAGTATTGTGGACCTAAGTTATCAGAGTCGTGTTTTCTTCAATAAGTTTTCCTTGATTTAGTTTTCCGTGTAATCGTTAGGTTGTTTGTCTGTTATTTGTTTATTATCTATTTTGTTTGAATCTCATTAGTTCTTGTCTCTTCAGAATGAGGAGGCGAGTGCCAGTCATGACTCTCAGTTTGGGTCGTGACAAACATAAATTTAAACTATTAATAAATCATGGTTGGATTTCTTTATGAAAAGAGTTGTGTCAACTTTTCCTTTAGAAAAACCTTTTTCTAAAAAAAAGTTACTCAATCTTTCATGCCAAGCTCTTGGAGCTTGTTTCAATCCATATAATGCTTTTGAAAGTTTAAACACATGATTAGGAAAATTAAAACTATCAAAACCCGGAGGTTGTTTGTAATGACTTTGTATTTTAAATAATATAAAATTATTTTAGAATATGCAGTGCTAATAAAATTTGAAATTTTATTTATATATTATTATTAATTGTGTATATTTTTTATTTATTTTATTTTAAAGGTTTATTTATTTAAAATAATTTATTTTATATGGGAGTTCTATTACTTGAAAATATTAAAGTTATTATTAATACTAGTGTTATTTTTATTATCCTTAGTATTACTATTAATTGTTATTATTTCATGCATGTATCTTTATTGTTATTATTATTATTACTAGTATTATTATTAATTGGTATTATTTTATTATATGTGCATGTGTTGTGTGTGAATATGTGTAAGTGTGTGTTGTGTGTGTGTGTGTGTATATATATATATATATATATATATAAACAAAAGAAAAAATTAGTCAAAAAGCATCTCACGAGTCTACCTATTCTCTACCTTCCTTACTTATCTCTTTCTTCTTCTTCTTCTTTTATTTTGTTTTCCTTCCATTGTTGATGAAGCAGTTGCACCATCGAGCTTTGTCAGCTCTGCCTGAGCCACCATGGATCACCACTAAGCTCGCCCTAACTCCTCTCTTCCTCCCATCATTGTTAAAGAGCCTTCGGTCGCTGGATTTCTACAAGAAACCGCAAAGAGATACAATGTCACCGACAGAATTTGGTCATTTTTAACTCAAGTTTTTAAACTCTATGAATCCCGCTCGATGCCTATGTCTCAATTCTCAAGTCGGTTTAAGTTTACGACATCCAAATTGTAAGTTTTTTTTCAAATTTAATTTATGTCATTTAGAGTTTTTATTTTTTTTAGGCTTGAATTTGATTGATTCATGAATTTTCCTTTTGGAAATATTGATGTGTGAATCTTAGGCTACCTAAATATTTTTTTGATATATTTTTTGAATTAATTTGAATTATGGGTATTTTTTATTATTTTAATATAAAAATATTGAACTTTTGATAATTATATTTAATTAATTATTTTGGGATAGAAATTTAGTTAAATTAGTGTTAGTAATTTGAGTTAATAATTTTAGAATTATAAAATAATTTTTGGTGAATTTATATAATTTTTTAGGAACATTATTTATATTATGTGAATTATATATATATCAGTTAATTATGTAAATTTGTGGAAATTATAGTTAAATAATGTGTTTTAGATGATTTTAGAATTTTATAAGGTATTAAAATGATTTTTATAAATGATTTACTATTTTTAACTAATTAATGTTTAAATATATTATATTTTGGTATTTTGTGGGCATTTGTGGAATTTAATGATATTTAGTATATTTATTATTTTATTTGTATTTTTGGTGAATTGTGAACCTCGGTTGGGAAATTGTGCAATTCGGGTGTTCCAACTTGAGATGTTGTGCAATCTGTGTTTTAGAAGTGTGTTTTCCTTGCAGGATCAATTTTAATTTTTAGTAGAGAGATGTCCATTTTACAGAATAGGTTCTATCAAATTTTTGGTAGAATTATCATGAAATGTGACATCGGGTCGATCCTGAGTCTTTATGTTTTGATTGGATTTTAAATTCCTAGATCGAGTATTTCTTTAGAATTCTTAAATGTATAAGTTAGAATTTATTCTAATAATATAATATTTATTTTCTAGTTGCGTCGAGACTGAGACCTATCAGACCTGGCCTGTTGAGTTAGTCTCGAGGAGCGTAAACTTGTGAGTTATTATCTTCTATATGCATTGCATTTAGAATGCATAAAAATTTGCATCTATGAATTTTATAATGAAATCGAATATGAATATTTCTTTTAATGTAAAATATATTCTTGGTATACTTTTATTATATTTTGGTATATTTTTAATATTCATGCGACGTATATGTTGGGTTTCGTGATACAAACGCAGCGGAAAAATTAAAATTTTATCACATTCCCAAACCTAGATCCATATAATTCGACAACTTGATTAAATTTAGGATTTCAAGAATCTCACCAAAACGCAAAAGAGGCAAGATTTTCTGAAAGGATGAGAGGAGGTTCACACCGGGTGACACCTTACCTCGAGCCTTTTTGCTTTGGTTGTTCAGATCAAGACGTCTCCAAAAGGATAAGTCCTCTATAGGTATCCACATGAACAACCCTTCACAAAATGAATTGGAGTGTGTGTGCTAGCAACCTCCTTAATTGTCTCACAAATCAAGAACAAAAGAAAAACTCTGTCTTTGTTTTCTAAGAAGAAAGAAAACGAATTTGGAGGCAGGAAAAAACAAGTGTGTGAAACCCTAGAGAATATAACATATTTATAGACTCCAAATTAGGGTTTCACCTACCAATGACCTTTTGGTAATTTCCATTTATTATATTCTGATTTTGTTTAAAAACAAATTAGAAATAATATCTTATTTATTTATTTAAAATAACATTTATCTTAAATAAATAAATAAATAAAACACTTTAATTATTTATTTTCATAGAGTTTATTTTGGGGCTTATTAAACCCATATTCGTTTTGGGCTTATTCTAAGTGTGTAACCCTGTAGGTTCACATAACATTGGTGGTGGGCCTAAATGGGCCTAAATCTCTATTTAGACCTACAAGTCATAAGTGGTCTCTAGCAAGACATTATGACTACCCAAGTCATGTGAAGTCAATAATCCGACATAACCTAATTACAATGAATTTTATCGTCCCTTTATCACATGATATCTTAATTGAACATAAGACATAGAATGTCATCCTTATATAGTTCAATGTTATGACTTGATTCCAAGTAAACTGAAAATGATAACTCTTTATCAATTCATTTCAGCATGGTCATGCATTTTCCTTCAGTCTATCTCATCAAGAGGCCCTTAGATATCTTTCTCATATTAATGAGGAATAAATCCTTCTAAATCACTCACATTCCTCACATAACTAATTTCATATCCAACAACATCCTATTTAATCATCCGGTTAAAGACATTGTTAGAATGTGTCAAAACATAAAATAGCTATATAGAAATCCATGATGATTTCAAGGTAAAAGGACCAAAATAAAATTACTATGATGAGAAATACTTATGACAATAATCTATGTAGTATTTTCATAGTGGGTCAATCCAGTACATGATCTCTCATCATGTACCTATGAGTTGACTTAATATCTCATATTCATGATTAGTAAAACATAACCATCAGTCAACTTCATACTAGCCTTAATACTTTAATATTTATATATAATGAATAAATGACTAAGGATAATTAGAATAGAACTCTTATTTTAATTTAAGGGTTTTACTATCAAGTCACATACTTGATGGCCTTAGTAAGAATTAACCATTCATATAATTATCATAAAATCAAATGATAATGAAATACCTCTTTATTAATAAAATAAGAAAGTCAATACATAATCGCAAATGATTGACCTAGTGCATATCACTAACAATATATATTTGATATATTCCTAATATGCAATCGATATATTTATGATATATTTATGGTATATTTTGGTATATATATGGCTTATCTATTTGAAATATTTTTAGTATATCTCCAGTGTACAATTGGTATATTTTCTGTATATGATGGGTATATTTTGTTATGAATGGATGTTATTACATTTAAATTATGCATTTTTATTATTTTAATAATTATTAAGTTCATTTGAAGATAGCAGTAGAACGTGCTGCCTAGTGGGCTTTACTATGACTATGTGTGCACTAGTACATTAAAATATTAGGAGTGGTATCATGAGATTATTTGATGAGAGATTTGATTGATATTAATCATTATAATATTATGGTGAGAGTAGTGTGATTGCTGGAGCTCGGTGGACTTAGTGTCTCGTGGCCAATCACATTGACAGTGAGACTGTTAGAGCTCGGTTAACTTAATGTCTTGGGGCTAGTCTACTGTCCAAAAATGGATAAGAGATATATATTGGAATTAAGTGAGCCTGTATGGCCAATGAGAAATTATGATCGAGGTTGCGAACTGTTAGGGTTCTGCTCTGATCATTCAACCAAAAGTAAAATGTTTTATGCATTTATTGTTATAAAAAAAGAGATTTCAGCATCTGTATGAATTTCCTATATATATATATATATATATATATATATACATTATATACTAATGCTTGACTGCATATGACATTAGGAGGAGCATGTATATATAATATAATAATTTACTTAGTAAGGTTCGACCCCCCCCCCCCCCTAAATTATTTTTTTAGGAGATTTTATATTGTCAGACCTTACTAGTGGAGCTCCTCACCGATGTTCTTCTACACTGACTATTTTATGAAAAATGTATATTTAAACTATAATTTGTAATCTAGAAACTACAGTAGTAATATTATTGTAGTAATTGAATGTTGTATCAGAGATTTTTATATCTGAATGTTGTATGAGATATTTTTTTATTATGTATAATGATAAATATTTATTTTAATATTATTTAAAATTTTAATTCTGGTGTATTTTTTATTTATTTATTATATGCATTTTTATTTTTAAGACTTTCTACGGGTTTCGAATTCGAAAGAATTCCTGTTCCCTATCATCGATAATGACTCTTAGGATTGGGTTATGATAAAATTAGTATCAGAGCCTAGGTTATTAGTGTTGTGGACCTAGGTTGTTAGAGTCTTGTTTTCTTTAGAACTATTGTAGTGAATTAGGTTCGATCATGTCTTCAATAAGTTTTCCTTGATTTTGAGATTTTGTGTAACCGTTATGGAGTTTGTTTGTTGTCTATTTTTTATTTGTGATTGTCTGAATTATTTGTTTTGCTTTTATTCTTTTTTGTTTGTGGCGAGCGTGAGTCACTCCATTGGTCGATGAGACCATTGACGGAGAGTCTTTTAAGTTGAGGTTCTACCCCTTGTGTAGTCAGCTTGGCATAGGGGTAGAGGTGGATCTAAAGGGCTAGATGATCGTTGTAGCATTGGGAACAACAAAATGATGAGCTTGTGGCTTGAGATTTCATTGATGTTACCTATGCACTAAGAATTTCATAGGGTGTAGTATCAATTCCTTTGATCGTATAATAAATGTAACCTTTATTTCAATAGAGAACTCAAGATATGTTAATTCTACATATATTCCATGTTTTGAATCCTGTTGATTTCCCTGTCTTTTCGGTGAGGTGAACGCAAACTACCTTTACCATAGAGATAATAAATATTTCTAAGCAGTCCTTTCAAGTTGAAGTTATGATTCCAATTTTAGCCCCTATTACACCTATCTAGTATAGGGATAGGTCAGAGGCAACTGTAACTCAAAGGTCATAACAGTTATTGTAGGAGATACAAGTAGTCTTTGAACTTAAACTTGCAATAATTGTGGCTAGTTTAGCCAAGGTTAATGAGGACTTGGTAGCATTTAATTAAGCATGATAATTGTTTTGAGTATGCTTTGATGAAGGAATCAGAAGATGTTTAATGCGGATGCAACACTTTTGTACTCTTTAATGGTGAAGTTATTAGTTTTAACTGCAGTGTAAGATTGTTGAATGTATTTAAATTGGTTTTCCTTCTGTGTCATTATGGGAGTTTAAAGAGTGATTTCTAAAATACTTCCATCCACCTTTAAGGAGGGATAGTTATAGTAGTGGTATTGCATATAGTAAAAGTAGAGTGCTCAATTAAGAAGAATACCTGTGAACTCTTCAATCTGTCATGTCATACCTTAGACGTGATACTATATAAGAGGAGACTGGTAGAACTGTATGTTGTAGGATTAAGTTTAGTATATTAGCATCCGAGTTGAGAATTGAAATTTAAAGAGTTATTCATGGATTTAGTCCTTGTGGAGTAATTAATTTTGTTATGATCGTCGGTATGGATTGATTGTCTCGGCACTATGTTGTTGTGGATTATTGTAGTAAGAGGTGATTTTCAAAATTTTGAATGATAAAGAATTTAAGTTTGTGGGTGACAAAAGTTCTGCACCTCAGAATCTCATCTCCATTATCACAGCTAGAAAGATGCTGAGGAAGGGTTGTCAGGGATATTTGGCATCAGTGGAGAAGTTGTCACTCACAAATGTTCCTATTGCTTGTGAGTTTCCTGATGTTTTCCTTGAGGAGTTGCTAGGTTTACCACTTCACAGAGAGATTGAGTTATGAATAGATGTGGTTTCAGGCACTACTCCTATTTCGATGCCACCCTATAGAATAGCTCCTGTAGAGTTGAAAGAGTTAAGGAACAATTGCAGGAATTGCTAAATAAGGGTTTTATCAAACCCAATGTTTCTTCTTAGGGTGCACTAGTCATGTTTGTGAGGAAGAAGGATGGTACCCTGAAACTGTGCATAGATTGTAGAAAGCTGAATAAAGTGATAATGAAGAACAAGGATTTTTCTCCCGAGGATAGATGATCTGTTTGATCAGCTTCAGGGTGTATAGTTCTTTTCAAAGATTGACTTAAGGTCAGGTTATCATCAGTTGTAGATTAGTGACGCTGATGTTCCTAAAACGGCATTTTTGCACTCGATATGGCCACTATGAGTTTTTGATAATGTCATTTGGGTTGACTAATGCACCAGCTGCTTTTATGGATCTGATGAACAGGGTATTCAGACCATTTGTGGATCAGTTTGTGGTAGTCTTCATTGATGATATACTAGTGTATTTGAAGAGTATGGAGGAGCATGTATATCACTTGAGGACTATACTGCAGACACTGAGAGAACATCAGCTTTATACTAAATTCTCAAAGTATGATTTTTGATTGGGGAGTGTTGCATTCCTTGGACACGTAGTGTCTAAAGATGGTATTCAAGTTGATCCATAGAAGATTAAGGTAGTATTTGAGTGGCCTAGACCGATGATAGTCATTGAGATTTATAGTTTTTTGGGTTTAGCTAGGTATTATAGGAGATTTATGTAAGGTTTTTCCAGAATTGCAGCGCTTATGACTCGCTTAACTTAGAATAATGTGAAGTTTGAGTGGTCAGATACTTATGAGAATGATTTCCAGTTACTGAAGGAGACGTTGACCATAGCTTCAATTTTGGATTTGCCTAATGGAGTAGATAAGTTCACTGTGTATTGTGATGCCTCTAGAGTTGGCCTAGGTTGTGTGTTGGTGCAAAATGGTAGGGTGATAGCTTATGCTTTGAGGCAGTTGAAAAAGCATGAACAAAATTATCCTACTCATGACCTAGAGATGGTTGTAGTGATCTTTGCTCTTAAAATTTGGAGATATTATATGTACGAGGTGACTTATGAGATCTTCACATATCACAAAAGCCTTAAGTATATTTTTTAGTAGAGAGACATGAATCTAAGGCAGAGGAGATGGTTAGAACTCCTAAAGGACTATGATTGTGAGATTCTCTATCATCCAGGCAAGGCTAATGCGGGTAGCAGTTGCCTTGAGTAGGAAGTCCTCAGGTAGTCTTACTCACATCAGTATGGAGAGGAGACCGTTGATCTAAGAATTGCACCAGTTTGTGGATCAAGGTCTGATGATGAAAATGAGTAGATTTGGGGGATTGTTAGCTCAGTTCAGAGTTTAATTTATGCTGAGAGATAGGATTAAGGCAGCTCAGGGTAGAGATGCTATTCTAACAAAGCTTTCAGAGAATATTCGTGCAAGGAAGTTCATTGATTTCACACTTGATGATAAAGGTGTTTTATGGATCAATGGTAGGTTGTGTGTTCCTAATGTGGATAATTTGAGAGAAGAGATCCTTGAGGAAGCACATTCTATAGCTTACAGTGTACATCCAGGTGTCACTAAGATGTACCGTAATGTTAGAGACTTGTACTAGTGGGATGGACTGAAGAAGGACGTAGCTGATTTTGTTGTTAAGTGCTTGACGTGTCAGTAGGTGAAACCTGAACATCATAAGCCTTCTGGGAAGCTTTAGCCACTTCCTATTCCTGAGTGGAAATAAGAGAGAATTGCTACGGATTTTGTGGTTGAGTTACCTCATTCTAAGGATGGATATGATTCCATTTGGGTGATTGTGGATAGGTTAACCAAGTCTGCTCATTTCCTACTTGTGAAAGCCATTTATTCTGTAGCTAAATTGGCGAAGCTGTATGTTAAGCATATTGTGTGCCTTCATGAAGTACCTGTGTCCAATGTATCTGATAAAGGCCTAGTGTTCACCTCTCATTTTTTACAAAAGTTACAAGAAGCGATGGGCATTAGGCTTGATTTCAGTACTACTTTTCACCCTCAGACAGATGGTCAGTCTTAGAGGATGATCTAGACAATGGAAAATATGTTGAGGATGTGCGTATTGGATTTGGGGGGTAGCTAGGATGATTATTTATCGCTTATAGAGTTTGCATATAATAATAGCTACCATAGCAGTACTGGAATGGCACCATATGAGGCTTTGTACGGAAGGAAGCGTAGATCCCTTCTGAGTTGGGATGAGATTGGGGAGAGAGCGTTGATTGGATTAGAGATGGTTCAGGATGCCACTGAGAAGGTTACTGTGATTAAAAGGAGATTAGAGATTGCAGCTAGCTGATAGAGGAGCTATACGGATCTGAGATATAGAGATATGAAATTCTAAGTTGGAGACTATGTGTTCTTGAAGGTGTTTCCGATGAAGGGTGTGATGAGATTTGGCAAGAAGGGTAAGCTAGCACCGAGATATATTGGACAATTCAAGATTCTGGAGAGAGTGGGCACGGTTGCATATCGGTTGGCTTTGCCTCCAAATTTGTTTCAAGTGCATCCAGTATTCCATATTTTGACGCTGAGGAAGTATATTTCAGACCCTTCACACGTGTTGCAGCCTGATAGTGTGGAAGTGAATGAAGACCTGACATTCGAGGAGGAACTTATTGCGATTGTAGACTATCAAGTTCATTAGTTGCGTTTAAAGCAAATTTTGATGGTCAAGGTGTTATGGCAAAGCAACAACGTAGAAGAGCACACTTGGGAGACTGAAGTAGAGATGTGAGCTTTTTATCCTTATCTTTTTCCTCGATGATTCTTGTTTTTGTTCTTTTGTTTGAATTCAAGGACAAATTCTTATAAGGAGGGAAGATTGTAATGACCTTATATTTTAAATAATATAAAATTATTTTGGATTATGTAGTATTAAAAAAATTTTAAATTTTATTTATATATTATAATTAATTGTGTATATTTTTTATTTATTTTATTTTAAAGGTTTATTTATTTAAAATAATTTATTTTATGTGGGAGTTCTATTACTTGAAAATATTAAAGTTATTATTAATACTAGTGTTATTTTTATTATCATTAGTATTACTATTAATTGTTATTATTTCATGCATGTATCTTTATTGTTATTATTATTATTACTAGTATTATTATTAATTGGTATTATTTTATTATATGTGCATGTGTTGTGTGTGAATATGTGTAAGTGTGTGTTGTATATATATATATATATATATATATATATATATATATATATATATATATATATATATAGATAAACAAAAGAAAAAGTTAGTCAAAAAGCATCCCACGGCTCAACCTATTCTCTACCTTCCCCACCTATCTCTTTCTTCTTTGTAATATCCCGTGTTTTTTTTTTTAATATTTTTACACTGTACCGGGATATACAGTGTCAATAATTTTTATGCATTATACGATATTTTTATGAGTTGATATGTATTTTAAACCTATTTTAATTACTGTCTATTATTTTCAGTATTTTACGTAAAATTTTCCCGGGACTTTCATTTTCGGGGAAATTTTCACGTAAACAATGTATTATTAATTATTTTAAATGTATTTACGGGTTTGCATGAACTCATACATATTTTTAAATTATTAAATAAAGCTTGTGTGTGTATATTTATTTAATTAGGATTTATTATTACCCTAATATTTTATTATTTATTTATTATTATTTGATTATTTTATTTATTATTAAATTATTAAAATTTATTATTTTATTATTATTTATTTATTAATATTTAATTATTTTAATTTATTTTATTTTTTTTCTTTTTCTTTTTTTTTTTCTTTTCCTTTTTCTTTCTTTTTCTTTTTCTTTCTCTTTCCTTTTCTTTCTTTTTCTTTTTCTTTTTCTTCTTCTTCTTCTTCCCGCGCGCCGACCACCACATTCTTCTCACCGCCGTTTCTCCCTCATCCGGCCACCGTTTTCGACACCGCCGGTCTCTATCTTCTCCTTGAGCTCCGGTGAGTGTTATTCTAGCTTTGGTTTGAGCTAAAATGGTCTAGAATTGCTTAGGTTTTGATTTGAATATTTCGGCCACTTTTGGTTTTCGATTTTTTTGAGCTTCAATTTGGATGATTCATGGAAACTTCCTTCACAAATGTTGTTCCTGGTAGTTTAATCTTCATGTATGAATTTTTGCAGAATTTTTGGAGATTGTTTGGATTTTTGGGTATTTTTGAATATTTTAATATTATTTTCTAATTTTCGGAAATTAATTATTTAAATTATGAAATTGGAGTTTATGGTTGAATTAGGTGTTGAAATGAATTATAGGAATTTATTTGGAATTTTTATGAATTTCTAAGTATTTATTTTTAATTATTGAAGTTTATGTGATTTTGTAAAATTAAGTTAATTGTGTTTTAAATTGAATTTAATTGGTTAATTGAGTTTAATTATTGATATTATTGATAAATATGTTGAGAAAATTAATTTTGGATAATTGTATGATTTTTGGTGAATTTTTGAAGTAATTTAGGTATATATATATATATATAGGGGTATTTTGGTAATTTTACCCTAAATTGTCTAAAAATGTAATTTAATTGGTTTTAATATTTATTTAAGGTATAAAAATGATTTCTACAAAATATCTAGTATTTTTAACTAATTAAAACTATTTTCCGGGAATTATTTTCAATTATATATATAATATACGGTTTTTCTAATAAAATGAGTTTTAATCGGTTTTTACAGTGTTTCAAGATTTATTATGTAATTTCTACGTATGAAATGTATTTTTATGATTTAAGGATATTTTTGGTATATTTGAATATATATTCTGTGTTTGTGGACCCTGGTAGGTGGACTGTAGTTTGGAGTCCGACTGTGGGATTTTGATTGTGTTGAGCTCGTTTTTTTGAAGTGTATTTTCTTTGCAGGGTCGGCTCTACTCTTTTGAGTAGAGAGATGTCCGTTTTACAGGGGAGGTTCTGCCGGATTTTCGGTAGAATTCTCGTAAAACGTGATATCCAGTCGAACCCTAATTTTCGATTATGTGTTGAATACTCTAGATTTAATTCTAGGATTTCTGTTAGGGTTATTCTGATGTCGATTAATTATTTCTTGTTTAGTTGCGCCGAGACCGAGGGTTAGTGGACCAGGCCCGTCGGACCCGTCTCGTGGAGCGCATTAGGTGAGTTACTATATTATATATATATGCTTAGGATGCATGATTTAGAAAATGCATGTTTTATTTTGACTAAATGTGCATAAATAACATGATTTATATTCAAGTATATTTTTGGTATATAATAAATTATATACATGTTTTAATAATAAAATATATTTAAAATGTTTTTAAATATATTTTTAGTTTAATTCCTGATTTGATTGGATTTATTTGACATATATATACTCAAAATATACCTGGTTTACGTTTGGTATATTTCCAGTATATATATGGTTTATATTGCTATTTCATTTATATTCATGCATCATTTATATTTGTGAATGAATGTTTTATTATTTATTAATGAAGGATATCAATAGAACGTGCTACCTAGTGGGCAGCACTAGGACCGAGTACGTACCGGTACGCCTATAGTATTTAGGCTATGTTACTAACTATTTGTGGATATTGATTTGATTATGATTATTGATATATGTGAGATGTGGTTTGTGGGTGTGATTGCTGGAGCTCGGTTGACCAAGTGTCTCGGGGCCAATCACACTAGCAGTCAGACTGCCGGAGCTCGGTTGACTTAGTGTCTCGGGGCTAGTCTACTGTCTAAATGGATTAAGTGGATATATTTGGAATCAGTGAGCCTGTATGGCTAGAGTGTTGTTTAACACTATTTTTCTGAGGTTGCGATATTCTAGGGTTCTATGTGATCCTTCATAAAGTTGATTTTCAAACAAAATATATAAAAATGATTTTTTCTGCATATGTATGAACTTGCCTGTATATATACATATTACTCATATACTGTTGACTGTATGCATTATCACTTAGAGTGTATGTATATATACTATAGTAATTCACTCAGTCAGGTCTGACTCCCCTCCGTTGACTATTTTTCAGGAGAGTCAACTTCCTCAGACCTCAGTAGCAGGTCGATACGCCGGATTTCTTCCGCCCCGGCTTCTTTATGTAAATTGTCTTCTTGAGTCTTATTTATTTTATCTAGACACTGCAGTAGTTGTAAATTAAAGTATTGGATTTTATGTATTTGTTTTAAAGAGATGTATTATAGTAAAACTGGATTTGTATAAAGATTATACATTTATGAGATTATATATGCGATGTGATGAGTTTTGAATTATATCCAGTTGATATGGATGATATTGTAATATTTATGATTTTATTTTCCGCTGCATATTATATTTTTATTGTTATTATTGCATATTTATTTTATTTTTAGGCTTGCTACGGGTTCCGGATTCGAAAGAATTCCCGTTCCCTAGCGCCGGTCATGGCCCCTGTTTTGGGTCGTGACATTCTTCTTCTTCTATTTTCTTTTCCTTCCATTGTTGACGCAACACTTGCACCATCGAGCTTTGCCAGCACCGCTTGAGCCACCACGGATCACCACCAAGCTTGCCCCACCTGCTCTCTTCCTCCTGTCACTGTCAAGGAGCCTCCGATCATCGGATTTCTACAACAAACTGTGGAGAGCTACAGTGTCACTAACAGAATCTGGTCACTTTTAGCTCAAGTTTTTGGGCTCTATGAACTCCTCTTGATGCATACGTCTCGATTCTCAAGTCGGTTTCAGTTTACGACGTCCGGATTGTAATTTTTTTAAATTTAGTTTATGTCATTTAGAGTTTTTATTTTTTTTTAGGCTTGAGTTTGATTGATTCATAAATTTTCCTTTTGGAAATATTGATGTGTGAATCTTAGGCTACCTAAATATAACTTTTTTTTATATATTTTTTTGAATTAATTTGAAGTATGGGTATTTTTTATTATTTTAACATTAAAATATTGAATTTTTTATAATTATGTTAATTAATTATTTTGGATGGAAATTTAGTTAAATTAGTGTTAGTAATTTGAGTTAATAATTTTAGAATTTATAAAATAATTTTTGATGAATTTATATAATTTTTACGAATATTATTTATATTATGTGAATTATATGTATATGAGTTAATTGTGTAATTTTGTGGAAATTATAGTTAAATAATGTGTTTTAGATGATTTTAAAATTATATAGGGTATTAAAATGATTTTTATAATTTATTTACTATTTGTAACTAATTAATGTTTAAATATATTATATTTTGGTATTTTGTGGACATTTGTGGAATTTAATGATTTTTTGTATATTTATTATTTTATTTGTATTTTTGGTGAATTGTGAATTTCGGTTGGAAAATTATGCAGTTCGAGGTCCCAACTCGAGGTGTTGTGCAATTTGTGTTTTAGAAGTGTATTTTTCTTACATGATTAGCTCTACTTTTTAGTAGAGAGATGTCCATTTTATAGAGTTGGTTCTGCCGAATTTCGGTAGAATTCTCATATTACGTAACGTCGGGTCGATCCTGAGTCTTTGTGTTTTGATTGGATTTTAAATTCCTAGATTGAGTTTTTCTCTAGAATTATTAAATGTATAAGTTAAAATTTATTTTGATAATATAATATTTATTTTCTAGTTGCGTCGAGACTGAATCTTATCGAACCAGGCTTGTCGAGCTAGTCTCGAGAAGCGCAAACTTGTGAGTTATTATCTTATATATGCATTGCATGTAGAATGCATAAAAATTTGCATCCATGAATTTTATAATGAAATTGAATATAAATATTTCTTTAAATGTAAAATATATTTTTTGTATACTTTTAATATATTTTCAATATATTTTAATATACATGCGATGTATATATTTGATATATTCCTAACATGCAATCAAAATGTTTTTGGTATATATGTGGCTTATATATTTAGAATATTTTTAGTATATCTCAAGTGTACAATGGTATATTTTCTATATATGCTGGGTATATTTTGTTATGAATGGATGTTATTACATTTAAATAATGCATTTTTATTATTTTAATAATTATTAAGTTCATTTGAAGGATAGTAGTAAAACATGCTGCCTAGTGGCCTCCATTAGGACTGTGTGTGCACTAGTACGTTAATATATTAGGAGTGATATCATGAGATTATTTGATAAGAGATTTGATTGATATTGATCATTGTGATATTATGGTGAGAGTAGTGTGATTGTTAGAGCTCGGTGGACCTAGTGTCTCGGGACTAATCACACTGACAATGAGACTGCTGGAGCTAAGTTGATTTAGTGTCTCGAGGTCAATCTACTATCCAAAAATGGATAAGAGATATATATTGGAATTAAGTGAGCCTGTATGGCCAGTGAGAAATTATGATCGAGGTTACGAATTGTTAGGGTTCTGCTATGATCCTTCAACCAAAAGTAAAATGTTTTATGCATTTATTATTATTAAAAAGAGATTTCAATATTGTAGATGGCGGGGTTTAGCGCGCGTCCAAAATTTTAGCAATCACGATACTATTTAGGCTCAGGGTCTTAAAGAACACACTAACCACTGTCATAAAGACATGGCATGGATATGAAGAGTCGCCACCTAGGGTAATAATTAAGACAAATCGAAAAGGTGGTACTCGATTCCATAAAAGAAAGCTAGCACCACAACCAGGAGATTCTGGATACAAAATACTAACTTCTCTTAGTCTCGTGTTCATTTAGAATAATTTTATAAATGATTATTTCATCCTCTAATTACATGTAATTTTATTAAACCTTATTTGACATCCATCTAACCCTAAGCATTTAGTCAATAAAATTACACATAAAAAATGCACTCAAGATCGCATTGTCCCTAAGTTTAGACTATGTTAATTTTATTAAAAAGTTAACTAGATTTACATTTTATTTACAAGTAAGAAAGGGACTAAAGGTGGGCTACATTTTAATTAGTGAGCCTAGATCTACCTATTTTAGTTTGTTTAAGAAATGAGCTTAAGTCTTGTCATGACCCAAAACAGGGGCTATGACCGGCACTAGGGAACGGGAATTCTTTCGAATCCGGAACCCGTAGCAAGCCTTAAAATAAAATAAAACATGCAATAATAATAATAACATGAATAATAAATTGTGCAGCGGAAATAAAATCATAAATATTAAAATAATGATCCACCAAATGAAATTAAATATAGTATTCTCATCTTATATATATAAATATTCCTTTAATACACATCCAGTTCAAATATTTAAAGTACATAGCTCACACAAATATAATACAACATCCTTTTACAATTTTACAACTACTGCAGTGTCTAGATCATAAAATAGAACTCAGATAAACAGTTTACATAGTGAAATCGGGACGAAAGAAATCCGGCGTATGAGTCTACTACTGAGGTCTGAAGACGATGACTCTGCTGAAAAATAGTCAACGGAGGGGAGTCAGACCTCACTGAGTAAATTGTTATAATATATATACATGCATACTATATGACAATGCACACAGTCAATAGTATATATAATAAATATATATACAAGCAAATACACACAGATGCAGTAAAATCATTTATTTATATATTTTTTGAAAATCACTGTTTATGAAGGATCAAATAGAACCCTAGAAAATCGCAACCACAAAACAGTGTTAAACAACACTCTAGCCATACAGGCTCACTTATTCCAAACATATTCACTTGTTCCATTTGGACAGTAGACTGGCCCCGAGACACTAAGTCAACCGAGCTCCAGCAGTCTGACTGTCAGTGTGATTGGCCCCGAGATACTTGGTCAATCAAGCTCCAACAATCATACTCCCAAATCACATCACGCATCAAATCAAATCAATCTGATCAATAATCCACAAATAGGTTAGTAATATAGCCTAAATACTATCAGCGTACCGGTACGTACTCGGTTCTAGTGCTGCCCACTAGGTAGCACGTTCTATTGATATCCATCATTTTAAATATAAAACATACATTCATAAAAATAAATGATGCATGAATTTGAAATAAACAGCAACATAAACCATATATATACTAGAAATATACCAAAAGTAAACTAGATATATTTCAAGCATATATACTTCAAATAAATCCAATTAAATTACAAAATAAACTAGAAATATATTCAAAAACATTTTAAGCATAATTCATTAATAAAACATGCATATAGTTTAAAATATACCGAAAATAAACCAAAAACAAACTTAAATACTAACTAAATCATTTATGCATATTTATCAAAATAAATCATACGTTTCTAAAACATGCACCCTAAAATACATATATATATATAAAATAACAACTCATTGTTTATTGCGCTCCACGAGGTGGGTCCGACGGGCCTGGTCCACTAGGCCTTGGTTTCGGCGTAACTAAACAAACAAACGACAACACGACATTAGAATAAATCTAATGGAAATTTCTAAAAACTCGATCTAGAATACTAGACTCAGAGTTAGAATCCAAATTTGACTGGACATCACATTTTACGAGAATTCTACCAAAAATCCGGCAGAACCTCCCCTGTAAAACGGATATCTCTCTACTCAAAGAGTAGAGCCAGTCCAACAAAGAAATACACTTCAAAATATACACAGAATTCACAACCAAAACCCCTCAATCAGACTCCAAACTACAATTCATCGATCGAGGTCCACAATTCTCAGACTATTATAGAAATACCGAAAATGCCCTTATATAATAAAAATACATTTTATAAATCCAAATTACGTAATTAACCCTAAAACACATCAAAAACCAATAAAAACTCATTTATTAGAAAAATTGTATATTATATATATAATTTAAAAATAATTTACGAAAAATAGTTTTAATTAGTAAAAAATACTAAATAATTTGTATAAATCATTTTTATACCCTAAATAACTATTAAAACCAATTTAATTACATTTTTAGCCAATTTAGTGTAAAATTACCAAAATACCCCTACATATATAAATTTGCTAAAATAAATCCAAAAATTCACCAAAAATAATATAATTGCACAAAATTAATTTTCTCAATATATAATTCAATAATATCAATAAATATACTCAATTAACCAATTTATTTCAATTAAACACATAATTAAACCTATTTTTCAAAATTATATAAACTTAATAAATTCCAAATAAATATATAAAAATTCACAAAAATTACAAATAAATTTCTATAATTCATTTCAACACCTATAATCACCATAGAACATAATTTTATAATTTAATTAATTAATTTTTGAAAATTAGAAAATATTAATAAAATAATAAAAAATTCACAAAAATCAAAATAAAATTCAAAAATTATACAAAAATTAAAGAATGTATATTGAGATTCTTGGATCAAAGTTTGTGAAGGAATTTTTCATTAATCAATCAAATTGAAGCTGAAAAAAATTTGAAACCCTAAATGGTTGAAATGAAGAAATTGAAACCTAGGCAAATCTAGACCATTTTAAGTGAAACAAAGCTTGGAATCACACTCACCAGAGCTCAAGGAGAAGATAGAGACCAGTGGCATCGAATTTGGTGGCCGAAAACGGCTTGAACGGTGATGAGATGAAATTCGGCCTCTACTTGATTTTCCGACCAAAACACAATAGAAATGGGTGCTTCAGGCATCAAAAATGGCTGGCAAGGGAGGAGGAAGGCTGAGGGGCATGGTGATAGCAAGAAATAGAGGTCACAGTGGCCGGAAATGGAAGAAAACTGATTGGGAAGAAGAAGATGCAAAAAATGGTAAAACTGTGAATTTTGCAAACTTTTAGTTTTTTGATAAATAATAACTTATATATGTATATATATATATATGTCCACCTTATATTATAATAGTATACATATTCCCACACACAAATAATTCTCACCACACAAATATTTAATATATTTAATAATTTATACACTTAAAATTAATTAATTAATTAATACAAAATTAAATAATAAAATTAAAGAAATTAATTAAGCTCTAATTAATTTAAATAAATACACATATATACAATTTATTTTAGCACTTTAAAAATTATGCATGAGTTCATGCAAATTCATAAAACTAGTCAAAATAATTAATATTAAATTATTTACGTGTTAATTTTTTCGAAAATACAATTCCCGAGAAAATTTTACGTAAAGTATTTAAAATAATATAAAATAATTAAAATTAGCTTTAAACAAATAAAAACTCATAAAAATGTCATAAATATATACAAAAATTATTAACATTGCATATCCCGATGCAGTATAAAAATATTTAAAAACTCGGGATATTACAAGTCTATTCAATTTTAAAGAAAAGTTAAATTAATGGGCCTATGTCTAATTTGGTTTTATTTTAAATAGAATGTGAGCCAAGGTCTATTTATTTTAAAAGAAATGAAATTAAGTGAGCTGAGCTAAGTCTAAACAAGTTTTAATTAATTAAGTGGACATAAAATCTAATTAACCTAATGGGCCTAAATTAATTTTAATTATTTAAAACCTTAAATCGTTTTTAAGTCTATTTAACATGAGTTGGACCTAAGCATTGGATTGGGGCCCAAAATAATATAAAAAGCCCAAAAATATAAAAAACATAGTAAAATCAAATAAAAACACATTCACATATGATTTCTAAAAAAACCTAATTTAATTATATACAAACCCTAATTAACTAAAGCCACCATTAATTTTAATTAATTTTACCTAGTTAACCTAGTTTTACTAATTAATTTTAAAGTGTAAAAAATTAAATCTTTCACTATTCCCACTACTTGAGCTATTACAAGCTATGTATAAAATTAAAATTTAACAATTATACAGCCATGAATTAAAAAAATTACACAAGATACCAAAATACAAAATAAAGATAAAAATCCTAAGTTCTACTGGGAAACAATACATGTTCTTCCATGACATTCCATAGACCTTTTGTTCATCTAAACACAGGTAGTATCCTCCTCAATCCTCATGCGAACATCAAAAATAAAAAAACACAAAAGTAATTAGATTAGTAGTGAAATTGAATAATAAAAAAAATAACGAAATAAAATAAAAATTACAAAAAAGAAGAGAAGAAAAAAATGAATGTTGTGCATATGCTTTGAGACAACCCCTCAAATTGAGATTATCACCATTTTTTTTTTGACTTGTTGTTTGATTCTGGATAGAGACTTAATTGCATTCCAAGCACAGAACGTTATTTTCAAAGCTGTAAAGAACGATGTCAAGAAATTAGAGTTTTAGATAGGATCAAAGGAATAAAGATTTTCTTGCCAGTAGGATTTTATCGCGCAGTTCTATGGATGTTTTCTCTCTTTTTATCGTCTTTTTCTTTTTTTCTCTCACTGCGTGTCTTTGTGTGCCTCCTTGTGAGTAAAAATCCTCTCCAAAAAAAGGTCCCCCCTTTGCACACATGCAAACTCTGCTTTTAAATGCAGAGTCTGCTTGCGTACTGACTTCCTCCTTTGGAGGAACAGACTTATCTCTCCAAAACAGAGTGATAAGTTTTAATTTTTGAATGTTTTGAATGCGTCAAAAAATTTTCAAATAAAACTAATAATAAAAATTCAATTTTTAACCAATCAAAACATTGAAAAAATCAACAAAAATAAGAAAAAATACACGAAAAATTGAAAAAATAGAAATTTTACGTGTCGGCATTACACCAATGCCAATCCTAATTTTAATAATTTTTTTACCTTTTAATTACCGAAAGACCCCTAAAAAATTGACATATTTGTAATCAAATCCTAAAAACGTTGTAATTTAGTCCCTAAAGTCCAAAAAATCGACAACCAAGTTTAATTTTTTGAATGAATTTCATCATAGGGACTTATGTCGCAATTGCAATTCTGCACAATTGCATCCCGAAATTGGATGCTTACAAGCATCTGTATGAATTGCCTGTATACATATAGATTTCAGCATTTGTATGAGTTTATTTTCATAAAATAATTTATTTGGGAACTCTATTATTTAAAAATATTAAAGATATTAATAATACTATTGTCATTATTATTATTATTGTCATTATTATTATTATTATTATTATTATTATTATTATTATTATTATTATTATTATTATTATTATTATTATTATTAGTGCATGTGCATGTGCATGTGCGTGTATTTGTGTATATATATATATATATGGGTTAGTGTGTGTGTGTGTATATATATATATATAAAACAAAAAATAAATAAATAAAAATATATATGACAACACATTAAAATGGGTCAAACATTTCTTCCTTCTCCCTTTTTATTATTTTCTTTCCTCCTTTGTATTTTCTTCTTCTTTTAACTATTTCACCTGCAACCTTCATTGTGCCACCCACCCATGTCGGACCACCACCTGCCATCACCGTCAACCACCACCATCTCCTCTCCTTCCGACCATCATCACCACCACCACTAGTGGAGTTGTAGAATGTTGCCAAAGCCGCTAAAATCAAGCTAACCAAGACATCTCCATTGATGTTGGTAGCTCCTCTGGTCATTTTAGCTCATAGTTTCAGTGTTGATAGACTCCTCTTGGACTGGTGAGTCCATTTCTAAGCTTCTTTTGAGCTTAAACTTCCTAGATGTTAAGTTATCTCAAGTTTTTAGTTTAAGTGTTTTAGGGTTTTGAATTTTTTTTTTTTGAATTAATGTGTTTGATTCATGGATTTTTGTTTTGATAATTTTGTTTATGGCAACTTAAGCTTCTCAAATATAATTTTTGTGTATTTTTTTTGAATTAATTTGAATTATAGATATTTTAGATTTTTTTAATATTAAAATATTAAATTTTTGATAATTATGTTAATTAATTATTTTTAATGGAAATTTGGTTAAATTAGTGTTATTAATTTGAGTTAATAATTTTAGAATTTATAAAATAATTTTTGGTAATTTTATATAATTTTTGAGAAATTATTAATGTTATGTGAATATTGGAATTATGAGTTAAATGTGTATGTTTGTTGAAATTATAGTTAAATAATATGTTTTAAATGATTTTAGAATTTTATAGGGTATTAAAATAATTTTTATAAATTATTTATTATTTTTAATTAATTAATACTAATTTTTAAAAATTATATTCAAATAATATATTATTTGCTATTTTAGTGATTAGATTGATTTTTAGCTACTTTTATTATATAATTAAGTTATTCGAGTAAATTAAAAATGAATTTGACCATTTTATGTTGAATTATTGAAAAATTGGATTTTTATTAATATTATATAATATTTGAGATTTTATTAGTTAATTTGTGATAATTTTGGAATACTATGTAAATAATAAATTTATTTATTATTTTCAGCTTAAATGGGTATTTTATTATTTTTATGATATTAAATTGTAATTTTAATCATTATTTGTAATTTATGTTAATTTAATTGTAAAATGGAAATTTTATTCCATTTATGAGGTTTATTAGAAAATATTATTTAAAAACTAGAATATTATGATTTAGTTGAAAATAAAGATTTTTAATATTTTTATGAATTTTTGATGATTTTTATTATTTTATTATTAATATTGTTGGTTTGTGTATTGTGAGTCTCGGTTGGAAATTTTTTGTAGTTTAGAATCCTAACCCGAGATGTTGTGCTATTGTGTTTTTAGAAGTATATTTTCTATGTTGGATCGGTCCTACTTTTGTAAGGACACGTCCGTTTTACAAATGAGACTTTGTCGAATTTTTGATAGATTTCTCGTAAAATATGACAACCGGTCCGAGTCTAGTTTTGGATTTTTGATTGAAATGTGTCTTAGATTAAATATTCCTTTAGAATTCTAGTAGCATAAAGTTAGAAGTTTATTTTGATATTATATTTATTATTTATTTTCTAGCTGCGTTGAGACCTAGGCCTATCAGACCATACCCATCAGTTTATTTTATGGAGCGCAAACCAGTGAGTTATTATCTTATATATGCATTGTGTCATGACCCGAACCCGAGGGCATGTGACCGACACTAGGGAATGAGTAGGCGTAAGGCCCCCAAAACCCGTAGTAAGCCTTAAAGAAAAGAAAAATAAAACCTTCCAATATAAAACTTTATTTCATAATAGAACACATTATCAAACTGATTTTTCTGAAATTAAAACATAATTGTGTCATGACCCAAACTATGAGTCATGACCGATGCTAGGGAAGGGGAATTCTTTCGAATCTGGAACCCGTAGCAAGCCTAAGAAAATAAAATCATACAATAAATAAATAAAAAGTATGATATAATTAAAATTTTTTGAATCAATATATAAAATGAATTCTCTAAATCCTTTCATAAATGTATACATATTCGTACAGTTTCAAATACAATTTTGCAGAGTATACATGTAATATCCCGTGTTTTTTAAAATATTTTTATACTGTACCGGGATATACAGTGTCAATAATTTTCATGCATTATACGATATTTTTATGAGTTGATATGTATTTTAAACCTATTTTAATTACTATCTATTATTTACAGTGTTTTACGTAAAATTTTCCCGGGACTTTCATTTTCGGGGAAATTTCCACGTAAACAATGTATTATTAATTATTTTAAATGTATTTACGGGTTTGCATGAACTCATACATATTTTTAAATTATTAAATAAAGCCTGTGTGTGTATATTTATTTAATTAGGGTTTATTATTACCCTAATATTTTATTATTTATTTATTACTATTTGATTATTTTATTTATTATTAAATTATTAAAATTTATTATTTTATTATTAATTATTTATTAATATTTAATTATTTTAATTTATTTTATTTTTTTCTTTTTTCTTTTTTCTCTTTCTTTTCCTTTTTCTTTCTTTTTCTTTTTCTTTTTCTTTCCTTTTCTTTCTTTTTCTTTTTCTTCTTCTTCTTCTTTCTCTTCCGCCCGACGCCGGCCACTATTTCTCACCGCCGTTTCTCCCTCCTCCGGCCACCGTTTTCGACACCGCCGGTCTCTATCTTCTCCTTGAGCTCCGGTGAGTGTTATTCTAGCTTTGGTTTGAGCTAAAATGGTCTAGAATTGCTTAGGTTTCGATTTGAAGATTTCAGCCTCTTTGGGTTTTCGATTTTTTTGAGCTTCGATTTGGATGATTCATGGAAACTTCCTTCACAAATGTTGTTCCTGGTAGCTTAAGCTTCATGTATGAATTTTTGTAGAATTTTTGGAGATTGTTTGGATTTTTGGGTATTTTTGAATATTTTAATATTATTTTCTAATTTTCGGAAATTAATTATTTAAATTATGAAATTGGAGTTTATGGTTAAATTGGGTGTTGAAATGAATTATAGAAATTTATTTGGAATTTTTATGAATTTCTAAGTATTTATTTTTAATTATTGAAGTTTATGTGATTTGTAAAATTAAGTTAATTGTGTTTTAAATTGAATTTAATTGGTTAATTGGGTTTAATTATTAATATTATTGATAAATATGTTGAGAAAATTAATTTTGGATAAGTGTATGATTTTTGGTGAATTTTTGAAGTAATTTAGGTATATATATATATATAGGGGTATTTTGGTAATTTTACCCTAAATTGTCTAAAAATGTAATTTAATTGGTTTTAATATTTATTTAAGGTATAAAAATGATTTCTACAAAATATTTAGTATTTTTAACTAATTAAAACTATTTTCCGGGAATTATTTTCAATTATATATATAATATACGGTTTTTCTAATAAAATGAGTTTTAATCGATTTTTACAGTGTTTCAAGATTTATTATGTAATTTCTACGTATGAAATGTATTTTTATGATTTAAGGATATTTTTGGTATATTTGAATATATATTCTGTGTTTGTGGACCCCGGTCGACAGATTGTAGTCTGGAGTCCGACCGAGGGGTTGTGATTGATTGTGGTGTTTATTTTTGAAGTGTATTTTCTTTGCAGGGTCGGCTCTACTCTTTTGAGTAGAGAGATGTCCGTTTTACAGGGGAGGTTCTGCCGGATTTTCGATAGAATTCTCGTAAAACGTGATATCCAGTCGAACCCTAATTTCCGATTCTGTGTTGAATACTCTAGATTGAATTCTAGGATTTCTGTTAGGGTTATTCTGATGTCGATTAATTATTTCTTGTTTAGTTGCGCCGAGACCGAGGGTTAGTGGACCAGGCCCGTCGGACCCGTCTCGTGGAGCGCATTAGGTGAGTTACTATATTATATATATATGCTTAGGACGCATGATTTAGAAAATGCATGTTTTATTTTGACTAAATATGCATAAATAACATGATTTATATTCAAGTATATTTTTGGTATATAATAAATTATATACATGTTTTATTAATAAAATATATTTAAAATGTTTTTAAATATATTTTTAGTTTAATTCATGATTTGATTGGATTTAATTTGACATATATATACTCAAAATATACCTGGTTTATGTTTGGTATATTTCCAGTATATATATGGTTTATATTGTTGATTTATTTAAATTCATGCATCATGTATTTGTGAATGAATGTTTTATATTTAAGAATGAAGGATATCAATAGAACGTGCTACCTAGTGGGCAGCACTAGGACCGAGTACGTACCGGTACGCCTATAGCTTTAGGCTATATTACTAACTTATTTGTGGATATTGATTTGATTATGATTATTGATATGTGTGAGATGTGGTTTGGGTGTGATTGCTGGAGCTCGGTTGACCAAGTGTCTCGGGGCCAATCACACTGGCAGTCAGACTGCTGGAGCTCGGTTGACTTAGTGTCTCGGGGCCAGTCTACTGTCCATATGGATTAAGTGGATATATTTGGAATCAGTGAGCCTGTATGGCTAGAGTGTTGTTTAACACTATTTTCTGAGGTTGCGATATTCTAGGGTTCTATGTGATCATTCATAAAAATTGATTTTCAGACAAAATATATAAAATGATTTTTCTGCATCTGTATGAACTTGCCTGTATATATACATATTACTCATATACTGTTGACTGTATGCATTATCACTTAGAGTGTATGTATATATATTATAATAATTCACTCAGTGAGGTCTGACTCCCCTCCGTTGACTATTTTTCAGGAGAGTCAACTTCCTCAGACCTCAGTAGCAGGTCGATACGCCGGATTTCTTCCGCCCCGGCTTCTTTATGTGAATTGTCTATTTGAGTCTTATTTATTTTATCTAGACACTGCAGTAGTTGTGAATAAAAATGTTGGATTTCATGTATTTGTTTTAAAGAGATGTATTATAGTAAAACTGGATTTGTATAAAGATTATACATTTATGAGATTATATATGTGATGTGTTGAGTTTTGAATTGAATCCAGTTGATATGGATGATATTGTAATATTTATGATTTTTATTTTCCGCTGCATATTATATTTTATTGTTATTATGGCATGCTTTATTTTATTTTTTTAGGCTTGCTACGGGTTCTGGATTCGAAAGAATTCCCGTTCCCTAGCGCCGGTCATGGCCCCTGTTTTGGGTCGTGACAAAGTTGGTATCAGAGCGAAGTTCGTATCAGAGTGGAGTTCTGTGTCAGGGCTTAGTTTTGTGAGTTGTGGCCCTAGTTTTAAAGTTGTGTTTTCTGTTGGACTACTGCAGTGTATTAGGTTTGAGTATGTCTTGATGAGTATTCCTTGCTGTAGTTTTCAGCGTTATTCCTCCGTTGTCTGTTTTGTCTGAATCTTTCCGTTTGTCTTTTCAGAATGAGGAGGCGAGCGCGTGTCGCTCCACCGGTCGTTGAGGCCGAGGATGATGAGTCTTTTCAGGACGAGGTTTTACCTCCTGAGCCGCCAGTTAGACGTAGAGGTCGTGGCAGAGGTAGACCTCGAGGAGCGGTAGGTCGCCGTAGGCAGAGAGAGTTACAGGACGAGGAGCCTGTTGAGCCTGAGTTTGATGTTCCTGTTCCTCCAGTTGTTCAGCCTGCCTATCAGCAGGGTATGTCTGACCCTGAGGTAGCTTTGTTCTATGCCAGAGTTGGCAGGATTACGTTTGATGGTACTTCTGATCCTTTAGATTTTCTGCATGTGATTGAGACTAGGACTCGGACTGCTCATACCGAGTACCAGAGGATCATGATCGTTGAGTTGTCTGTCGAGGGACCAGCCTTGGATTGGTTTATTCAGATGATCCAGCCTTATATGATGACGATGACATGGGCTCAGTTTCGAGAGTGATTCATGAGGAGATTCTGTCCAGAGCCGCTTCGTTTGAGCTATCATCTCCGTTTGACCAGTATTTCTCAAGGAGATCGATCAGTAGAGGAGTATACCCGAGAGTTCCTTCGTCTGGGTAGATATGCTGAGGATCTGATGCGAGATCAGTATTTCGCTGTTACTACGTATGTTACTGGTTTGGGTTCAGCTTTTGCTGGTATGCCTACAGCAGGTCTTACTCTGGAGTCGGTGATTGAGCTAGCTAAGGAGATTGAGCTGAGGTTAGTTAGGCAGGGAGCGATGCCTGATTATTACCAGTTGGGAGTTCAGTCGAGTGGATTGCAGGCTACTCCATATTCGAGTTTTCATGTTGGTTCGAGTAGTCAGCAGCGAGGTTCGACTCAGCAGAGTCAGAGACAGCAGCAGCGAGTGCATCGGAGCAGTAGACATGGTCGTGGAGGTCAGCGTAGATCATTCAGATTTGGGTCAGGTGCTTCGAGCAGCAGCAGTGGTCGTAGTTCTGGATCAGCGGCCAGTGTTTGTCAGACTTGTGGTAGAGTCCATCAGGGACCGTGTTATCTGACACCGTTGACATGTTTCAGATGCGGGCAGACAGGACATTTTGCCAGATCGTGTCCTTATTCCGGATATCAGCAGCAGCAGATTCTGCGATTCCCACAGCAGTCGATTGCTAGTGCAGCACCCGTGCCATTTCAGTTGCCACCAGCCCAGCATCAGAGTTCTACTCAGTTTGTTCCACAGCAGAGTCGTGGTAGAGGTACGAGAGGAGGTACCCGAGGTGTTGGCCAGGCTTCTACCAGTCAGCAGGGAGGTCGAGGTCAGGCCAGAGTTTTTCATCTGACTCAGCAGGATGCTCAGGCATCTAATGCAGTCGTGGCAGGTATTCTTTCTGTTTGTTACCTGGATGCTTTGGTTTTGTTTGATCCGGGTGCCACGCATTCGTTTGTTTCTCCTGTTTTTGCTTCTAAATCTTGTTGGCAAGCTTCGAGGATGGCTTTTCCTTTGTCTGTTGCCACTCCTCTGAGCGATTCCTTGGACACCGATATTGTTCTTTCTGGTTGTCCAGTTCTCGTGGGAGATAGAGAATTACCCGTTGATTTGATTTTGTTGGATGTGATGGAGTTCGATGTTATTTTGGGAATGGATTGGTTATCCCAGTATTATGCCGTGGTTGATTGCAGGAATAAGGAGGTGATTTTTAGAATTCCTGGTGAAGTAGAATTTAAGTTTGTTGGTGACAGGAGTTCAGCACCTCAGAATCTTATTTCTGTTATTTCAGCTAGGAAGTTGTTGAGGAAAGGTTGTCAGGGGTTTTTGGCATTGGTTAGGGATACGTCAGTGGAGAAGTTGTCACTCATAGATGTTCCTGTTGCTTGTGAGTTTCCTGATGTTTTTCCCGAGGAGTTACCAGGTTTACCACCTCATAGAGAGATTGAGTTCTGTATAGATGTGGTTCCAGGTATTACTCCTATATCTATGCCACCTTATCGTATGGCTCCTGCAGAGTTGAGGGAGTTGAAGGAGCAGTTGCAAGAGTTGTTGGATAAGGGTTTTATCAGACCTAGTGTTTCCCCTTAGGGTGCACCAGTCTTGTTTGTGAAGAAGAAGGATGGTACCCTGAGACTGTGCATTGACTACAGAGAGCTGAACAAGGTGACAGTGAAGAACAAGTATCCTCTCCCGAGGATAGATGATTTATTTGATCAGTTACAAGGTGCACAGTTCTTTTCTAAGGTTGACTTGAGGTCGGGTTATCATCAGCTGCGGATCAGTGAAGCTGATATTCCTAAGACAGCATTCCGCACTCGATATGGTCATTATGAGTTTCTGGTGATGTCTTTTGGTTTGACTAATGCACCAGCAGCTTTTATGGACCTGATGAACAGAGTATTCCGACCGTATGTGGATCAGTTTGTAGTAGTCTTCATTGATGATATACTAGTATATTCGAGGAGTATGGAAGAGCACATATATCACTTGAGGATTGTACTACAGACACTGAGAGATCATCAGCTTTATGCTAAATTCTCGAAGTGTGATTTCTGGATGGAGAGTGTTTCTTTTCTTGGACACGTAGTGTCTAAAGAAGGTATTCAGGTTGATCCACAGAAGATTGAAGCAGTATCTGAGTGGCCTAGACCTACTTCGGTTACTGAGATTCGGAGTTTTCTGGGTTTAGCCGGGTATTATAGGCGGTTTGTGCAGGATTTTTCCAGGTTAGCAGCCCCTATGACTCGCTTGACTCAGAAGAATGTTAGATTCGAGTGGTCAGAAGCTTGTGAGAATAGTTTTCAGTTGTTGAAGGAGAAGTTGACCACAGCGCCAGTATTAGCTTTGCCTAATAGTGTGGATAAGTTCACAGTTTACTGTGATGCCTCTAGAATTGGTCTTGGTTGTGTGTTGATACAGAATGGAAGGGTGATAGCCTATGCTTCGAGGCAGTTGAAGAAGCATGAGCAGAACTATCCCACACATGATCTAGAGATGGATGCAGTGATCTTTGCTTTGAAGATTTGGAGACATTATTTGTACGGGGTGACTTGTGAGATATTTACTGATCACAAGAGCCTTAAGTACATTTTCCAGCAGCGAGATTTGAATCTGAGGCAGAGAAGATGGTTGGAATTGTTGAAGGATTATGATTGCGAGATTCTTTACCATCCGGGTAAGGCTAATGTGGTAGCAGATGCCTTGAGTAGGAAGTCCTCAGGTAGTCTTGCTCATATCGGTGTGGAGAGGAGACCATTGATCCAGGAGTTGCATCTGATGGTGGATCAAGGTCTGATGATGAAGATCAGTAGATCAGGTGGACTGTTAGCTCAGTTTAAAGTACGATCTGTACTGAGGGATAGGATTAAAGCAGCTCAGAGCCGAGATCCTATTCTAGTAGAGCTTGCAGAGAATGTTCGAGCAAGGAAGTTCACTGATTTCACACTCGATGACGATGGTGTGTTGTGGATCAGTGGTAGATTATGTGTTCCTGATGTGGATGATTTGAGAGAAGAGATTTTAGAGGAAGCACATTCTACAGCCTACAGCGTTCATCCAGGTGTTACTAAGATGTACCACAGTATCAGAGATTTATACTGGTGGGATGGATTGAAAAAGGATGTTGCTGATTATGTTGCTAAGTGCTTGACATGTCAGCAAGTGAAAGCCGAACATCAGAAGCCTTCTGGGAAGCTTCAGCCTCTTCCTATTCCCGAGTGGAAATGGGAAAGGATAGCTATGGATTTTGTGGTCGGTTTACCTCGTTCGAAGGATGGATACGATTCCATTTGGGTGATTGTAGACAGATTGACGAAGTCTGCACATTTCTTGCCTGTGAAAGCCACATATTCAGTTGCTAGATTGGCGAAGTTGTACGTGAAGCATATTGTGTGCCTTCATGGAGTACCTGTGTCCATTGTGTCAGACAGAGGTTCGGTGTTTACTTCTCGTTTTTGGCAGAAGTTGCAAGAAGCGATGGGCACTAGGTTGGATTTCAGTACTGCTTTTCATCCTCAGACAGATGGTCAGTCTGAGAGGACGATCCAGACACTGGAAGATATGTTGAGGATGTGTGTCTTGGATTTGGGAGGTAGCTGGGATGATCATTTGTCGCTTGTTGAGTTTGCATATAATAACAGCTACCATAGCAGTATTGGCATGGCACCATATGAAGCGTTGTATGGAAGGAAGTGTAGATCCCCGTTGAGTTGGGATGAGATCGGTGAGAGAGTTTTGACTGGACCAGAGATGGTTCAGGATGCTGCAGAGAAAGTCACCGTGATCAAGCGCAGGTTAGAGACCGCAGTTAGCAGACAGAAGAGTTATGCGGATCCTAGGCGCAGAGATGTGGAGTTTCAGGTTGGAGATTTCATTTTTCTGAAAGTATCTCCGATGAAGGGTGTGATGAGATTTGGCAGGAAGGGTAAGTTAACACCGAGATATATTGGACCGTTTGAGATTCTGGAGAGAGTTGGCACTGTTGCATATCGGTTGGATTTGCCTCCGAGTATGTCACAGGTGCATCCAGTATTTCATATCTCGATGTTGAGGAAGTATATCTCAGATCCTTCACATGTGTTGCAACTTGACAGTGTAGAAGTGAGTGAAGATTTGACTTTTGTGGAAGAACCTGTGGCGATCGTAGATTTTCAAGTTCGACAGTTGCGATCGAAGCAGATTCCGATGGTCAAGGTTTTGTGGCGTAGCGACAGAGTTGAAGAGCATACGTGGGAGACTGAAGCTGAGATGCGAGCTTCTTACCCGTATCTCTTTCCTCCCTGATTCTGTAATCTTGTTTTTAGAATTCGGGGACGAATTCTTGTAAGGGGGGAAGACTGTAATATCCCGTGTTTTTTAAAATATTTTTACACTGTACCGGGATATACAGTGTCAATAATTTTCATGCATTATACGATATTTTTATGAGTTGATATGTATTTTAAACCTATTTTAATTACTGTCTATTATTTACAGTGTTTTACGTAAAATTTTCCCAGGACTTTCATTTTCGGGGAAATTTCCACGTAAACAATGTATTATTAATTATTTTAAATGTATTTACGGGTTTGCATGAACTCATACATATTTTTAAATTATTAAATAAAGCCTGTGTGTGTATATTTATTTAATTAGGGTTTATTATTACCCTAATATTTTATTATTTATTTATTACTATTTGATTATTTTATTTATTATTAAATTATTAAAATTTATTATTTTATTATTAATTATTTATTAATATTTAATTATTTTAATTTATTTTATTTTTTTCTTTTTTCTTTTTTCTCTTTCTTTTCCTTTTTCTTTCTTTTTCTTTTTCTTTTTCTTTCCTTTTCTTTCTTTTTCTTTTTCTTCTTCTTCTTCTTCTTTCTCTTCCGCCCGACGCCGGCCACTATTTCTCACCGCCGTTTCTCCCTCCTCCGGCCACCGTTTTCGACACCGCCGGTCTCTATCTTCTCCTTGAGCTCCGGTGAGTGTTATTCTAGCTTTGGTTTGAGCTAAAATGGTCTAGAATTGCTTAGGTTTCGATTTGAAGATTTCGGCCTCTTTGGGTTTTCGATTTTTTTGAGCTTCGATTTGGATGATTCATGGAAACTTCCTTCACAAATGTTGTTCCTGGTAGCTTAAGCTTCATGTATGAATTTTTGTAGAATTTTTGGAGATTGTTTGGATTTTTGGGTATTTTTGAATATTTTAATATTATTTTCTAATTTTCGGAAATTAATTATTTAAATTATGAAATTGGAGTTTATGGTTAAATTGGGTGTTGAAATGAATTATAGAAATTTATTTGGAATTTTTATGAATTTCTAAGTATTTATTTTTAATTATTGAAGTTTATGTGATTTGTAAAATTAAGTTAATTGTGTTTTAAATTGAATTTAATTGGTTAATTGGGTTTAATTATTAATATTATTGATAAATATGTTGAGAAAATTAATTTTGGATAAGTGTATGATTTTTGGTGAATTTTTGAAGTAATTTAGGTATATATATATATAGGGGTATTTTGGTAATTTTACCCTAAATTGTCTAAAAATGTAATTTAATTGGTTTTAATATTTATTTAAGGTATAAAAATGATTTCTACAAAATATTTAGTATTTTTAACTAATTAAAACTATTTTCCGGGAATTATTTTCAATTATATATATAATATACGGTTTTTCTAATAAAATGAGTTTTAATCGATTTTTACAGTGTTTCAAGATTTATTATGTAATTTCTACGTATGAAATGTATTTTTATGATTTAAGGATATTTTTGGTATATTTGAATATATATTCTGTGTTTGTGGACCCCGGTCGACAGATTGTAGTCTGGAGTCCGACCGAGGGGTTGTGATTGATTGTGGTGTTTATTTTTGAAGTGTATTTTCTTTGCAGGGTCGGCTCTACTCTTTTGAGTAGAGAGATGTCCGTTTTACAGGGGAGGTTCTGCCGGATTTTCGATAGAATTCTCGTAAAACGTGATATCCAGTCGAACCCTAATTTCCGATTCTGTGTTGAATACTCTAGATTGAATTCTAGGATTTCTGTTAGGGTTATTCTGATGTCGATTAATTATTTCTTGTTTAGTTGCGCCGAGACCGAGGGTTAGTGGACCAGGCCCGTCGGACCCGTCTCGTGGAGCGCATTAGGTGAGTTACTATATTATATATATATGCTTAGGACGCATGATTTAGAAAATGCATGTTTTATTTTGACTAAATATGCATAAATAACATGATTTATATTCAAGTATATTTTTGGTATATAATAAATTATATACATGTTTTATTAATAAAATATATTTAAAATGTTTTTAAATATATTTTTAGTTTAATTCATGATTTGATTGGATTTAATTTGACATATATATACTCAAAATATACCTGGTTTATGTTTGGTATATTTCCAGTATATATATGGTTTATATTGTTGATTTATTTAAATTCATGCATCATGTATTTGTGAATGAATGTTTTATATTTAAGAATGAAGGATATCAATAGAACGTGCTACCTAGTGGGCAGCACTAGGACCGAGTACGTACCGGTACGCCTATAGCTTTAGGCTATATTACTAACTTATTTGTGGATATTGATTTGATTATGATTATTGATATGTGTGAGATGTGGTTTGGGTGTGATTGCTGGAGCTCGGTTGACCAAGTGTCTCGGGGCCAATCACACTGGCAGTCAGACTGCTGGAGCTCGGTTGACTTAGTGTCTCGGGGCCAGTCTACTGTCCATATGGATTAAGTGGATATATTTGGAATCAGTGAGCCTGTATGGCTAGAGTGTTGTTTAACACTATTTTCTGAGGTTGCGATATTCTAGGGTTCTATGTGATCCTTCATAAAAATTGATTTTCAGACAAAATATATAAAATGATTTTTCTGCATCTGTATGAACTTGCCTGTATATATACATATTACTCATATACTGTTGACTGTATGCATTATCACTTAGAGTGTATGTATATATATTATAATAATTCACTCAGTGAGGTTTGACTCCCCTCCGTTGACTATTTTTCAGGAGAGTCAACTTCCTCAGACCTCAGTAGCAGGTCGATACGCCGGATTTCTTCCGCCCCGGCTTCTTTATGTGAATTGTCTATTTAAGTCTTATTTATTTTATCTAGACACTGCAGTAGTTGTGAATAAAAATGTTGGATTTCATGTATTTGTTTTAAAGAGATGTATTATAGTAAAACTGGATTTGTATAAAGATTATACATTTATGAGATTATATATGTGATGTGTTGAGTTTTGAATTGAATCCAGTTGATATGGATGATATTGTAATATTTATGATTTTTATTTTCCGCTGCATATTATATTTTATTGTTATTATGGCATGCTTTATTTTATTTTTTTAGGCTTGCTACGGGTTCCGGATTCGAAAGAATTCCCGTTCCCTAGTGCCGGTCATGGCCCCTGTTTTGGGTCGTGACAATACAATATCAAAAGAATATAATACTCTTCTTTTTCAATAACACAACTACTGCAGTTTCTAGGATATAAATCAGAGTTCAGAATATACATTTGCATAAAATAGCCGAAACTGAAGAACACCGGTAAGGAACTCTATAACTAAGGTCTGACGATATGGGATCTCCTGAAAAAAAATAATAATTAAGGGGGGGTCAGACCTCACTGAGTGAATTATTATACTATATATACATGCAAACTAAACCATAACAATCAGACATTCTTATATATATGTATGTATATACACACAATTCACACGAATGCCAAACTCTACTTTTATAAATATACAGAATGTAGGAAAACGTTTAATTAAATTCATGAAGGATCCATAGAACCCTAATAATAACAACCCCAATCAACTCCATCATCACTCTAGCCATACAGGCTCACTTGATTCCAAATAGAACACTTATCCCAAATTGGACAGTAGACTGGCCCCGAGATACTAAGTCGATCGAGCTCCAGCAGTCTGGCTATCAGTGTGATTGGAAAATCTCATTAAAATAAATTTTATGGAAATATAATATAATATAATTTTAGTTAACCATTTGGTATACATATAATAAATCCATTTTTTTAAAAGAGAAGAAATAAATATTTAAATATCTTTTAAAATCATTTTAGTATAAAAATTTGGTAGAACCCAATTTATAAATTTTTAATAGTTATATGACTCACTTATATCCAAGACTGTCGAATCTTGAGAGTAACGCATCACCAAGATACACAACTGCAACCATATCTCTTAATCCAATATCACTGACGATGTCCGAGAGCAAAGTATCACCAGACCATCGACCCCAATGATTTAATAAATATAAATTAAAATTATACTGGCGGTGTCCGAGAGCAAAGCATCACCAGACCTTTGGCCCCATTATTTTAATAAACAAATATTATACTACTAACGGTGTCCGAGAGCAAAGCATCACCAGACCTTCGGCCCCAGTAATATAATTAAATAATCACATATTTTACCGGTGCGCACACGGTCCTGATGAAACCCATCAGGTAGCCCGTTCTACCGTGATTTATTTAAAAATAAAAGAAAATAAATAAAACAATGAAAATTACAATAGATAAATAAATCAAATAAAATAAATCAAATATAAATTAAATCATGTAAGATCATATGAATAATGCTGACTAGAATCTCATAAAATTAAATTCATAAGAATTTAATATAATTTAGATTAAAAAATCCGACACTCAAATCAAATATTAACTTACTGTTTAAACATATAATGAAAATGAAAAATCCTAAGTCATTTATCCTATGTGCAATGCATATATATACAGTATAATAACTCACATGTTAGCGCTCCACGAGACAAACTCAGCAGGCTTAATCCGTTAGACCTTGGTCTCGGCGCAGCTAGACAAACAAATGACAAAATGAAATCAGAATAAATTTAACAGAAATTCTAAAGACTCGATCTAAAATTTTAGACACAGAATTAGAATATGAATTTGACCGGACATCATGTTTTACGAGAATTCTACCGAAAATCCGGCATAACCTCCCCTGTAAAACGGATATCTCTCTACTCAAAGAGTAGAGTCAGTCCTGCAAAGAAAACACACTTCGGAATAACACCAAATTCATAACCATAATCCCCCGATCGGACTTCAAACTACAATTTACCGATCGAGATTTACAATTCACAGAATAATTATAAAATACTAAAAATGCCCTTATATAATAATAATACATTTTATAAATCCAAATTACGTAATTAACCCTAAAACACGTTAAAAACCGATAAAAACTCATTTATTTAGAAAAATCGTATATTATATATATAATTTGAAAATAATTTACGAAAAATAGTTTTAATTAGTTAAAAATACTAAATAATTTATAGAAATCATTTTTATACCCTAAGTAACTATTAAAACCAATTTAATTACATTTTTAGCCAATTTAGTGTAAAATTACCAAAATACCCCTATATATATAAATTTACTAAAATAAATCCAAAAATTCACCAAAAATAATATAATTACTCAAAATTAATTTTTTCAACATATAATTCAATAATATCAATAAATATTCTCAATTTACCAATTTATTTCAATTAAACACATAATTAACCCTATTTTTCAAAATTACATAAACTTAATAAATTCCAAATAAATATATAAAATTCAAATAAATTACAAATAAATTTCTATAATTCATTTCAACTCCTATAATCACCATAAAACACAATTTCATAATTTAATTAATTAATTTTCGAAAATTAGAAAATATTAATAAAATAATCAAAAATTCACAAAAATTAAAATAAATTCCAAAAATTCAAAAAAAATTACAACATGTAGATTAAGCTTCCAGAAACAAAGTTTGTGAAGGAAGTTTTTATGAATCAATCAAATTGAAGCTAAAAAAAATTTGAAACTCAAAATGGCTGAATTGAAGAAATTAAAACCTAAGTAATTCTAGACCAAATCAAGTGAAATAAAGCTTGGAATCACACTCACCAGAGCTCAAGGAGAAGATAGAGACCTACGGCATCAAATTTGGTGGCCGAAAATGGTTTGATCGGAGCTAAGTCGATTTTCGGCTTCTTTGTGAAAAATCGGTCAAAACTCATCAAAAAAAAGTGTTTCAGGAGGTGAAAATGGCTGGAGGTGGAGGAGGAAGGCTGAGGGACATAGTGATAGCAAGAAAACCAGCTTGAAAATGGCTGAAAATGGAAGAAATGACGTTGGAAAGAAGAAGGTGCAGGGAGGGGCAAACCTGTAATTTTTATAAATTTTGATTTTTATTATAAAATAATGTATATATGTATATATATATATGTCCACTTTATATTATAGTAATATATATATTCCCACACATAAATAATACTTACTACACAAATGTTTTAATATATTTAATAATTTATATACTTAAAATTAATTAATTGATACAAAAAAAATTAAATAATAAAATTAAGAAAATTAATTAAGTTCTAATTAATTAAATAAATACACATACTTTTATTTAAAAATAATAACAATATTATTATTATTATGATTATGATTATTATGTTTAATTGTTTATATATATATATGTATATGAACTACTGTCTAAAATTATGATATAGTCCATAATTTATTAATTTAAATTAAATCTAATTTTTAATAATTTTTGATTGTGGGTTTCTCCGCTGCCATTTTCTTTCTCTTCTTCTTATAGAGAGAATTTGATATTTTACTAACAGTTACAAAAAGTTAAGCCACATCCATGAAGAACATAAAGTAGAGGATCAAGAAAAAAAATAGAATAATGTATGTTTGTGCTTTCCGAGGAGAGGTAAATTGACTTTGAGTATGTGTATGATAAAAGAAAAAGAAATTATCCAACTGACAAATTTATTAAAAAAAAGTTAATTAATACAGTTCATTTTTAAACCTACTATTCAGTGTGGTAGTTAAAAAATTAATATATAATTTTATTTATGGTAAAAAGTTTCCAGTAATTTGCAATGTTATAAAATTTATTACTGTATGTGTTAATTATATGACATAATTAATCATAATTAGGATTAAAAATTAAAATTATAAATATTAATTAGTTATGTTAAATATTATCAATATAACGGAGAGTTAATAATTTTATACTAAGAATGAGGATGAGCAAAATATTTCTTCTAAAATTGACTCAAGAAAATAAGAGAAATTAGAGTACCTATGATTAGATTTGCTGTTTAATGCTCTGAATGCTTACCTGCATTTACTTGGTGTATGTGTACATATATATAGGGTTGGTAATGGAGGATATTGGAATTCTTTTACTAAATTATCCTTACAATATTTCCAGAATTTCTATAATACCCTCTATCCCAAAACCCAAAAAGGCTCCACCTTTACCTCTGGCTTTCTTCCCTTCTTTTAGTTTTAGCTTCAGCGCTGCGTCCATGGCTACGCAGATTTATACCCTGAAACACTTAACTCTTCACCACCCATGGCTACACAGACTCCAGAAGCTTCAAAAACTACACTCACTAGCCTCACTTTCTCATTCTTCTTTAACTCAAGACCATTCACGACGGGAACATCAAGATTATCAACTAGAAAGAACCAAGAAGACTCGAGAAAGAAAGATGAATAGCAACAGGAACAAGAACAAGAAAGATAGCATTGAATTAAATGTTGAGAGCACCAAGTCCAGCTCATATTTTCCAAAAAGAGGCCAGAGTTTGGAGTTGGTTTGTGAATCTTTGGCTTTTAAAGGGAAAGGAGTGTGTAAAGTGCAAGATACTGGGTTTGTTGTTATGTGTGATCGTGCGTTACCTGGTGAAAGATTCATTGGACGGGTTACAAGTAGAAAGGGAAGTTATGCAGAGGTTGGTTTTCTCTGTTTTTTAATCTTCTTTAAGTTTTGTTGCTCAATTTGTCACATTCGGCATTTGGTAATTCGTACCTTTTTTTATCTGATTAATGTTGTTGCGACAAGTTCAGGTAACCAAAGTGAAGACAATATCTCCTCACTGGGATATTGTTGATGCCCCTTGTGAGTATGCTTCATATTGTGGTGGCTGTAAAACACAAAATTTGTCTTATAAGGCTCAGGTTAGAGCTAAGGAAGAGCAAGTCCGTGAGTTGCTGGTTCATGTTGGAAAGTTTTCTTATGAAGATCCAGAATTTGCTAGCATTATGAAGCCAATTGTTCCCTGTGATGTTCAATTCAATTATAGAAATAAGGTTAGAGAATAAGAACTTTATAGATTGACTGAATATAAGCATTTTTTTAAAAATGGTTGTATCTTTCTCTGTTTGGTTATCAGGAATAGAGACTGGTAATGAGAAGAGACTCATTTCCATTCCTTGTTTCTAATCCCTATGAGGGCAAGAAATCAAGTAATGGAGGCTTAGTTATTGCAAATTTGTTCTTTCGTTAATTTCTTTATGGAAACCAACGGTTTAAGGAATGAAATGAGGGTTTTTCTCCTTTGTTTTATTATTAATAATTTAGTGTACTTTTTAGGCATCAATTGATGTGCTATCATGTGATACAGTTTCATAAACGCACCTACAGTGCTTGCATATCTGGAGAATTCTCTTATGATTGATCATGTATAGTTGCTGAAATTGTTCATTTTTTGTGACTTAGGAATTTTGCTGATGCTTGATTTGTTGGCAGATGGAATTCTCATTTGGTTCTCGAAAATGGTTACCTAGAGAACTGCTAGGAGAGAAACAAGATAGCAATGAGAACTATGCATTAGGACTGCATGCTCCAGGCTTTTTTGACAAGGTTCTAAATGTTGACAAATGCTTGTTACAAAGTGAGCCTGCTAACACGGTATGTTTTTTTTTTTTTTTTTTCATTTTTATTATTGAAAGCCTTTATACTTTAGATTCAATTTCACACACATTGTGCTCCTTTATAATGAACTTTTCTTGGGTGGTCCATCATGGTACTGTAGCTTGGCTATAGCCTATTTTCCAATATGTTTGCATAATAGGTTCTGGAAACTGTCCAAGATTGTTGGAGAGATCTGCAGTTTGGCCTTACTCCTTATGATGTTCACTCTCATGCTGGCTTTCTTAAGCACCTGATGCTAAGAACAGGAAGGTACTACAAATTATGTTATTCTTCTCACACTTATTTTTTTTTCTTATTTATGCTTGCGCCTGAAAGAAACTAATGTCCATGGAAAGTGTGTTCATGAAACATTCTTTTTGATTGTCTGGGGAGTATCTCATCATGTCTATCCTTTGCTAGTATCCATGCTCACAATTGTCTCTCAACGTGCAGCATACAACGTGCAGCTTTTTTTTTTAACCCGTAGGAGAATTCATTTTATTGTAATTTTCAAATATTTTTTCCCTTCTAGTTCACAGGTTTCAAAATTATCATTGCAGTTCCTTTTTCCCCCCTTTTAAACTCAGTACTATACTCTGTTTTTCAGGAATGCTGAGACTGGTGTCCTTGAGCTTATGGTTAATTTTGTCACCTCATCTTACAAACCTGAGCTGCTGAAGCCCCTTGTTGAAAAGATTTCGGCAATTCCAGAAGTGGTTTGTATGGCCAATTCCCAATTTTTTTACTATTGGTCAGCCTTTTGGGAGGTCCTGATACACATGGTTCTCACACACATTCTTTGTTGGATCATTTTTAACCAACTCATTCACCTTAAGCCAATCAAAACTTTTTTCTCTTTCAAGGCACACTTATTTGAATGGGACTCAAAAAATGTTGACTTAATTCTGCCCAAGTTACCTGGTGCTCCCGAAAGGCAATATAATTTTTTGCAGAACTGCATAAAAGCTGGGTGGATTACTTCCATGAACTGTGCTCAGGAATCCAGTATGGAATTCGGATGTCTTTAAAATAAATGAGTAAATGATGTGATGCATATGCATTTTTAATGTCTTCTTTTGCCTATAAATGCTTATATTTTTTTTTCTTAATGGCTGGCAGGTAAGCATTGTGAATAACATAAATTCTTCTGTTGGAAATACATCTGTTGGGGAGGAGGAATACACTTTATATGGAAAGTCCACCATCACAGAGATCTTAAGAGGACTAACATTCCAAATTTCAGCCAACTCTTTCTTTCAGACAAATACACGTCAGGTACTGGGAGTGACATAAATTGAATTCTATTTCAGTTCATGCTTCATACTTTTTGGCAAACAGCTCCCAGTCCTTCTTTACATATTTCATAATCTTGTTATTTCCCCATTTTAATCAGCACCTATCATTCATAACCGGTAAATGAAAAGAGTTTACACTGTTTAGGCAGAGGTTCTGTATAACATTATTGAAGATTGTGCCGGCATCAGAGGAGATGGCTCAGAAATTGTTCTTGACTTGTTTTGTGGTACTGGTACCATTGGTTTGACACTTGCCAGAAGGTACATCTGTTTTGTTTGTTCAGTTCTCAGTGTAGAGCATTACTGATCTGACATAACAGCCTTCTTTTTGCTTCCTTTTTGTTTTTCCAGGGCTAAACATGTTTATGGATATGAAGTTGTTCCTCAAGCAATCTCAGATGCTCATAGAAATGCTGAGCTAAATGGTATCACTAATGCTACATTTGTGCAAGGAGATCTTAACAAAATTGGTGACAATTTTGGCAGCAATTTTCCAAAGCCTGACATTGTCATCTCTGGTTAGACTTCTTATCAGATGCATTGTTGAATTAGCTTTTTATTTGTAGTAGTAGTCTACTATTATTATCCTTGTCGGATACCTTTTCTATTTGGAGTTTATCAGATTTTCATTGAATTAGATGAAGTTATCTTAGTGCTAGAATTGCAGGAATGGTATATTTTATTGTTAAGCTTAATGGCGAAGGGAGGATGGGATAGGTTATGTCTAATTCATTGTTTGGCAAAAATATAGAAATGACTTCTATTCATTACTTCTCTCAGCACCAAGTCTTTACTCCTTTATGTTGTGTGACATTATGCAGATCCAAATCGTCCTGGCATGCACGTGAAGTTGATTAAATTTCTGTTAAAGCTTAAAGCTCCTCGGATTATATATGTATCATGTAATCCAGCCACATGTGCGCGTGACCTTGATTACCTGTGCCATGGGGTGGTATGTGTCCTTACCTACTGCTCTACTTGTGAAATTGAAGCCATCTACAATCTAAATGTCGGAAATGTTTGTGCAGGAAGAACAAAATATAGAAGGATGTTACAAACTTAAAAGCCTACAGCCAGTGGACATGTTTCCTCAGACCCCTCACACTGAGTGTGTTTGTTTATTAGAGCTTCGCTGACCCTTGCTTGTAGCCAATCTGTTTACCACCAAGTTTCGATACACCATCTTTCTGAAATAGAAGGTGGTAGCTGTATCAAGGATCGGACAAGTTGGTCTTGCTTCCTATGATTTTTTGAAGAAAAATTTGATGCGTACAAGAAATTAAACTGAAGTGCAGAGATGATAACTGATAGCTAAGGCAGCTTAGTTGTTCTTCACTTAGCAGCTCATCTGAAAGAGAAACTTGTATAGCCAAAAAGATAAATAAAGCAGGTAGCAGATTCTTGCTACTTAAACATTTTTCTGTACAGTGGTCATTTAGAGCAATAATCTAATTCATAAATTTCTTACACCTTCGTCCAAATAAATTCAATTCTGATAAGAAAGGTTAAGAAAAGAAATTATACCCAACAAATCTGGTTAAAAGGGTGACCTAATTAGCAATGATCATTATGTATTTTCTGAACGAGGAATAGTGGCCATCAAAACACAACACATCCTGGTAAAAAGAGCAAAAGACAGTACAAGCAACCGATGAAAATTTTGCCTTTGCTCATCCTTATAGAACCTGCCGTTGTTCACATGTAGAGGGAAAAAAAAAATCTATAATTGATGATGGCATAAAATACAATTGAAGACTTCTACATATATTTGTGTTATTGTTATTTTTTCCAAAACATCAAAAAGATGATAAATGAAGGCCTATTAATTTGGGTAACCACTTTCTACTGAAATTAAAGTCAAACAGTTCAAAGTCATTGTACTTAAAGTGCATGAGGGTAGTAAATTTAGCATTGATCATATAAAGTTGTCTATAACCCGTAATTAAGCTCACATATCCCTCAACAGAGCAAGCTTTACACTAAATACAAATTAAAAAAAATCACTATCATTAATATTTTAAAATCATCATAAATCATTAAAAAAATCATATTTTAAACCAAATGAATTCTTAAAAAATTATTTTTCAAATATTAATAGTTTTACTTATTACTGATGATTTATATTACATGATTAGAAGTCCATTTTGGTTTAGGAATAGGTAATTAATTCATGTCATAATACTAATCGGTTACATTTTACTTATTTTCTTATAGTTGTAGGATTAGGACTTGATTATATATTAAATTTTTGATCACCCTGGCACGTTACATTAATTTATAATATTTGATCATTCAATCTTCCTCTTATATAAGCAAACCTTAATATATATTTTTTTTCCTAGTCCCAGTGATCATGGAGGAGAATAGTGAAGAAGTGGATTGTATATCACAGTTGCCGCAACCATTATTGCATCACATCTTATATTTTCTCTCCATCAAAGAAATTGTTCAAACAAGTGCAGTGTCAAGATCCTGGTATGAAGCATGGAACACTTTCCAGATTTTGGAGTTTGATTTTTATGCACTCTCTAGTCAAAACGGAGCTTATTATCACCACCCACCAGAAGAAGAGAGAGACAGTAACAGGCAACAACTATATAATTTTGTTTAACGGATTCTATGGAACCGCAGACAAGCTGTAAGTTTCAAGAAATTTATGGTGATCATGCCATGGATTTACCAAAAACCGGAGATAGTGTCCACATTGGATCGGTGGATTGGCTATGCTCTTGATAGTCATGTAAAAGATCTGAAAGTTGTGGTTGGTCCATTCATCAAGGAAGAAGAGTACAAATACAGCCTGCCTCCATCTCTTCTCAATGCAGCATCGATACAAGTTTTAGACTTGCATAATTGCAAGTTTAAGCTACCTTCTACCGGCGATAAAAAGTTACCTCGATTGAAAAAGCTTTGTTTTAATACGGTGTATGCTGATGATAACGCAATCAGCAAACTTATTTCAGGGTGTCCTGAAATTGAAGATTTGAGTTTGATATCATGGTACGGTATCAAGACTCTACACATATTCGGTCTCGTCAAACTTGTGAAGATTTGCATTAAAACATTTCATGATCTTGAACGACTTACGATCGAAAGATCACCAAATCTTGAATCAATTGAACTAGCAGGGCCATCTTTGCCATCTTGGCCTTCTGAAGTCAAAATTGCTTCTTCTTGCAAGAATTTGAAGAAATTGAAGACATCCAGGGGTACTATGACAGATGAATGGTTACGTAACCAATTGAAACAAGTTCCACAGCTCGAATACTCGTGTTTATTTAATTGCCCTGTGATACAGAGTGTGAAGATTTCAAATTCTACTCTTTGTACATTGGAAATATCTCTATGTCAAAAGGACTACCAAAGGCTAAGCTGAATTTCCAATCCTCTGATATGGACATTCCATGGTACGCCAGGTTGATTGACATCCTATCCAAATTCAGTAATTGTTTCAAGGAATTAAATTTGGAAAGTGATACAGGCGAGGTAAGTTGACCATTTATTTAAACATTTTTCACTGGAATACATTACATTGTTTATATATATGTATAGGGGTTGGATATTTTGCATAAAAATATGTCTCATTTTTATTGATTAAGTGTAACATACTTAGAATATCTATTGTAATTGTGATTGTGAGCTGTACATAATGCACCTGGTGCAGATAAAATTCTTTGGTTATCCATTACAAACTTGTGCCTGATTTAATTTTTTTGCTTTTTTTTCAGTCTTACATTGTTCCAAAAGAGCTAAGACAAGTTGTAGCTCCTCCATTGTGCAACTTGAAGGAACTGAATCTTTCAATTTCAAATAAAGCAGAGAATCATCCAATTGCTGAATTTGTTGATGCTAGGCTCTGGATATCTCCCCATCTAGAGACTCTAACAATAGATATTGGGATAATTGGGATAAAATCTTCTTTCAAGGTATGAAATATTGCTCTAAACTTTGATTTTTTTTTTTTTCAGAAAATTTTTTTATTGCTCCTTTCTTACATTTATTTGTCACATATTTCAGTTAACTTATGATCAAAAGTCAACTTATGGAGGAGAAGTATCTTGTTGCAAGTCTCTTCCTGTTTCTTGCTGGGAGAATTGCATAAAGAATGTAACAATCAAACAAGTTTCTTATAACAGAGATACAAACACAAGAAAAGAAAGGAATTATTTTTTTGATGGACATATCTGGCAAAAGATCAAAAGTGGTATCCTAGAATGGGTTCCTATTGACTGAAATTTCTATTATTTGTGGGATTTAATAATTATAGGAATGATTCTATTTCAATTTTCTTTATGGATAAAAAATCAAGCGTGGGAGAGAGAAATTGTAAATACAATAAAATTAAATATAGCTAAAGATTAACCATTAATAAAATCTCATTGATTTGTATGCATTTTAATGTTTTCTATGAAAATTTTATGTCTGAAAAACTTATTTAACTATAGGGAAATTTTTTTATGCACTGTTGCAACTGTAGTAATCCAATTTTATTCAGTTGCGTAGCTTAATCTACGATCGTAGCAGCAACTTCAACTTCCCTATTTTGCTCCAATTTTTATTCAATTTTACACCAATCACCCTCAATTCAAATTTTCCTTGAAAAACAAACCAAAAACATGAAAATATAAATTTGCACTAATTTAATTATACTAAATGAACTTAAAACACCCAATGCATTCTAAAATGGATGACAAAACACTACAAGAAATAGTGACAGAAATTTCTGACACAAATGTCAGGACTCAAAACAGGGGCCATGACCGGCGCTAGGGAACCAGAATTATTTCGAATCCGGAACCCATAGTAAGTCTAAAAATAAAATAAAACATGCAATAGTAATAACAATATATAATGCAGCGGAAATAAAAGTTATAAATATAATAATAGCATATGCACCAACTGGATTTAAATCAATCCTCATCATTTCATATATATAAATCTTTTGATACAAATCCAGTTCAAATATAATACAACATCTCTTTATCAATTTAATGACTACTGTAGTGTCTAGATAAAATAAAACTCAGGACTCAGGGAAGCAGTTTACACAAAGAAGCCGGGGCGGAAAAAATCCGCCGTACAGACCTGCTACTGAGGTCTGAAGATGATGACTCTCCTGAAAAATTAGTCAACGGAGGGGAGTCAGACCTCACTGAGTGAATTACTATAATATATATACATGCAAACTAAATGATAATGCATACAATCAACAGTATATATCTAATATGTATATATATAGACAAATACACACAGATGCTGTAAAATCATTTTATATATATTTTTATTGAAAATCATCGTTTATGAAGGATCAAATAGAATCCTATGATATTGAAATCTCAATCAGTGTTAGACAACACTCTAGCCATATAGGCTCACTTAATCCAAATATATCCACTTAATCCATTTAGACAGTAGACTGGCCCCGAGACACTAAGTCAACCGAGCTCCAACAGTCTGACTGTCAGTGTGATTGACCCCGAGACACTTGGTCAACCGAGCTCCAGCAATCACACCCAAATCACATCTCACACATCAAATAATCATATTCAATCAATATCCACAAATGGTTAGTAATATAGCCTAAATGCTATAAGCGCACCGATACGTACTCGGTCCTAGTGCTGCCCACTAGGTAGCACGTTCTATTGATATCCTTCATTAATAAATATAAAACATTCATTCATAAATAAATGATGCATGAATTTAAATAAAATAACAATATAAACCATATATATATTGGAAATATACCAAAAATAAACCAGGTATATTTTGAGTATATATATGTCAAATAAATCCAATTAAATTACAAATTAAGCTAGAAATATATTTAAAAATATTTTAAATATAATTTATTAATAAAACATGCATATAATTTAATATATACCAAAAATAAACTAAAAATATACTTAAATACAAATCACATTATTTATGCATATTTAATCAAAATAAAACATATATTTCTAAAATCATGCATCCTAAAACATATATATATAAAATAGTAACTCACACTTAGTGCGCTCCACGAGATGGGTCCGACGGGCCTGGTCAATTAGACCTTAGTCTCGGCGCAACTAGACAAACAATAACGACAGAAATCAGAATAAACCTAACAGAAAATCCTAGAAACTCGATCTAGAATATTAGACACAGAAATAGAATTAGGGTTCGACCGGACATCATGTTTTACGAGAATTCTACAGAAAATTCGATAAAACCTCCCATGTAAAACGGACATCTCTCTACTCAAAGAGTAGAGCCGACCCTGCAAAGAAATACACTTCGAAAATAAATGCAAAATTACATTCACAACCCCTCGGTCGGACTCCAAACTATAGTCTACCGACTGGGGTCCACAAACACAGAACAATTTCAGAAATACCAAAAATACCCTTATATCATAGAAATTCATTTTATAAGTAAAAATTACATAATTAACCTTTAAACACATTAAAAACCGATAAAAACTCATTTTATTAGTAAAATCGTATATTATATATATAATTGAAAATAATTCACGAAAAATAGTTTTAATTAGTTTAAAATACTAAATAATTTGTAGAAATCATTTTTATATCTTAAATTACTATTAAAACCAATTAAATTACATTTTTAGCCAATTTTGTGTAAAATTACCAAAATACCCCTATATATATAAATATACTAAAATTACTTCGAAAATTCACCAAAAATAGTATAATTATCCAAAATTAATTTTCTCAACATATTTATCAATAATATAAATAATTAAACTCAATTAACCAATTAATTTCAATTAAAAACAGAATTAACCCTATTTTTCAATAATTCCATAAACTTAAATAATTCAAAATAAATACTTAGAAATTCATAAAAATTCTAAATAAATTTCTATAATTCATTTCAACACCTATAATTATCATAAAACACAATTTCATAATTTAATTAATTAATTTCCGAAAATTAGAAAATAATATTAAAATATTCAAAAATACCCAAAAATCAAAATAATCTCCAAAAATTCCACAAAAATTCATACATGAAGATTAAGCTACAAGGATCAACATTTGTTAAGGGACTTTTCATGAATCAAACAATTCGAAGTTCAAAAAAATCAAAAACCCTAAAATGGCCGAAATTGAAAATTCAAAACCTAAGCAAATCAAGACCATTTTAGCTCAAACCAAAGCTAGAATCACACTCACCGGAGCTCAAGGAGAAGAAAGAGACTGGCGGGTGTCGAAAATGGTGACCGAAATCGCAAGGTGAGAAGAAATGAAGCTTTCGATCGGAAATGGAGAAAAGAAGCTAGCCGGCGCCGGGGAAGGAGGTTAGGGGCGGCGGAGTAGCTGGAGAAGACGGCGACATGCAAGGGAGGCACTCTGACGGCCGGTGATCGGAGTAGCAACGATGAGGGGAAGATGGAGGAGGGTCGGGGAGAAGAAGACCGAAGGAGAAGAAGAAAAGAAAAGAAAAAGAAAAGAAAAGAAAAAAAGAAAAAAAAAAAGAAAAAGAAAAATAATAATAAAATATTTGGAAAAAATCACACACCACACACTTATTATAATAATTTAAAATTTAATAATAAATAAAATAATTAAATAACAATAAAATTAATAAACAAATAATAAAATATTAGGTAATAAATTAAACCCTAATTAAATAAATATTTACACACTTAGGCTTTATTTAGTAATTTAAAAATACGTATGAGTTAATGTAAGTCCGTAAATATATTTAAAATAATTAATAGTAAATTATTTACGTGAAAATTTTCTCGAAAATGCAAGGTCCGGGAAAATTTTACGTAAAGAACTTTAAATAATACACAATAATTAAAATAGATTTTAAATACACATCAACTCGTAAAAATATCATAATATATATACAAAAATTATTAACACTGCATATCCCGATGTAGTATTAAAATATTTAAAAACACGAGATATTACACAAATCAGGTTTAGTGATGGAATTCTTGTCATCAAAATATTGATCGTCGTTAAATTTTGTGACGAAAAAAAATTCTATCATAAAATTTTGTAACAAATTTGTGACGGAAATAATTTCTGTCACTAAAAATTCAATGACGATAAAAGATGTTTTCATCACAAAATTATGATGGATTACTATCGTAAAATTGTGACAAATTAGTGACGAAAATCTATTACAAGTTTGTGACAAATATTTTCCATCACTAATATTCACATTAATGAAAAAGTGTTTTCATCATAAAATTGTGACAGAATTCCATCCCATCACAATTTTGTGATGGATTAATGATAGAAATCCATCCCTATTTTGTGACAAATTAGTGACAAAAATCCACCACTAGTTTATGATAAATTAGTGACAAAAATCTGTCACTCTCTTGTCAAGGATTAGTGATAGTAATCCGTCACTATTTTATAATAAATTAGTGACAATAATCCGTCACTAACTTTTTCATTAATAAACCGTCACAAATTATTTTATTACTATTCCGTCACTATTATTGTTTTGTCATGTTATATATTTTATATAATTTTTATAAATTAAGTGTTATTTCTAATTAAAATACATTCTGATATATTTTAACAAAATTAGAGAAAAATTGAAATTCAATAATTAAAAATGTATTCCATAAGATAAAAAATTAAATAATATACATAAAAAAGCATAAAAATAATATAGGTCAAACAAAACTAATAACAAATGCTTATATTCGAGTTATCACCTAACTTAAGGTGCATAAGATCCTGATCCATGAAATAACTTGAGCATATTGCATCTTCTCTATGAAGCGCCTGAGTGTTTAACTTAGTAGTTGTTCTATCCATCTCTGCTTTCTTAGCTACGAGCTCCTACTGCACAATCTCTCTTGAGTGCAGCAGCCTCTGATAGATATGAGACCTAGATACTCTGACAGTTTAATAAAAATAACATAAGCTCAAGCACTCAATTCTATATATATTTATAGAATTACAATTTAATTAAAATAACAATCTTACAAGTATGCACATAGTAATAGTTCCAAAACTAACAACTAATCTAATTACATGGAAAAAAAGTATGCACATAGTATTGACAGACATATAAACTAATAATAATAATAATAATTATTATTATTATTCTTATTATTATTATTATATATTACTTGCTACTAAATTTTAATTAAATTACTATCTCTCATTTTACTCCTTTTTTTAGAGGTGTTGCCTTGTGACAGGATCAAATTAATATATATTTTATTTAATTTTTAAAATTTTTAATAAAATAAAAATTATTAATTAAATAAATAACTCTTGTTCTTAAATTAATAAAAAAAATATTAATTAAGTCAGCTGATGGCTACGATAACCTTAGAAAAATTAGCTTCCATGCATGTACCAAGGGCCCAATTAATTAATTCAGAAGTTGCTAAAATACAATTAAATGTGTGAATCTGTAAGTGAACATGTGGGTACATCACGTATAATTAATCAAATTAAGAACAGATAATTTGATTAATTATGTTGATAAAATAACCAAATGCTGTTCTAGCCAGAGGGTGGTCCAAAAAACTAGCTAGAAAGTGCCAACTTTTGTAGAGCCAATAAGAGAGAAGGATATGGTTTTGAGGGAAATGGGGAATGAACGGTGAATAATATCAACCATTCACAAACAAATACACCTACATGTTGAACTGTATCATTGATTTCCCTCTCCTCAATTTTTCAGCACTTAGGGCCCACGCCAAAATCATGATCTCCTTTCTAAATCTTCCATTGACTATATGTAACTAAGTCTAGCTAATTATCTTTATTAATCACTTACCCCTAAATTATATATATATATATATTTTTTTCATTTGAACAATTGAATTAATTAAGAAGCATATATGGTTGATTTGAATATATTTTTTAAAAAATTAATTCAACCCAAAATTAGAATTTAAATGCAAGAATTTCTACATAATGGTTTTCAATATTTAGTTACCAAGGAACAAAAGATGTACTGTTTAGCACTTTAGGATAAAATTGGATGCAGCTACATTTAATTACTAGTCAATTATGGCTGCATTGTACTCTAAATTATTATTGCCAGATTAAGCATTATATACATTTGATCTATAAAATGAAATCCAATGGGATGCAAACTAACAAGTTGTAGCTAAAGTTTGAGTAATCTCGTAAAAAATTTATTTCAATTGATATATTACAAAATTATGAGTTCCATTCATGTTTTTAACAAGAAAAAAGAAAGAACCTTTAGGCCTCTCTCGATATATATACTTGGCAGCATAAAGTTCACCACCCCATTTATCTCTATCAAGCTTAGCAACACCAAAGTTTCCAGACCCAAAGAACAAGAAGCAAAATCATGAATAGGATACGACCAAAGCAAAGCATATATATATAGATATATATAATAGCTTACCTTGCTGGAAATCCATAGAGAAATAAGTGCAAACAACAGCAAATTGCTCTCTGTGAACGATTGCAAAAGCCAACTTCCCTTGTTGTGTTCTCTTACAAACCTTCATTACAAATAAAACATACAATACAAGTAAATCTTTCAAAAGGCATATTCCACCTTTGATTGATCCGATAACTTCAATTACGCAAAAATTTTAAGAGAACAGCTTCCACTCTAGTCCACTGCACTCCAATCATAGTTTTAGACTCTTGTAAATCAAAATTGTCCACTGCCCTCTTTTATTTTCTTTAATGAGGCATAAAGATACTCTAGAAAGCTGCTGCATTTTTCTACTATTTTGATAGACTTAGATTCTAGTAACGATGCTTTCTAAACATGTGAATTGTCGACTCAAATACAATTGAAATTCAATCAGATTCTTAGGTGAGGGGTGATGTTGACGAGGGCAAAGAATGAATTCATGGGTCTGTCTTTTTTTTCTTTGGAACCGAAGAGAAAAAAAAAAAAAGGAGGCTCTGTGAGTTACGAAGAGAAACGGGAGGAGGTGAGGGCAATCTCTAAACGGAAGGAGAGATGCGGCTGCACTTCCTATCGATGGAGTTGAAGACTATCAGCGAAACTTTGAAGCGGACAAAGAAAAATTAGAAGAGTTTTAGTTTGAAGATCAATCATAACACAGAAGGAAGAAAAGGAAATTCAAAAACCCTTTGGCAAAAATTGGCGGCTAGAAGCGGGAAAAGGAAAAAAATTTGCGGCTCTGAAACCAAAAATTGAGTTCTTGTAACCTCAGCCAATTTTTGTTTGAACCAAATGTACATAATTTTTGTTCTAAAATATTTCGTTTTAAACACAACTGCGTAGTTTTGCACTATTCTAAAATTTAAAATACTGTATAATATACTTTAAAATATATATTTACACTGTATTTTGTGAATATTTTGAAATACTATATAATCCAATTTTAAATAAAACAAGGAATTACTTTTTACATTTCAATATTGAAAATTGTATTATACACTATTATATAGTCATAAAATATACCAAAAATCAAAATAAATAATATATGTTGTTCTGTATAATTATAAATTTGAAATTAAAAAAATTTGTGATATTTCACCCTTAAATATTTTTAGATTAATTTTTTTACAAGAATATTAACAATTATATGTCTTAATATGATTTCACTAATATAATTTTAGCAATTATATGTTTTAATATAATTTTAGTATTATAATTGCTAACAATTATATGTTTTAATATAATTTAAATAATAGAATTGCTAGCAAATATATGTCTTAATATGATTTCAGTAAAACAACTACAACAACTATAAAACAACAAGTCCAAACATAGTAATATAGTGGCTATCCATTATATGTTTTAATCTGATTTCAGGCAAATAATTGCTAGCAATTATATGCTTTAATTTGAAATATGCAAAGGAATTATTAAAATAAACATGTGATTTGATAGTGGGTTTATATGAGTCCAAATTATTACCAATTTTTAAGCGTAATTCGTAGTTAAAAAAAGGGTAATGAATGAAAGGATAATAAAGTGATTATGTGATTGGCCCTGAGACACTAGGTTAACCGAGCTTTAGCAGTCTGACTGTCAATGTGATTGGCCCTGAGACACTAAGTCAACCGAGTTTCAGCAATTACACTATCATTCATATCACATCTCAATCAATCAATTAATCAATCTCAATCAAATCATAATTACCAGAAATAATTCTCACTCAACCCTAAATTTATCACACCAGTACGTACACGGTCCTAGTGTTACCCACTAAGTAGCATGTTCTATCGATATCCTTCATTTAAAATAAAACACACATAAGGGAAAATAAAATAATGCAGAATAACAATCATAATGATAAAATAAACCATATATATACTAGAAATATACCTAAAATAAACTAAGTATATTTCAAGTATATATATATGTCAAATAAATTCAAATCAACCATGAAATATACCAAAAATAAACCAATAATATACTTTAAAACATGCTAAGTATATATCTAAAGTAAAGCATACATTTATTGAGAAATATATAAAAAATATACTAAAAATATACCTAGAATATACTAAATATTTAATGAAATAATTTATGAATAAATACAAAACATGTATATATACTAAAACATGCAACCTAAGTGCGATGTATATATAAAATAACAACTTATAAGTTTGCGTTTCTCAAGACTGGTTCAATAGGCCCGGTCCACTAAACCTTGGTCTTGACGCAACTAAACAATAAAATAATTACAACAATCAGAATAAGACTAACTTAAACTTCTAAAGAAACTTGATCTACGAATATGGAACACAAACAAATTTCAAAAACTCATGATCGACGCGATGTCACGTTTTACAAAAATTCTACCGAAAATTCGGCAGAGTTTTCTCTGTAAGACGGACATCTCTCTACTAAAAAGTAGAGTTGATCTTACAAGAAAACGTGGTTCTAAAAACAGAATACACAACACTTTCGGTTGGGACCCTGAACTGCATAATTCTCAATCGAAGTCCACAATTCCACCAAAAATACATTTAATATAAAAATATATTAAAAATCAACAAATTTCATAAATATCCTCAAAATATTAAAATACAACATATTTAAACATTAAAGCACTCAATATAGTTGTTTCACAATAATTAAATAAAAATTCCAATATAATAATATAATATTATTAAAAATTAAATTTCTCAATAATTCAATATAAAATAGTATAAATTCACTTTATATATTAAATAGCCCTAAATATATATTAAAAATGGTTAAAAATCCATTTAATCACTAATGTAGTAAATAATATATTTGAAAATAATTTTCAAAAATTAGTATTAATTAGTTAAAAATAGTAATTAATTTATAAAAATCATTTTATTACCTTAAATAATTATAAAACCAACTAAAACATAATATTAAACTATAATTTTAACAAAATTGCATAATTACCCTAATAAATCAAAATATACATAATACTAAATAATTTCCTGAAAAATCATATAAAATCATTAAAATTAATTTATCAACATATAATATACTAATATCATCTAAAACATATATTTAACCAATAATTTCAACAAAAATACATATTTAACCTAATTTTCCAATATTTACATAAACTAAAAATATTACTAAAAATTACATAATATTCTCAAAAATTAATTTCTCAACACTAAAATTAATATCAACCTAATATAACACCAAATCAACCAATTTTATAATTAAATAAATTGGAAAATTCAATTTCGTCACAATTTTATGATGTTTTTTCTGACTGAATTGTGATAGATATCTATTAATTTTTTTTTATAATTTAAATTGCATTATAGATTATTTCAAAAAAATTAATATTTCAAAATATTTTAAACTATTTTGAATTTTATTGTTAATATATATTGTACTATATTGTACAAACTTTTTAATTTTTAAAAATTATGATATGTAATTTATAACAAGTTGTTTCAAATGTGCCCCAATGGTGGCTAAATTAAAAAATTAAGGGTGAAATATCCCAAAAATTTGAAATTTTGTTTATATAGTATGACATATATTATTTATTTGATATTTATTATATTTTATAACTTTTGTAGCATTGCATAATACAATTTAAAATATTTTTATATCACAAATTTTAAAAATTAAAAATTTTGTACAATACAACATAACAGATATTAATAATAAAATTTAAAATAGTTAATAATATTTTTAAATATTAAAATAAATTGAAATAATTTTTATGGATATTTTGGAATAGTGTATAATACAATTAAAAATATGAAAAAGAATTATTTGTAATAGAAATCCATAATAAAATGATAAAAAATTCATCACAAAATAGTGATAGAAAATTGATTCCATCACAAAATTATGACAGAATTCAATTTATGTCACAATTTTGTGTCATTTTTTTGACTGAATTGTGACAAATATCTATTAATTTTTTTATATTTTAAATAATATTATAGATTATTTCAAAAAAACATTAATATTTCAACATATTTTAAACTACTTTGAATTTTATTGTTAATACATATTGTTCTATATTATACAAACTTTTTAATTTTTAAAAAGTGTGATATGTAATTTATAACAAGTTATTTCAAATGTGAACCCAATGGTGGCTAAATTAAAAAATTAAGGGTGAAATATCACAAAATTTTGAAATTTTAAATTTTGTAACTATATAGCACGACATATATTATTTATTTTGATATTTATTATATTTTATGACATTTCTAGCATTACATAATACAATTTAAAATATTTTTATATCACAAATTTTAAAAATTAAAAAGTTTGTACAATACAATACAACTTATATTAATAATAAAATTTAAAATAGTTTATAATATTTTAAATATTAAAATAAATTGAAATAATTTTTATGGATATTTTGAAATAGTGTATAATACAATTAAAAATATGAAAAATAATTATTTGTATTAGAAGTCCATCACCAATTGGTCAAAAATTTGTCACAAAATAGTGACAGAAAATTGATTCAGTCACAAAATTGTGACGGAAATTGAATTCCATTACAATATGTGATGGAGGAATTGAATTTCTCTCACAAAAAATTTGTGACGGAAAGCTAATTCTGCCACAAATTTGTGACAGAAATTCAATTTTGTCGCAATTTTGTGACACTTTTATGACCAATTTATGATAGATATCTATTAATTTTTTTATATTTTAAATTGCATTATAGGTTATTTTAAAAAATTAATATTTCAAAAGTATTTTTAATTTTATTGTTAATATATATTGTGCTGTATTGTACAAACTTTTTAATTTTTAAAAATTGTTATATGTAATTTATAACAAATTGTTTCAAATGTGCCTAAATGGTGGCTAAAATAAGAAATTAAGGGTAAAATATCACAAAAATTTGAAATTTTATTTATATAGCACGGCATATATTATTTATTTTGATGTTTATTATATTTTATGACTTTTGTAGCATTGCGTAATACAATTTAAAATATTTTTATATCTCAAATTTTAAAAATTAAAAAGTTTGTATAATATAACACAACATATATTAATAATAAAATTTCAAATAGTTTATAATATTTATAAATATTAAAATAATTTGAAATATTTTTTATGGATATTTTGAAATAGTGTATAATACAATTTAAAATATAAAAAAGAATTATTTGTAATAGAAATCCATTGCAAATTGATCAAAAATCTGTCACAAAATATTGATAGAAAATTGATTCCATCACAAAATTGTGACAAAAAGCTAATTCTGTCACAAATTTGTGATGGAAATTCAATTCCGTCGCAAAATTTGTGATGAAAAGCTAATTCCGTCACATTTTGTGATGGAAAGCTAATTCCGTCACAAAGTTGTGACGGAATTCAATTTCCGTCACAATCTTGTGACATTTTTCTGATTGAATTGTGACAGATATTTATTAATTTTTTTTATATTTTAAATAGCATTATAGATTATTTCAAAAAAATGTTAATATTTCAAAATATTTTAAACTATTTTGAATTTTTTGTTAATATATATTATACTATATTGTAAAGACTTTTTAATTTTTAAAAATTGTGATATGTAATTTATAACAAGTTATTTCAAATGTGCCCCAATGGTGGTTAAATTAAAAAAATTAAGGGTGAAACATCACAAAATTTTGAAATTTCAAATTTTGTAACTATATAGCACAACATATATTATTTATTTTGATATTTATTATATTTTATGACTTTTGTAGCATTGCATAGTACAACTTAAAATATTTTTATATCACAAATTTTAAAAATAAAAAAGTTTGTACAATACAACACAACATATATTAATAATAAAATTTAAAATAGTTTATAATATTTTTAAATATTAAAATAAATTGAAATAATTTTGATGGATATTTTGAAATAGTGTATAATACAACTTAAAATATGAAAAATAATTATCTGTATTAGGAATCTGTCACAAATTGGTTAAAAATCCATCACAAAATACTGACCGAAAATTGATTCCATCACAAAAATTGAATTCCATCACAAAATTGTGATGGAAAGCTAATTTCGTCACTATTTTGTGATAGAATTCAATTTCAATCACAATTTTGTGACGGAATCCGTTTTCCGTCACTATTTTGTGATGGAAATATTATTCGTCACAAATTATTTTTAATGAAATATTTTACTCAAATATTTAGTGATGGATTGTTTTTCGTCACAAAGGAGTCACAAATCCGTCACAAATTTTTTGCACGACCCTCTTGCCATATTTTAGTAACGGTTTTTGTTTTTGTCACAAATCCATCATAATTTGCTGTCACAAATCGGTAATAAAATCTCCTCAAATGCTTTTTTCCATCACAAATGTCCGTCACTAAAACTTATTTCAGTCACTATTCCATCACAAATTTATCATTATTTTGTGACAGAAATTTCCATCACTAGAGTTCAATTTTTTTGTAGTGAAGCTATATATAAATATGCACAAACACTTTGCATAACTCCACTAGATTCTATATATATAGGGTTTATTGCACTAATGGTACCTTAATTTTGCCATATTTTTCATTTTGGTACTAGATTTTTATTTTTTTTTCTCAATTATTGAAGTTTTTTTATTTCAAATTAAAATATTTTGAAAATATTCGATCAAATTTAGCATACGTGAAAGTTGGAATAAACATATTTTTAGTATATTTACTACGTAAGCATTGTAGTGACATCCAAATCATTGTGTGAGTTCTAGAAAATAAAATTACTAAAGAGAACAAAATTGAAAATGAGAAAATAAAATTATTTTCTAGGGCCCATAAGATGATTAGACTGCTTAATTAGACGTTTATGTGGTGAATATATTAAGAATATGCTTATTTTGGCTGTCATGTTTGCTAAATTTGATCAGACATGTTCGAGGTATTTTAACTTGAAACACAAACAGGACTTTAGTAACTAAAAAGAAAAAAATTAACCAAAATGAAATATAGACAAAGTTAAGGTACCATTAGTGTAATAAATCCTATATATATATATATATGGATAAGAGTTAGATTAGACTTTTAACTTTATTCCAACATCGATATTCAACTTTTATATATCAAATCCTAAAAATTAAAGAAAATTTTAAAATTGTCAATATCTATTGGTATAAGTGGTAAGAAGTATGAATTTCTTTAAGTAAAGTCTCGGATTTGAATTTTATATAAGGAAAAAATAGGTACCGAATGAACTTTACTCTCTTATGGGTCCTTCTAGCTTGATTTTGAAATTGTCAAAGCTCTTAAAGCTTTTGAATATTGGAAACATTATATGCAAAAAGACAAATTTAAAATTTAATGGTTAAATAATAAAAAATTAATTTAACTAGCAAAGAGAATTAATATTTTTGTCAAATACATATCACTTAATTGTATAAGCTTTTAAAATTTTATAAAAATTTTAAGTTTATAAAAAATTTTATAAAAATTTTAATTTTAATTATAAAAATATTTTGTTATAAACTTAAAAATTTCATTATTAAATAATATACATTTTTTTTAAATCATAAATTATATTCATAACTCAAAATAGATTTTCATTAATCAACTATTAAAATTAATATTTTTTAACTTATAAGACATGATTATAAAATTTGTTTAAAAACATTCATTATAATTTAATTTAAAATTCAAAATCATTTATTTTTCGTATAAAAAATAAATAATTTATAAAATATTTATAATTAGTTTTTATAAAAATTCTAAGATATGACTATGTAAAGTTTTTTTAATTTAGTATATTTTTTGGCTGATGCTTAAAGAAGAATACATTTTGCCATTTAGAATTGTGAAATGGCTTGACACAGGCCATTTTACCATTCTAAATGGTGATATGCCCTTTTTTCCCCATTTTTTAGAAATGGCTAAATGGTCTTTGATTTTTTTATTTTAACACTTATAGTTTTAAAAAAATAACATTTGAATACCTATATTTTTTAAAGTTATATACAATATCTATATTTTAAAACAATTATAATATTTTTTAATTATTTTAGTACTATCTATTATTTTTACAACGTAACACAACTAAATTTATTTTGTCGTTCTATCAAAAAAATATAATTATTAAATTATTAAGATTATAATAATTTTTTTATAAAAAATTTTAATTATATAAGCGATAATAATGCATACATTAATTTTCTTCAGCTCTATATTTTATAAATGTAACAAAAATTATAAAATATAAGTATCAATTTATTATTATTATTATTATTATTAAAGTAAATTATCTATTTTTAAAAAAATCGTAGAAAATTATTGAGATTATTATTTGAAATAATATAGCAACTTTTTATTTGTAGATTAATAACAATAAGTAGCATAATCATTTCACCATTTTTTAAAAGTTCTTTCTTTTTTTTTTTTTGTCACAAACACACATGAATTAGGATTTTTAAATAATACAAATAGTAAAATTTTTTTTTCTAACACAAGTTAAAAAAAAGGTCCACAAATAAAGTCATATTGCCTATCTCATTATATTCGAGTTTTAAATTAGTTTTAATATATGAAAATTTTTATTATTAAAGAAACACATAAATAGTTATGAATCCTTTTTTTTTTTTTTGTCAATTCTATATGTTTACACACTTAATAATTATTTATAAAATACTTAGAAAATAAATTATATTATTATTGTTACTATTTTCATATTATTTTTATTTATTCATATTATTTTAAAAATATATAATTACTGAAATAGATAATTCAAAAAATGATAATAGTTTATTTTTTTATACAAAAAATTAAATTAAAAATAATCTAAAAATGGATATCATGAATTTTTTTAGAGGGTACATATAAAATTATATAAAAATGGAAAATTTTTAATAATAGAAAAAAAAGATAACCACTATACCGTCTCCCTCAAATCACCACAAATTAGAAATTTAGATTAAAATCACCAAAAATAATAATAATAATAATATATATATATATATATTTGTTTACCCTAAAATGGAAAAAACCCTAAACAAATGGGCACCGGTCTATTTTATCTTCGTACTTGAAATTGAAGTTAAAGCACAAAAATAAATTATATTATTTTTTTATTATATTATATTATATTTATTTATTCATATTATTTTAAAAATATCAAATAAATAATTAGTGAAATAGATTGTTCGAAATATGATAATAATTTATTTTCTTGAACAAAAATTAAATTATGAATATATATATAAAATCCTGAGCCTTAAAGTCATTAAATTAAAAATTTAATAAGTGTCTATTTTTATATTTGAATATTGACTCTAAAAATTAATGTGTCAAATTATTAAAAATCCTAATTTTTTATTAAAAATAAAATATTTACCATATTTATTTAGTATCATTTTGTAACTAAATCACTATTATACATATCTTAATATTACTCAAATTCTAAAGATATTTATATACTACATATTTTTCTAGCTTAAATCACTCAAATATTTTTTTCAAACCATTACAAATTTTATTTTTAAACTTTTTTTGAAGTATAATAATATAATAATTATTTAGTATTATTTTTCAACTAAAACACTACTATATATACTCTAATACTAATATAATAATTTTAAAAACTAATCTCATTATAACTAAAAAATTATGGAAATAAAAATTAAATTTATAACTAATCTTATTATAACTAATATTATATTTTGGTATTCACTCCTAAAACTTTATGTGTAACATCATTAAACCTCAAAATAAACATCTATACTATTTATTATACTATTAATAGAAATTAATTATACTATTTATTTATGCTGAATAATTTTATTATACTATTTTTCAATCTATATATGTAAATTTTATTATTTATATATATCCTATAATTTAAATTTTTCATCAATAAAATTTATTAAAATATAAAAAATAATTTATTAATAAGTAGTACACTCAAATATATTACTAGTTAATCTAAAAATGAACACCATAAATGTTTTTAGAGGTTACATAAAATTATATAAAAATAGATAATGTTTTAATAACAATAAAAAAAGATAACCATTAAACCATCTCCCAAATCACCACAAATTAGGAATTTAGTTTAAAATCACCAAAAATAGTAAAATATTTTATTTTCTTACCCTATATTCCTTTTTTAAAAAAACTAAACAACCGGGCATCGATCTATTTAATCTTCGTACCTGAAGTTGAAGCGCAAAAATGAATTTCATTCATGCAATGGCAAGTGGAGTCCATAAAAACCATGTGCTGACTTGTATGTTTTTCTTAATAGCATTCTCTGAAGTCTTGAGCATTAGATTTGTTAATGGAGAAAGGGCTCTGCAGGTTTGTGTTATTACTTAATTGCTTGAATATTTTTCTGTCTTTTTTTTTTGGAATGATCATTTTTCTTGAAGAAAGGTTTACTTATTGATTATAGGGTGAGAATGGTGATGCATTTGAGTGTGTTGATATGTATAAACAACCTGCTTTTAGTCATCCACTTCTCAAGAATCATACTATACAGGTATTCATCTTTAAAGCCTTGATTTCTGTGCATCATTTCCTCATTTTTTCTCACTAGATCAAGGCACTATTGCTTGCACATATTGAATTTGAACAGTTATATATATATATATATATATATACTTCATTTGATGTTACAGATAAGACCCAGTTCATATCCAAAAGGATTGGAAGCGAGAAATAACACAGAACGCTTATTAAGGGAGGTAATGTGTCCTGAAGGAACAGTACCAATTAGAAGAACACTATTAGCGGCTCCAAGGCGATTCGGCCTCCTAGGTCGTGAGGTAACACTAATTTCAATTGTGGCCCTCTTTTGTTTGTTTGTTTGTTTTTTTTTTTTAAAAGAAAAAAATACATGAATTTTAGTGGTTTAAATTTTTAATTTTGGCAAATTAACATACCAACTACAATTTGATAAATGGAAGATTATATAGTTACTCTGTTTTTAAAATATTTTAATTTTACTTTACTTTTATTATTATATAATCAAATTACTTTTTATCATCCAACGACCATTATTGAGATAGTAAATTTTACTTGATTGAAAACAAAATAATCATAAAATGCATCTTGATAAATTGATTAAAAATCTAACCAAATAACAAATAAAAATCTATTCTTATTAGATAACTTAATTTTAAATAAATTTTTTAAAAAATAAATTTTAAATAATAATATTTAAATAAATCTAAATGCATTATTTTTTTCTTTAAAAGAACGGATATTTTAACCAAATAATATAGTTCATAAATGGCATGCACTTTAAACAAAATCATATGTGACACCCATCTATTCGACTACAAAATTGGAAGAAACTCTTTTTATTATTATACATATTCATATGAGAAGCTTGTGAGAATTGTTGAGTTTTTAATTCAAATCTCTACAGTTACCCTCTAGAAATGTTAGTGAGTGTTAATAATAGAGATTTAGGAGGTCTGATAATTCTAAAAAACTATTGTAGGAAATGAAATTTTTTACTTTGCTCAAGTGCTCCGCAGTCTATTTGGCCGAGCATCACTTAACTTCGGGTGATTGTCTTGGAGCCTAATTCCAATTGTTTATATCAATTCTCCACATTTATTTGTGTGGAAGGAGTTGAAGGTGTTATATTGAAAAGGCTTGCAAAAGAATGTGTCCTAAAGGAACAATACCAATTTCAAAAACATATCTAATCAACCACCCTAAAGCTATTCTAATAACAAAAGCCTTTAACCCTACTGCTCATGATGTAATTAATTAACACTAATCGTTCTCAATGTCACTCTATTTTAATTTTCAGAAAAAGAGAATAAAAGAAATTTTTTGCACATTATATGGTATATTCCACAATTTTGTTTATTCTATATTCTTTGTATTAATTGCTTTGATTTTTCTATATGAAAATTTAGGCTGCCCAAGTTTATGAGCAAGCTGACATTTACCGTGGAGACTCTTACCATGGAGCACATGGAGTCCTTAACGTATGGAACCCAAACGTAACTGGTAATGGAGAATTTAGTTCAGCTAAAATTCGGCTCTCAGCAGGTACAGGTTCAAATTTAAACTCCATCGAGGTTGGCTGGCATGTAAGTTCACTAAGATAATAATAATAATTATTATTTTTTTAATTTTCCGATTTAATTAGCCTTCAAGTCCAAATTTATTGTATTTAGGTGCATGTTTACAAATTAGGTTGTGGTTTTTCAGGTTTTTCCTGTTGATCAACATCCAAGATTCTACGTTTATTGGACGGTAAATTTTGTTGAAATCTTCTCTTGAATATTCAAATTTTGACATTTTTATTGATCAATATATATATATATGTGTACAACTATAATTTGCGTGCTTTTACGTGGTTTGCTAGACTGATAATTACGGAAAAACAGGCTGCTACAATCTTGAATGTCCCGGTTTTGTGCAAACCAACAATAATTTTTTGGTTGATGAACCTCTATATCCAGTCTCCACCTATGGTGGCGTCCAATATCAAAACGAAATAACTATACATAAGGTATCATATAATCATGGGCTTATATCAAACCGAGAATTGCACTTTTCATTGAATTAATTTAGGGAAATTGTTCAATAATCTATTTCAGGATAGGGCGAGTGGGAACTGGTGGGTACGAAAGGAGGGAGAGGATGTAGGATACTGGCCAGCTGATATTTTCACAGAGTTAGGTCAAAGAGCAATGTATATAAGTTGGGGCGGAGAGGTACTTAATTCTGGAATATCTAATGGTAAGCATACCTCTACACAAATGGGAAGTGGCCATTTTCCTGGAGAAGGCATTTTGAAAGCCGCTTATCTCGCAAATCTTGGAATTATTGACGAGTATGCTGATGTCCCAAGAGAACCTAAAAACCTTGCACGATTTGTGACAAAAGCTTCCTGCTACGATATGCTGATTGGCAAAAAGGGCGAGCGCGGTTTTGGAAATCACATATATTTTGGTGGTCCTGGATATTCAGCACAATGCCCATAGAGCCAAAGGAAGATAACATGGCATTTCTGATGGGAGCAAAACATAGTCAATAATTATGATCATCAACATATGGATCGATCAATCAATAAGAGAGTTTAATAAGATTCCTATACACCTGGATAAACGAGAAAATTTAACATAAAATTAGTCTCATTCATGTATCTTGGAATTTAATAAAAACATTATGAAAAAAGGTGTGACATGTGACAAGTTAATTTTGCATTGATAAGATAACTATAATCTACCTCTATTTGTTATATTATTTTCTTATTTTTTAGGTTGTGTATATCGTGTATAACAACTTCTTTATCCTTGTATATATTGTATTGTAACACATATTGATAATACATACACAATTACCTTCACATGGTATTATAGACAAAATAATGGATGGGCAAATAATTCCATCTTCTACTTCTTCTCCTCTTCTTGAGTTTATTGTATCGTTGGTACTATAATTTTGTCCCATGTTTCAAAATTGTACTAGCTTTTTATTTTTTTTTTCAATTATTGAAGTTTTATTTTTGTTTCAAGTTAAAGTACCTTGAATATTTTCGACTAAATTTAGCATACATGACAGTTAGAATAAGTACATTTTTAGTATATTCACCATGTAAGTATCTTATGAAGTAGCCTAATTATCTTATAGGTTCCATAAAATAAAATTTGTTAAATTTTTTTATGGGGCCCACAAGCAAATTTTGTTAAATGGAGTCAAAAAAATGATTAGACTGTTTAATGAAATGCTTACATGATAAATATACTAAAAATATGTTTATTTTGGCTACTATATATGATAAATTTGATAAAATATATTTGAGATACTTTAACTTGGAACAAAAATAGAATTTTAGTAACAAAAAAGAAAAAAATTAAAAATCTACTACCATTTTGAAGCATGGAGCAAAATTATGATACCAACAGTGCAGTAAATCCCCTCTTCTTGTTTCTTCTACCACTAATCATACCCTTTCAATAAAATTAACTACAAAAAATTATCTCACATGGAAAACCTAATTCCAACCTCTCTTAACTATCACAAATTAACAGGATTTATTAATGGCTCAATTTCTACACCACCACCTACCATACCTTCAATAATTACAACAAATCCTTATACAAACCCTACCTATAATAGAGATAAAACGCACATCCAACTTTGAAATTTAGCCCAAGGATCATCAAGGATAGGTTGTGTTGATGGAGCAAATCTCTTGCTTATTAAATTGAAGCAAGATACTTAGCAATTAAAAGATGAACAATCACACAATTCTAAGTCTAGCCTAGTAATTGTAATGAAAGGTAGATGTGAAACAATTCAAGTAAACTTGCAAAGTGTCAACAGAACAAAATTAAGGGAAAACCTCACTTAATTGATTAAAATTGTAAAAAATACATCCCAATTCATTCTAGATATATTTAGCTTTTAAATAGGCATGTAAACAACCTAAACCTTGAAGGAAAAAGTTTTATTCCTTATTCCCAAAGACACCTATATACGAAATACCTTAATTAAGGAAATTTCCTTCAAAAATAAGAAAACTAATGACAACTCATCTTTGAAAAGTCAAAATTGACAACTTATGACAACTCATATTTGAAAAGTCAAAATTGACAACTAATGACAACTCATTACAACTAAGCAAAATGACAACTCATGACAATTAAGCATTGAAGCATGCCATATCACCTGCCATGTAGGATGTTGACCATTGACCTTAACTTTGACTTGTTGATTTATTGACTTGGACATGGAATATCCTTGAATCTTCTCACATCTTCTAGAATCTTTTTGAATCTTCCTTATTGACTCCAAAATAGAAAAAAAACTCCAAAATTTGTCCAATTCAAGCTAATTAATTTCAAAATAGGAATTAAGCTAATTATCTTGAATTCTTCATCATTCGGCTCCATGCTTGCACTTTTAATCCCTATTAGGGTTCATATTAAATCCTGACAACCAAAACCCTGCTTTTGCTGAATGGTTTCAAAAGGATCAGCTCTTATTACCATGGATTTTTTCTTCATTATGTTATTTATATGACTTCATCATTCACAACATGGAAAGCACTAGAAAGTGCTTTTGGCTCAATCTCTTAGAACAACTAATTGCAATTGCACATAAAACTTGAAGAATTAAAGAAAATGATCTTACTGTTTCTCAATATCTTCAAAGGGCCAAATTTTTAGCTAATGAATTGGCTGCTGTTGGCAAACCTCTTTCTCATACAAATTTAATGCCATGATTTATCAATAGTGTCAACATATTTGACACCAATTTTTCTAAATACAATTGCATTGAATTCCAATCGTGGTATAGACTATCTAGCTAAGGTTAATGAATCTACAATGGCTTTGGCTTGATAAAGGTATTGAGAAACGCATTTATCTTCCTTTGAAACATTGTGTAACTCGATGTGAAATTGTGTTTTTTTGTGCATTACTGATAACACCATAAGTTGTAGCTAAAGCTCTCCAAATTTCTACCGTTGAATTGAGGCCGATGAGCTGGGAACATAATATTCCTTTGCGATTGATGATAATAACCATAAAAACAAAAGCTGATCCTTATGAAACTAGAGTATATAGTCAGGATTAGGAATGAGCTAATTTTTTTATGGAATTAAGAATTTCTTTTAGAGGGGAAACTTCAATGCCATTAATTATACTATGAAGGTTGAAACAATTCATAAGTGGAGTAAATTATAGTTTCCAAAGAATGTAATTCTTATAGTTCAATTTGATGGAAAAAGTTTGATGAACTTGTGAAGGTGTTGTAGTAAAAGAAGGAGATATAAAAGAAGTATGAGAGATTGTCAAAGAAGAAGGGGAAAAAGATTATAAGAAAGGAGTGGTCATTGTGTTTCAAGCTTTGATACTAAGTTAGAAAGCCAATTGAGATTGTAAAGTTGTGTATACTACTTTTATGATTAATGTATATAAATAAAAATACAAAAGATCATATATAACAAATGAATACAATAACCAGGTAACAAACTAACTAAAGCTGTTTTATAGTTTTCTATTGCGCCAAATGCTACAACAAACAAAAGAGATTCTCTGCAAAGAATTAGCAACATGCACATCTAGAGAAATATGTTGATTATGAATATGTACACCCGATGGAGGTAAAAAACCTCATTTGCCTAAGACCCAAATACTAGGCAAAGGCAAATTATTGTGAGCAATTAAAGAAAAATTTAATCTGTCCTAATAAGAATGATGAATAGAATAAAAAACCACCATTGGTTCTACAATACATAAATAATCAGAAGAGTATTGTCCGCAAAGAGAAAAAAGAGTGTTTGGGTTTGAGAATTGCCTAAACCTTTGCAATTCAAGTATAGGATCTTCATAGGTTAAGTTTGTTAGGTTTCCTTGCAACCCTTTTAAAGAGGATTATTTTGTGTTTTGCCTGCTGCTTTAGAGTTTTCTTTCGTCTGACGATGGACCATGAGGCACTTCCGAGTCTGTGTCATCTGCCGATAACCTGGAGTTAAGTTGCCATTGTTGCAACATTAATCACTGCTGGAAGAGTAGTGTTGACAACGTCTAGAGCAGGTGCTTGTACCAATTTTGCTAGCTCTAACTCTAGCCTAACTGTCTTATTAATATCCTTGGCAATGCTTGCAGTAAGCTCTCGAAAAGCATTAGCAACTGGAATTTCAGTGATTACTTTTGGTTTCCAAACCGATTTCACATCTGCTTTCTTCTCAATTTGCCATGGGGCAGCAGCTTAAGCTAACCTTTTCCCAACTCTATAATCGTTAGATGTATGCCCAATCGTAGGATATATGCTACAAAATGAAGGGAGATTTTTGTAGACAACCTTTATGAAAAAACTCTTGCCAACTCTCTCAATTAGCAATGTTTCAGGCAAGGAAGAAGACATATCAATGTCGATTAAAATCCTGGAGTAATGGGCAAATTCATTTTTCACTGTTTTGTTATCAATTTTCGATGCCTTTAGCAATTGAGATTAGAATTTATGGATGCCAATACTCCCATGGGAATTTGTAAAAGCACACCCAGATTTGGGTGTTTGTTGATTTCTGCGCTAGTGGATCGAAGTCGGGCATCCAATGCTCTAAACAAAGGATTTCTGGTTATAAAGAATTAGCACCTCTGCTCCAAACTGAATGTTTTTCTGCACCGGAGTTTAATATGACATGGTAATATCCACGTCCAAGCGAAATAAGTTTCTAGTTAGATGTAATTCCCCAAACGGACGTTAACTTTTTCTTCAATTTTGTCAATTTCCAAGGTTCCTCTCCCTTAGAAAGAATTATTCTAGCAATTAATGCTTGTTGGCATAGTGAAAATTGTTGCTCATATATTGTTTTGATTAATCTGGATCACAATAAACCCCCTTTATTGGTAGCATTAGATTTGTCAGGGACTACTATGGCGGATTGCTTGGATATGGCTTGTGCATAAGTTTTATTTTCCAAAGGCTTCGAAGGGAAAGAAGAAAACATCGCTTGATGAATAATGTAGTCCATGAGGATGGGTGGTTAGGGCGGCCTGGCAAGTAGTGCCTGACAACGGAGATCACTAGAGATATCAAAATACCCTAGCGCAGTTTAGAGCTCTGAAAAAGTTAGAGCAGAAAAACCACTTTTTTCTTATTTTTCTCAATCAATAAATTATGTTATTACTGTTATTATTATTATATTTATTTGTTTATACTATTTTAGAAATATATATTAAATAATGATTGAAATAGATTGTTCGGAATATGATAATAATTTACTTTCTTGTACAAAAATTAAATTTTAAATTAATCTAAAAATGGATACCGTAAATATTTTCTAGAGGTTATAAAAAATTATATAAAAAAGGAGAATTTTTTAATAATAGAAAAAAAAAATCAAAATCATCAAAAATAGTAAAATATTTTATTTTTTACCTGAAAAAAAAAAAGACCTAAAAAACCGGGTATCATCAATCTATTTAATCTTCGTACCTGAAGTTGAAGTTAAAGCGCAAAAAAAGAAAAAAAAACAAAAACAAAATTTCATTCAGGCAATAGCTAGTGGATCCCATAAAAACCATGCGCTGAGTTGTATGTTTTTCTTAGTAGCATTCTCTCAAGCGTTGAGCATTAGATTTGTTGGCGCGGCAAATAAATGGGGCCTCCTAGGTCGTGAGGTAAGACTAATTTCAATTGTGGCCCTCTTCTGTTAGTTGAAAAAAAAAAAAAAAATCGTAATTTAAACATAAATTTTTAATTTTGCTAAATTAACATACGAACTTTCAATTTTTATGTCGAGCATCACTTAGATTTGGGTGATTATCCTAGAGTCTAATTCCAATTATACATATCAATTCTCCGCATTTATTTGTGCTTGTGAGATAATTAATTAACATTGATCTTTCTCAATGTCACTCTCTTTTAAATTTCAAAAAAAGAAAAGAAAAGAAAAGAAATTTGTTTGCACATTATATGGTATAGTCCACAATTTTATTTATTATATATTCTTTTTATTGATTACTTTGATTTTCTCCAGATAAATATTTAGGCTGCCGTAGTTTATGAGCAAGCTGACATTACCCGTGGAAACTCTTTCCATGGAGCACATGGAGTCTTTAACATATGGAACCCAAATGTAACTGGTGCTGGAGAATTTAGTTCAGCTAAAATTCGGCTTTCGGCAAGTCCAGGTGAATTTACAAAAACCATAGAGGCTGGCTGGCGTGTAAGTTCACTAAGATGATAATAATTAATACATATCTATATTTTTTCTAATTTTCTGTTTTAATTAGCCTCTAAGTCCAAATTATTGTATTTAGGTGCATGTTTACAAATTAGGCTATGGTTTTTCAGGTTTTGCCTGGTGATAAAAAACCACAATTCTTCGTTTATTGGACGGTAAATTTTGTTGAAATCTTCTCGTCAATATTCAGGTTTTGACATTTTTATTGGTCAATAAATAAATATGTAATATGTACAACAATAATTTGCATATTTTTTTCACGTGGTTGCTAGAAAGATAATTACGGACAAACAGGGTGCTACAATCTTGAATGTCCCGGTTTTGTGCAAACCAGCAAAATATTTAAATTTGGTTCTCCTCTATCAGTCTCCAAATATGGTGGCATCCAATATGAAACTCAAATAACTATATTAAAGGTATCATAAAATCATGGGCTTATATGATCATAGAATCATTATTATTATTATTATTATTATTATTTTTCAGTTCTTGTGAGAATTGCACTTTTCATTCAATTAATTTAGGGAAATTGTTTCATAATTTGTTTCAGGATAAGGATGGGGACTGGGCGGTACGAAAGGATGGATCGGATGTAGGATACTGGCCAGCTGATATTTTCACAGATGAAAATTTTCAAGAAGCAATGTATATAAGTTGGGGTGGAGAGGTATTTAATTCTGGATTATCAACCGGCGGTAAGCATACCTCTACACAAATGGGAAGTGGCCATTTTCCTGGCGAAGGCAATCGAAAAGCCGCTTTTATAACACATCTTGGAGTTATTGTCGCGGACGCAGATGCCCCGAGAGATCCTCAAGTCCTTGCACGATTTGCTACAAAAGGTTCCTGCTATGATGTGCAGATTGCAAAAGACGAGGGCTTTGGAACTCAAATATATTATGGTGGTCCTGGAAATTCAGCACAATGCCCATAGAGCCAAAGGAAGATAATATGTGCATTTTTTGTGGGAGCAAAAATTAGTCAATTATTAGCACCGATGTATATCTTACTTATTATTTTGATCATCAACATATGGATCGATCAATCATTAAAGACAGTTTAATAAGATTCCCATACGCCTGGATAAATGAGAAAATTTAACACAAAATTAATCTCGTATGCATGCATATCTTGAAATTTAGTGCTATAAACATTACCAAAGCAGTTGTGGCCTGTGACATTAATTTTGCATAACTATAGTGTGTATATATATATATATATTGTAGATATCTAATTTCGGGATGATCTATTATGTATGCAGCAAAGGACTCCTGTGATTAAAATGTCTTCGATACTTAATCTTTAAAAATTTTAAGGGTTTAAATGCAGCTTTTAAATGAAGGATTTAATATTTTCAGGAACTAAATTGCAAGGTTTTTTTTAGGATCTAATTGCAAAATTTAGATTCTTCCAGAGGTCTTTTTGTAATTAAATGTTAAAAAAATGTCGGAATTTCATAATTTCGACCGGAATTATATAATTCCGATTGGAATTACACCAATTCCGATTGGGATTATATAATTCTGATCGGAATTATACAATCCCAATCGGAATATCCCGATCCGAATTGAATTCTCCCGTCTCTGTTTTTTTTATTTTTAATTCAGTTTTAATTGCTTTAAAATTCCTAATTAATTAAGTCCTAATTGGTTTAAATTTCTAAATATAATTTTAAGTATTAATCTTATATTTTAGGAATTAGAATCATGTTAGGATTGAGGTTAGACTTCCTAGTTTTACTATATAAAGAGAGAAGGAAGGAAAAAGAAAGGAGGGTGAAGAGAAAAAAAAAAGAGAAGGGAGAAGGAAGAAAAAAAAAGAGAGAGACGGGAAGGACGATGAAGAGAAAAAAGAGAAGGAAGAAGAAAAGAAGAAAGAAGAGGAAGAAAATGTGATTTTCTTTTGAGTTTTTTCCTACAAAAAATTCCTTTTAATTGAACAATTAATTCAAGATTCATGATAATTTTTGAAGGGCATGATTCGAAGATTTATCAAGAACGGTGAACTACCAATTTGAGGAGTACCCTAAATCATTCATAATCATATCATCTTCTTCTATTATTTATTTATTTGTTTATTTTATATTATTATTTTTATTATTATTCTTTCAAGTTATTATCATAATTTATTCATTAATCATTATTTTATCTTATTTTTGTGGTGATTATGGAGGAAAATGCATAGTGATCATGTGGGGATGAATTCATGAGAAGTCCGTGGAAGACTATGAATAAAGCCTTGTAGAGACTTAGTTTTTAAGGTTTTATTTTTATTGTCTTTATTGTTTTATTCTTTATTTTTATTTTATTAATTGTTTTATGAATTAATGTAATAGTCCAAATAGTGGGAGTAATAAAATTACATGTATGGTTGTTTGTTTATTTTGATTAAATTGGTTAGTAAAAATTAGGTTTTTAATTAGGTAATTACTTAAAATCAATGGAGGAAGTAGATTAATTTAGGTTGTTTGATAATAAAATTAAAGTTTTAGTAAGGATTAATTTAATTATTTGTTTGATCTTATTTAATTGTTTCTCTTATGTTTTATTTGTTTTTGAGATTTATTTATTATTTTTATGTGTTTTGGGCCTTAAGCTCACTTTAGGTCTTGATTTATTTATTTAAGTTTAGGTAATTCTTTTAGCCCATCTCATTGAATAATTAATTAAGTTTAATTAATTAAAATATATTTTTAAGTCCATAATTAATTAGATTTTAGGTTAGAAATATCCTAAGGCCCATTTAGTTAATTAGATATAGACCCATCTAATTTAATTTAATTAATTTAGACTTAGTCCACTTAATTTAAGCTTTCTTTCATAATTTGTAGATTTGAGGTCACTATTTAATTAAAACATGTAAAATTAAGTCCACTAATTTAAATACCCTCATAACATGTAGAATTAAGCCCGCTAATTTAAATATTCTATAATTTATAGATTTAAGCTCATATTTAGAATTAAAATTAACAAACTTAAGTTCATTTAATTAAAATCAAAAGGAATTAGGTCTTTAGGTTCACTTATAAATTAAAACATGTAGATTTAACTCATTTATTTAAAATCCATGTAGATTAGACTAACTTAGAGATTATGTGATTTGTTGAATGCATTATTTACTTGTATATTTCATGACTAGTTTGCCTTGGAGTTTATTGTTTTGGGTTTATATGAAATTGCATGTAAATAAAGAATAAGATAATAATTCATAAAGTAATTCTAAATGAACACAAGATTGAAAGAAGTTGGTATTCTATAACCAGAATCTCCTGGTTATGGTGCTAGCTTTCTTTTAAGGAATTGAGTACCACCTTTTTTATTTGTCCCAATTATTACCTTGGGTGGCAACTCCTCATCTCCACGCCATGTCTTTGTGACAGTGGTTAGTGTGTTCTCTAGAGCCCTGAGCTCAAACAGTGTCACGGTTGCTGAAATCTTGGACGTGCGCTGAACCCCGCCATCTATAGTGGCGACTCCACTAGGGATAAGAGATACTGATTTCACTTGTGTTCTTTAGAATTATTTTATTAATTATTATTTTATTCTTGCATTCCTTCTGCATGTCCCTATTAACCGATAGCGTTGGTTTATGATTCCATGATTCCACTAGCTTCATGGGGTTATAGATTGGCTAATCATCACTCTTAGCCTTAACTCGATCCAAGAGAGATTACCAGGCTCATCTGACCAGAGCCTGTAACCCAAGTCCTTAAAGGGGTAGTCTTCTCTTGAGTTTGCAAAGGATACTGGGCCCCTCTGACCTTGGCCCATAACTTAAAGTCCATAATGGAGAGCATCTTGCTAAAGGAACTTTGACTTTTTTGTCAGACCCTAACCACATATAATGGCTTAGTTATTTCCCTTAGGACCTACCCAAATTGCTTGTCAATGTTGCCATGAGGTATTTCTATCTGTAAAGGCCCAAGCCCATACTTTAGAAGCCCGTTTAGGTTAATAAAGATTGGGCTAATCTTTTACACCTAGAAATGCTGTTTCTGTGCTTCTATTGCTTTGAGAGATTTGGCATGCGTGTTGGTCCCTGATATCCCCTATTGATATTAAGAATAAAATCAAACATCCTAGAAAAAGAGACTCACCATTGAATACGTGAGTGGGAGGAATAAGGTTGGAAGGATGTATGTATACCTAACTTGTTACTTGCTACTTGTTGCATAGCACGTGCATCATGCATACATGTATCTCATGCATCATACTAATAATTTGTCTTTCAGCCATCATAGATTTATCATGGTCTTCCTGTGTTTGGAGTTGAAAAGGTGGCAGATTGGTGAGAACTGAATCAAGCCCCCAATCGATTGCGAAAGAGATCCTTAACAGACTGGAAAAGAGCCCCATTAATCCACTCTATTTAGAAGCTATGCAACTTGAACAAATTGAAAAAATGGAACAACAAGAGGGAGGAAACTAGAGCCTAGAAGACATCAAAGGAGCACTGATGGATGATATGAGAGCAATGATGCAAGATGAGTTAAGACAAGCTTTAGCGGGACTGATGCCACCACCTGCTGCTGCTACACCACCCGCTACAACTAACCCACCTACTATGGGTCCACTACCTATTAATAATGACAATACTGGGGAAATGAAGCTGGATGATGTTGAGAGTTATATGATTGAAAAAGCGAAAAAGGAATCATTTGAGCAAGTTCAAGAGCTGGAATCCAGAAAGATGAAGACATTAACTTAGAAAATGTCCAAGATGGAAGAGCTGATTAGAAGATAAGGAATGGGGTATTCTTTTGACTTTGATGACATGCTGCAAATGGAGGGAGATAAGCTGTCTGAAAAATTCAAAATGCCTCAGCTACAGAAGTTTAATGGGAGAGTAGATCTAAGGATTCATTTGAGTCAATACACCATAACCATGAGCACTACTAAAGCATCATTAGCAGTAGTTGCTAGGCTGTTTGTATTGTCATTAGAAGGAATGGCTGTAAACTGGTACCATGGGTTAGAAAAGTTTATTAGGGCTAACCGAAAAGAACTATGTACTGCATTCTTAAAATAATATGATTATAACACTCGATTGGAAGTGTTTATTAGGCATTTGGAGTTGACTAGGCAAAAACCCAATGAATCCTTTTCTGATTTCCTCACCAGATTCATGAATAAAGCAGGACTGATGAAAAATAAACTAGCTGAAAAGGATCAAGTTAGGATGATTGTTCACAATGTATCATCTAATTTAGTCGAAAGACTACAAATGATGAACCCAAAGATCTTCATAGACCTGTATGATGACGGTCTATAAGCTGAAGAGATAGAGAATGAGAAAAAGAAGAGTTCTAGAGGCACAGTAACCTAAAATTACTTAATTGAGGGCACACAACAGGGGAAAACTAGTCGGATTATGGAGGTGCACGCAATTTAGTAACCTAGGAGATTTTCTAATTTTAACCAACCACTCTCCAAAGTCTTAGAGAGGCTAATCCAAAAAGGCCTACTCCGACCCTTAATCTTTTCTAAGCCACCAAACCCAAATATCCCTAGTTTTGACCTTAATAGTTACTGTAAATTCCACCAAGTTGCTGGCCATCCCATAGGCAATTGTATCCGCCTAAAACATGAGATCCAAAACCTAATAGACTCCAAAAAAATCACCGACCCTAAAAAATCCAACTCTAACCCAAACACTAGAAACAACCCTTCCCTAAATTACCAAAACATGCCATCTCCAACAACTATAATGATCAACTCAGGAGTAAGCGAGAAAGAAGTGCTAAACTCCTTTGAGGACCTAGACCTTAAAACTAATGAGAAATCTCCTGATGCCCCTAAAGATGTGGAGCGAGTTGAAGATTTGCTGGGTCAGCCATCATGCAAGTTTGACTACAAGGTATTTTATGCTAAACCACCTTCTTTTAACATACCCTTTGAGTCGATTGTGCCTACAGAATGGGAGGATGAGTTTGATGATAAGAAGATGCAAGACAACAAAACACATAAAGTGGAAGTATGGAAGGATGTAAAGAAAGCAAAACCACTGAGTGAGAGTTTCATCAAAGAAGGATATGAAAAGTATTACCTCAGTGCAAAAGAACCTATCAATATGCCCGGTGTGAATGGGAGTAGGATCTACAAGGAATGGATTGTTGAGAACCTGGTGCAAGACAATAAGGATGAGGAAATGCAATAATAGCTGTTATGTCAGCCACCTAAAAGATAACCACTATAAGACCTGAATCCCTAGCATCTAAAATTGGAAATAAAATTTCTTATTGTCTTCTTTAAATAAAATTTTAGTTTTTTTAGAACTTGTTTTATTTTAGTGATCGATGATATAAATTCTAATTATGCTCACTTATGTAATATGCATCTTGATGGTACTACGCATTGTGATCGCATCTGCATGTTTGATAAAAATTTAATTCAATTAGATTCAGTTAGTATGGGCATAAATGTAAACTTAAAGAATAGTCTTATATCACATTACATAACTTCTAAAGAGAGCAAAATTTGAGGAAAAATAAGAAGAATGATAAAAAAGAAGAAAAACAAAGAGAGAAAAAAAGAAAAAGAATAGTAAGGTGAAAAATTAGAGAGAAATTCAGGATTAATTGATTATAGGAGTTGTGTCATGTGATGTAATGAATGTTCTCATTTTTTCCCTAATGAATGAGTAAAATTTAATTGGAAATTTTTGTCAAATATCGCATAGTCGTCTTTATTATAAGTATCTGAATGGAAAGACATTACATAATGAAAGCTAAAATCAAAGCTATGAGATCACTATTTTAGTTATGTTTCTTTTGTAATTTTCCTTATAAGCCTAGGGTCCCCTTATACCTTGAGAATTCAAATGGCTCAATAACTTTCATTGCAAGTCTTGTCCTATAACTATCATCAATCATTGCATTAATATCAAGCCTAAGAGTTCTTCAAAGTGTAAGTCCAGTTGATTTCATCATTAAGAACTCACTTCGATCAGTTTACCCATTCCTCTACATCTCCAATGCTTGAGATTATAACTAATAGGGTTAATAAGTCAAAGGATCAATAGCAGTAGTGAATGAACTGGGTCTCTTGCATATAAAAATGAAAAAAGATTGCTAGAATAGCATGAATGAATCCAAAATGGAATTGGGGGAAAAATACAACTCAGGGGGCAAATGGTGTCTGCATTCAAAGAGCGAAGATGGATGCTGAAGTGTAAGAGCTAATACCTCAATCATTATATAGCAAAAATAATAACAAAAAGAAAAGTTCAACAGTGCATCGATCAATCACAAGCTCTATTATAAAGCCGTGGACCCTACTTATTAGCCTAGTAATCAGTCTAATGAATTGTATTAGAAGCTTCAACATCAAAAATACCAACAGTGAATCATTCAATGCTCAAACTGACAGGCTATTGATGAGACGCCTCATTCTTACACTCCAAAATCAACAACATGACTTTTTTCCAAACAGGAGACCCATTAGGATCATGCACATCATATATAGCATGCATACACTTGCATACATATTTTGTGAAACACTTGTTTTGTTTAATAAAAGCCTTTGAGCCTAGACAAGATCATGCAAATACTCTGCTACTAACGTTTGAAATTAGTGTTGGAAGAACAGGAAAGTAGTTAAAGTATCCACATGTGAAACATCTGAATGAATGAAAATAAGAGTGACACTACCAAGAAGCATTATCCTGGAAACTTCAAGAGGCTAGATAGGATGCTCAAGCTCCTTAGATTCAATATGCTAGTGATACATGCGCTTGGCCTTAAAAAGGGAAGAATGCACTCAAAACATGAGACAAATGCACTCTAAAAACTTCTTTGATTATGAAATAAAAACCTCTAACTCCTAAATCTTTTCTTTTGTAGGAAATATTGGGAAGAGAAATAAAGCCACAACTTCGGTGGTGAAGCATCACGACCCTGTGATCGGAGACATTATCACCACAATGAAAGGGAAAATAAAAGAGAACGAAGAAGGCAAAAGAAAATGATACATCAATAAGAATGGGCAAGATAGGAAATGCCAATCGCTCATCAAAACCTCACCCTCTGCAAATACCAAAGGGAAATAGTACAACTCTATCTCCTTTAATTTTGCAGTAAAATAGATTCTCAATAAGAAAATTCACAAATTGAAAGGAAATTCATCCACTTCACGAGATCATGTGCAAAAAGCCTATCTCATGACTTTTAATCATAGTGGCTTTCTTTTATTAGCTTCACAGAATTCAGATGAGTAGTTAACAATTTTGTGTTGAGAGTTTATAAACTCTAATCAATCTAATGGTTGCTTTGCACCCAAACGAGGGGAAGAAAATGCAAAAAACAAAATCTGTGGACATGAAGCATAAATTACTTGAATTTCAAAGTATCTTTTCAATTTTTTGAATAATAAATGTGCATATAATCTACTCCAATGCTTAGAAATGAGTATGAGTACAAAATCCCTTGACGGTATCCATGCTGAGTAATGCGAGAAAGGTGGGGGAGTAATAAAAGGAGAATATAAAAAAGAGCAAGCATAATTTACTCCAATGCTAAAAAATGAGTAAGAGTATCAACATAAAACCTCTTACGATATCCATGCTGAGTTATACAAGAAAGGCAGGGGAATACTAAAAGAGGACCATGCCAAAATTTGCTCTATTTACTCCAATGCTTTATATAAGTATGAGTATCCAAAGGACCTTTTCAATGGTATCCACGCTGAGTAATATGAGAAAGACAGGGGAATACTCGAATAAGGAAGGAAAGCATAAAAATAATTCAAAGACTGTTTTGATACTTAGAATCTGATCCATTTATGCTCAAATACCATAAGTTTTGTCTAGTAGATTCTTTCTGAATTTAGGTGTGGAAGTAAGCTCTTCACTTGATAAAAAATATGCTCTTAGATAAAATGGTTAATGATGCCTTTACCCTTTGCGAATGATAAATAAATGATAGTCATAAGGATTAAAATTAAGGAGATTGGTTAAGTACATATTATCTTGTGCAAAGTGATGAATTTTCTTATAAATTTTCAAAATAATAATGTACTTTTGTACATTCATCTTGTTAAAACTAACTTCAACAATTATGTAGGAATTTCAAATCCAGAAGGGGGTATACTCAACTTGCAAAGTCAATCAACACAGTAAAATTCAAAGTCAGTTAACAAAAGTGCTAATTAGTCAGCACAAAGAATCCAAAGCATTTGACTCAAACAACTAAAGATAAAAATCAGTGAACAGTTATAGACTGTAGCATCATTAAAGGCGAGCAATAAAAGGATTATAGTCAATTTGCAAGCAATTATGGATTGCAGCATCATCAGTGAACAATGAAAGGGTTGCAGCTAATCGTAAGCAGTTTTGGATTACAACATCATTAGTGAGCAATGAAAGGGTTGCAGTTAATCGCGAGCAGTTTTGGATTACAACATCATCAGTGAGCAACGAAAGGGTTGCAGCTAATCACGAGCAATTTTAGACTGCATCATCATCAATGAGCAATGAAAGGGTTGTAACTAATCGTGCGAGCAGTTATAGACTATAGCATCGAAAGTGAGCAATGGAAGGGTCGTAGCTAATCATGAGCAATTATGGATTGTAACATAATCGCATAATCAATCAACATCATATGACCAAGTGTGATGTTCCTTTCAAATCAAACTATACAACCGAGTGTAGTTGGCATTATACGACCGAGTGCAATGTATCTTCAATTGATTATATGACCAAGTATAATCAACATCATACGACCGAGTGTGATGTTCCTTTTCAAATCAAACTATATGATTGAGTGTAGTTAGCATTGTACGATCGAGTGCAATGTATTTTCAATTGATCATACGACTAAGTATAATCGACATCATACGACCGAGTATAATCGGCATCATATGACTGAGTGTGATGTTTCTTTCAAATCAGACTATACGACCGAGTGTAGTCAGCATTATACGACCGAGTGCAATTATCTTCAATACGATCGAGTATAATCAGCATCATACGACCGAGTGTGATGTTTCTTTCAAATCAGATTATACGACCGAGTGTAGTCAACATTGTACGATCGAGTACAATGTGTTCCAATCGATTATACGACCGAGTATAATCAGCATCATACGATCGAGTATGATATTTTCTTTTCTAATCGATTATACGATCGAGTATAATAGGCATCATACTACCGAGTATGATGTAATTTTTCAATTCAATGCTATACGTCTGAGTATAGTCAAACATTGTATGATCAAGTACAATGTGTTTCATTCACCCAAGGTTATACGACCGAGTATAATCAATATCATATGACCGAGTATAATCAATATCATACGACCGAGTATGATATGTCATTTGAAATGTTGTATGTCCGAGTATAGCAAATTCACAAGCAGAAGCTTCAAAGAGCAGGTAAGTATCCTAACTTTTAATTTAGAAATTGGGTGCTATTTTGCTTTGTTGCAATTTGTCAAGCAAATAACGACAAAGGGGGGTAATTGTAGACACCCAATTTCGGGATGACATATTATGGATGTAGCAAAGGACTCTAGTGATGAAAATCTCTTCGATACTTAATCTAAGGGTTTAAATGTAGCTTTTAAAGGAAGGATTTAATGTTTTCAGGGACTAAATTGCAAGGTTTTTTAGGACCTAATTGTAAAATTTAGATTCTTTTAGGGACCTTTTTGTAATTAAATGTTAAAAAAAGTCAGAATTTCATAATTTCGATCGAAATTATGTAATTCTGATCAGAATTACACCAATTTCGATCGGGATTGTATAATTTTGATCGGAATTACGGAATCCCGATCGGAATTGAATTCTTCAGTCTCTGTTTTTCTATTTTTAATTCAGTTTTAATTGCTTTAAAATTCCTAATTAATTAAGTCCTAACTGGTTTAAAATTCTTAAATATAATTTTAAGTATTAATCTTATATTTTAGGAATTAGAATCATATTAGGATTGAGGTTAGCCTTCCTAGTTCCACTATATAAAGAGAGAAGGAAGGAAAAAGAAAGGAGGGTGAAGAGAAAAAAAAAAGAGAAGGGAGAAGGAAGAAAAAGAAGAGAGAGACAGGAAGGATGGTGAAGAGAAAAAAGAGAAGGAAGAAGAAAATAAGAAAGAAGAGGAAGAAAACGTGATTTTCTTTTGAGTTTTTTTCTACAAAAAATTCCTTTTAATTGAACAATTAATTCAAGATTCGTGGAGAATTTTTAAAGGGCAAGATTCGAAAATTTATCAAGAATGGTGAACTACCAATATGAGGAATGCCCTAAATCATTCATAATCATATCATCTTCTTCTATTATTTATTTATTTGTTTATTTTATATTATTATTTTTATTATTATTCTTTCAAGTTATTATCATAATTTATTCATTAATCATTATTTTATTTTATTTTTGTGGTGATTATGGAGGAAAACGCATGATGATCATATGGGGAATGAATTCATGAGAAGTCCGTAGAAGATTATGAATAAAACCTTGTAGAGACTTAGTTTCTAGGGTTTTATTTTTATTTTTATTGTCTTTATTTTTTTTATTTTATTCTTTATTTTTATTTTATTAATTGTTTTATGAATTAATGTAATAGCCCCAATAGTGGGAGTAATAAAATTACATGTATGGTTATTTGTTTATTTTGATTAAATTGGTTAGTAAAAATTAGGTTTTTAATTAGGTAATTACTTAAAATCAATGGAGGAAGTAGATTAATTTAAGTTGCTTGATAATAAAATTAGGGTTTTAGTAAGGATTAATTTAATTATTTGTTTGATCTTATTTAATCGTTTCTTTTATGTTTTATTTGTTTTTGGGATTTATTTATTGTTTTTATGTGTTTTGAGCCTTAAGCCCACTTTAGGTCTTGATTTATTTATTTAAGTTTAGGTAATTCTTTTAGCCCATCTCATTGAATAATTAATTAAGTTTAATTAATTAAAATATATTTTTAAGTCCATAATTAATTAGATTTTAGGTTAGAAATATCCTTAGGCCAATTTAATTAATTAAACATAGATCCACCTAATTTAATTTAATTAATTTAGACCTACCCCACTTAATTTAAATTTTCTTTCATAATTTGTAGATTTGAGGTTACTATTTAATTAAAATATGTAGAATTAAGCCCACTAATTTAGATACCATCATAACATGTAGAATTAAACCCGTTAATTTAAATATTCCATAATTTGTAGATTTAAGCTCATATTTAGAATTAAAATTAGTAGACTTAAGTTCATTTAATTAAAATCAAAAGGAATTAGGTCTTTAGGTTCACTTATAAATTAAAACATGTAGATTTAACTTATTTATTTAAAATCCATGTAGATTAGAATAACTTAATGATTATGTGATTTGTTGAATGCATTATTTACTTGTATATTTCATGACTAGTTTGCCTTGGAGTTTATTATTTTGGGTTTATATGAAATTGCATGTAAATAGAGAATAAGATAATAATTCATAAAGTAATTCTAAATAAACATAAGACTGAAAGAAGTTGATATTCTGTATCCAGAATCTTCTAGTTGTGGTGCTAACTTTCTTTTAGGGAATTGAGTACCGCATTTTCGATTTGTCCCAGTTATTATCCTAGGTGACGACTTCTTATCTCCACGCCATGTTTATGTGACAGTAGTTAGTGTGTTCTCTAGAGTCCTGAGCTCAAACAGTGTCGCGGTTGCTAAAATTTTAGATGCGCGTTGAACCCCGCCGTCTATATATATATATATATATATATATATTTATTTATTTATTTATTAGGGATAAGAGTTAGATTGGACCTTCGACTTTATTACAATGTTGATATTTCCTAAAACTAAAAACAAAAAAAATTAAAATTTAATGGTTAACAAAAAAAAGTTATTTTAACTAGTAAAGAGAATTAATAGTTATTTTTTTTTTCAAATGTATATCACTTTATTCTAAAATTTTTTAAAATATTTAAGTTTTTAGAAAATTGTTTAAAAATTCTTTCAATTTTTTTTAACTTTAAAATATTTTTGTAAGCTTAAAAATTTTATAATCCTGTGATATATTTTTTTTTAAAAAAATTCATAAATTATATTCAGTAGTCGAAATAATTTTTCATTAATTAGCTATTGAAAGAAATCATTATAATTTAATTTAATAAAAAGTTGGAAACAAATTTATTTGAAGAAAATTTTGATGCGTACAAGAAATTAAACTGAAGTGCAGAGATGAAAACTGATAGCTAAAGCAGCTGTGTTTCTTCATTTAGCATCTGAGCTGAAAGAGAAATTCTATAGCCAAAAAGATAATTACAAAGCAAGTAGCAGATTCTTGCCACTTGCATAGTTTTCTCATTTTCTGTATAGTGGTCATTTTGAGCAATGACTAATCTCATTCATAAAGTTAAAAGGGCGAGCTAATTAATGATCATTATGCATTTTCTGAACGAGGAATAGTGGCCATCAAAACACAACACATATATTCTGTTAAATGTAGCAAAAGGTAATACACGCAATCAATGAAGATGTTGCCTTTGCTCATCCTTACAAGTCTTCCTGTATTATAAATGTTAAGTTCTCACATTATATTACATCTCAAACTTGAAGTTAAAAGAGCAAAGAAAATTTCAAATTCCTGCAAATGTTTAGTGAATCTCATAAAAACCATGTTACGAGTTGGGTACTATTTTTCTTATTAGCTTTCACCAGCATTTCAGGCAATTGCTTTTTTCATGCAACAAGGGCTTCAAATTTCATCATCGAGAAATACACTATAGAGGTTTGTATTTTCAATGGCTTCATCCAACGGTTTTTTTTTTTTTTTTTTTTTGAAAGCAACATGTAAGTAACTGGACTTAATTGTTGCAGAGTGAAGATGGTGATGCTATAAACTGTGTTGACATCTATAAACAGCCAGCTTTTAGTCATCCACTTCTCAAGAATCATACCATACAGGTTGGTCTTTAATCCCTTACATTTCAATGCACCAAATTTAACAATTGACCTTTCTTCTTTCGACTGCTTTTTTCATTTCCTGCAGATGCGATCCAGTTCATATCCTAAAGGACTAAAAGCAACTAAAAATACAGACTTCTTACAAGACTGGGATAAGCATGGAAAATGTCCTGAAGGAACAATACCAATTGCAAGAACACATCTATTTAAACACACCAAAGCAAGTCCAGTTCTTTCAAACAGGACACAGACATTTAGCCCTCCTGGTCATGCGGTACCACTGATTTCAGTCATAAGTTTATTTTGATCTTTGAACCAATTTATTTTTCATTTTTTGGTAGTTTCTTTTGAATGATAAATGGATTAGTATGCAATAGTTTATAAGGAAGGTGACACATACTATGGGCCACATGCAAATCTTAGTGTATGGAACCCATTAACATTTGATGGAGAATTCAGTTTAGCTCAAATTTGGGTTTTAGCTGGTCATGACCAGGATTTCAACTCCATTGAAGCTGGCTGGCAAGTAAGTTAGGCAATTATTTTCATAATTTTCCATTTTGTTAGCTTTTGCTTAGTCTTTAAAAGTTTATGATTGACACATTAAACCATGGTTTCAGGTTGTCTCCGGAGATAATAAACCGAGGATCTTCATTTATTGGACGGTATATATATATATATTACTTGCAATCTCTAAAGTAAAGATTTTTTTTTTCTTGGTATTTATTTGAGTCAGTTTATACGTAAACAATATCAATCTTTTTCAGGTTATTTTAAAAATGTACTCTCCTACACTCATAATTTACTCCTGGAGTGGTTCCTGAATTAGATTATTCAAGTTCCGAGTTCAATAAATTGAATTACTAAATATAATTTAGATATAAAATTTCTATGTTTCATTTCAGTTGAAGTAACTTTACATATTCTTCGTGTGGTTTGGTAGAGAGATAATTACAGATCAACAGGCTGCTACAACCTTGACTGCCATGGTTTTGTGCAAACCAGTAGTATTATAGCATTGGGCTCTGCCTTAAGACCAGTCTCCACCTATGGTGGCAAGCAATATCATATCGAAATAACTATACATAAGGTAATGCTCATATCTTTATGTGGTATCGGATATTCTAAGTGAAATAATCTTTAGTGTTGAAATCATCTTCAGGACAAGAAGAGTGGGAATTGGTGGCTGCAGATTCAGGGTCAAGAATTAGGATATTGGCCAGCTTCCATTTTAACAAGTCTAGCAGAAGGTTCCACAATGATAAGTTGGGGTGGGGAGATAGTCAATTCACAAGTCCATGGCCATCACACATCTACACAAATGGGAAGTGGTCATTTTTCTGCTGAAGGTTTCAGTAAAGCTGGTCTGATTTTTGATCTTGGATACGTTGATAATTCTGGTGTCCTGAAAGATCCTGAATACCTTGTACCATATACAACAAACCCCTCCAGCTATGATATGCAACTTGGAAGAGGAGAATATGGTTTGGGAGTTCACTATTATTTTGGAGGTCCTGGATTCTTAGTTCAGTGCCCTTAGAGCAAAAACAAAGCCAAAAAGATATATAGAGAATTTGGAATATATATACTTAATATAAAAAAACAAAAATAAAATAAAATTCTTTTCCCATTTTGAATTCAAAATGTGATAAATGGTGAGTTGCTTCATTTCATAAAATTCATCAGCCTTTATTTATATAAATTGCAAATTTGTCAAGAAAAATAATAAATGGGTACTTACCAAATAAATCAGGATAAAATGGCAAGCTTATTAATAATGGGATTTTCTAATCATGGAAACACCAACAAACCCTGTAAAAACCATCAAAGATAAATCTAATGATACTAGTAATCAAGGCTTTTAATTTGCCTATGTTAATTCCTTATAAGGCTTCATATATTAATATATATCAGCATACTTGTTTAGTATCTATACAAATAAAAATAATTTTTATTTAATGAAAGTCATAGACTATAATCTAAAGTAGACAATAACTTTACTAACTTAAATTTAAATTATAAAATTCATTTATATCAATGATCACAATGGCCAGTACTTTACTTCTTTGTGAGCCGACCCAATACGAGTGCAGATTAGTTTGAGCGTTGTACGAGTTTAAAAGTGTCTCTCACAGTTAGAGCTTATCTAGGACACCTCATGTCCAAACAAAAAAAAGTGCAAAGTCTATTCATCAATGTATATGTACAGAGTCCTCACATTTTATCATAGTACCTCAATTTCAAGTTAAAGGGCAAGCCTCAATTTCAAGTTAAAGAGCAAAACTTCACATTCCTGTAATGGCTGGCAGTGTTCGTAAAAACCAAATTATAAATTTTATTTTTTCTTATTAGCTTTTTTCACAAATATTGTGCAATAGATTTGTTAATGAAAAAAGGGTTTTAAATTCCATCAACGCCATGAAGGTTTGTATCATAAGTGGCTTCTTAGTTCTTATAATTTTTGTACTTTTTTTTCCAGTATATATTTTTTTTTAACATAAATGGTCAATATAAATTTTCTTGAAAAGATTTTTTTTTTTTACTTTTTGACTTGCAGGGTGAGGATGGTGATGTACTTGAGTGTGTTGATATGTATAAACAACATGCTTTTAGTCATTCACTTCTCAAAAATCATATTCTACAGGTATTTATCTTTGATCCCTTGAATTACCATTCATCAAGTTTGGACACAAAATTAATAGAGAAAGCTTTAATAGTGATTTGAACACAATTTTTTCATATTACAATAATAGCTTAAAATTGTAATTTGAAGAGATTTCAAGTTGAAATATCATTCAATCAAGTTCATGTACCCAAAATGAATATTGAATTCTACTATCCACTTGCGTGTTAGATAAGTTGGGAGATTTTTGATACTTTATAATTTTACATGGAACGAATCAAATTAGTCAAGTCCAATAAATTATGATTATCAGTGATTTAGACAAAAATAAAAAAAAAAAATAATTTCTGTACAAACTGTACCGAGAATGTGAGGGAGAAAAAAATATGTTATATATTACACACTCTATGGTTACAACCCTATATGTGTGTGTGTGTATATATATATATATATATATATATATATATTGATACAAGAGAGCAGTAATGATAACAAGATAAGGAAAGAGAGTTCTACATATATAATAGAGGAACATATAGTAACAAACTAACTAAAAGGTGTTGTGGTTATCTTATCATCCCTCGACAAACCCATGATTGGATTAGAATTGAAGTTGCTTGCACAAGAACTGAAATTGAGAGACCGACATGGGTTTGGTAAACAAATTGGCAATTTGGTCCTTTGTTGAAAGAAATCGTATGCAAAGGAAGCCACTTGAAACTTGTTCCCTGACAAAGTGGTAATCCAATTTGATGCGCTTCATGCATGCATGGAAGACTATATTAGAGCTCAAGTAAATTGCACCCACATTATCACACCATATATTTACTTGTTGAATTGGAAAGCCAAGTTTAAAAAATAAACCTTTCAACCATATCAATTCAAATATGGCATTTGCTATGGCTTTGTATTCACTCTCCGTGGAAGAGTGAGCAATTGTGGGTTGTTTTTTTGGACATCTATGAGATTAAAGAGGAACCAAGAAAGATACCAAATCCATTTATGGACCAGCAATCATCCACATCCCCACCTCAGTCACTGTCCGAATAGCAATTAAGAGAAATTGAAGATTTAACTGGGAAATAGAAGCTAATAGATTGAGTACCTTGTACATAGTGCAAAAGGCATTTCAAAGCCTTCCAATGGTCATTAGTGGGAGTAGGCATATATTGACATAATTTATTCACACGAAAGGCAATATTAGGATGTGAGATAGTGATTTATTGGAAAGCACCAACAATTTATCTATAAACATCAACCTTCAAAATTGGTGCACCTATATTTTTAGAAAGTGTTGGGGAGACCGCCATAGGACTAAGACAAGGTCTGTAATTCAACATGTCATACCAAGCTAATAAATCACTAATGTATTTTTATTAAGACAATTTTGTACCTGTAGGCTGAATGTCCACTTCAAGGCCAAGAAAGTAGTGAAGTTGCCTTATGTCTCGAATTGGGAACTCAAACTATAATTGGAAAACCACCCAATTGATTAACTGAAGATTAGAACCTATGACCACAAGATCATCCACATACACTTAAAGAAAAAGGACATCAGTGCCATGTCTCAAAATAAATAGTAATGTGTTGGATTTTGAGGGAACAAAATATAAAGAGTGAAGATAAGATTTCAGGCGATGAAACCATGCACGAGGGGCCTATTTTAGGCCATAGAGTGATCAATGTAGCTTGCATACATGAGTGGGGTAGGTAGAATGCACATAACCTTAAGGTTGTGACATGTATAGATCCTCTATAATATGGCCATGTAAAAATGCATTAGATACATCCAATTGTCCCGTTGGCCATTTGTGCATAGTAGTTAGAGTAAGGATGACCTGAATGGCAGTGGCTTTGATAATGGAACTGAAGGTTTCTTTATAGTTAATTCCAGACATTTGAGTAAATCCCTTAGCTACTAATCTGGCCTTATAGCGAGAAATAAAACCATCAATGTTTCTTTTGATGTGATAAAGCCACTTATTAGCAATAATATTAGCACCGGGTGGTTTGGGAACAAAGCTCCAAGTTTTATTTTGGAGAAGAGCTTGCATCTCTTAGTCCATGGCTTCTTTCCACCATTCACTATATTTAATAGTATTTTTAAAATATGGTAGTTCATGTTCCGGGTAGTTGAGGTTTGTTTTGGTGTGAAGGGCAATAAGGGCTTGGTGTTTGTGCATGGTGGATGGTTGTAGTTGCATGGAATGGGTGTGGGTGAGGGTGGTATTTGGTGGTGCATGTTCGAGTTGGGTGGTTGGCGAGTTAGAGTGGTGATCTGATGTAGTGTTGTACTGGGAGAGGTAGACAGGAAGGTTGAGTCCATGAGGAGAGTGTAGTGGTTAAGGTGGAATGGGTGAGCGAGAAATAATGAGGGATTTTGTAGTGGTAGTAGGTGTGGGAGATATAGGAGAAAAAGGTAATTATGAAGTAGAAAGGGTATGGGATGTTTTAGTAAGGGATTGAGAAGGTATAAAGGATGTACCTGAGGGAGGTAGAGTGAAAGCCATAGACTGCATAAGCCATGAAGAGGGATAAGGATGAGAAGTAGAAGTTGGACTCGAAGTAGAATTGTGTTTACGGAAACATTATTTGATCAAACCTAACATATCTAGAAAGATAAACACGATCTGTATCTATATCAAGGCAATAATAGCTTGCATGAGAAGGTGAAATTCCTAAATAGACACATTCCTTACTTTTATAGAAAAATTTATTTTTACGATATGGATGAAGGTAGGGAAAAATTGCACACCAAAAAACCTTGTTTTCAATGTATTTTGGTGATTTTTGAAACAGTTTTAAAAAAGGATTCTCAATTTTTAGGATTGAGATAGGCAAGGAATTAATGTGATTAACAACATTGTTAAAAGCATAAGACAAAAAACGAAGAGGAATTTTAGCATGTGCCATTAAGGTTAAACTTGTGTCAACAATGTGATAAATTTTACGCTCAGAAAGTCCATTTTGTTCATGAGTGTATGGATAGGCAATGAGAAGAATTATTCTAGTTTGTTTGAAATATTTATTTAATTTCTAATATTCACCACCCCAATCAGAGTGAAAAGCTTTAATTAAAGATTGAAATTGGCATTTAATCAATGACTCAAATTCAAGAAACACAGAGTATGCATCGCTTTTATTTTTAAGAAAATAAACCTAAGTAAATTAGGTAAAGTCATCAATAAATAAAACAAAATAATGAAAACCATAACTGGATGTCATGGGAGCAGACCCCAGACATCATAATGCACATTTTCAAAAGGAGAATTAGTAGTATGCCCAACAGACACAAAAGGTAAATGATGAGATTTTCATAATGACAAGAAGAACAGGACACTAAATTATTATTAGAAAATGAAGAAATATGCAAATCATTGGACTTGGTAGTCTGAGAAATAATTTTTCTCTAAGGGTGACTGAGGTGAGCATGCCACTCATTAAATGAAGGTGCTAAAGTAGTTAAGGCTTATTTGGGTGAAGGAGATGGCTTGTCATACAGTCCGTTTTCACTCTAGCCTCACAATAGGATATCCTTGGTTTATTGATCCTTAATAAAGAATTGATTAGGCCAAAATTCAAAGAAGTAACCATTGTTAGTGGTGAATTTTTGGACAGAAAGTAAGGGTTTTGTAATTTTAGGAACATGAAACATATTTTTAAGATTAAAAATTCTATTAGAATAAAGTGATGGGTAAGAAGATGTACCTGTGTGATCATTGCCTGGTCATTCCCAATCCTAATCTGATCATTGCCTATGTAAGGGGTTGTATGATAAAGGACATGAGGGTCGAGTGTCATATGGTGGGAGGCTCCAGTGTCAGGATACTAGGGACCACTCGGTGCTTGAGAAAATATGGAAACATTAGGATGAAACTGCATTGGTAGAGAAGGTAAAATTGGAGTGTTCTCACTAATGTATGCTTGCGGTGAAAAAGAGGAGGATCTTGGACTGTACCGATGTCTATAACGTTCAACAATGTGGTATTTATTACTACATATCTAACATGGACCTTTAGGCTTGTACCCTTTATTAGAAAACTGAGAACCTTGTGATTAAATGAGGGGCATTGTGTTTGGATAGGTAGATTAAAGTTCACCAAATTATTGTAATATGGTGAGGGGGTATATTGATGATTAGCAATATAGGCAAGAGGAGGATCATGAAGATTACAAAGTAAAATCTCATGTGAAATGAGTTGGCTATGGAGTTCTTAGAAAGTAATTAGTGTTGTTCACTTGTCTAATGCAGTGATTAAACTATGAAAATCTAGACTAAGGTTCTAATAAATTATGGGATTGAATTCTGTATTTGAGAGTGGTCAACCAAAGGCAGCAAGTTCTGAAGATATTAGAAAATAGTCATATCATGTTTCTTCAATTCTTAGAGCTCTATATGTAGTTGTAACTGCATGTTTTGAGAGATTGATCCAAAAGCACTCCCTAAAGCCTTATAAGCAGAAGGTGCAGAGGTCATGCCGATCACATATGGAAAGACCTCCTTGGATAGGGAGGAGAAAATCCATGAAAGAAGGAGTTGGTCCTTTTGAAACCACTCAAGGTATTTAGGGTTTGGGGTGGCTTGATTGGTGATATTTGGGGAAGGTATAGTTTCGGGTGGTTTTGGTAATGAACCATTAATTGGTCCGGTGAGTTTATGATAGTTTAGTAATGGTTGGAATTGAGTTTTCGATGTTAAATAATTACGGGAGGTAAGTTTGATGGAGAGGGAATGGTTAGTAGCAGCAGCAAAAAGAGAAAGGAGAGGAGTGGATTTTGTTGGGATGAGTTGATCGGCCATTGAAGACGTGCTTTGATACTATGTACAAACTATACCGAGAATGTGAGGGAGAAAAGAATATGTTGTATATTACACACTCTATGGTTATAGCCCTAAGTGTGTGTGTATATATATATATTGATACAAAAGAGCAATAATAATAATAATAATAATAATAATATATATATATATATATATATATATATATATATATATATATATATATATATATATATATATATTGATACAAAAGAGCAATAATAATAATCAGATAAGGAAAAAGAGTTGTACATATGTAATATCCCGAATTTTTAAATATTTTTATACTGCATCGGGATATGCAGTGTTAATAATTTTTGTATATATATTTATTATATTTTATGAGTTTGTTGTTTGTTTAAAGTTAATTTTAATTATTTTATATTATTTTAAGTACTTTACATAAAATTTTTTCGAAAATTATATTTTCGGGGAAATTGATACGTAAATAAATTAATACTATTTATTTTGACTAGTTTTATGAATTTGCATGAACTCATATATAATTTTAAAGTGATAAAATAAAATGTATATATGTGTATATATTTAAATTAATTAGAGCTTAATTAATTTCCTTAATTTTATTATTTAATTTTTACATTAATTAATTTTAAGTTTATAAATTATTAAACATATTAAAATATGTGTGTGGTGTATATTTAATGTGTGTGAAATTTTATATTATTATAATATATAGTGTAATATATATATATATATATATATATATATATATATATATATATATATATATATATATATATACATATATACATAATTTTTTATCAAAAAACCAAAACTTCCATTTATTTACAGTTTTGCCCCTCCTTCATCTTCTTCCTCCCAAAACGTTTTCTTCCATTTCCAGCCACTTTCAAGCTGGTTTTCTTCCTGTTAATATGCCTCTCAGCCTTCCTCTTACACCTCCAGCCATTTCCACCACCTAAAACACTATTTTCCGGTGAGTTTTGGCCGGATTTTCTTCAAAGAGCCAAAAATCAACTTAACACCGACCAAGCATTTTCCGGCCACCAAATTTGATGCCGTCAGTCTCTATCTTCTCCTTGATCTCTGGTAAGTGTGATTCCAAGCTTTGTTTCACTTGATTTGGTCTAAAATTGCTTAGGTTTCAATTTCTTCAAATCAGCCATTTTGGGTTTCGAATTTTTTTTAGCTTCAATTTGATTGATTCATGAAAACTTCCTTCACAAACTTTATTCCTGGAAGCTTAATCTACATGCTGTAATTTTTTTAGAATTTTTGGAATTTATTTTAATTTTTGTGAATTTTTGATTATTTTATTATTATTTTCTAATTTTCAAAAATTAATTAATTAAATTATGAAATTGTGTTTTATGGTGATTATAGGAGTTGAAATGAATTATAGAAATTTATTTGTAATTTTTTTGAATTTTTATGTATTTATTTGGAATTTATTAAGTTTAGGTAATTTTGAAAAATAGGGTTAATTATGTGTTTAATTGAAATAAATTGGTAAATTGAGTATATTTATTGATATTATTGAATTATATGTTGAGAAATTAATTTTTGAGTAATTATATAATTTTTGGTGAATTTTTGAACATTTATAGTGAATATATATATATAGGGGTATTTTGATAATTTTACACTAAATTGGTTAAAAATGTAATTAAATTGGTTTTAATAGTTATTTAGGGTATAAAATGATTTCTGCAAATTTTTAGTATTTTTAACTAATTAAAACTATTTTTCGTAAATTATTTTCAAATTATATATAATATACTATTTTTCTAAATAAATGGGTTTTTATTGATTTTTAGTATGTTTTAGGGTTAATTACGTAATTTGGATTTATAAAATGTATTTTTATTATATAAGGGCATTTTTGGTATTTTATAAATATTCTGTGTATTGTGAACCTCGATCGGTGAATTGTAGTTTGGAGTCCGACCGAGGGATTTTGATTGTAATCCTGTGTTTATTCCGAAGTGTATTTCTTTGTAGGACCGGCTCTACTCTTTGAGTAGAGAGATGTCCGTTTTACAGGGGAGGTTCTGCCGGATTTTTGGTAGAATTCTCGTAAAACGTGATGTCCGGTCAAATTCCTATTCTAAAGCTGTGTCTAAAATTCTAGATCGAGTCTTTAGAATTTTTGTTAAATTTATTCTGATTTCATGTTGTCATTTGTTTGTCTAGCTGCGCCGAGACCGAGGCCTAACGGATCAGACCCGCCGAGTTTGTCTCGTGGAGCGCTAACATGTGAGTTATTATACTGTATATATATGCATTGCATATATGGTGCATTATTTAGAATTTTTCATTTTCATTGTATGTTTTTTTAAAAAAATGATTTAAATTATAATATTTTTGGTATATCTAGGGTTGCATTCTTATATATATGCATATTAAATAATTATGCATGTTAGTTTGATATATGCACATTAAACAATTAGGTTTAGGTTTAATACATTTGAGTAATATACACATGTTTTAAAATGTACACTTAGACATAATTATTTTATTAAATGATTAGTATACTTTAGGTATAGTTTCAGTAGATTTTAGGTTTATTCTTAAATAATTGCATGTTAAATTATAAACCTACACTTAAATTATTTTTAAGTTTATTTTTGGTATATTTTTTATTTATTTATGAATAAATAAATGTTTTATTATTAAATTAAACCTAACACATTAGTGGTATATTTAGGGTTTATTTTTGATATATGCATGCTAGATAATTAGGTTTATTTTTAGTATATTTGTGAATATATGTTAAACACAAACATGTATTTAAATGAATATTTATGCATAAATGGTTTATTAAATGATTTGAGTACTTAGGGTATATCTTTTGCATATTTAAGTATATTTTTAAGATAATGCATGTTATATTATTGTTACTCATTTAAATTGTTTTTAACTATATTAATGATTTATCTTTAGTTTATTTCATATTTTATTTGACTATATATATATATATATATATACCTGAAATATACTGGGTATATTTTAGGTATATTTTTGGTATATATATATATGGTTGGTTTTACTATTATGAATATTGTTCTACATTAATTATTTTTCGAATGAATGATTTATTCGAAGTGAAGGATATCAATAGAACGTGCTTCCTAGTGGGTAGCACTAGGACCGTGTACGTACCGGTACGATAGATAAGGATTGATTGAGAGTTAAAATTGGGTGATTATAATTGATTTAATTGATTTGACTAAGATTAATGGTATGTTAGATAGTGTGATTGTTGGAGTTTGGTTGACTAAGTGTCTCAGGGCCAATCACACTGACAGTCAGACTGCTGGAGCTCGGTTGACTTAGTGTCTCGGGGCCAGTCTACTGTCCATAAGTGAATTGAATGATCTATTGGGTTGATTGAGATGTGAGGTGATGGATAGTGTGATTGCTGGAGCTCGGTTGACCAAGTGTCTCGGGGCCAATCACACTGACAGCCAGACTACTGGAGCTCGATCGACTTAGTGTCTCGGGGCCAGTCTGCTGTCCAAATTGGAATAAGTTTTCTATTTGGAATCAAGTGAGCCTGTATGGCTAGAGTGATGATGGGATTGTTTGAGGTTGTTATTATTTAGGGTTCTATGGATCCTTCATGAATTAAAACAAACGTTTTCTACATTTAGTATATTTATAAAAGCAAAGTTTGGCATTCGTGTGAAATGTGTGTATATACATATATATATAAGAATGCCTGATTGTTATGGTTTAGTTTGCATGTATATATAGTATAATAATTCACTCAGTAAGGTCTGACCCCCCTCAATTATTTTTTTTCAGGAGATTCCATATCGTCAGACCTTAGTTGTAGAGTTCCTCGTCGGTGTTCTTCAGTCTCGACTGTTTTATACAAATGTATATTCTGAACTTTGAATTGTATTCTAGAAACTGCAGTAGTAGTGTCACTATATTGGAAGTGTATTATTTTGTTTGGATATTAAATACTCTGAAAATTTGTATTTGAACATTGTACGAATATGTATTCATTTATAAAAGGATTTGGCGTATTTATTTTATATATTGATTCAGAAAAATTTTAATTTGGTCATACTTTTATATAATTATTGTATGATTTTATTTTCTAAGGCTTGCTACGAGTTCCGGATTCGAAAGAATTCCCGTTCTCTAGCGCCGATCATAACTCCTAGTTTGGGTCGTGACAACATATCTAATAGAGGAACATATAATAACAAACTAAAGGTATTGTAGTTATCTTATCAAATTCATCTTTATCACTTGACTAATAATTCTATGCTAATGTATATGTATATTTGCTTAAATTTAGTTTAATAAAATATATTTATGTTATTATTATTACAGATGAGACCTAGTTCATATCCAAATGGACTAAAAGCTAGAAATAATACAGAGCAATTACAAAAGAAGGTATTGTGTCCTAAAGGAACAATACAAATTTCAAGAACACATATAATAAACCATCTTAAAGCTAGACATCCAGTAAAAAAACCTTTTAACCTCACTACACTTGAGGTAGTTAATTAACACTAATCTTTCTTAATATCACTCTATTTTATTTTAACAAAAAAAGAATTTTTTTTTCACTTTGTATGGTATAATTTTATATATTCCATATATATATTCTTTTTAATAGTTATTTTGATTTTCTATATGAATGTTTAGTCTACCCAAGTTTATTTGCAATCTGGCATTTACTATGGAGCATATGCAAACCTTAACGTATGGAACCCAAATGTCACTGGCGATGGAGAATTTAGTTCAGCTTGACTTGCAGTAGGTCTAGGCGAAGATCTTAACTCCATTGAGGCTGGCTATCATGTATGCTCACTTAGATAATTATTATCTTTTCTTTTCCCTAATTTTTTGATTTAATTAGCCTTTGCTTTGCTTAATCTTTATAAAATTTAAGAAAATTCTTGCCTACACAAAATGTATTACACCCAACAGTAAAATTTATAACATAGAAACAGTGTCTTTATCACAACCTAAATCGAAGGCCATGACCGATGTTAGGGAACATGAATTCTTTCGAATCCGAAACCTGTAGCAAGCCTTAAAAGAATAAAAACATGCAATAATTAAAATAAAATATGCACCATAATAAAATTCAAATCCATATATAATAATAATCTTTGTCATATCATAAAATAAAATATATTAATACGATATTCAGAGAAAGGCCTCTAAATTACAACCAACATACAGTAAAAACTTAAAATAACTCAGTACTACAGTTTTCTAGAGTACAATATAAAATTAAGTAGATAATTTACATAAACAAGCTAGGGCTGAAGAAATTCGACGGATGGGTCTACTGCTGAGGTCTAAAGAAGAAGACTCTCATGTAAAAACATCAATCGAGGGGAGTCAGACCTCAATGAGGGAATTATTATAATATATATACATGCATTTCCTAATGTCAAATGCAATCAAACATTCATATATAATAAATATATATACAAGCATTTCATACAGATGCTGAAAATCACTTATATAATAATATTGAAAAACATAAGTTTATGAAGGATCAAATAGAACCCTATTTAATCGCAACCTTAATCAACCATAACATCACTCTAGCCATACAGACTCATTTAATTCCAAATAAATTCACTTATTCCATATGGACAGTAGATTGTCCCTGAGACATTAAGTCAACTGAGCTCTAATAGTCTGACTGTCAGTATAATTGGCCCCGAGACACTAGGTCAACTGAGCTCCAACAACCACACTATTAATCATATCACATCTCAAATCAATCAATCAGTCTCAATTAAATCATAATACCACAATTGATTCTCATTCAACTAAATCTATTGCACCGGAATGCACACGGTCCTAGTATTGCTCACTAGATAGCACGTTCTATCGATATCTTTCATTTAAAGTAAATCATACATACAGGAAAATAAATAATGCATAATGTCATTCATAATAACAAAATAAACCATATATATACCAGAAATTTACCTAAAATAAACTAAATATATTTCAAGTATATATATGTCAAATAAATTCAAATCAAATATGAAATATACCAAAAATAAACCAATAATATACTAAAAACATGCTAGGTATATATCGAAGATAAAACATGCATTTATTTAGAAATATATAAAAAATATACTAAAAATATACATAAAGTATACTAAACATTTTAATAAAATGATTTATGAATAAATACAATCAAAACATTACATGCAACCTAAATGCGATATATATATAAAATAACAACTCACAAGTTTGCGCTCCTCGAGACTGGTTCGATAGGCCCGATCCACTAGGCATCGGTCTCGATGCAACTAAACAAATAAAATAATAACGAATATCATGATAATTCTAACTTAAACCTCTAAAGAGACTTGATCTAAGAATACAAAACACAAACAGATACAGAATTTCAAAGTCGACCCGATATCATGTTTTACGAGAATTCTATCAAAAATTCGATAGAACCTCCTTTGTAAAACGGACATCTCTCTACTAAAAAGTAGAGTCGGTCCTGTAAGAAAACACACTTTTAAAACCAAAATTTACACAACCCTCGGTTGGAACCCTTAACTGCACAATTCCCCAACTGAGGTCCACAATTCATCAAAAATCCAAATAATATAATAAATATATTAAAATAAATAAATTTCACAAATATCCTCAAAATATCAAAATATTACATATTTAACATTAAAACACTAAATATAATTAATTTCACAATAATTACGTAAAAATTCAAAAATAATAATATAATATATTAAAATTCAATTTTCCAATAATTACACATAAAATAATAATAATTCATTTTATAAATACAAATAACTTAATTAACCCAAATATATAACAAAAAGTTATAAAAACCCATTTTATTACCAAAATAATATATAATATATTATTTGAAAACAAATATTGAAAATTAGTATTAATTAGTTAAAAATAGTAAATAATTTGTAAAAATCATTTTAATACCTTAAATAATTATAAAACCAACTAAAATATAATATTTAACTATAATTATTACAAAATTACACAATTACCCTAATAATTCAAAATATACATATTATAACTAATATTTCCCAAAAATTCTATAAAAATCATATAAAATCATTAAAATTATTTTACCAACATAAATAATACTAATATTAACTAAAACACATATTTAACCAATAATTTCAACAAAAATACTAATTTAACCCAATAAACTATAAATATTACTAAAAATTATATAATAAACCCAAAAATTAATTTCTCAACACTAAAATTAATATCAACCTAATAAAACACTAAATCAACAAATTTTATTATTTAATAAATTAATTTATGAAAATTCAATAAATAATAATAAAATATTCAAATATCCACAAAAATTAAAATAAATTCCAAATATTCAAAAAAAAAAAATGTAGATTAAGCTACTAAGATCAACTTTTGTTAAGGAAGATTGTGTGAATCACCCAATATCAACCTAAAAAAAATTGAAAAACCCTAATGTTCAAAAACTAAAAATCATCAAAACTCACAAAATGGATTATTAGAGCTTAAACCGAAGTTGGATTCATGCTCATCGGTGCTTAAGGAGTTGGTGGACACCAGAAATGCATGAAGAGGTGGCCGAAGGAGGGAGAACGACCAGTATTGCCACCTACTGTCGCTGCTACTGTCTTCATCAAATCATGCCAGAGAAGAAGGAGGAGGAGGCGATGAAGGTGACTGGAAGGTGGTGGAGCTTGCTGGACGTCAAGGAGGCACATAGACATTAAGGGAAACGAACGGCGCGCAGAGGAAGGAGGTGGGTTATGGGGTGGTCTGTGTTTGTTTGTATGTATATATGTATATATTATTAATAAACTTTATAATATAACTATATATTATAATATAATTTAACTTTATGTTTAAAAATTCTCCACCACACATAATAATAATAATAATAATAATAATAATAATAATAATAATAATAATAATAATAATAATAACATACTCACACATACACATAGATACACACACAAATATACACATACATTAACATGAAATAACATTTACATAAACAATAAATAATAATAATACCAATAATGTAATTTAATAAAAATAATAATATAAAATAATAATGCACATAAATTAATGTTATTAAAATAATACTATCCAAAAATAATAAATATAAATAACACAATTTAAATATCCAAAATAATGAGTTTCAAAATAATATATTTACATAGAAAATTTAATTAAACATAAAATAATAGTAATTAATCACAAAATAGTAAAATAATTAAATTTAACTTTTAAATTTTATTAACATTACATATCTCATTATATAATAAAATAATTTAAAATTTAGGGTTATTATAAAATTTTTTTATAGGAAACAACCACAAGGTTATATATATGCTGACTACCCACGTCATGTTTGCAAATTGAACCGGTCAATATATGATCTTAAGCAAGCTGCAAGGGCTTGGTTTGCTCTTCTCACCAAATTTCTTCATTCTTTATAGTTTCAATCTTCTATGGCTGACCATTCTTTATAGTTTCAATCTTATATCTAATAAGTAATTACTGAAATAGATTGTTTGAAATATGATAATAATTTATTGTCTTGTAAAAAAATTAAATTATAAATTAATCTAAAAATGGATAATTTGTTAATAATAGAAAGAAAAGATAACCATTAAACCATCTCGCTCAAATCACCACAAATTAGGAATTTAGATCAAAATCATAAAAAATAGTAAGACATTTTATTTTTTACCAAAAAATGAATAAAAAAACCCGAAACGACCGGATATCGATCTATTTAATTTTCGTAACTGAAGTTGAAATTAAAGCAAAAAAATAAATTTCATTCATTCAATGGCTAGTGGAATCCATAAAAACCATGTGTTGACTTGTATGTTTGTCTTAGTAGCATTCTCTCGAGCGTTGAGCATTAGATTCGTTGATGGAAACAAGACTTCAGAAGTTTGTGTTATTGCTTAATTGCTTGAATATTTTTCTGTCCTTTTTTTTTTTTTTGGAATTATCATTTTCTTGAAGAAAGGTTTACTTATTGATTACAGGGTGAGAATGGTGATGCATTTGAGTGTGTTGATATGTATAAACAACCTGCTTTTAGTCATCCACTTCTCAAGAATCATACTATACAGGTATTCATCTTTAAAGCCTTGAATTTCTGTGCATCATTTCCTCATTTTTTTCTCACTAGATCAATGCACTATTGCTTGTACACATTGAATTTAAACAATTACGTATTTTTTTTTTATTTGATGTTACAGATAAGACCCAGTTCATATCCAAATGGATTAAATGCGAGAAACAACACACAACCCTTATTAAAGGAGTGTCCTGAAGGAACAGTACCAATTAGAAGAACACTACTAAACAACAACCCTGAAGGTAGTCCAGTTACTCCAAACAGTGCGGGTCCAAGGAGATTTGGCCTCCTAGGTCGTGAGGTAACACTAATTTCAATTCCCCAAAAAAAAAAAAAAAGGGTTAGTTAAAAAAAATACATGAATTTTAGCGGTTTTCACAATCTAAGCACAAATTTTTAATTTTTGCAAATTAACATGTGAACTTTCAATTTTTTACAATTTTTTACAATTCGATAAACTGGTTGAAAATCCAACCAAATCAAAAATAAAAAAACTATTCTTATTATATAACTTAATTTTAAATTAATTTTTTTTAAAAAATAACTCTTAAATAATAATGTTTAGGTAAATATAAATTCATTATTTTTTTCTTTAAAAGAAAAGATAATTTAACTAAATAACTTATGTTGATAATTGGCATGCACTTTAAACAAAATCTATTCGACTACAAAATCTTGCTAGATTTGATATCATTAAATTGGAAGAAACTCTTTTTATTTTTATACATATTCATATGAGAAACATTTTGTTTTTGTTTGAATAAAGATTTGGAATTTGATTGATATTTTTTACTTGTGAGAATTGTTGAGGTTTCCAGTTCAAATCTCCACAGCTACCCTCCAAAAATGTTAGTAAGTATTTAAAGTAGAGATTTAGGAGTTTTGATAATTCTAAGAAAACCATCGTAGGAAATGAAATATTTGGACTATGCTCATATCTTCCGATGGAGCCTAGTTCCAATTATATATATCAATTTTCCACCATTTATTTGTGTGGAAGGGTTTGAAGGTCTTATATAGAAAAGGCTTGCAAAAGAATGTGTCCTAGAGGAACAATACCAATTCCAAAAACACATATTAACCACCCTAAAGCTAGTCCATTAACAAAAGGATTTAACCCCACTACTCATGAGTTAATTAATTAACATTAATCTTTCCCAATATCACTCTATTTTAATTTTCAAAAAAAAAAAAGAATTTTTTGGCATATTATATGGTATAGTCTACAATTTTATTTACTTCATGTTCTTTTTATTGATTACTTTGATTTTTTTATATGAATATTAGACTGCCCAAGTTTATGTGCAAACTGACATTTACCAAGAACTTGGAGCCTACCAAGGAGCACAAGGAACCTTTAACGTATGGAACCCAAAGGTAACTGGTAACGGAGAATTTAGTTCAGCTAAAATTCTGCTTTCATCACTTGTAGGTTTTCCTTCACCAAACAAAGAGTCTATAGAGGCTGGCTGGCATGTAAGTTCACTAAAATAATAATATATTTTTTTTTTTTTCTAATTTTCCGATTTAATTAGCCTTTAAGTCCAAATTTATTGTATTTAGGTGCATGTATACCAATTAGGTTATGGTTTTTCAGGTATTTCCTGGTGATAAACAACCAAAATTCTACGTTTTTTGGACGGTAAATTTTGTTGAAATCTTCTCGTAAATATTCAGGTTTTGAAAGTTTTATTGATCAATAAATATGTAATATGTAACAACGTCAAGTAGTTAAACTGGCTCAACTATAATTAACCACTTCAACTAGTTTATATATATATATAACTATAATTTTCATGTTTTCACGTGGTTGGGCAGGGTGATAATTACAAAAACACAGGCTGCTACAATCTTGAATGTCCTGGTTTTGTGCAAACCAGTAAAATATTTGCTGTTGGTTATCCTCTACATCCAATCTCCACCTATGGTGGCGTCCAATATCAAATGCAAATAACTATAGAGATGGTATCATATAATCATGGGCTTATTTGATCATATAATTTATATATTTTTTTTTCATTCAGTTAACTTTGGGAAATCGTTTAATAATTTATTTCAGGATAGGGCGAGTGGGGACTGGTGGGTCCGAAAGGATGGAGAGGATATAGGATACTGGCCAAATGATATTTTCAGACATTTGGGGCGGAGATCATTTTATGTAAGTTGGGGTGGAGAGGTATTTAATTCTGGAATGTTATCTAACGGTAAGCATACCTCAACACAAATGGGAAGTGGCCATTTTCCTGGCGAAGGCTTTTCGAAAGCCGCTTATATCTCACATCTTGGAGTTCTTAACGAGATGGCTGATGTCCAGAGAGAACCTGCAAACCTTACACGATTTGTGACAAAAGCTTCCTGCTATGATATGCAGCTTGGAAAAAAGGGCGACCGCGGTTTTGGAACTCACATATATTTTGGCGGTCCTGGATATTCAGCACAATGCCCATAGAGCCAAAGGAAGATAATATGTGCATTTCTGATGGGAGCAAAAATCAGTCAATTATTACCATCATCAACAATGGATCAATCAACCAATAAAGAGTTTCATGAAAAATAATAGTAATAAGATTCCTATACACCTGGTTAAATGAGAAAATTTAACATAGAGATTACATCATCTTTGACGTTTATTTGTTTTGGAATTTAATATAAACGCTATACACGAAGGTGTGAGCCAACCTCCCGCAAATCTAGTAGTAGTAGGCGTGACATTCTTAAAGGAGGGGACGGTTCGAATCTCCCCAATTCCCTCTTACCAAAAATGCTTGGTTATAACCAAACTTGTTAAAAAAAAAAAATAGACTCTCTCTCTCCCTATATATATATATAACATTTTACATATATTAGTATACACCACGTGTTCACACATAATTTTTTATATTGTTGAACTTGTTTTATATAAAATAAACTTTAATTTTGAATTAAATAATTTTACATGATTTCTAATTACTTGAAAGTACAACTTTTAAAATTTACAAATGTCAAAAAATAAATATTTTATTATATTCACACAAAAAGATATTATTTTTACTTCAATGGTTTAATTTGAGTAAATTTTCTATTTTAGAAATTATATTTATCCTTTTATTTTTTAATTATAACTTTAATTAATTACTCTAATAAAAAATTTTAAAATTTGATTTTTCTCATAAGATTTTAAAAATAATTAAAGTACTGTTTATCTAATAACAATCCAATATTAGACATTAATATAGTTATAATTTATTATGATCTTAATTTATGTTCTATTATAAAAATTATATACATCCAATTTTCTTTATTGTTTTCAACGTTAATATTGTTTTAAAAATTAAAATTTTTTGTTTAAAATCTAATTTGTCATAATGAACTTTAATATTTTTAAAAATAACATATGAAAAATATCAAAATTAATCTTTTAAAAAATAATGTATTTAGTTTTTAATATCTATTTGTATAAGTTTATCTTCATTAAAAAAAGTGCACTCTTATTTGAGCAATTATACTTCATATTTTTTAACATTTTTAATGTTAATATTATTTTTTTACTTTTTATTCTATCCATCATTCTTTTAAAAAAATTATTTTTACTTCGTAATTAGATAATGAATATTAGTTAATTTAATTTTAATTTTCATTAAAATTTAATATAATATTTAAAAATCATATTTCTATTTTTTTATATAATAAAAGTTCGAGGAAATAATTTCTAGAAAATTTTATGGCTATAATAAATTATTAGATATAGAAAATTTAGTTAATAACTCTCTCTTTCTCATTTAAAGAGAAAATAAAATTATTTCCTATCATGTGAAACCCAAAATTGATACGTGATGTGTCACATTATTTGATTAAATTCTTCCACATTAATCCATATAAATGCATTTAATTTGGTTAAGAAAACCAAGATTGGCTATTTGCACCAAATAAATCCGGCTAAAATTTTAAATTAATTAAGAAAGTTATATGATTTTCTAATGAAGAAATTTTGGACGTGGAAAAACAAACACATCTTGTCAAAAAAAGAAGCAAAAGCTATAATAATATTATACTAATCAAGGAGTTGATTTGCCTATGTTAATTCCCTCCAAAGCTTCATATATTATATATACTAGTCAAGATTCTGCATTTTACCTAGCCATTTTGTTCAATTCCGTAATTACAATATATTAGTGCTACGGTAAATTCAATTTATACAGACAATATTATGGATATGTTCCCATGATAATTATGTGAAAATAACATTTAATATTTATAAAAGTGAATCTAATGTTACCAAATTTATCTTAATAAATTTGTGGAGGAATATAAAAACATACAATATCAAATTAGTGACAATAAGTCAGATACACGCAAATAGCCAAATGGCCCATTTGGAAATTTAAGAATGAGGAAATTTCATAAAACAGTCCAATGAGTATTTCTTTTATGGTTAGTCCATTTGCGTTTTTTAATTTACAGTCTTTCTCTCTTCAGCCAACGTCTCAACCACACTACTCATACACCTGTGCCTTACCAAAACCTCCGCTATATATATATATATATGGTTGATAGCTTTTGTTGGTTCTGTTTTTTCAGTTTTTCCATTTCTTTCAATAATTTGATCCTATTCCATTTTCAATTGTGATAAAAAAAATTCTCAGTTTTGATCAATTGTTATGTGTAATTTCATTTGATCAATAGAGTGGTAGTTGAATTCGATTTGGTTTGAAATGGCGAGAGGTGGTGCTGCTGATGGTGACGAGAACAACGCCGTTTTAAGCGATGTAGAAGGAGACGATCCGGTGCCAATTGCTATAAAAACTTCGAGTTTAGAAGATATTTCAGTTGAAAAATACTGTGAGATGATCCAGGGGCTTTTATTACGACATATGAGGGGAAGCATAACCATGAGATCCCTCTTAGAGGCTCAAATTGAGCAGCATCACAACCCAAGTCGCAGGCTCCCAACAGTAAGAGCAAGCTATGATCTTAGAAGTTGGAGGAGGCCATTTCCAACTCGATGCTTGTTCTGGCCGACAGAGTCAGAAGTCACTTCACAGACAGCGGGGGAACCAAATAAAAGGAAGCTGTTGTAATTCTAGAGCCAGCTGTCTGACTGTATATGTTCAGTGGCATTGCTGTCATATGGAAATCCAGTACCAGGGGCTCCTTGGAAAACATGGGTTTATGTTTGGTAATTCAGATTACTGGCCGCAATGGATGTTTTTCGTCACCTATGCTCCTACTGATGCCTGCCTTTAGCAGGCATTAATTATAACAAGTACAAGTTTAGTTTTCGTTTTCATTGCATTTCAAATTATTTTTGGATTGAGCAAGCAAAATAAGTGATGACTTGCTTTGAATAATCAATGTGTATAATATATGCACAATGCAATTCCAATCTTGACAACCTTCAAAAGCTTTTAGCAATTTTTAGAAAATTATATTTGTAATTCTGATGGTTTGTGTTTCATCTATATACACATATAAATGCATGTAAATAGTGTAGGATTTCATTCTTTGAATGCATGCATGTTAATGATATTGTCATTACTGATACAAAATTGCCATAATAATTTGTGATTAATTCAATTTCAAGGTATGCGCATTCCTTGTATATTTCTTTTATCATTATTATTATTATTATTTAATGATATCTCCCATGTCCCATCAGCAAGAGAACAAATTGAGCAGAGAAACTACGAGATTGCCATTCAGTAATATTCTTGGGGACAATAAGGTTATAGCTTCTCCAGACAAAAGTGGCTCTCTAGATACAAAAGATAATGAAATATACACTTTGGTAAGAGTTCTTTAGAATTTATTTGTCCTATTATTGTAGTCTTGATCTCGGGTTCTTGTTTCTGCTTTTGTTAAATTTTCATCTGGTTCCTGACGTAAATGCACTATTTTTATTTGAAAATAAACAGGAGTAAAATATTTATTCTGTATTGTGATTTTTTGTGCTCATAATTTTGGCATTTACTTTTATCAAACTGTGCAATGCGGTTGTCTCTTATGCAAGAGGAAATTGCATTGGTCACCTCCCAGTTCTTGCATATAAGATGATCATGGTATATATGCTTATAAATATGATTGTACATGTTGGTGGGGCATCTTTCGAAGGATTTGTTGCTACATAGTAAATGATTTTTTAGTGTTCTAGCATCACCATCTGTTATGGTGAATAAACTGGTTTTCAATTATGTCTTTAGAAATAATTCAGAGGTCCCTAGTTTTGTAACTTGTAGACTAACTTTAGATGTTTCACTGACCATCGATGAGATCGACGCAGTAAGTGTTTGATAGTAACGTAGATTTAATAAGCAAACCTGAGTTACTGTGTATGACATGACCTGTATTTTAAATTATATAAAATCTTGAACAGTTTGAGATTTTCTGCTGTGTATTGCGGGGGATGACTTCTATATAGAACTTTGAACTTTGTGTGCTGCTTTCATCCCCTGTTCTTTAAGTTTTGAAATTGTAATCATGATTTGATTGAGGGAATTGAGGGTTGGTTAGCTAGATTCCCCATGTTTGATTGGGTTGAAAGTAGAACATCTAAGATGTCTGCAGTTGGCCTTCTTCCGGCAGCTCTTTAGGTAAATGACTATTGAATTTAAAGTCTGAAATGTTCTCAGTTTGCATGCACAATTCATCATAAGCTATTGTTTCTTTAGGGTTATATATTGATGTTTCTTTTTTGTAACATGTTTTACAAGTTTAAATGTTTATGTGATGTAGGCCGCATAGAGGAATAAGTCCTAAAATTTATGTAAAAATTTAATAAATTACGGTAGTGGCAGTTTCGTAATTTTGGACAAATTTCAAGTATCAGATTTGGACGATTTAAAAGCCTATTTCATACATAAACGGGCCAACGGTTCAAAGTCACCAGCATCACTTATGAGATCTGTCGCTTTTCGGCCAAATTCTATCATTTAGGTCCTTAAACAGACATTTTTTATTATTTCCTATTTTTAGAATTTTATTTTCTTATGTTTTATTTAGGGTTTTTTCTAGGATTTACTATTTAAACTTTCCTTGTTATTGTGGGATGACAGTTTTATGATAATTTGAATTCTCTTTTATTCTTCCAAAATTTCTTGAAAATTTTGATACCTAAAGTCTAAATTGCTATATAAGATCATTTATTAGCAGTCGTGCGCAATTCAATAATATTCGATTGTTTTAATTCACTCTTCCGCTATGTCAGTTTGGTATCAGAGCTGTGCTCTTGAGATAAGATGTCTCGCAGAAGACAGCAACAACCACCATAACTACAACGTGTAGAAGAGGTTTATGAGTGTGATGGTCTACATCGTATCAAGCAATGAATGGACCAAATGGATCAACGGATTAACACTCTTGTGGAACAACTCATGATAAGGATGGAGGAGTTGTTGTTAGTCAATCGAAATAGCAAGTATCGGGAGCAGCCGAATCAGGATTTGAGACGGAACCATAATGTTGATGACCGAAGGAATCCTTTTGCTGAAGGAAACGATGATGAAGATGATGATGATGATGATAGTGATGGGTATTATGAGAATCCCCATAGACGTCAGAGACAGCATGTAGAGGTTGATTACAGGCGACAATGGGAAGCGGGCATACGAACTGAAATTCCTGAATTTTATGGTACCTTATAACCTGAAGAGTTCCTTGATTGGGTGGCCATAGTAGAGGAGGTAATGGATTTTAAGGGGGTGCCAGAAAGTCACCGAGTACCATTAGTGGCAACAAGGTTCAGAGATAGAGCCATGGCTTGGTGGCAGCAAACCAAACAAACCTGAGTCAGGTTGGGGAAGTCTAAAATTACGACTTGGGAGAAGATGAAGAAACAATTGTATGCTGCATTCCTGCTTTATAATTATCAACGTTTACTGTATCAAAGGTTGCAGGATTTAAGGTGTAATATCCCGTGTTTTTAAAATATTTTTACACTGTACCGGGATATACAGTGTCAATAATTTTTGTATATATATTACGATATTTTTATGAGTTGATATGTATTTTAAACCTATTTTAATTACTGTCTATTATTTTCAGTATTTTACGTAAAATTTTCCCGGGACTTGCATTTTCGGGGAAATTTTCACGTAAACAATGTATTATTAATTATTTTAAATGTATTTACGGACTTGCATGAACTCATACATATTTTTAAATTATTAAATAAAGCCTGTGTGTGTATATTTATTTAATTAGGGTTTATTATTACCCTAATATTTTATTATTTATTTATTATTATTTAATTATTTTATTTATTATTAAATTATTAAAATTTATTATTTTATTTTTATTTATTTATTAATATTTAATTATTTTAATTTATTTTATTTTTTCTTTTTTTTTCCTTTTTCTTTCTTTTTCTTTTTCTTTCCTTTTTTCTTTTTCTTCTTCTTCTTCCCTTCTCTCCCGCGCCCGACGCCCGACCACCATCCCTCACTGTCTGCAACTCCGGCCACCTACCGTCGGTGTGCCTCCCGGCTTGCCACCGCCGTTCCCAGCCGCCCTCCGCCGCCTCCAGCCCCTTTCCCCGGCGCCGGCAGCTTGATTTCTTCCTCTTTTGGCCGAAATCTTCCCTTCGCCGTTTCTCCCTCCTCCGGCCACCGTTTTCGACACCGCCGGTCTCTTTCTTCTCCTTGAGCTCCGGTGAGTGTGATTCTAGCTTTGGTTTGAGCTAAAATGGTTTAGATTTGCTTAGGTTTCGATTTTTCCAATTCGGTTATATTAGGGTTTTTGATTTTTTTGAGCTTCAAATTGATTGATTCATAAAAACTTCCTTCACAAATGTTGTTCCTAGTAGCTTAATCTACATGTATGAATTTTTGTAGAATTTTTGGAGGTTGTTTGGATTTTTGGGTATTTTTGAAAATTTTAATATTATTTTCTAATTTTCGGAAATTAATTATTTAAATTATGAAATTTGAGTTTATGGTTAAATTAGGTGTTGAAATGAATTATAGGAATTTATTTGGAATTTTTATGAATTTCTAAGTATTTATTTTGAATTATTGAAGTTTATGGAATTTTGGAAAAATTAGGTTAAATGTGTTTTTATTTGAATTTAATTGGTTAATTGAGTTTAAATATTAATATTATTGATAAATATGTTGAGAAAATTAATTTTGGGTAATTGTATGATTTTTGGTGAGTTTTTGAAGTAATTTAAGTATATTTATATATATAGGGGTATTTTGGTAATTTTACCCTAAATTGTATAAAAATGTAATTTAATTGGTTTTAATATTTATTTAAGGTATAAAAATGATTTCTACAAAATATTTGGTATTTTTAACTAATTAAAACTATTTTTCGTGAATTATTTTCAATTATATATATAATATACGATTTTTCTAATAAAATGAATTTTATCGGTTTTTACAGTGTTTTAAAGGTTAATTATGTAATTTTTATCTATAAAATGTATTTATGTGATTTAAGGATATTTTTGGTATATCTGGAATTATTCTGTGTTTGTGGACCCCGGTCGACAGATTGTAGTCTGGAGTCCGACCGAGGGGTTGTGGATTTTTGTTGAGCTTGTATTTCGAAGTGTGTTTCTTTGCAGGGTCGGCTCTACTCTTTTGAGTAGAGAGATGTCCGTTTTACAGGGGAGGTTCTGCCGAATTTTTGGTGGAATTCTCGTAAAACGTGATATCCAGTCGAACCCTAATTTTCGATTCTGTATTTAATACTCTAGATTGAATTCTAGGATTTCTATTAGGGTTACTCTGATATCGGTTATTTATTTCTTGTTTAGTTGCGCCGAGACCGAGGGCTAGTGGACCAGGCCCGTCGGACCTGTCTCGTGGAGCGCACTAGGTGAGTTACTATACTATATATATATGCTTAGGATGCATGATTTAGAAATATATATTTTATTTTGATTAAAAATGCATAAACATTATGATTTGTATTTAAGTATATTTTTGGTTTATTTTTGGTATATAATAAATTATATACATGTTTTATTAATAAAATATATTTAAGATGTTTTTAAATATATCTTAATTTAACTTATGATTTGATTGGATTTATTTGACATATATATACTCGAAATATACCTGGTTTACTTTTGGTATATTTCCGGTATATATATATGGGTTATGTTGTATTCTATTGAACTTCATGCATCATTTATTTTTGTGAATGAATGTTTTACATTTAATGATGAAGGATATCAATAGAACGTGCTACCTAGTGGGCAGCACTAGGACCGAGTACGTATCGGTACGCCTATAGTATTTAGGCTATATACTAACTTATTTGTGGATATTGATTTGATTATGATTATTGATATGTGTGAGATGTGGTTTGGGTGTGATTGCTGGAGCTCGGTTGACCAAGTGTCTCGGGGCTAATCACACTGGCAGTCAGACTGCTGGAGCTCGGTTGACTTAGTGTCTCGGGGCCAGTCTACTGTCCAAATGGATTAAGTGGATATATTTGGAATAAGTGAGCCTGTGTGGCTAGAGTGTTGTTTAACACTATTTTCTGAGGTTGCGATATTCTAGGGTTCTATGTGATCCTTCATAAATTGGGATTTTTCAGTAAAATATATCAAAATGATTTTTCTGCATCTGTATGAATTTGCCTGTATATATATACATATTATATATATACTGTTGATTGTATGCATTATCACTTAGTGTGTATGTATATATATTATAGTAATTCACTCAGTGAGGTCTGACTCCCCTCCGTTGACTATTTTTCAGGAGAGTCAACTTCCTCAGACCTCAGTAGCAGGTCGATACGCCGGATTTCTTCCGCCCCGGCTTCTTTATGTAAATTGTCTACTTGAGTCTTATTTATTTTATCTAGACACTGCAGTAGTTATGAATTACAGTATTGGATTTCATGTATTTTATTTTAAAGAGATGTATTATTTTGAAACTGGATTTGTATTAAAAGGATCATATATTTATCAGTTGGGATTTTGATTAAATCCAGTGATGTGGATAATATTATGATATTATGATTTTTATTTTCCGCTGCATATATATTATATGGTTATTGTTATGGCATGCTTTATTTTATTTTTAGGCTTGCTACGGGTTCCGGATTCGAAAGAATTCCCGTTCCCTAGCGCCGGTCATGGCCCCTGTTTTGGGTCGTGACAAAGTTGATATCAGAGCGGAGTTCTGTGTCAGGGCTTAGTTATGTGAGTTGTGGCCCTAGTTTTAAAGTTGTGTTTTCTGTTGGACTACTGCAGTGTATTAGGTTCGAGTATGTCTTGATAAGTATTCCTTGCTGTAGTTTTCAGCGTTATTCTTCCGTTGTCTGTTTTGTCTGAATCTTTCCGTTTGTCTTTTCAGTATGAGGAGGCGAGTGCGTGTCGCTCCACCGGTCGTTGAGGCCGAGGATGATGAGTCTTTTCAGGATGAGGTTTTACCTCCTGAGCAGCCAGTTAGACGTAGAGGTCGTGGCAGAGGTAGACCTCGAGGAGCGACAGGTCGCCGTAGGCAGAGAGAGTTACAGGACGAGGAGCCTGTTGAGCCTGAGTTTGATGTTCCTGTTCCTCTAGTTGTTCATCCTGTTCAGCCTGCCTATCAGCAGGGTATGTCTGACCCCGAGGCAGCTTTGTTCTATGCCCGAGTTGGCAGGATTGCTTTTGATGGTACTTCTGATCCTTTAGACTTTCTGCATGCGATTGAGACTAGGACTCGGACTGCCCATACCGAGTACCAGAGGATCATGATCGTCGAGTTGTCTGTTGAGGGACCAGCTCTAGATTGGTTCATTCAGATGATCCAGCCTTATATGATGACGATGACCTGGGCTCAGTTTCGAGAGCGATTCATGAGGAGATTTTGTCCAGAGCCTCTTCGTTTGAGTTATCGTCTTCGTCTGACTAGTATTTCTCGTGGAGATCGATTTGTAGAGGAGTATACCCGAGAGTTTCTTCGTCTGGGTAGATATGCTGAGGATCTGATGCGAGATCAGTATTTCGCTGTTACTACCTATGTTACTGGTTTGGGTTCAGCTTTTGCTGGTATGCCCACAGCAGGTCTTACTCTGGAGTCTGTGATTGAGCTAGCTAAGGAGATTGAGCTGAGATTAGTTAGGCAGGGAGCGATGCCTGATTATTACCAGCTAGGAGTTCAGTCGAGTGGATCGCAGGCTACTCCATATTCGAGTTTTCATGTTGGTTCGAGTAGTCAGCAGTGAGGTTCGACTCAGCAGAGTCAGAGACAGCAGCAGCGAGTGCATCGGAGCAGTAGACATGGCCGTGGAGGTCAGCGTAGATCGTTCAGATTTGGGTCAGGTGCTTCGAGCAGCAGCAGTGGTCGTAGTTCTGGATCAGCTGCCAGCGTTTGTCAGACTTGTGGTAGAGTCCATCAGGGACCGTGTTATCTGACACCGCTGACATGCTTCAGATGCGGGCAGACAGGACATTTTGCCAGATCGTGTCCTTATTCCGGATATCAGCAGCAGCAGATTCCGTGATTCCCATAGCAGTCGATTGCTAGTGCAGCACCCCTGCCATTTCAGTTGCCACCAGCCCAGCATCAGAGTTCTACTCAGTTTGTTCCACAGCAGAGTCGTGGTAGAGGTACTAGAGGAGGTGCCAGAGGCATTGGCCAGGCTTCTACCAGTCAGCAGGGAGGTCGAGGTCAGGCCAGAGTTTTTCATCTGACTCAGCAGGATGCTCAGGCATCTAATGCAGTCGTGGCAGGTATTCTTTCTGTTTGTTACCTGGATGCATGGGTTTTGTTTGATCTGGGTGCCACGCATTCGTTTATTTCTCCTGTTTTTACTTTTAAATCTTGTTGGCAAGCTTCGAGGATGGCTTTTCCCTTGTCTGTTGCCACTCCTCTGAGTGATTCCTTGGACACCGATATTGTTCTTTCTGGTTGTCCAATTCTCGTGGGAGATAGAGAATTACCCGCTGATTTGATTTTGTTGGATGTGATGGAGTTCGATGTTATTTTGGGAATGGATTGGTTATCTCAGCACTTTGCCGTGGTAGATTGCAGGAATAAGGAGGTGACTTTTAGAATTCCTGGTGAAGTAGAGTTTAAGTTTGTTGGTGATAGGAGTTCAGCACCTCAGAATCTTATTTCTGCTATTTCTGCTAGGAAGTTGTTGAAGAAAGGTTGTCAGGGGTTTTTGGCATTGGTTAGGGATACGTCAGTGGAGAAGTTGTCACTCACAGATGTTCCGGTTGCTTGTGAGTTTCTTGATGTTTTTCCCGAGGAGTTGCCAGGTTTACCACCTCACAGAGAGATTGAGTTCTGTATAGATGTGGTACCAGGTACTACTCCTATATCTATGCCACCTTATCGTATGTCTCCTGCAGAGTTGAGAGAGTTGAAGGAACAATTGCAAGAGTTGTTGGATAAGGGTTTTATCAGACCTAGTGTTTCTCCTTGGGGTGCACCAGTCCTGTTTGTGAAGAAGAAGGATGGTACCCTGAGGCTGTGCATTGACTACAGAGAGCTGAATAAGGTGACGGTGAAGAACAAGTATCCTCTCCCGAGGATAGATGATTTGTTTGATCAGCTCCAGGGTGCACAATTCTTTTCTAAGGTTGACTTGAGATCGGGTTATCATCAGCTGCGGATTAGTGAAGATGATATTCCTAAGACAGCGTTTCGCACTCGATATGGCCATTATGAGTTTCTGGTGATGTCTTTTGGTTTGACTAATGCACCAGCAGCTTTTATGGACCTGATGAACAGAGTATTCAGATCGTATGTGGATCAGTTTGTAGTAGTCTTCATTGATGATATACTAGTATATTCGAGGAGTATGGAAGAGCATGTATATCACTTGAGGATTGTACTACAGACACTGAGAGATCATCAGCTTTATGCTAAATTCTCGAAGTGTGATTTCTGGATGGAGAGTGTTTCTTTTCTTGGACACGTAGTGTCTAATGAAGGTATTCAGGTTGATCCACAGAAGGTTAAGGCAGTATCTGAGTGGCCTAGACCTACTTCTGTTACGGAGATTCGGAGTTTTCTGGGTTTAGCTGGGTATTATAGGCGGTTTGTGCAGGATTTTTCCAGGATAGCAGCCCCTATGACTCGCTTGACTCAGAAGAATGTTAGATTCGAGTGGTTAGAAGCTTGTGAGAATAGTTTTCAATTGTTGAAGGAGAAGTTGACCACAGCGCCAGTATTAGCTTTGCCTAATAGTGTGGATAAGTTCACAGTTTACTGTGATGCCTCTAGAATTGGTCTTGGTTGTGTGTTGATGCAGAATGGAAAGGTGATAGCCTATGCTTCGAGGCAGTTGAAGAAGCATGAGCAGAACTATCCTACACATGACCTAGAGATGGCTGCGGTGATCTTTGCTTTGAAGATTTGGAGACATTATTTGTACGGGGTGACTTGTGAGATATTTACTGATCACAAGAGCCTTAAGTACATTTTTCAGCAGAGAGATCTGAATTTGAGGCAGAGAAGATGGTTGGAACTGTTGAAAGATTATGATTGCAAGATTCTTTACCATCCGGGTAAAGCTAATGTGGTAGCAGATGCCTTGAGTAGGAAGTCCTCAGGTAGTCTTGCTCACATCGGTATTGAGAGGAGACCATTGATCCAGGAGTTGCATTTATTGGTGGATCAAGGTCTGATGATGAAGATCAGTAGATCAGGTGGACTGTTAGCTCAGTTTAAAGTACGATCTGTACTAAGGGATAGGATTAAAGCAGCTCAGAGTCGAGATCCTATTCTGGAAGAGCTTGCAGAGAATGTCAGAGCAGGGAAGTTCACTGATTTCACACTTGATGATGATGGTGTGTTGTGGATCAGTGGTAGATTGTGTGTTCCAGATGTGGATGACTTGAGAGAGGAGATTTTAGAGGAAGCACATTCTACAGCCTACAGCGTTCATCCGGGTGTTACTAAGATGTACCACAGTATCAGAGATCTATACTGGTGGGATGGATTGAAGAAGGATGTTGCTGATTATGTTGCTAAGTGCTTGACGTGTCAGCAAGTGAAAGCCGAACATCAGAAGCCTTCTGGGAAGCTTCAGCCTCTTCCTATTCCCGAGTGGAAGTGGGAAAGGATAGCTATGGATTTTGTGGTCAGTTTACCTCGTTCGAAGGATGGATACGATTCCATCTGGGTGATTGTAGACAGGTTGACGAAGTCTGCACATTTCTTGCCTGTGAAAGCCACATATTCAGTTGCTAGATTGGCGAAGTTGTATGTGAAGCATATTGTGTGCCTTCATGGAGTACCTGTGTCCATTGTGTCAGATAGAGGTTCAGTGTTTACTTCTCGTTTTTGGCAGAAGTTGCAGGAAGCGATGGGCACTAGGTTGGATTTCAGTACTACTTTTCATCCTCAGACAGATGGTCAGTCTGAGAGGACGATCCAGACACTGGAAGATATGTTGAGGATGTGTGTCTTGGATTTGGGAGGTAGCTGGGATGATCATTTGTCGCTTGTTGAGTTTGCATATAATAACAGCTACCATAGCAGTATTGGTATGGCACCGTATGAGGCGTTGTACGGAAGGAAGTGTAGATCCCCGTTGAGTTGGGATGAGATTGGTGAGAGAGCTTTGACTGGACCAGAGATGGTTCAGGATGATGCAGAGAAAGTCGCCGTGATCAAGCGCAGATTAGAGACCGCAGTTAGTAGACAGAAGAGTTATGCGGATCCTAGGCGCAGAGATGTGGAGTTTCAGGTTGGAGATTTCATTTTTCTGAAAGTATCTCCGATGAAGGGTGTGATGAGATTTGGCAGGAAGGGTAAGTTAGCACCGAGATATATTGGACCGTTTGAGATTCTGGAGAGAGTTGGCACTGTTGCATATCGGTTGGATTTGCCTCCGAGTATGTCACAGGTGCGTCCAGTATTTCATATCTCGATGTTGAGGAAGTATATCTCAGACCCTTCACACGTGTTACAACCCGACAGTGTGGAAGTGAGTGAAGATTTGACGTTTGTGGAAGAACCTGTGGCGATCGTTGATTTTCAAGTTCGACAGTTGCGATCGAAGCAGATTCCGATGGTCAAAGTTCTATGGCGTAGCGACAGAGTTGAAGAGCATACGTGGGAGACTGAAGCTGAGATGCGAGCTTCTTACCCGTATCTCTTTCCTTCTTGATCTTTTCTTTTTAGAATTCGGGGACGAATTCCTGTAAGGGGGGAAGACTGTAATATCCCGTGTTTTTAAAATATTTTTACACTGTACCGGGATATACAGTGTCAATAATTTTTGTATATATATTACGATATTTTATGAGTTGATATGTATTTTAAACCTATTTTAATTACTGTCTATTATTTTCAGTATTTTACGTAAAATTTTCCCGGGACTTGCATTTTCGGGGAAATTTTCACGTAAACAATGTATTATTAATTATTTTAAATGTATTTACGGACTTGCATGAACTCATACGTATTTTTAAATTATTAAATAAAGCCTGTGTGTGTATATTTATTTAATTAGGGTTTATTATTACCCTAATATTTTATTATTTATTTATTATTATTTAATTATTTTATTTATTATTAAATTATTAAAATTTATTATTTTATTTTTATTTATTTATTAATATTTAATTATTTTAATTTATTTTATTTTTTCTTTTTTTTCTTTTTTTTTTCCTTTTTCTTTCTTTTTCTTTTTCTTTTTCTTTCCTTTTTCTTTTTTTTCTTCTTCTTCCCTTCTCTCCCGCGCCCGACGCCCGACCACCATCCCTCACCGTCTGCAACTCCGGCCACCTACCGTCGGTGTGCCTCCCAGCTTGCCACCGCCGTTCCCAGCCGCCCTCCGCCGCCTCCAGCCCCTTTCCCCGGCGCCGGCAACTTGATTTCTTCCTCTTTTGGCCGAAATCTTCCCTTCACCGTTTCTCCTCCTCCGGCCACCGTTTTCGACACCGTCGGTCTCTTTCTTCTCCTTGAGCTCCGGTGAGTGTGATTCTAGCTTTGTTTTGAGCTAAAATGGTTTAGATTTGCTTAGGTTTCGATTTTTCCAATTCGGTCATATTAGGGTTTTTGATTTTTTTGAGCTTCGAATTGATTGATTCATGAAAAATTCCTTCACAAATTTTGTTCCTAGTAGCTTAATCTACATGTATGAATTTTTTTAGAATTTTTGGAGGTTGTTTGGATTTTTGGGTATTTTTGAATATTTTAATATTATTTTCTAATTTTCGGAAATTAATTATTTAAATTATGAAATTTGAGTTTATGGTTAAATTAGGTGTTGAAATGAATTATAGGAATTTATTTGGAATTTTTATGAATTTCTAAGTATTTATTTTGAATTATTGAAGTTAATGGAATTTTGGAAAAATTAGGTTAAATGTGTTTTTATTTGAATTTAATTGGTTAATTGAGTTTAAATATTAATATTATTGATAAATATGTTGAGAAAATTAATTTTGGGTAATTGTATGATTTTTGGTGAGTTTTTGAAGTAATTTAAGTATATTTATATATATAGGGGTATTTTGGTAATTTTACCCTAAATTGTATAAAAATGTAATTTAATTGGTTTTAATATTTATTTAAGGTATAAAATGATTTCTACAAAATATTTGGTATTTTTAACTAATTAAAACTATTTTTCGTGAATTATTTTCAATTATATATATAATATACGGTTTTTCTAATAAAATGAATTTTATCGGTTTTTACAGTGTTTTAAAGGTTAATTATGTAATTTTTATCTATAAAATGTATTTTTGTGATTTAAGGATATTTTTGGTATATCTGGAATTATTCTGTGTTTGTGGACCCCGGTCGACAGATTATAGTCTGGAGTCCGACCGAGGGGTTGTGGATTTTTGTTGAGCTTGTATTTCGACGTGTGTTTCTTTGCAGGGTCGGCTCTACTCTTTTGAGTAGAGAGATGTCTGTTTTACAGGGGAGGTTCTGCCGAATTTTCGGTAGAATTCTCGTAAAACGTGATGTCCAGTCGAACCCTAATTTTCGATTCTGTATTTAATACTCTAGATTGAATTCTAGGATTTCTATTAGGGTTACTCTGATATCGGTTATTTATTTCTTGTTTAGTTGCGCCGAGACCGAGGGCTAGTGGACCAGGCCCGTCGGACCTGTCTCGTGGAGCGCACTAGGTGAGTTACTATACTATATATATATGCTTAGGATGCATGATTTAAAAATATATGTTTTATTTTGATTAAAAATGCATAAACATTATGATTTGTATTTAAGTATATTTTTGGTTTATAAAAAATTATATACATGTTTTATTAATAAAATATATTTAAGATGTTTTTAAATATATCTTAATTTAACTTATGATTTGATTGGATTTATTTGACATATATATACTCGAAATATACCTGGTTTACTTTTGGTATATTTCCGGTATATATATATGGGTTATGTTGTATTCTATTGAACTTCATGCATCATTTATTTTTGTGAATGAATGTTTTACATTTAATGATGAAGGATATCAATAGAACGTGCTACCTAGTGGGCAGCACTAGGACCGAGTACGTACCGGTACGCCTATAGTATTTAGGCTATATACTAACTTATTTGTGGATATTGATTTGATTATGATTATTGATATGTGTGAGATGTGGTTTGGGTGTGATTGCTGGAGCTCGGTTGACCAAGTGTCTCGGGGCCAATCACACTGGCAGTCAGACTGCTGGAGCTCGGTTGACTTAGTGTCTCGGGGCCAGTCTACTGTCCAAATGGATTAAGTGGATATATTTGGAATAAGTGAGCCTGTGTGGCTAGAGTGTTGTTTAACACTATTTTCTGAGGTTGCGATATTCTAGGGTTCTATGTGATCCTTCATAAATTGGGATTTTTCAGTAAAATATATCAAAATGATTTTTCTGCATCTGTATGAATTTGCCTGTATATATATACATATTATATATATACTGTTGATTGTATGCATTATCACTTAGTGTGTATGTATATATATTATAGTAATTCACTCAGTGAGGTCTGACTCCCCTCCGTTGACTATTTTTCAGGAGAGTCAACTTCCTCAGACCTCAGTAGCAGGTCGATACGCCGGATTTCTTCCGCCCCGGCTTCTTTATGTAAATTGTCTACTTGAGTCTTATTTATTTTATCTAGACACTGCAGTAGTTGTGAATTACAGTATTGGATTTCATGTATTTTATTTTAAAGAGATGTATTATTTTGAAACTGGATTTGTATTAAAAGGATCATATATTTATCAGTTGGGATTTTGATTAAATCCAGTGATGTGGATAATATTATGATATTATGATATTATGATTTTTATTTCCGCTGCATATATATTATATGGTTATTGTTATGGCATGCTTTATTTTATTTTTAGGCTTGCTACGGGTTCCGGATTCGAAAGAATTCCCGTTCCCTAGCGCCGGTCATGGCCCTTGTTTTGGGTCGTGACATAAGGCAAGGGGCCCATTTAGTTGATGATTATACAACTGAATTTTATCAATTGATCGCTCAGAATGAGGTGCACGAGACAGAGGACCAATTGGTGGTGAGGTATATTGGGGGCCTAAGGGAGCAAATCAAGGATACGGTGAACATGTTTGTTCCTATGTCTGTTTCTGCAGCACACCAACGGGCCTTGCAAATTGAGAGGAGGCATCTGGGTGGTTTTGTACAAAATATGGGGCAGGGAAGTATGAAAGGAGGACCTGGTGCGAATCGTCAAAGTGGTGGTGTGACCATTGGGGCTGCCAGTAGACCAGCAGCGACACTAAGGCCAAACTGTATCAAGTGTTTTTCATGTGGCGAAATAGGGCACAGGCAGACTGAGTGCAGAACTAGGGGAAAAAGAGCCATGTTTACTGATTCGGATGAACACCAGGATGAAGAGGAGGTTGTAGAATTGATAGGAGACCCAGTATTTGATGCAGATTCAGGGGATGAGGAGATTGTGACTGGAGATGTAGGCACATCATTGGTTGTGCGGAGGTCCTGCCTAACGCCAAGGGCTGTGGATGAGGAATGGCTGCAAAATAATATCTTCCACTCTACCTGCACTATTAAAGAGAAAATTTGTAGGTTTGTGATTGATGGGGGTAGCTATGAGAATCTAATATCAACAGAAGCAGTTTAAAAATTAGGATTACGACTATCAAGCATCCTAAGCCATATAAATTAGCATGGTTAAAGAAAGGGGGCGAAGTAACAGTTTTGAAACGTGCTTTAGTGTCCTTCTCCATTGGGGCAAAGTATAAGGATGATGTTTAGTGTGAAGTGATAGCCATGGATGCATGTCATCTGTTGTTGGGGTGACCGTGGCAGTTTGATAGAGGCATAATGCATGACGAAAAGGCTAATACCTATAACTTCATGTTTGAAGGGACGAAAATAGTGCTTGTCCCTAAAAAGGACTCTAAATAATCTACAACTGTGCAGGGAAAAAACAAGAGTTATGTTAATTTATTAACCCTGTCCCAATTTGACGAAGTAGTGCAGCAATTTGAAATTATCTATGTCATGTTCGGGAAGATGGTGGACGGAGAGATGGTGGTTCCTAATGTAGTTTTACCACTTCTAGAAGAGTTCAGTGACTTGTTTCCAGAAGAACTGCCTGAAGGGTTACCTCCTATGCGAGACATCCAACATCATATTGACCTTGAACCAAGGGCAGCCTTGCCAAATCGACCATACTATCGGATGAGTCCCAGTGAGCATGAAGAACTGAGGAGACAAGTAGAAGCGCTGCTGGCCAAGGGATACATTCATAAGAGCTTGAGCCTTTGTGCTGTACCGGCCCTCTTAACACTAAAGAAGGATGGTTCTTTGAGGATGTGCATAGAAAGTCAGGCCATCAATAAAATAATGGTCAGGTATCGTTTTCCTATTCCTAGACTGGATGACTTACTTGATCAGCTTAGTGGGGCCACGATTTTTACTAAACTTGATTTAAAAAGTGGCTATCATCAAATTCGAATTCGAGCTGGCGTTGAATGGAAAACAAACTTCAAGATAAGAGAGGGGTTGTATGAGTGGGTAGTGATGCCATTTGGGCTGTCAAACGTACCAAGCACTTTCATGCCTATTATGAACCAGCTTTTGAGGCCTTTCATTGGCAAGTGTGTTGTTGTGTATTTTGATGATATTTTGATTTACAGAGCTAACCCAGATGATCATTTGCAGCAACTATGGGAGGTCCTAACTGTGCTGTGTAGAGAGAAGTTTTACGCTGCCGTTAAGAAGTGTGCGTTTTTCACTTCTAAGGTGCTATTTCTTAGCTATGTTGTTTCTGGAAAGGGATTGCAAGTGGACGAAATAAAGGTTGAGGCTGTGAAACATTGGCCAACACCTACCACCATAACCGAGGTGAGAAGTTTCCATGGACTGGCCTCATTTTATAGACGTTTTATTCTGTATTTTAATAGTATTATGGCGCATATTACTGATTGCATAAGGCAAGTTGGGAAGTTTGTATGGACTGATGAGGTAGAAAAGGCATTTCAGTTGATTAAAATACGCCTTACCATAGCCCCTATCTTAGTGCTGCCTGATTTTAATCAACCTTTTGAGCTATATTCAGACGCTTCAAAAGTGGGAATTGGGGTTTTTTTAAACTAAAATAGCAAACCGATAGCGTATTTTAGTGAGAAGTTGACAAGGGCCAGGATGCGCTATAGTAACTATGATGTCGAGTTCTATGATGTTGTGTAAGCTATTAAACATTGGCGTTATTATTTGTTTAAGAAAGAATTTATTCTGTATACAGATCATGAGGATTTGAAACATTTGCATCGATAAGACAAGGTTTCTACTAGGCATGCGAGTTAGGTGGCTTACCTTCAGAAATTCACTTTTGTTATGAAACACAAGTCAAGGGTTACCAACAAGGTGGCAGATGCATTAAGCAGGTGAAAGGCATTATTAACCCAAATGACCGTTGAGGTACCAGGCTTTGAATCCTTTGTAGAATTACTTGGGACTGATCCATACTTTTTTGTTATTTTGGATAAAATTAAAACATGCGAGCACACAGATTTCCTAGTGCATAATGGATTCTTGTTCAAGGGCAATCAGCTATGTATCCCAGACTGTAGCTTACGTTTAAAGATTCTTCAGGAATTGCATGGTGAGGGACATGTCGATCGGGAAAAAACTATGCAATTGATTAAGGCTCAATATTTTTGGCATACCATTCGCAAAGAAGTAGAGAAGATGGTGGAAAGGTGTCAGATTTGCCAGGTTTCCAAGGAGGCAGCATCTAAAGTAGGCCTTTACATGGCTCTGCCAGTTCCTTTACAGCCTTGGGTGGAATTCAACATGGATTTTATGCTTGGATTACCATGTACACAGCGAGGTAATGATTCTATCTTCATGGTAGTTGATCGTTTCTAAAAAATGGTGCATTTTATACCATGTAAAAAGACAACAAATGTTGTTCATGTAGCTTAATTATTCTTTAAGGAAATATATAGGCTGCATGGTTTGCCTATGTCTATCGTGTCGGATAGAGATACCAGATTCCTTAGTCATTTTTAGTGTAAGATGGTGAATACACACTTGAATTTCAGTAGTGCCTATCATCCACAAATAGATGGACAAACTAAGGTGGTGAACCAATCTTTGGGTAACTTGCTGAGATGCCTAGTGGGTGAACATATGAAGAGTTGGGATCAAAAGTTGTGTCAGGCAGAGTTCACCCATAATCATGAAGTCAATAGGAGTACTGGATTTAGCCCTTTTGCAATGGTGTATTCGGTTGTGCCTTGGGGACCCTTGGATTTGATTCCTCTTTCAGCGAAGATGAAACTTGATGGCAAAGAAACAAGTTTTATCAATGGGTTATAGGACGTTCATCAGTCTATCCATGACCACCTTGTGCAGGCTACTTCTAAGAATAAACAGGCTACTGATAAGAAAAGGCGGCATGTCGAGTTTGACGTGGGGGATTTTATGTGGGCTATTTTGACCAAAGACAAGTTTCTTGCAGGCGAATACAATAAGTTGTTTGCCAAGAAGATTGGACCAGTGGAGATCATTGAGAAGATTAATCCTAATGCCTACAGGTTGCAGCTACCTAGCCATGTTCGGACTGCGGATGTGTTCAATGTCAAGCACTTAGTTCCTTTTGTAGGTGATTCATCCGATGAGTCAGATATGAGGGTGAATTCTATCCACCTTTGGGAGAATGATGCAGGCCACATAGAGGAACAAGCCCTAAAATTTATGCAAAAATTTGACAAATTACGGTAGTGGCAGTTTCATAATTTTGGTCAAGTTTCAAGTATCGGATTTGGGTGATTTAAAAGCCTATTTCATATGGAAACGGACCAACAATTTGAAGTCATTAGCAACACTTGTGAGATCCATCACTTTTTGGCCAAATTCTATCATTTAGGTCCTTAAACAGGCATTTTTTATTATTTCCTATTTTTAGGATTTTATTTTCCTATTTTTTATTTAGGGTTTTTTCTAGGATTTACTATTTAAGCTTTCCTTGTTATTATGGGATGACAGTTTTATGATAATTTTAATTCTCTTTTATTCTTCCAAAATTTCTTGAAAATTTTGATGCCTATAGTCTAAATTGCTATAGAAGATCATTTATTAGCAGTCGTGCGCGATTCAATAATATTCAATTATTTTAATCCACTCTTCTGCTACGTTATCATGTCTCATATTAAATAGTAAATTGATTTAAAACAAACACATTTTTTTTTGTTTGTTGTTTTTTCAACTCTCTCCCCTTCAGGTTTTTTTTGCTCCTCTCAAATTTTGGCTAAAAAAAGACACATTTTTGTTGTTTGTTGTTGTTGTTATTGTTTATTATTTTTTAGTTGTTGTTTTTGTTATTTGTTGTTATTTTTGTTGTTGTTTTCTGATTGTTGCTTCTATTTTTCAGTGTTGTTGCATTTTATTGCTTCTGCTTTCAGTGTTGTTACTTTTTTTTAGTGTTGTTGCTTTTTGTTGCTTCTGTTTTTCAGTGTTGTTACTTTTTTTCAATGTTGTTGCTTTTTGTTACTTTTGTTTTTCAATGTTGTTGCTTATCTTTTTTAGTGATTAACATGGGTAAATGTTTCTAAAATTTGTCAAGATCAATTTAAGGCAACTTCTAAATACATAAGCTATTGAAAATGACAAAAAAAGAAAAAGACCATCAAGGGATTGGATAAGATCATGGATTATATATATAACTCACTGTGTGTGTCTCTGTGTGGGGTGAGACTTTATTGTTTAGGACCAAAAGCTATGACCTATGGTAATAGACATTGCAAGTGAAGTTTTGGGGAGCAGCAATATTATCTCAGCCGTGAGAGTCCAATCAATCAAGCACTCAACAAGAACAAGTTCAACATCTGTATAGTTAGATGGATGGTCATAGTGGGATAGATTTTGGAAAACCAAAAAGAATGTTATGCTAAGCACATTAAAGATGTTGGGATGATAAAAAAAAATGTTGGGACAACATCAAAGTCAAAATGGTTGAAATATATTGGACCCAATTTTGACAAAGAACGAGGTATGCTAATGTAGCAATTCATTATTTTTTTTTGTTTCATTTGCTTTAATTGTTGTTTATTACTAGGGAATCAAGAGATTGTCTGTTGAAATAAGAGAAGCAAATGTACTTGTGAGCTTGTTAGTTAAAAATAAGAGAGTGAGTGGACCGAAATTATTGAGAAAAAAAATGAAAATAATAAAAAAAATATTGAGTAAAAAAAATAACATTCAGAAAAAAAAGAAGATAGTATCTTAAAAAATTTTTGAAGTGAAAAAATATTGAGAAAAAAAACAAAACGTTAAGGAAAAAAAAAGATGGCAACAATACCTTAAAAATAAAAAAAATGTTGAGCAAAAAAAAAAATGTTAAGAGTACATTAAAAATAGAAAAAAATTGTTGAGCATAAAAAATATTGTGCAAAAAAATATTGATAAAAAAAATAGTACCTTAAAAATAGAAAAAAAAAGTTTAGCAAAAAAAATATTGAGAAAAAACAAAGAAAGTAGAAAAAATGTTGATAAAAAATTATTGAGAAAAAAAAGGCAATACCCTAAAAATAAGGGAAGAAATGAAGGTAATCCACATTTGAAAGAAAAAAGTTATGAAATTTTGGTTTTTGAAAATATTTTTGGTCAATGAGGTTTTTGATATTATTTTTGGTTTTTGGTCTATTTATGAAAAAATTCCTTTAATAATTAGTTTTTAATGAATTAGAATATCTATAAATTTAAAAATTATATATAATATTTATATTTTTAAGAAATTATAACAGTTTTTAATTATTTTAGTACTATCTATTATTTTTTACAATGTAACACAACTAAATTTATTTCGTCATTTTATAAACATATATAATTATTTAATTATAAAAATGATTAAATTATTATTTTTAATTTTTTAAAATTTTAGCTAAATAAGTGATTATAATGTGTTACATACTAAAGACAAACAATTTTTATTAAACTCTCTCAAACACTCTTACACACTTAGAAGCTTTGCTTCCTTACACTTCTAACTTAGAAGCTTCCTTAGTGGACTTGGTTAAAACAAGTTTATTTTTCAATGTAATGCATGTATTAATTTTTTCAGCTCTATATTTTATCAAGGGAAAGTACAAAAAAAAAAACCTTGTGGTTTAAACCTTAATCGACTTCCACCCTGAGGTCTGAACCATAACAAACCAGTACCTTGTGTTTCACACTATTAGAAAATAGTAGTAAATCAGCTGATACGTTACTGGAGTTGATGTGGTAAAGGGTATTTTTGTCTTTGACCAATCTTTTTTGTCCAACGTGGCTAGGAAGGACAAAAAAGAAAAAAAAAATATCTAAACTAAAGTTGTGGACTATGAAAGCGTAAGTGATGAAATCCTTAAAGCTAAAAAATGACAAGCGAATCATCAAGTGCTAGAAGTAGTGGAAAGCGATGTGAATGCAGGTTGCCATCATCCATGAAGACATTATGAACAGTCGTCAACTATGGGAGGAAATTTTTCGACTATGGCAAATTTGAAGAAACGGTAAGGCATGGGTGCAGATATTTTGAATGGGCAAATAATCAACCAGGAACTAATAATGAGTGGGAGGAAGAAGTGTTGATGTCCTAAGCACGAGAAGCTGAGCTAAGTGATGAGAAAATGTTGGAGCTGCTGAATTTAGGTGAGACTGAGTTGGTGTTTTGTAAGCGAGAGCTTGATTCAATAAGGATGGAGCTGAGGAAATATAAAGAGAAACATACTTCATGTTGTAATTGGAAAAGAATGGTGTTGTTTGTGATTGTTGTGTGTGTTATATACAGGGTATATTATGGATCAAAATGCAAAATGCATGGCAATAGGATGTTGTTGTTGGCTTAAGATGTAATGAACTTACTGTGTGTCCATGAAGTGTTTGTAAAAATGTCTAAATAGATGAAAGTTTATGTTTTGTGCCTAAAAATGTCTAAATGAATATTTTATGTTTTCTACCAATGGCTAAATGATAGTATGCTCTAGATGGAGTAAAAAAAAACATATTGAAACAATAACTCATTTCAAATCAAACAGAGAAACTAACATCAACATAAGAACCCAATCTCCAATATTATAAATTGAGCATTCTGAATAATCATATTTTGAATAACTTGTTCAAACTAAGTAGCATAGCTTTGAATAAGCTTGTTCAAACTAAGTAGCACAAAATAAGTAACTACAATTTTTCAACTACATTTAAGACAAAATATCAACTAAAATTGTCACAAAATATCAAACCACAGGCATTTGATAAGTTTTTCACTTAATGGTTATTCAACAACACAAAAGTTAAATAACAAATGCTAAGCTTTTATTTTGTAAGCCTTTATTTTTTGGTTTCATTCTTTAGACCAAATGTTGAAAGTTCATATGCTCTTTTCAAGTTCTGGTAGGATGAAGGAGGTATTCCTGTCAGGCATTGATTGGCTCTCTCTTTTACTAGTGAAGATATTGTTAAAGCTCGATAACCTAGTGTGCCTTGCCTTGAAGGCCTGAATTAAGATGTAGGTTTCTGGAAAAAAAAAAAAAAGCAAATTAACCCTTTAACTTATAGAATGCTTGCCTATAGAGCACCCTCTATTTAAAGTATATGTTGTTACATTAAACCTCCTACCTTGATTATTCCTGGCTGAGTACAATACTTGAAAATAGCATTATGGGTTTAGTGGTGGCTGAGATGCACTTTGAGCTGTTACTAGTTGTTGTGATTCATAATGAGGTGTTCTTGTTGCTTGTGGGGCTTCAGGAGTTTGTCTTTGAACATGTTCACACCCTGAACTCCTATTTGATTGCTCCTTCTATTTATTATTTCCCTAGATGTACCCTCATTCCCATATGATCAAATAGTAATTAAATTACTCTAATTATAAACAATAATATTTCTTATTAAACAAAAATTACCTGAAAATTATTTCCTTATTGATTTTGCTTTTTTAACCTCATTCTTCTTTGCCAAGCTGTTTCTCCAGTGATAGATGCCTTGCAACCCCTAACATTGTGCCCTCTCTATTTGTAGTTGCCATAAACCATATAAGGTCCAGTCTTTGATGCTTTGAATGGATTCTTTGGTTCTTCTAATTTCCTAATCCTATGCTTTCTTGGTCTACTTAATGGTTTTCAAACCACATTTGGATGGACATCTGGAAAAGGTGTCTTCTCCCATTGCTCTTTACTTAGGATAGGCTGAATCATATGGCTGTAAACTGAGAGGTATATGGCCTTACAGTAATACTAATGTACATAAGCTTTAGGTTCCTCTATATTAGTCTAAATGGCACTAACAACATGCTTATAAGGTATCCTTGTCAAGTTCCAATAACTGTAGCTACATGACCTTTTAGATATGTTAACTACATTCCCTGTATTATAACACTCAACTTCATACTTCAGTTGACCAGCTGGTGTGAAAATGCAGTCCTTACTATCAACCTTGTGCTTCTCCAATACTTTTGATGCATTTGGGTAAATGTATCCCTTGTACTTTTTCATTCTAGTAGACTTTATATACACCCTCTTCATTAGGCATTTTTTAATCCACTCTAACATGCTCAGTATTGGTATGTCTCTGACAACCTTTATATATGAGTTAAAGGACTCACATATGTTATTTTGAATTGCATCTAACTTGGCATGATCTGAGAAGAAAGCCCTTGCCCATGTAGATGGTTCTTTTTGTATAATCCATTCATATGCCTTGACATTAAAATTCTTAAGTTAATCGATATGGTACTCCCATATCTTCTTTGTGCCTGTGCCAACAACAACCCATAGCATTTGCTTATATATAAGGTCTTTGAAAATGAGTTTCCTATTTTCCCACTTGTGTTTCATATAATGCATGGGCTCAACACCAGGCATTACCTCCTTCATTGCCTTAACAAAACCCTACAACATTATACGTTAAGATGTAAAAACTTTGCTAAATATCCAAAAAATAAAAAATTAACATATGAATATAGAATTCTCTACTTACCTTTTTCTGGTCTGATATGAACACCCAACTAGTTTCAGAAGGCATTCCAAAGTCCTCAAACAAAAGGTTGAGGAACCATTTCCATGACACCTTCTCTTCAATATTAACCATACTAATAGTAAGAGGAAACATATTTTCATTGCCATCATAACCCACAACACACAACAATTGGCCCCCCATTAAAGTTTTCAAATGGCAACCATCCAAACCTACAATGGGTCTAAGACCTAAAAAATAACCCTGCCTTTGCTATCTAAATCTCATATACATGTACTATAACACAACAATCTCCTTGGGCATAGAGGGAATGCCTTTTCCTTCTTAAGCTTCCACATTTTGTGTAACAAGAGTTGTTCCATTTTTACACAGCTGCCCAGGTTAGTCAACCTCACAATCTCAGCATAATCACCAAGTCTTCTATATTATTCAACTATATCTCCATGTATTCATTTTTTCAGCCCTTCTCATGGCTCTATAACATTTGGAAATGGAAATTTCAAAACCAAGGTCTTTTTGAATCTTCTTCTGCATGGTATTCATATCCCATTCAAGATTATCTATTAAGTCTTCTTTGTACTTGTTAGCTAAATACTTAGAGCTAACTAACATATTATTCCATTGCCTTAGGCAGCTATGTTTTGGTCTAAATGTCTTTATTTAGAAGGTGTTGTTGTCCCTTAATTTAGATGCATGTATCCTAAACCCATATCCATCTTTGCATATGGCTGAAATCCTCTCTATATTGTTCTTGTTCACTTTGTAACCATATCCTCTTTTAATTTCCCATTCTTACGGTGCTCTTATAAGAATTTCATGACTAATGAACTTCATTCCCTTGCAAAGAACAACAGTGTTTTTTCATTAAAATCAATACCCTCATCGGTTCTTTCTTCATCTGAGTTGTTCATGTTGTCTTGGTATGAACCATTCATTGTCTGCTCATTAAATTCCTGCATATCTTCCTCTATCAAGTCATTTGCAATTTTTCCACTAACTTTTTCACCCCTTTGTTCATCTTCAGCAGTAGTAACCATAGCAGATTCACCCTCTGCCCTAACATCATCCCCTAACCCACCCTCATAATTTTTGAAAATATCATCATCTGAGCCTCATGGTTATCATAAAATTATGAAATCTCACCTTCAATAATTGAATTAATTTCAATTTCGTCTTCTGAGCACTTATAATCTTTGTCTGATGAATCAGTCTGTAATTCCTTCTCATTATTCAACACATCTTGGACTAGTTTATTAATAAGGTTTGGTAACTCATCATCACTCTCACTCACATCAGTCAAGTGTCCATCCTCAGGTGCTTCACCACCCTCTACATTAACGCCCTCTACACCAAAATTTGCATTATCCTCCCCTATATACTCACCCTCTCCCCCAGCATTCTCACACTCAGGGTCATTAAAAGCAACATCAAAATCACTATTTACTTCAAAAATACTATTGTTATCATTGTTAGCATCATCTTCTCCTGAATATTCATAACTATATTCTTCATTTACTTCACAATCATCAGGGTCAACAACATTTAAAGGGGTCCAATGTCTTCATAGTATACATCTATATGAGGCACATCCTTATTAAAATCCAGCATATATTGACTTATTTTATCATCAACAATTTCTTCTATTCCCTCAATCTTCTATTCCCTCAAGTGGTGACAACCCATAAATTTTATGCCAAAATTTGCACCCACTGTTTATACCTAAGATTTTTATAGAACCCAAACAATTCAAACATTGAAATGTAGTCGATGTCAATAGTTCTATAAGCTACACTACTGTCTCCATATGAACTAAATGAGTCATCTTTCCATTTCCCCTTATTGTGGAGTACCAAGTTCATCGTCTCCGCCACAAAAATTATAATTTTTTTTTAAATAAACAGCAAATCAGTTCCTTACTAAAATTGAAGCAAAATACACTCATTTAAAAAAAAAAAAAGAAACAAAAAACTCCAAAATAAATAACAAGAAATTTTATTATAATTTTATTATTCATATATAATCTTTGTAAAATTAATATATTTTATACTATATGAATTCAAAAATAAAACCGACTGATACTTACTATCTACTTTGAGCATGTGCACTTTACATGCTAAATTTTGTGCATATTCGAATCCATAAAGAAAAGTTATGTTAGTTTTTGATCCAAAAAGTCAAAAATGGGTAATTTTCATTGATAGTATTCAACATTTTAAGCAAATCCTGTTATGATATCCAACTTTTATTTTGTGAGTTAAAATTGTCTCACATTTTTTGACTGACATCAATGGACATTGCACCTACATGAATGTTGACGTGGCCAATAAAAATGTCATGCGTTAACTAATTAGCCACATCATTTTAGTGGGACACATAAGATTACATTATGCCAAATGTTCCTACTCGTTCTCTCTTTTCATATAATTTTTTGAATTAATTAAACTTTTTTTTTTTCAATTTCCTTACACTTTCCTTCATTTTTCCATCAGCCAAACAACTTAATTTAACAAAAAAAAAAAATCAAATATACACTTAATCAGTCCCATTTATCCACAATAAATCAGTTATCAAAAAAAAAAATTAAAATATCAACAAAAAAAAATATAATAAAAACCCACTCAATTCATCAACAACAAAATATCATTGTTAAAAAAAATTGCAGACCAAATTTTTGGACTTTGAACTTTGAAGAAGCAGTAGACCCAAAAATATCATGACCCGAATCTAAAAGGGGCATGTGACTGACACTAGGAAATAAGAATATATAAACTACCCGAAATCTATAGTAAGCTTTAATAAAAATTTCAATAAAATAAAGACAATAATAAAATGACATAATTTAAATAAAAATAAAAAGCACAAATGAATTAAAATCCAACACAAACTTAGATAATATATATAATAATAATCTTTAGTACAAGTTCTTCATACATACGATAATTGAAAAATACAATATAAAAATTAATCATTTCATTATTACTGCGGTGTTCTAGATTTAAAATATATACATGATAATAATATATATAAGATAAACCTACATAAAATAGTCAGAGAAAAGAAAACTCGGCATAAGGTAAGCTAACAGATAGATAATCCCCGAGATCCTAAAAACCATAATTAAGAAGAGTCAAATCTGACTAAGTTAATAAATTAAAATATATTTATGAAAATAAGAAATTTATAATTTTATAATTTATAATTTAAAGTATTTAATTTTTATTGGAATCATTTTTTTACTGAAATAAAGTATTTTAAAATCATAAAATACTTTATAAAATACAAATAAGCTTTTTTAAATAATTTTTATAAGAAAACTAGGTAGAACCATAGTCCACAAATCAAATAATCTTTCGATTCACTTATAATCCAAAGACTGCTAGTTTTCAAGAGCCAAACATTAACCGAGCTATCAGTCATAGTTAATTCACTTAACCCAAAATTTACCAGTGGTTCCCGAGAGTAAAGCATCACCGAGCTATCAGTCCCAATAATATATATAAATCACATCCGAGAGCAAAGCATCAATAAGCCACATACATTCACCACTCACTCTCAATTCTACCGGTGCGCACACGGTCCTGATAAAACCTATTAGGTAGCTTGTTCTATCATAATTTATTTAAAATAAATAAACAAATAAATAATTAAAAATAAACAAGGAATATTACAATAAAATAAAATTTACTAATCATGTAAAAACTTAATATAAACATGCTAATATAGCTATATATAATTTCCTATACACAGTTCAATTATTAACTTACAGGTTGAATACGCTCCTCTGCGCAATCGTACTCGACCCTGACCAGTTGACTCGGTTGGAGGCGCGGCTAAAGAAAAGAAATAAATAAAAATGGAACTCCTACAATTTTCTATGTACAATAGACATCTCTCTACAAAAGTAGAGTCAACTCTGTACAAAAAAACATTTCAAATAATTGCAACAACTCTAAATCTCGGGTTGAGCCCCCGAACTACACTTAATGCCCAATCGAGAACTAATTTTACAAATCGCAATATAAATCAATAAAATTTCATTTAAATATCAAAATTAATTTATTTACACAAATAAAGTGTAAAAGACATTTATTTATAAAATAATTAATAAAATTCACATTAAAATCAATTTATGCTATAAAGGTCCTTATTCAAATTTTTGAAATTAAATAGCATTTAATTATTGAAAATTTATTAAATTATTAAATTATATAATTAAGCAACCGAAAATTCATTCAAATCATAAAAATCATAAATACTATTTTATTCGGATATTATTCCGATAATTATTAATAATTAGCTAAAAATTGAAATTAATTCATAAAAATTATTTTTAAATCATTTATTACTCTAAAATTATCCAAAACATCATAATTCACCATAATTTCAATTAAAACATAAAATTTACTAGTTTATACTAATTTTCTCATAAATTCATTTTTGGTATAAATATTCAAATATTTGTAATAAAAATTCGATTCACAATTTTAATAAACTTTCTTAACAAAACTTGCTTAAAATAACTAGTAGAATTTATTAAAAATATAAAAATTTTATGGCTCGAGAATAGTGTCATGAACAGTAGCCCCGAGACCCTGAAAATTCAAAAATTTTCTAAAAATTCACAAAAATTATTTTCGGAATCCTTATAATGCATAAAATAATCAGTCCTAAAGAACATATATCAAAAAAATTCAAATAGACATTCAATTTCACAATTTAAATCAAAAGACCTATAATTAATTTCTCAAAATTGAAGTCCTTACCGGTGTTAGAACTTGAAATTGATTGAGGGGAATGATTACCCAAGAGGAGAGGCACGTTTTGCACCCACCGGAAAGGACTGTCGTTGCTAGAAACGGCTCCGGCATGCTCTCCCCCAAAAATGGCCAAAAATAAAAAAAATAGGGGCGAAGGGAGGAGCTCCGGTGACCATGGAGCTGCTGGCGGTGGCGAGGACTCCTACTGGAGGCGGCACGACGAGTTGAAGTGGTGGCAATAGCTGTGGGTGGTGGTGGTTAATGGTGCTGCACGCGGGGAAGAAGGAGAAGAGAAGAAAAGAAAAAAAGAAAGGAAGGAAGAAAGAAAGAAAAAGAAAAAGAAAAAGGAAATAATTTTTTTTTATATAAGTATAAGGGACAAAATAATATAATTCATTAAACAATAAAATTATTCCCAATTAATTTTAATCATAAATTATAATAATTTGCTCAAGTAATCTAATAAATACTAAATTTAACTTATTAATGTTAAAATAATATTTAACCTCAAAATAAAATATAAAATAAAAATAATTATTAACACTGCATATCCCGAAATTAAATTTTTTAATTTAATACATGAAAATTTAAGTTCTTACAGTCTCCTTTCCTTAAAAAAAAATTCATCCCTAAATTTTCGATAAATAAAATACAAAATCTTAACGGAAAAGATAGGGATAAGCCACCCGCATCGCTGCCTCCATCTCCCACGTGCAATAAGCCACCCGCATCGTTGCCTCCATTTCCCACGTGCAGTCCTCTATTATGTGGTTGCTCCATAACACCTTCATTATCGGGATCTCCTTGGTGCGAATCTAGCAAATTTGGCGATCCACAATCGCCACAGGATATTCCTCATATGACAGATCTTCACTGAACTCCACTATCTGATGCTAAAGGATGTGAGAAGGATCAGGAACATATTTCCTCAACATGGAAATATGAAACACCGGGTGAATCCGAGATAATTTAGGTGGCAACACCAATCTATAAGCCACCTTTCCAACTCTCGAACGTATCTCGAATGGCCCAATGTACCTCGGGATTAATTTTCCTTTCTTATCAAACCTCATAACCCCCTTCATTGGAGACACCTTTAGAAACACCATGTCTCCAATAGAAAAGGACACATCCCTCCTCTTCAGGTCTGCATAGCTCTTCTGTCTACTAAAGGTTGTCCTTAAATGCTGTTGAATAATAGGAACCTTCTCAAAAGTAATCTGCACTAACTCTGGACCTGCCAGCTATCTCTCCCTAACTTCCTAACATAATGGTGATCTACATTTCCTACCATACAGTGCTTTATACGGAGCCATCTTAATAATTGCATGATAATTATTGTTATATGCAAATTCTATCAATGGCAAATGTATGTCCCACTGACCACCAAAGTCGATAGCACATATTCTCAACATATCCTCAAGGGTCTGTATAGTCCTTTTTGACTGACCATCTGTCTGAGGATGAAATGTTGTGCTGAAATCAAGTTTGGTACCCAATGCCTTATGCAACTCTTGCTAGAAGACTGAGGTGAAAGTAGCTCCTCTATTGGATACTATGCTCACTGGTACCCCGTGAAGACAAACAATTATATTGACATATAATCTTGCTAATCTGTCAGTAGAGTATGCCTTTTTGATTGGCAGAAAGTGTTTTATCTTAGTCAGTTTGTCAACTATCACCTAAACAACATCATAACCACCAGTAGTACGAGGCAATTCAGTCACAAAATCTATAGTAATCATATCCCACTTCCACTCTAGGATAGGCAATGGCTGTAATAACCCTATAGGCCTCTGATGCTCTAGCTTCACCTACTAATCAAATTCTGCTATATCCTTTTTCATTCCATTCCACCAATATGTATCCTTCAGGTCACAATACATCTTGGTAGAACTTGGATGAACACTGTAAGCAGAAAAATGTGCCTCTTCCATGATTTCTTTCCTCAGCTCATCCATATCTGGCACACATAATCGAGTGCCCAAATGCAGCACACTCTCGCCATCAATCATAAATCCAATGGACCTACCTTGTTACACTTCAAACATGATCTTCTGCAACTGGGGGTCCCTTCTCTGTGCTGCCTTAAATTGATCCAAGTACACTGACCGTATACTAAACTAAGCAAGGATGCATTTCTTAGTCACCTTCAATTGTAGTCCTTGGTTAATCAACTCATGCATCTCCTTAACAATTGGCCTCCTCTCTGTGCTGATGTGTGTAAGGCTGCCTGCGGACTTCCTGCTCAAAGCATCTGCAACTACATTTGCCTTGCCTTGATGGTATAGAATAGAACAATCATAGTCTTTTAGGAGTTCCATCCATCTCCTTTGCCTTAAATTCAAATCCTTCTACTGGAAAATGTACTTCAGGCTCTTATGGTCGGCGTATATCTCATAAGTCACACCATATAGGTAATGCCTCCAAATCTTTAATGTAAACACCACTGCTGCCATTTCTAAGTCATTAGTAGGATAATTTTTCTCGTGCTTCTTCAACTGCCTTAAAGCATAAGCAACCACTCTTCCATTATGCATTAACACATAGCCAAATCGTACTTGGGAAGCATCATAATACATAATACACCATATAACCTTCATTCCCAAAAGGTAAAGTTAACACTAGAGCCAAAGTCAATAAATCCTTAAGCAACTGAAAGTGCTCCTCATATATATTATTCCACACAAACTTAGCATTTTTCTAGGTCAGCCTGGTCAAAGGTGCATCTATCTTGGAGAAGTCCTTCATAAATCTCCTATAATAGCCCACTAAACCTAAAAAGCTCTTTACTTATGTCACTGTCATAGGCCTCGACCACTCTGTAATAGCTTCGATCTTCTTCGGATCCACTTGTATGACATCACTAGACACCACGTGGCCTAAGAATGCCACTTAATCTAACTAGAATTCACACTGTAAAAAGTTGACATACAACCAGTGCTCTTTTAAAGTGTGAAGCACTAATCTTAAATGCATTCCATGCTCGGCCTTACTCTTGAAGTATACCAGAATATAATTAATAAACATAATCATAAATTAGTCCAAGAATGGCCGGAACACCTAGTTCATCAAGTCTATAAAGGCTATTGGGGCATTAGTCAACCCAAAGGACATCACCAAATATTCATAATGGCCATACCTTATCCAAAATGTAGTCTTGGGTACATCTCCACTTCTAATTCTCAATTAATGGTACCCAAACCTTAAGTTGATCTTGGAGAAACACTAAGCTCCTTGTAACTGATCGAACAAGTCATCCATCCTCGAGAGTGGATATTTCTTCTTGATGGTAACCTCATTCAGCTGTCTGTAGTCGATATAAAGTCAAAGACTACCATCCTTCTTCTTCACAAATAACACAGGAGCACCCTAAAGAGATGTACTAGGCCAAATAAAACCTTTATTAAATAATTCTTGCAACTGCTCTCGCAGCACTTTCAACTCTGCAGGCACCATTCTATATGGTGGCATAAAGATAGGATTTGCATTAGTGCCGCTTGGCAATTCTTCAGGAAAAACATCTGAAAACTCACACACCACTGGCTCCTTTTCAACTATACCACTATCTACTTGTATATCTCTAACCATAGTTAAGTAGCCTTGACAACCTCTTCTAAGCATTTTCCTAGCTGTGATCGCAGAAATGATGTTCTGAGGCATTGAACTCTGGTCACCTTTGAATCTAAATTACTCATCAAATGGAATTCTAAAAATTACCTCCTTCTCTCGATAGTCAACCGTGGCATAATATTGTGCCAATAAATCCATCCCCAGAATTACATAGAAATTAATCACATCAAGCATAACCAAATTTGCAAGCAACTCTCTACCCTCCACTAACACTAGAAAATATGGGAAGAACGCATCTTTCTCTAACTTATCACTAAGTGGAGTCGCTACAGATAAGGGAATCAACATCTTGGAAGGTGGACATGCTATTCTAAAAGCAAACGCAGGAGATACAAAAGAATGTGAAGCATCCAGATCAAATAAGACTCTAGCCTCATAGTAGTATACTAGGAGAATACCTGCCATAACTGCATTGGATGCCAAAGCATCCTGAGGAGTCAAGGTGAAGACTCTGGCCTGACCACGACCTACTTACTGTGAAGTGGACGACTATACATATCCTCTACCCCCAGCTTTGCCTCCAAAACCTCTGCCCTGCTGGCTCGAGTACAGAGTCAATCACTGCTGAGGATACATAGGTGCATGATACTTCTGATGAACCTTTGGATACAGCTGAGCAACTGATGAAGAAGATCCCTGAGCGTATGATGGTTGGAATCCATAATTAAGACAATCCTCGGTGAAATGCTCAAACTGTTCATACCAAAAGCAATCTCTAGGCGCCAAATGACACAGACCCTGATGCACTCTCCCACCAATGGAACATGCACTAGCCCCAGATCCTGAACTGCCATGTCCAGAGCTCTGACCACTGCTGTTGCTACTGGCACCAGCACTAAACCTAGCAGTCCTGCCGCTCCTATGGCTCTGAGCATAACTGTGTTTGCCAGTCTGATGTGCTCTAAACTATCTACTTTGTTGAGAAGTACCCCTTGATTGAGTACTCATGCTGCCTATCTGGAAAATAGGCTACTGAACCCCTTGGGCTAATCTGCTGCTGCCACTCTCATAAGGATCCGATATGGTGCCATGTTAGATATGTCTCCGCTCAAGCTGTTTGGCCTCCTCAACCACACTCTCAAGGCTGCGATCCCTTGTCTGGATGCCAATATAAGCTGGGCCTAACCCAATCACATAGAGTTCCACTGCTCTCATCTCGTCCTGCATCACATCTGTAATATGACATGATAGTTTGAAGAACTCTCGAGTGTAGTCTTCAACTGACCAATCTCCTTTGGCAATATTCAGCAACTACCATCTATAGTTCTCTCTCTTTGATGTTGGGCAGAAAAACCTCATAAACCTCTCCTTAAAATCTAACCAGGTCATCACAGTCATGTAGGGCTGGATGGACTACATAAATCAGTCTTCAGCTGCCATTGACACATACAACTCTACTATTAAGATCCGCTGGTACTTTGAGTATCCTGTGCTAGTTCTTGCCTTGATGGTATTTATGAAATCTAGAGCATCCCCTATACCATCGAAAGAAACTCACTCGACTCTGGAGTATAGTAAGGCGGCATCAATATATGTCATCCCCTGAGTCCTCTGCTGAAGCATCTGTTGTACCAGGGGCATTGCTTGGTTAAGAGCTGTAAAGACTTGGTTAATTCCTGCCTTACCAACTACAAAGGTTATAGGATCCTCTATTGGATCTTCAGGCCTTGCCTGCGGCTGTTCCTACCTCCGAGCTACCACTGCTCTAGCTCTACCCCTGCCTCTGCCTCTACCTCTACGTTGAGGAGGAGGAGGAAGAATCTCATCCTGAACAGACTGCTCATCATCATTCTCTTCAAAAGCTACTTTCATAGTAGGGGCAGTTCGTGCTCACCTCATTCTGAAAAGAGACACAAATGAATTTAGGACAAGACATAAATACTATATAAGTGCAGAATGCAAGAAACAAGGAAGACATCAAGTGACAATTATCAACCTATTACCGCAGTAGTTTACAAAAAATAGACATTGAAAGTTGAAAGCACGTATAAAATGAGCCAAAACTCCGATGCCAACTTTGTCATGACCTAAACCAAAAAAGGGCATATGGTCGGCACTAAGGAATGGGAATACATAAAGTATCCAAAACTCATAGTAAGCCTTAATGAAAATTTCAATAAAATAAAGACGATAATAAAATGACATAATTTAAATAAAGATAAAAAGCTCAAATGAATTAAAATCCAACACAAACTTAGATAATATATATAATAATAATGTTTAGTATAAGTTCTTCATACATACGACAATCCAAAAATACAACATAAAAATTAACCATTCCACTACTACTGCGGTGTTCTAAATTTAAAATAAATATATGATAATAATATATATCAGATAAACCTATATAAAATAGCCAGAGGAGAAGAAACTCGGCATAAGGTAGGCTAACAAACAAGTGACCCCCCAAAATCCTAAAAAAAAAAATTAAAAGGAGTCAAACCTCACTGAATAAGTTAATAAAAAAAATGTATATAGTACAAAAGTCTCTAAAATATATTTATGAAAATAAGAAATTTATAATTTATAATTTAAACTATTTAATTTTTATTGGAATCATCTTTTACTGAAATAAAGTATTTTAAAATCATAAAATATTTTATAAAATACAAATAAGCTTTCATAAATCATTTTTATAAGAAAACTAGGTAGAACCATAGTCCACAAATCTAATAGCCTTTTGGCTCTCTTATAATCCAAAGATTGCTGGTTCCCGAGAGCCAAGCATCAACCGAGCTATCAGCCACAATCAATTCATTTAAACCAATATTTACTGGCAGTTCTCGAGAGCAAAGTATCACCGAGCTATTAGCCCTAGTAATATATATAAATCACGCCCGAGAGCAAAGCATCACTAAGCCACATACATTTACCACTCACTCTCAATTCTACTGGTGCACACACGGTCCTAATGAAACCCATTAGATAGCCTTTTCTACCGTAATTTATTTTAAAATAAATAATTAAAAATAAATAAGGAAGATTACAATAAAATAAAATTTACTAATCATGTGAAAACTTAATATAAACATGCTAATATAGCTATATATATTTTCCTATACACAGTTCAATTATTAACTTACAGGTTAAATGCGCTCCTTTGTGCAGTCATGCTCGACCCCAACCAGTCAGCTCGGCTGGAGGCACGGTTAAAGAAAAGAAATAAATAAAAACAAAACTCCTACAATTTCTAAATTTTTAAAGAAAGACTCGATTAAAATACGACTCTACTAAAATAGACCCGATGTCACGTTTTACGAAAAATTTATAAAAAATTCAGCATAATTTTCTCTGTAAAACGGACATCTCTCTACAAAAGTAGAGCCAACTCTGCACAAAAAAATACTTCAAATAACTGCAACAACTCCAAATCTCGGGTTGGACCCCTAAACTACACTTAATGCCCAATTGAGAACTAATTTCACAAATCGCAATATAAATCAATAGAATTTCATTTAAATATCAAAATTAATTTATTTACACAAATAAAGCATAAAAGACATTTATTTATAAAATAATTAATAAAATTCACATTAAAATTAATTTATTCTATAAAGATCCTTATTCAAATTTTTGAAATTAAATAGCATTTAATTATCGAAAAGCAACCAAAAACTCATTTAAATCATAAAAATCATAAATACTATTTTATTCAGATATTATTCCGATAATTATTAATAATTAGCTAAAAATTTAAATTAATTCATAAAAATTATTTTAATATCATTTATTACTCAAAAATTATCCAAAACATCATAATTCACCATTATTTCAATTAAAACATAAAATTTACTAGTTTATACTAATTTTATCATAAATTCATTTTTGACATAAATATTTAAAAATTTGTAATAAAAATTTGGTACACAATTTTAATAAACTTCCTTAACGAAACTTGTTTAAAATGACTAGTAGAATTTATTAAAAATATAAAAATTTTTCGACTCGAGAATAGTGTCATAACAGTAACCTGAGACCGCAGAAATTCAAAATTTTTCTAAAAATTCACAAAAATTATTTTTGGAATCCTTATAATACATACAATAATCAGTCCTAAAAAACATATATCAAAAAAATTCAAATAGACATTCAATTTCACAATTTAAATAAAAAAGACCTAGAATTAATTTCTCAAAATTGAAGTCTTTACCAGTGTTAGAACTTGAAATTGATTGAGGGGAATGATTACCCAAAAGGAGAGGATCGTTTTACACCCATCGGCGAGGACCGTCATCACTGGAATTGGCTCCGTCAAGCTCTCCCCTAAAAATAGAAAAATAAGGGAGGAGGGAGGAGCTCCGGTGACCATGGAGCTGTTGGCGGTGGCAAGGACTCCTGCTGGAGACGACGCGATAAGGTAAAGTGGCGGTGATGGCTGTGGGTGGCGGTGGTTGATGGTGCTGCGCGCGGGGAAGAAAGGGAAGAGAAGAAAATAAAAAAAAGAAAAAAAAAGAAAGGAAGGAAGAAAGAAAAAAAAAGAAAAAGAAAAAGCAAAAGGAAAGAAGAATTTTTTTTATATATAAGTATAAAGGACAAAATAATATAATTCATTAAACAATAAAATTATTCCCAATTAATTTTAATCATAAATTATAATAATTTGCTCAAATACTCTAATAAATACTAAATTAACTTATTAATGTTAAAATAATATTTAACCTCAAAATAAAAATAATTATTAACACTGCATATCCCGAAATTAAATTTTTTAATTTAATACATGAAAATTTAAGTCCTTACACATATATCTATGTGAAGTTAAAGCGCAAAAATAAATTTCACATTCAAGCAATGGCCAATGGAGTCCATAAAGACCATGTCCTACCTTGTATGTAATAGCATTCTCTCAAGTGTTAAGCAACAGATTTGTTAATGGAAAGAGGAATTTAAATCCAATTGATAACATCATAGAGGTTTGTGTTATTGCATACAATTGCTCTATTTTTTTTCTTGAGTAGTTTTTTTTTCTTTTCTGAATGATCATTTTCTTGATGAAAGGTTTACTTATTGATTACAAGGTGAGGATGGTGATGTATTTGAGTGTGTTGATATATATAAACAACCTACTTTCAATCATCCACTTCTCAAGAATCATACTATACAGGTATATATCTTTGAACCCTTGATTTTCCATGCATCAATTTTGGTAAGATTTCATATATATATATATATATATATATATATAGAAAACCAAAGAAGGAGATAACAAGAAGAAAACCAGGATGCATCCGAAGTGAGTGCCCCAAACTCAAATTCAAGAACAAGGAAGCAAAGGATAGGAAAAAGACATTCAAAGCTACTTGGGATGACTCCTCTGAATCCAAGGAGGAAGGAATAACAAAAAGTGGCCAATCTTTACTTCATAGCTCTTGAAGATAAAAAAGAGGTACCATCTACTTCTAACTCCTCTTGTGATGATTATTATGATTATGATGAATATGATACTGATGATGTTGAGAGCTCTATTGTAAGCAAACTCTTCCTTAAATGAAAAAGCTTATTATCTAAAAAAGAAGCATTATAAGCATGAGTTAAATAGAGAAGTTGAAAATTGAATTCTCTAGTCTTGTTAAATTAAATAATAAACTTACTAGTGATTTAAAATCTTCTAATTCCTTGGAAGAGCAACTTAAGAAAGCTAGAGATGAAAATCATAAACTTTCTAATGAAGTAGTTGAGCTAAAAAATTCCATGTTAAAATTTCAAAGAGGAAAAGAGAGTTTAGATAATTTACTGGACTCTTAAAAATTTCATGGAAATGTTCATAGAATTGGATAAACTAATGAATGGCCTCATCTTCATCATTATCATCATCATCATCATCATCATCACATATTAAATTTATTAAAATACCATGCAATTTCATTCCATCTACCTTAAAACCGATTGAGACTTAAGCTTTTAAAGTCAATAAGTCTTTTTTGTTAAATATTATAAAAAAGTATCATAAGACTCAATCCTATATGACATAAAGAGGTAAGGCTGAAAATAAAGTACCTTAACCCAAGCATGCTTTATATACACTAGACATAATCATATTAGGCATGCTACATAACACAATGCATATAAACATGTTGCATAAACCTATCAAAATATACATTGTCATTATCAATGTATGTCTCACACTATGACTCAAAAGAGTTATAGGAAGCACACATTAACATAACATGAAAGACATGATTTGCACACTAAGAAAGCATATCATCCTAGGAGAAACAAATTTGAAAATGTTGTATGTTCATATTGCATTATCAAAGGACATACAATAATGTGTGCTTCTATAGAAGATTACACATGAATTTACTTCATTTGGATTATCTTGAAACTAACCAACCTAGACCAAGAAAGGTTTGGGTCTAAAAGAACGCTTAAATTATTTTGTGTAGGTGTGCCTGAAATTCACAAGAACAAAAAGCAAATAGTATCTCGATAGTGGATGTTCAAGGCATATGATAGGAGACAAAGAGCAATTCAACAAGCTTGACGCTAAGGATGGAGGACATGTTATATTCGGAGACAATGCAAAAGGAAAAATTATTAGCATTGGAGAAATAGGTAATCTTTAATCCTTATCTATACATCGTGTGTTGTTTGTTGATGGTCTTAAACATAATTTGCTTAGTATAAGTCAATTATGTGACATGGGAAATAATATGACTTTCTATCCTAGAAATTGCTTTATTAGTAGTCTTGATGAAAACAAAGTTATTTTTAGTGGTGAAAGAGTAAATAATGTTTATGTTATTGATTTAAACAAAATTAATAACAAAGACATCAAATGCTTAATATATATTTCTTATGACACATGGACATGACATAAAAGGTTAGGACATGCAAATTTTGAGCTTTTGAATGATCTTTGTAAACATGAACTTGTTATTGGTTTGCCTAAACTTGAATTCATTAAGGATAAACCTTGTGATGCTTATCAAAAGGGAAAACAATCCAAGTCCTTATTTAAGCTAAAAAATGTAGTGTCTACTTCTATATCACTTAAACTTATACATATGGATTTGTTTGGACCAACTAGAGTTGCTAGTCTCGATGGAATGCATTATGCATATGTATTGGCTGATGATTACTCTAGATTTACTTGGATATGTTTTCTTGCTCATAAAAATTATGCATTTAAAGCTTTTAAAATTTTTTTTAAAAGAGTTAAAAAAGAAAAGGATTTTGTATTTCATCTATACGAAGTGATCATGGAACTGAATTTGAAAATGAATTTTTCAAAACCTATTGCAATGAAAATGGTATTTCATATACTTTTTCTTCTCCTAGAAGTCCTAAAAAAAATGGGGTAGTTGAAAGGAAAAATAGAACTCTTGTGGAAATGCCTAGAACAATGCTTTATGAGTATAACTTGCCTCTATACTTTTGGGTGGAAGCCATTAGCACATCCTGTTACATTTCAAACTGAGTTTTCAAAAGACCAATTTTAAATAAAACTTCTTATGAGTTGTGGAGCAATAGAAAACCTAAAATCTCATATCTAAAAGCATTTGGATGTAAGTGCTTTATATTAAACACCAAGAATAATCTTGGGAAATTTGACTCTAAAGCCAATGAAGGATTTTTCTACGCTATTCTATTTCTAGTAAAGCATATAGAGTTTTGAATAAGAGAACTCTAGTAGTTGAAGAGTTAATGCATATTGTATTTGATAAATCAAACTCACTTGATCCTAGAAAGGATGTTTGTAGTGTTGACAATCTTGTAGGTCACAATGAGATTATGGAAACTCAAGAAGAAAATATTAGTAAGCATTTAGAACTTGAAGGTGCATACAAGGAGGATAATAAAGAGACATCTCAACCTACCTTGAAGGATGAAATTCCAAAGGATTGACAATTTAAGAAAGCTCATTGCAAAGAGTCCTAGAGGGGGATGGATATGACTATCAAATAAAAATGAGAAATAAAAGAATTCTTTGCAAGAATTGAATGAAAGTTGAGAAGGAAGAATGAAGAACACAAAAATTTAATGAGTTCGAATTCAATAACAATCCTACATCTCTATCTAACTTATCTCCAAGTTAGGATTTTCAATCACCCATAATCTTATTCACAATATTGAGATTATAAAAGAGTTTTATGGCTCACTCTTACAACCTTACAACTTGAGTTTTCAAGGCCCACTCAAAAAACCCAAACCCAAGTGTTTCAATGGACAACACTTAAACTAATTCCTTTAGAAATAAATCTCACTTCCCTTCTAATATAACCCAAGATTTAAGATGAAGACAAATTCTATTTTTAACATACAACCAAATCTCACAAGAGTTATATAAATAAAGAATTGTTTAAGAGAATTTGAGAGCTCAATGAATGCTTAAGAAAGAATGAATGATAAACAAGTTTTCTATTTTTACATTCAGCTCTAGAGGTATTTATATAGAAAACACTAAAAAATATAGCTATTGGAGGTGCAAATAATGTGTCCAACATCTATACTTTGAATCATTGAAAGTGATGTCAAGACATTTGAATTTACCCATATTTTCTTCATAAAGCTGTAGATATTTGAATTATTTTTCCATATGATTTTTAATCACCTAAATTAGACTTTTTTAGCTCAAGATATGTCCAAAATACTTAGATTTGTGCAATCTAAAATGTAGATTACTGTCAGACAACTATACCCAAGTTGATGCCGTGATTTGTTATTGAAGAAGTTTGAATTTGCCCATACTTTCTTCATGATAGTTGTATATATTTGACTTATCTTTCCATATGATTTTTAATTACCTAAATCAAACTTCTGTATCTCAAGATATGTCCAAAATACTAAGAGTTTGTCAATCTGAAATGCAGACTACTGTTAGACAGCTATACCCAAGTTGATGCTGTGATTTGCTATTGAATAAATTTGAATTTATTTATACTTTCTTCAATAAATTTTTAGATATTTTACTTATAATTTCATATCACTTTGAATCACCTCAATTGGACATCTGTAGCTCAAGATACATCTAAAATACTAAGAGATGTGCAATCTGAAATGACAAACGTATACGTTTACGTTGACTTTGACTCAAAATTTGCAAACCCAATGAACTCAGATTTTGACAAATAAGCCCAATTCTGAAAGCTCAAGATGTCTACTTAAAATTTGAAGAAGATAATTTTCTCATTATAAAGCTCTAAAGATATCAAAAGTCTCCTTGAATCTCAGAGGTCCAATCAGCCCAAGATAATCATACTTCATTTTAACTTCGAATAGAGTTCTAACTTATACAAACTTAAACAAACAAATTAAATGCTCAAAATTAATTTTTTTTAATATTAAAATTAAGATTGATTATTGCTAAGGTCAACAATCTCCCCCTTTTTGATTTTGACAAATTTATTTTGAGTTTGATAAAAAAAATAATACAAAGTAATGTGTGTGATAATAATAATACCAAATGAAATAAAATGTATATTTTTTATTTCTCCCCCTATGAATAAGGACATGATAAGAAATATAAATTTATAGATTATTCCCATTGAAAAAAAATAAAAACAACATAAAATATAGTAAGAGGGATAAAAACATGGCATTCTTATGATGAATGTATTAAAAAACATAAAATATGATAACATGATCATTTAAATAAATGTTAGGCAATGTGAGAAAATAATTTTAAACATATATACATATAGTGTCACTAAAATGCATCACAAAAATAGTACATATAACAATCATGTTGATGCTAGACACGCTTAATTATTATATGACCATATAGAGCTTAGCTAGCTAATCAATCATGTAGCACTTAGCCTAAAAAAATAAACACAAATTATTCATAACATATTTTCCTCTCTTTATATAAAGGCAAAAGGAAAAGAGAGATATAATGGGAAATGAACCTAAAAGGACCAAAATTCTTATAGGAACAAAGCAAAGATACACCAAATCTTTGTAAAATATTCATGCCTTATCAAAGATTAAAACAATTCCAAAGAAGATTTTATACATGAATTATGCAAAGATCAAAACAATTCCTAAGAAGGTATTCATGCCTTATCAAAGATTAAAATGATTCCTAAGAAGATTTTATACATAAATTATGCATTTATAAACACAATAATAAAATATTATACACATGTATAGTAACAAATAACAAATAACAAACTCAAATATATTTCTTCCCCTTTGTCAAAAGCAAAAAGAAAAGAGAGAGATATAAGGGGAAAATGAAAAAAAAAAGATACACAAAATCTTTATAAAATCTGTGTCATACATAAACAAAGTAAGTAAAACAAGGCCTTTTATCATATATGATATATGACAAAATTAGCCATACTTATAATGTTAATATGCATGCAAAAAATTTTAAAAAAATTTTTCCCCCTATATCAAACAAAAATATAATATGTTAGTAACATAAACTCATTTTTTAAGGGAGTTTTAAAATTAAAGAGAAATACACATGTTAAAAAAAATTAACTAGGTACACATGCAAACTCAAATGATTTCTTCTCCTTCGACAAAATGCAAAAGGAAATTTAAAAAGATAAACCAAATATAAATTGATGGCTATAAAAAAAATTTAAAATCAAAATCAAAATATTTATCAATTAAAGTAATCAATAAGCACAACATGATTTCACATGAAAATAGTTCAACCATCAATTAAACATAAAATCAAGATAAACTAGAACCATCAATCATGCCAAGTTCATGCTTAATGAAATTTAATCTCTCTTCATTGAGAGGTTTGGTGAAGATATCTGCAAGTTGATTATTTGTATCAATAAATTCAAGTGAGATATCACCAATTTGAACATGATCACCAAGAAATGATGTCTAATGTCTATATGCTTAGTTCTAGAATGTTGAATGGGATTTTTGCTAAGGTTGATAGCACTTGTTTTGTCACATTTGATTGGAATGTGATCAAGTTTTACACCATAGTTTAACAACTATTGTTTTTGCTATAAAACTTGTGAACAACAAAGACTTGTTGCGATATATTTAGCTTCAGCAGTGGACAAGGCAACTGAAACTTGTTTCTTGCTAAACTAAGAAACTAAACATTGTCTTAAAAATTGACAAGTTCTAGAAGTGATTTTTCTATTTAGTAAACTATTGGCAAAGTTTACATCAGAATAACTTATCAAGTCAAAGGATGAATTCCTAGGATACCAAAGTCCTAAATGCATTGTACCATAAAGATATTTAAAAATTCTTTTGATAGCATTCAAATGAGACTCTCTAGGACTAGATTGAAATCTAGCACACAAGTAAGTAATAAACATAATATCGGGTCTACTAGCAATTAAATAAAAAAGGGATTCGATCATACCTCTAAATCACTTTTCATCAACTAGTTTTCCATTCTCATATTTGTTAAGTTTGGTTATAGTGCTAATTGGAGTTTTACTTATCATAGCTCCATCTATGTCAAATTTCTTGAGAACGTCTCTTGCATACTTGGTTCGATTGACGAAAATACCATTTTTGCAATGTTTGATTTGTAGTTTAAGAAAGAATTTGATTTCACCCATCATACTCATCTCAAATTCTCCCCTTTTGTAATGTCACCTATAATGAGGTCTTGAGGGTGAGCTTTCTTGAATTGCCAATCCTTTGGAAGTTCATCCTTCAAGGTAGGTTGAGATGTCTCCCCATTTTCCTCTTCGCTTGGATCTTGAAGTTCCAAAGGCTTACTAGCATTTTCTTCTTGGGTTTCCACAATCTTATTATCACCTACAAGATCATCAACACTACAAACATCCTTTCTAGGATCAATTGAGTTTGATTCATCAAATACCACATGCAATGACTCCTCAACTACTAGAGTTCTCTTATTAAAGACCCTATATGCTTTACTAGAAATAGAATAGCCTAGGAAAATTCCTTCATCGGCTTTAGAATCAAATTTCACAAGATTGTCCTTAGTGTTCAATATAAAGCACTTGCATCCAAATACTCTTAAATATGAGATTTTAGGTTTTCTATTATTCCATAGTTCATAAGATGTTTTATTTAAAATTGATCTTTTGAAAACTCTATTTGAAATGTAGCAAAACATGTTAACAACTTCTGCCCAAAAGTATAGAGGCAAATTATACTCATGAAGCATTGTTTTAGCCATTTCCATAAGAGTTCAATTTTTTCTTTCAATTACCCCATTTTGTTAAGGAGTTTTGGGAGAAGAGAATGTATGTGAAATACCATTTTCATCACAAAAGGTTTTGAAAAACTCATTTTAAAACTCGATTCCATGATCACTTTTAATAGAAGAAATACAAAAGCCTTTTTCTTTTTGAAATATTTTTGCAAACTTTTCAAAAGCTTTAAATGCATCATTCTTATGAGCAAGGAAACATACCCATGTAAATCTAGAGTAATCATCAACCAATACATATGCATAGTGCATTCCACCAAGACTAGCAACTCTAGTTGGTCCAAATAAATCCATATGTATAAGTTCAAGTGGCCTAGAGGTGGACACTACATTTTTTAGCTTAAAAGAGGACTTGGATTGTTTTCCCTTTTGGCAAGCATCACAAGGTTTATCTTTAGTGAATTCAAGTTTAGGTAAACTAATCATAAGTTAATGTTGACAAAGATCATTCAAAAGCTCAAAATTTGCATGTCCTAACCTTCTATGCCATGTCCATGTGTCATGAGAGATAGACACTAAGAATTTTATGTCTTTGTTATCATTTTTATTCAAATCAATGACATAAACATTGTTTACTCTTTCACCACTAAAAATAATTTTGTTTTCATTAAGACTACTAACAAAGCAATTTTTAGGATAAAAGTTTCTTTATTTCCCATATCACATAATTGACTTATACTAAGCAAATTATGTTTAAGACGATCATCAAATAACACATGATGTATAGATAAGGATTGAGGATTACCTATTTCTCCAATGCCAAAATTTTTCCTTTTTCATTATCTCCAAAAGTAACATGTCCTCCATCCTTAGCATCAAGTTTGTTGAATTGCTCTTTATCGAGATACTATCGAGATACCACTTGTTTTTTGTTCTTGTGGATTTCAAGCACATCTACACAAAACAATTTAAATGTTCTTTTTGGACCCAAACCTTTCTCAGTCTAGGTTAGTTAGTTTCAAGATAATCCTTAGGAAGTAAATTCATATATAGTCTTTTATAGAAGCACACATTGTTAGTATGTCCTTTGATCATGCAATAAGAACATATAATATTTTTGAATTTATTCCTCCTAGGATGAAATGCTTTCCTAGTGTGTGCAACATGCCTTTGGTGTTTTGTGTATCTCTTATTATTTTGTGTCATTAAGTGAGACATGCATTGGCAATGGTGATGTATATTTCGATAATTTTATGCAACATGTTTGTGTGCATTGTATTGTGTAGTATGCCTATTATAATTTTGTCTTATGTACATATAAGCATGCTTGGGTTGAGGTGCTCTAGTTTGAGCCTTACCTCTTTGTGTTAATAAAGGATGAATCTTATGAGACTTTCCCTTGCTATTTAACATGTGAGATCTTTTAGCTTTGAAAGCTTGAGTCTCATTTGATTTGGAGGCTAAAGGAGTGGAATCATGTGAAGTTTTTACAAAATTAAAATGTGATGAAGATAATGAAGACATTCCATTCTTATATCCCATTCCATAGGTATCTCCATGAAATTTTTGAGAGTCAAGAAGATGATCTAAAGTTTCTTTTCCTCTCTTAAATTTAGCAATGGAATTCTTTAATTCTAAGACCTCCTTAGAAAGCTTATGATTTTCATCATTTTCTTTCTTAAGTTGATCTTCTAAAGAATTATAAGATTTTGCATCACTAACAAGTTTTTCATTTAATTCAATAAGTTTCGCAAAATTAATTTTTAAATTTTCTAATTCTTTATTTAAGCTACCTAATCCATGCTTATAATATTTCTTTTTAGATAATAAAATTTTACATTTAACAAGTAATTTGCTCATAATAGAGCTCTTATCATCATCATCATCATAATTATCACAATCATCAAAGGAAGAATAAGAAGTATATGGTACCTCATTTTCATTTTCAAGGTCCATAAAGTAAAGATTGGCTACTTCATATTATTCCTCTTCCTCTTCAGATTCAGAGGAATCATCCCAAGTAGCTTTGAATGCCTTTTTCTTGTCTTTTGCTCCCTTATTCTTGAATTTGAGTTTGGGACACTCACCTCTTATATGTCCTAGTTTCTTACATTCATAGTAAGAAACCTTATTATTTTTTTCTTCCCATCTCCTTTGAATTTCTTGTTGAAATCTCTTGTTCTTGAGAAGTTTTTCTTTCTCAAAACTTCTTGAAGTTCATAGTGAGCATGGAAATTTCACCATCTTCATCACTAGAATCTTTGATGCTTTCCTCTTCACTATCTTCTTGAAGAGCTTTTAGAGCAATGCTCTTTTTCTTTTCTTCTTTCTCTTCTTGTTCTTCACCTCTTTGCTTGATAGTGAGCTCATGTGTTAAGAGCTTACCAATGAGAACATCGGTTGATAGTGTGGAGAGGTCTTGAGCTTTCTTAATTGAAGTAACACGAGATTCCCAATCATTCTTAAGTAGGATTCTTATAATCTTGTTGTTTACCTCTTCCTTGGAGAAATGTTTTCCAAGTTTCTTAAGGGTTATGAGGATAACATTGAGACAGTTTATTACCTCCGTGATTGATTCATGAGGCTTCATTTTAAGGAGTTCATATTCATACATATGAAGTTTAACCTTTTTGCTTCTTACTTGAATATTGCCTTCATAGTGGTTTTCTAAGGTCTCCCACATTTCTTTGGCTGATATACAATGTTGTCACGACCCAAAACAGGGGCCATGACCGGCGCTAGGGAATGGGAATTCTTTCGAATCTGGAACCCGTAGCAAGCCTAAAAATAAATAAACATGCAATAGTAATAATAACACAATTAAATAAAATACTGTACAGTGGAATAAAATCATAAATATAAAAATAATAATCCACCACCAGGGAATTTAAATCAAATTCTCATCTCATATAAAAATGAACTCTTTAATACAAGCCCAGTTCAAATTCTTAAAATACATAATTCATACAAATATAATACATAAAACCCATAATTTATTTACGACTACTGCAGTGTCTAGATTATAAAATAAAACTCAAGACTCAGATAAACAGTTTACATAAAGAAGCCGGGGAGGAAGAAATTCGGCATACAGGCCTGCTACTAAGGTCTGAAGACGATGACTCTCCTGAAAAATAGTCAATGGAGGGGAGTCAGACCTCACTGAGTGAATTACTATAATATATATACATACATACTAAATGACAATGCATACAGTCAACATTATATATCTAATATGTATATATACAAGCAAATACACACAGATGCAGTAAAATCATTTTATATATTTTATTGAAAATCATCGTTTATGAAGGATCAAATAGAACCCTAAAATATCGCGACCTCAAACAGTGTTAAACAATACTCTAGCCACACAGGCTCACTTATTCCAAAATATGTTCACTTGATCCATTTGGACAGTAGACTGGCCCCGAGACACTAAGTCAACCGAGCTCCAGCAATCTGACTGTCAGTATAATTGGCCCCGAGACACTAGGTCAACCGAGCTCCAGCAATCACACTCCCAAATCACATCACACATCAGATAAATCAATTCCAATCAATATCCATAAATGGTTAGTAATATAGCCTAAATGCTATAAGCGTACCAGTACGTACTCAGTCCTAGTGCTGCTCACTAGGTAGCACGTTCTATCGATATCCTTCATTAAAATATAAAACATACATTCTTAAAAACAAATGATGCATGAACTTAAATAAAATAACAACATAAACCATATATATATATTGAAAATATACCAAAAGTAAACCAGGTATATTTCGAGTATATATACGTCAAATAAATCCAATTAAATTACAAAATAAACTAGAAATATACTTAAAAACATTTTAAACATAATTCATTAATAAAACATGCATATAATTCAAAATATACAGAAAATAAACCAAAATAAACTAAAAATAAACTTAAGTAACCATTAAATCATTTATGCATATTTAATCAAAATAAAACATTTATTTCTAAACTCATGCACCCTAAAGCATATATATATAGAATAGTAACTCACACTTAGTGTGCTCCTCGAGATGGGTTCGACGGGCCTGATCCACTAGGCCTCGGTCTCGGCACAACTAAACAAACAATAAATAACAGACATCAGAATAAACCTAACAGAAAATCCTAAAAACTCGATCTAGAATATTGGACATAGAATCAAAATTAGGGTTCGACCGGACATCACGTTTTACGAGAATTCTACCAAAAATTCGGTAGAACCTCCCTTGTAAAATGGACATCTCTCTACTCAAAGAGTAGAGTTGGCCCTGCAAAGAAACACACTTCGAAAAACAGGCACAACAACTCATCCACAACCCCTCGGTCGAACTCCAAACTACAGTCTACCGACTGGGGTCCATAATTCACAGGATAATATAAAAATACCAAAAATACCCTTAAATCATAGAAATACATTTTATAAGTAGAAATTACATAATTAGCCCTAAAACACAGTAAAAACCGATAAAAACCCATTTTATTAGAAAAATCGTATATTATATATATAATTGAAAATAATTCACGAAAAATAGTTTTAATTAATTAAAAATACTAAATAATTTGTAGAAATCATTTTTATACCTTAAATAACTATTAAAACCAATTTAATTACATTTTTAGTCAATATAGGGTAAAATTACCAAAATACCCATATATATATAAATATACTAAAATTACTCCAAAAATTCACCAAAAATAGTATAATTATCCAAAATTAATTTTCTCAACATTTTTATCAATAATATCAATAATTAAACTCAATTAACTAATTAATTTCAATTAAGAACACAATTAACCCTATTTTCCAAAAATTACATAAACTAATTAAATTCAAAATAAATACATAGAAATTCATAAAAATTCCAAATAAATTTCTATAATTCATTTCAACACCTATATTTATCATAAAACACAATTTCATAATTTAAATAATTAATTTTCGAAAATTAGAAAACAATATTAAAATATTCAAAAATACCCAAAAATCAAAATAATCTCCAAAAATTCTACAAAAATTTATACGTGTAGATTAAGCTAAGGGGAACAACATTTGTAAAGGAATTTTTCATGAATCAATCAAATTTAAGTTCAAAAAAATCAAGAACCCTAATAGGCCGAAATTGCAAAATCGAAACCTAAGAAAATCAAGACCATTTTAAGTGAAAAAAAGCTTGGAATTACACTCACCGGAGCTCAAAGAGAAGAAAGAGACTGGCGGTGTTGAAAACGGTGGCCGAAAACATCATGAACGATGTAGCTTTCACTCTCGGCTTCTCGAGCTTATTCCGGCCAAAACTCGATGGAATAGGGCGCTGCTGGTGGCGGGGAAGGAGGTGGCACGCCGGACGGCACACCAATAGTGAGAAAACGGGATGGCAGCGACCAGAACGGTGAGGGAAGTGATTGGGAGTGAGGGAGAAGCTTCAATGGTAAACTTGTAAATAAATCAAACTTTATAATTTGTTTAATATTAAATGTATATATGTATATATATATCCTTTATACTACATATTAAAATAATATTAAATTACACACATTAAATATACACCACACACATATAATTTAATATTTTAATAATTTAGTACACCTAAAATAATTAAATAATATTAAAATAAATTAATAAATAATAAAATATTAGGGTAATTAATTAAACCCTAATTAATTAAATAAATACACATATATACGTTATTTAGTATTTTTAAAATATCTATGAGTTCATGCAAGTCCGAAAATCTATTTAAATAATTAATAGTAAATTATTTACGTGAAAATTTTTCCGAAAATGCAAGTCCCGGGAAAATTTTACGTAAAGCACTTAAAATAATATAAAATAATTAAAAATCAATTTTAATTAAATAACAACTCATAAAATATCATAAATATATACAAAATTATTAACACTGCATATCCCGATGCAGTATAAAAAAATATTTAAAAATACGGGATATTACAAATGTTGAAGCTTGCCTCCCTCTTCTCTTGTTATTAAAGAGACTAGAGTAATCATAGCTTTTTTATTTTCGTGATTTTCTTCCTTTTGATTAATACTCCATTGGCTTCTTATAAGAGTAGTTACTATACCATCAATTATAGTTATAGGTGGTTCCCAACCTCTTAGGACAATGTCCCAGAGTTTGATGGAATCACAATCAAGATATAATTCCATTTTGAATTTTCAATGTGGATAGTCAATACGATCAAAGAATGGTCTAAGAGAATAGATGTTTTATGATTCACTCCCCATGATCTTATATTTTAGCAATGAAGTACCTAGAATTCAAGCTCTTATACCAATTGAAAAGAGTCCTAGAGGGGGGGGGTGAATAGGACTATCAAATAAAAATGAGAAATAAAATAATTCTTTGCAAGAATTGAATAGAAGTTGTGAAGGAAGAATGAAGAGCACAAAAATTTAAGGAGTTTGGATTCAACAACAATCCTACGTCTCTACCTAACTTATCCCCAAGTTAGGATTTTCAATTACCCCCAAGTTAGGATTTTCAATCACCCACAATCTTATTCACAAGATTGAGATTACACAAGAGTTTTATGGCTCACTCTTATAACCTTACAACTTGAGTTTTCAAGGCTCACTCAAAAAACCAAAACCCAAGTGTTTCAATGGACAACACTTAAACCAATTCCTTTACAAATAAATCTTACTTTCCTAATATTTAAGATGACGACAAATTCTATTTCTAACACACAACCAACTCTCATAAGAGTTATACAAACAAAGAATTGTTTAAGAGAATTTGAGAGCTCAATGAATGCTTAAGAAAGAATGAATGATAAACAAGTTTTCTTTTTTTACGTTCAGCTCTAGAGGTTTTTATATAGACAAACACTCAAAAATATATTTTTTGGAGGTGCAAATAATGTTTCCAACATCTATACTTTGAATCATTGAAAGTGATGTTGTTAGACAACTATTCATGGATTGAAATCGTAATTGGCTACTCAAGACATTTGAATTTTCCCATATTTTTTCATAAAACTGTAGATATTTGAATTATCTTTCCATATCATTTTAAATCACCTAAATTGGACATTTTTAGCTCAAGATATGTCCAAAATACTAAGAGTTATTCAATCTGAAATGCAGATTACTGTTAGACAGCTATACCCAAGTTGATGCCATGATTTTCTATTGAAGAATTTTGAATTTTCCCATACATTTTTAATTAAAGTTGTATATATTTGACTTATATTTCCATATCATTTTGAATCACCTAAATTGAACTTTTGTATCTCAAGATATGTCCAAAATACTAAGAGTTTGTCAATCTGAAATGCAGACTATTGTCAAACAGCTATACCCAAGTTTATGCCGTGAGTTAATATTAAAGAAGTTTGAATTTATCGATAATTTTTTTCATGAAAGTTTTAGATATTTGACTTATCTTTCTATATCATTTTGAATCACCTCAATTGGACATCTGTAGCTCAAGATATGTCTAAAATACTAAGAGATGTGCAATCTAAAATGGCAAACGTATATGTTGATTTTGACTCAAAATTTGCAAACCCGAATGAACTCGTATTTTGTCAAATAAGCCCAATTATGAAAGCTCAAGATGTATACTTAAAATATGAAGAAGATAATTTTCTCATTATAAAGCTCTAAGGATGTTAAAAGCCTCTTTAAATATCAGAGCTCCAATCAGCCCAAGATAATCATACTTCATTTTAACTTCCAATAGAGTCCTAACTTATACACACTTAAACAAATAAATTAAATACTCAAAATTAAGTTTTTTAAGATTAAAATTGTGATTGATTATTGCTAAGGTCAACACTCATCCTCAAGACCCCATTATAGATGACACTACAAAAGGGGTAACTACTAGATCTCAATCAAAGTCTATTGTTAATTTAGCCTTGATTTCTCAAATAAAGCACAAAAATGTTGATGATGCATTGAGTGATGAATTTTTGGTCCTTGCTATGTAAGAAGAGTTAAATCAATTTAAGAGAAATAAGGTTTGGACCTTGATTCCTAAACCAAAATATTATCCTTTCATAGGCACCAAATGGGTGTTTAGAAATAAGATGAATGAACAAGGTGTCATAATAAGGAACAAAGCTAGATTAGTAGCTAAAGGATATAATCAAGAGGAAGACATTGATTATAATGAAACCTTTATCCCAGTTGCAAGGTTAGAAGCTATTAGAATGCTACTTGCATTTGTATCATTCATGGATTTTAAAATTTATCAAATGGATGTTAAAAGTACATTTCTAAATGGTTTCATTGAAGAGGAGGTATATGTTGAGCAACCTCTAGGTTTTGAAAATTTTGATTCTCCAAATCATGTTTTTAAATTGTTAAAAGCATTGTATGGATTGAAACAACCTCCAAGAGTTTGGTATGAAATTTTGAGCAACTTCTTACTAGAGAAAGGGTTCTCTAAAGGAAAAGTTGACACAACTCTTTTCATAAAGAAATGCCAGCATGATTTATTAATTGTTCAAATATATTTTGTTGATATTATTGCTAGTGCTACTAATCATTCCTTGTTTGAGGAATTTTCTAAGTTAATACAAGGAGAATTGGAGATGAGTATGATGGGAGAACTAAAATTCCTTCTTGGATTACAAATCAAGCAATGCAAAGATAAAATTCCCATCAATTAAACCAAATATGTAAGAGACATTCTCAACAAGTTTAGCAAGATGGAGCTAAGATAAGAAAAACTCTAATGAACACCATAACCAAACTCAATAAGAATGAGAATGGCAAACCGATTGATGAAAAGCGATTTAGAGGTATAATCAGATCCCTTTATTTAACTGCTAGTAAACCTTGATATTATGTTTGCTACTTGATTATGTGCTAGATTTCAATCAAGTCCTAGAGAGTCTTATTTGAATGCTATCAAAAGAATTTTCAAATATCTTTGTGGTACAATGCATTTAAGACTTTGGTATCCTTAGAGTTTTTCCTTTTACTTGATTAGTTATTTTGATGCGGACTTTGCTGGTAGTTTACTAGATAGAAAAAGCAAACTTGTCAAATTTTAGGTAATTGCTTAGTTTCTTGGTTTAGCAAGAAACAAGTTTCGGTTGCCTTGTCCACCACTAAAGCAGAATATGTGTCGACTAGTTGTTGTTGCATATAAGTTTTATGGCAAAAACAACTACTATGACATTGATATTAATCACATTCCTACTAAATGTGATAATACAAGTGCTATAAACCTTAGCAAGAATCCCATTCAACACTCTATAATTAAACATATAGATGTTAGACATCATTTCTTGCATGATCATGTGCAAAATGGTGATATTTTTCTTGAATTTTTTGATACTAATAATCAATTAGCTGACATTTTTACCAAGCCTCTTTATGAGGAAAGAATGAATTTTATTAATCATGAAATTGGTATAATTGATGGTTCTAGTGTGTCTTGATTTTATTCTATATTGATTGATGGTTGAACTATTTTCATGTGAAATCATGTCGTGCTTATTAAATATTTTGGTTATTTATTTTGATTTTGATCTTAACAATCTTTTTAATTTTTTTTTTGCTATTAAATAATTAATTATTAAGTTAAATTTAATTAATTAATTATATTATATTATCAAAATTATTCCCTCTTTCCTCCTCCTTAATAAGACTATTTATTTTTTGTGTTTTTTCTCAGTTTCCCTTCGGTTATTTTTAGTATATTTTTTGTATCTAAGCTTTGACTTGTTAGTTTGTTTTTATAGTTATTTTGTCACAGTTTAAGTTGGGATTATTTTCTGAATATTTTATGGATATAAGTAATGAGCTATTAGTGTTATGTCTTGTTTACAATTGATATCTTAATGTCACTATAACTCTATCCTTTTTAATGATTTTTTTTTCATTTTGTCAAAGGGGGAGAAATATTTTAGTTTGTTTAATTTATTATTTATTGTGTTTATGCATGATTTTTTTTAATTGTGTTTATACAAACAAAATTCATGTATAAATTCTTCTTAGGAATTATTTTGTTCTTTGATAATGCACAGATATTTCTAAGATTTGGTCTATCTTTGCTTTTGACAAAGGGGAAGAAATAATTGAGTTTACATGAGTATTTAGTTAATTTCTTTTAAGGGAGATAAATTTTGTTTTACAAAGATGTGTTTATGTTAGTGACATAACTATGTCATAGTGTGTCCTTAATATGAATATTTTTTAATTCATTGAAATAGGGGGAGAAAATTATTTAAATTTATTTTACATAATTTTGTTTATGCATGCATAGTAACATTGTAAGTGTGGCTAGTTGTGTCATATATCATTTGTGATAAAAGGCCTTGTTTTGATTACTTTGTTTAAGTATGACATCAATTTTGTAAAGATTTTGTGTATCTTTGTTTTCATTGTTTTGGTTCTTGATCTTTTATTCCCTCTAGATTTTTTTTTCATTTCCTTTTATATCTCTCTCTTTTCTTTTTGTCTTTGATAAAGGGGGAGATTGGTATCATATTGTACTTAGTGTTTATGTTTGTAATATGCTAAGTGCCATATGATCATTAACTAACTAAGCTTTATATGATCATGTGCTATATGTATTGTTTTTGTGATGCATTCTAGTAGCACTACATGCATATATGGTTGAAATTATTTCCTTCAAATTGCCTAACAATTTATTTTAATGAATATGATATCATGTCTTTATTTTTGAAAAAAAAGGGCAATAAAATAAATTTATATTTCTTATCATATCTATAAAGGGGAGAAATAAAGAAATATATTCTCATATAAAGGAAAATTTTGTATGACTATCTTTCAAATTGATATCATTTCTTAAAACCATCTCTTTTATAATTATTTAATATTTTTTTCAATTTCTTTAAATCCCTATATATGCACTGTTAATTCTTCTATACTTTGGTACATGATATTGATTTTATGCATATATTAAGGGGGAGCAATTTATTGCATCTATTTATTTTGAAAGGGGGAGTTATTTTAATTTAACATGCTTATACACGTTATTTATTTTTGACATACACACACACATTGTCTATTATCTTTTCAAATTGGTTGTCAAAGCCAAAAAGGGGGAGATTGTTAATCATTTGCATAATCAAACTCCTAATTTTGGACTTTGACAAACAATTTTGATTCTAATGATTTCAACTAAGTTTGTAGGAATTATATACCAAAAATATACATTTTTGGATATATAATGGTCTTTTGGGATAATTTGATCTCTGAGATTTAAAGAGGCTTTTTGACATCCTTAGAGCTCTATAATAAGAAAATGATCGTCATCATTTTTGAAAAGACATCCTAAGCTTTCCAAATTAAGCTTACTTGTCAAAATTCGAGCTCATTTGGGTATGCAAATCCTGAGTCAAAGTAAGCATATGTAGCTTTCATTTTAGATTGTGCAACTCTTAGTATTTCTACAATATCTTGAGCTACAGAGGTTCAATTAAGGTGATTCAAAGTGATATATAAAGCTAAGACAATTATCTATAATTTTTATGGATAAATTTAACGTTGATTTGATTTTCTTTAGTCTCCAAAAGACATCACAAATCATTATTTTGATTAGACTCAACACAGGGACTAAATTGCATAAAAAGTGAAAATCCTATCATGGTCACGATTGGGACATTGAATATCCTAACCAAGATATTGAATATCATGACCAGGACCATGGCAAATCAATTTTTGTAAAACTTTATTTTTTGGCAGAACTGATCCCGATCTAATGTCTCGTCCGGGACATTGCTCGAGATAATGATATCCTGACCAGGACATTAATATCCTAACTAGGACCAATGAAAAAATTCAAATACAATGGCTTGTAAGGACTATACAATGCTTGTTCCGATCGGGACTAATGATATCCCAACTGGGACTTGACAAAATGCAACTCAAAAGTCCAAATTTCATTCAAATGGACTTTATTTTTTTGGGAACAAATTTATTGCTTCCAGCAACTATAACTGGATTGCTCAAGTATAAATATGACCTTTAAATATTATTTTAAGGTTAAGAAACTTGTTTATTCATTCTATACTTCTAAGCATCAATTAAGCTCTCATAACTGTTTTAAAATTCATTTTATTGTTGTATACTCTTATGAGAGTTAGTGAGTGTTAGAATAGATATTCTTGTTCTTCTATTTTCTAGGATTAGAAAATGGGAAGTGAGATTCTATTCTAAAGAAAATTGTTTAAGTTTTTAGCTATTAAAACACTTGGGAATTTGGTTTTAGTGTGAGCCTTGAAAACACTTGTAACTTGGTTTTTGAGTAAGCCTTAAAAACTCAAGTTGTAAGGTTATAAGAGTGAGCTATAAAACTTTTGTGTAATTTTAATCTTGTGAATAAAATTTTGGATGATTGAAAATATTAACTTGGGGATAAGTTACGTAGAGATGTAGGATTGATTGTTGAATCTAAAATCCTTAAATTATTGTGTTCTTAATTCTTCCTTCTAAACATTCATTTAATTCTTGTTAAATTCCTTGAAATTATTTTTTGTTAAAATCATCATTAGCCTTATTCACCCTCCCTGAGGCTCTTTATGATCCCTTAGTCTTATCCCACTCACTAAACTCTTAAAATTTATCCTCATCTCCTTAATCCTTCTCGCCAACCACTCACCAAGTTCTATAACTAATCCTATGAAATACACACCCAATAGTGTTACATAAACATTTTAAACCCAACACTCATATAGCTCACCTATTTATTGCAACCTCCTTTTATGCTCCACCATGTTCTTCTTCCACCCATACCACAACTACCAAAAAGAAAACAATCAAACTTTCCACTCCTAACATCAAACCAACTTCCTTGACCTAGGCTTCTAAACATTCTCATTGGCGACATGCTATGGAACAAGAAATAGCAGCCCTTCACCTAACCAATACATGGGCTTTAGTTCCTAAACCTACCAATGTTAATATAGTTGGCAACCACTGGGTTTACAAGATAAAAAGACATGCAGATGGCATAATTGAACATTTTAAAGCATATTTAGTAGCCAAGGGCTACACTCAAGAGCATGTATTGGACTACAATTAAACACTTATTCTAGTGGTTAAACCAGTTACAATTCGAACTGTTCTCTTAGTGGCAGTCTCTCAACAGTGCTTCTTTGGTTAACTGGATGTTAGTAATGCATTTCTGTATAGTAACTTGGATGAAACAATCTATATGACTCAACCGCAAAGGTTTATTAGCAAGCAATTTCCACATTATATGTGTAAATTTACCAAGTCTCTATATAGTCTCAAACAAGCTCCTAGAGCATGGTTTCAAAGACTTGGCTATTATTTGTTTCAAATTGGTTTTATTTGCTCACAATCGAACACCTCCTTGTTCATATATAATCATCATGGCTACACCTATTTCTTGCTTGTTTATGTTGATGATGTACTTCTCACTAGTAACACTCTTGACATTATTCAATTTATCATTCATAAACTATCTGCTGAATTTAAATTGCATGACCTTGGTCAGTTGAATTACTTCTTGGGCATTGAAGTGCATTATTTACCTCGTGGCTTGTTACTTTCTCAATAAGCTTATTTAAATGATCGTCTGTGAAAAATGAATATGGCTACTTTAAAGCCTTATTGTACTCCTCCAACAACTGGCAAATCCCTCTCAATTAACAGTGGCACATTGTTGTCTTTAGATGATGCCAGGCGATATAGATAGTGTTGTGGTAGTCTTTAATATTCTAGTATTACTCATCCTGACATCTCCTTTGTAGTTAATAAATTATATCATTTTATGCATCACCCAACCAATGAGCATCTTCAAGCCTTAAAGTGTGTCTTGCAATACATTAATGGAACACTCACTCATGGCTTATTTTGTACTCCAACTCCTTCTCATAATTTGGTGGCTTTTACTAATGCTGATTGTGCAAGGTGTCTAAATGATCGTCATTCTACTTATGGGTTTCAAGTTTATTTTAGAGGTCTAAGATATTCGACACAGTGCCCATAGAGTAAAAGAAGGAAACAAAAAAAACCTTTTATCAAACATATTCTTTCTTTCAAATAGATCATATTGAAGAAAATAGCTACCTAAATTGTTGGTTTTGAATGTTAAAATGAGCAAGAAGTCTGGTGATGAGAGCAAACAACTTTTGTACCTATTACTAATAAAAATTGTGCATTTGCTTCTCTTTACCATATAATGCAAGCAATCAAGATAATAAAAAATAATGATAGAAAAGGCTGCAAAATTTATCAATGGGGCATTACCTGTATGAGCCTATGAAACTCAAATACTTGGGTTATAAATTCATATTGCATACTGAAACCAACAACAAAGTCGGGGGTTAAATTCAAAATGTAAGTAAGGCATGAGTATAATACTATAATATTAGTTAAAAAATATATAAGAAATGATAATAAAAAAACATATATAAATTAGTATCTAATAATATAATAATATAAAGTGGTGATAAGAAATTTTCCATAAAAGAGAGGTGCATTTTAGAGTGTATTTGGTTTAAATGAATTCCATAAAATTTTATGGAATTCATTTGTAATTCCAAGTGAGTGTGTTTGGTTTAAATGAAAACTTCATAAAATTTATTTCTAATTATAACTTCTTAATTTTGTGAAATCTCTTAACACTAAATTCATTTTTGTTGATGAAATGTACTTGGTTCAAATGACTCTGGAATTCAATTGCAAATGAATTCTATTTAAAATTCATTTGGAAATGAAATAAAATGCTTGATGAAATTGAACCAAACAAGGGGTTGATGTTGAGACTATTTATAATTATAAATTTAACAATGTTTTGATTTTAATTATATAAAAATAACAAGTTTAAGTATTAAAATGTATGTGTATATTATATAGGTTGGATAACCGGTACTTCTAAATTTATCAATTTAAAAGCAATTTGTTATAAAAAGTTTACAAAAATATCAAAGAATCTCACCCAATATAATTTGAGGTACAATTAGTTTCTAAAATCTTTTTTATCTGAACTTCAGAATCCACTAGATTCTAAATACTTCAATTTGGCTAGAATAGAATCATAAGAGTGACAAAAATCACCTAACAACTAATTTAATACAACTACATATACCATAAAATTTTTTTTTCCTTTCAATTTATAATTAGTTTATAAATAAATTCGTGAATTTTCAAATTTAAATTTTTATAAAAGAAAACAACATAAACATCCTAAAAAAAAGTTATTTAAGTGAACTAGAACATCCTATTTTTATTAAGAACAGTTGAATTTTCTTTGATTAGAATTAATTCTTGAGAGTTTAGAGTCCTTTCTTTCGTTCTTAAAAGAACTAAGTGAATTTATCAATAGAAGGCTTGATACTTTCAAACCTAATTTGATTTTAACTTAAAATTGATTTAGTTCAATATTAGATTTTCATTGAACAACCTTTAATTCTTTATAACTAAGGTTATTAAGTGTGGGTTATTTAAGGGTCTTGTTGGGGATTAGAGTTTTCTCGCTTGATTCATTCAATAATCCCTAGCAAAGAAGTCAAGATTGAATACGGGTTTGGTACAAGTTAACCACATTCGTATCACAAAGTAGAAGAAAACACATGAATTTATTTATTTTTGAATGAAGCCAACCCATAATTTTTAATTCGAAGTGCATTGAGATTATTATAATCAAGCTCATTGATCCCCTAGGAAGGCAATATTTACACTAAAAACAAATTAAAATTTATTCAGTATCATTAATATTTACAAATTATGTATAAAATTTTAAAAAAAAAAGGAAAAACAAAACAAATTAGGAAAAATAACTATTTAGTACTTATTTTAGCTAAATTAATATAATTTTTATCCAAAACAATTTAACATTTAGACCTTTTTCTTTTAAGTTATATTATACGTGGATGTTGGACAAACAATATATAAATACTTTTTAACAATGAACCATAATTAACAATTTATTTTCATTCAAAAGGGGAAGTGAAAGGAAGAATGAAGAGAGATGAAGAACAATTGATGATATAAATAAATAAATAAGAAGAAAAATTTACTATTTTCATAGTCTGACATAAGGACAACTTAAATCATTTTCAACTCTAAATTTGCGGTTTAGTGCACTATTGGTATCTTAAATTTCCGTTATATTTCATTTTGGTACCAAAATTTTAATTTTCTTCTTTTCAGTCCCCAAAATTCTATTTTTGTTCCAAATTAAAGTATCTTGAACATAACCAATCAAATTTAGCATATATGGTAGCTAGAATAAGTATATTTTTAGTATATTCACTACGTAAGAATCTCATTAAGCAGTCTAATCACCTAGTGGGCTCCATAGAATAAAATTTGCTAAAATTTCATTATTTTGTAGAGTTCACAAGCAAATTTTATTTTATGTGGCCAACAAGATTATTAGATTGTTTAATGGAATGCTTACATGATAAATATACTAAAAATTGTTAGTGATATGCATTAGGTCAATCATTTGCGATTATGTATTGACTTTCTTATTTTATTAATAAAGAGGTATTTCATTATCATTTGATTTTATGATAATTATATGAATGGTTAATTCTTACTAAGACCATCAAGTATGTGACTTGATAGTAAAATCCTTAAATTAAAATAAGAGTTCTATTCTAATTATCCCAAGCTATTTATTCATTATATATAAATATTAAAGTATTAAGGCTAGTATGAAGTTGACTGATGGTTATGTTTTACTAATCATGAATATGAGATATTAAGTCAACTCATAAGTACATAATGAGAGATCATGTACTGGATTGACCCACTATGAAAATACTACATAGATTATTGTCATAAGTATTTCTCATCACAATAATTTTATTTTGGTCCTTTGATCTTGAAATCATTATGGATTTCTACATAGCTATTTTATGTTTTGACACATTCTACCATTGTCTTTAACCGGATGATTAAATAAGATGTTGTTGGACATGAAATTAGTTATGTGAGGAATGTGAGTGATTTAGAAGGGATTTATTCCTCATTAATACGAGAAAGATATCTATGGGCCCCTTGATAAGATAGACTGAAGGAAAAATGCATGGCCATGCTAAAATGAATTGATAAAGAGTTATCATTTTCAGTCTACTTGGAATCAAGTCATAATATTGAACTATATAAGGATGACATTCTATGCCTTATGTTTAATTAAGATATCATGAGATAAAGGGACAATAAAATTCATTATAATTAGGTAATGTCGGATTATTGACTTCACATGACTTGGGTAGTCATAATGTCTTGCTAGAGGCCGCTTATGACTTATAGGCCTAAATAGAGATTTAGGCCCACTACCAATGTTATGTGAACCTATAGGGTCACACACTTAGGAAAAGCCCAAAACGAATATGGGTTTAATAAGCCCAAAAATAAACTCTGTGGAAATAAATAATTAAAGTGTTTTATTTATTTATTTAAGATAAATGTTATTTTAAATAAATAAATAAGATATTATTTCTGATTTGTTTTTAAACAAAATCAGAATATAATAAATGAAAATTACTAAAAGGTCATTGGTAGGTGAAACCCTAATTTGGAGTCTATAAATATGTTATATTCTCTAGGGTTTCACATACTTGTTTTTCCTGCCTCTAAATTCATTTTCTTTCTTCTTAAAAAACAAAGACAGAGTTTTTCTTTTGTTCTTGATTTGTGAGACAATCAAGGAGGTTGCTAGCACACACACTCCAATTCATTTTGTGAAGGGCTGTTCGTGTGGATACCTATAGAGGACGCATCCTTTTGGAGACATCTTGATCCGAACAACCAAAGCAAAAGGCTCGAGGTAAAGTGTCACCAGTGTGAACCTCCTCTCATCCTTCCAGAAAATCTTGCCTCATCTACTTTTTAGTGAGATTCTTGAAATCCTAGATTTAATCAAGTAGTCAAATTACATGGATCCAGGTTTGGGAATGTGATAAATTTTTAATTTTTCTGCTGCGTTTGTATCACGAAATCCCAATAGTGGTATTAGAGCCACTTGTAATTCAGTTAATTGATTCTGTGTATATGCGATATATGTTAGGGTTTATGATTCATTTTGAAAAGGGTTTTTAAAATTATCAAAAAGGGTTTTGATTTGTTGTGTGACAATTCTTAGTAATCTATTTGAAAACGGAATTAAAACATTAATTTGATTAATGTTTATAATGGTTTAATGTGATTAAACTAAAAGCAGTTTTTGATTTTATGAATTTAGAATGCTATTTCATAAAAGAAAAATGAAATCAGTATGTTGTTTTACTGAAAACGAATTCTATATGATGTTTTCATGAAAAATGAATTAAGTATAATGTTTTATTGATGTGATTTAATGAAACCAAAATTCTGTTTTCGAAAAACCTAATCACTTAAGGATATATATATGTTATGTATTCTGTTTTGATTAATATGATTAATTGAAATAATATATTTGTTTTCTGTTTTAATTAGGAAAATCATTTTCTATTTTGATCAGGAAAATTATTTTTTATTAAATCTGAAACAAAAATTTTGTGATTATGCAGATTATGTGTTAAGGGCAATCTGTTTAAATGTTAAACAGATTATGCAGAATGGATATGTTTTATACAGATTCATTGAAGCTGTAATTTTGATTACAAAAATTAGGGTTTTCTTAATGGATGCATCTGTATAAAAAAAATTAATTATTTTGATATGTTTTGAATGGATTTTTCAGACTATAAAATGTTTACAAAAAGTGATGTTTTTAGGCTACAGCTGATTCAGTGATATGATTACGAAAATTGGTTAGCTACTTCTTTAATGCAAATTAGGGTTTTAAAGGTACCTATTTTAATTAAGCATTTTTGTCTATTTTGAACAAATTGATTTTATAGTAATTTGATTATGAAAATTCATTAATGTTCAGAAATTTGAAAGGCAATTCACCGAAGAGCTAAGGTAAAGTGTTTACCATCGGACTGCCACCTGGGGCGCTGCCCCTGGACCTCGCCAGGGGTGTTGCCCCTTGGACCCCGCCAAGGGGCGATGCCCTTTGGAACCCCACTAGGGGCGCTGCCCCTTGACCCCCGAAAGAATTGTCACATTATTTTATTTTTAACTAATAATTGGATTTAATAACTAAATAGATTATTATGTTATACATGTTTGTTGTTTTATGCATGGTGCATAACATGGCCCTCAGACCAATGTGATTGGATTTTATTTTTATGGGTTGTAATTTTAAATACGGCCTATGAGTCATTTTTATTTTGTTGTATTTATTTTATTAGAATAGTGTAGAATAAATTACAATAATTTTTGTAAATCAAGACCCATGGTGCAATTCAAGTTGGAGGCCCAGGATGGAGATCCATGGTAGAAGATGGAGATCCAAGTTGGAGGCTCAATTTGTAATTGTAATATGACCTAGGTTTGACCTTTGATCTTCATATTGGCTTATGAAGATCAAAGGTCAAACCTAGGTCATATTACAATTACAAATTGAGAAATGAAGATCAACTTCGATTTGGGCCATGCTATGTCACATTTATTTTTGTTCTTATGTATATGATGCCATGTGATGCCATGTATGTGATGCCATATGATGCCATGCAATACAACATAACAATAACTAAATAAGATTAAATAAAGACGAACCCTCATTTAATATTAAGTCATTATAATGCCTTCCATAAGTTCAACACTTGTCAAGCCTTAGATTATTATATATAAGCCTGCCAAAGCAAGGTGTATAAATTTATCTGGGGAAGGCAAGTTGGATAATGGTGCTATCTAAATGTTTGATATGGTTTGACTTAACTAGGTTATCAAAATAGTTTTGGACCTAGGGCATTAGATGGGATTTTTAGCGATGACATGTGATGTCAAATCCCATACCATCCAAGAGTTACATGAGATGTAATTGATAAGATTTGTCTACCTCATATTTTAGGCGATGAGCCAAAGCTCACTTAAAGTATGGTGAAATATGGATCTTGGCCCACTAAAATTTATAAAATTAACTTAGAGGGTTATTGATTTGAGTAAATTTAGTGGGATTTTTTATTATGCCTCATACATATTTAATAAAATACTGAATGGACTTTGTATATATTTGTTGTAGATAATGACTTCAAACACTACACCTACCATGTCACTGCGATAGATCCTTGAGAAGGATAAGCTCAATAGGACTAACTTTCTTAACTGGTACAGAAACCTAAGAATTGTTCTTAGGCATGAGAGAAAGGAATACATCCTTGATCAACCCATCCCTGAGGAACCAGCTGCCAATGCTCCTAAAGCACAAAGGGATGCTTATACTAAGCATCTCAATGATTCTACTGATGTCACTTGTGTTATGCTTGGATGTATGGACTCTGAGCTACAAAAGCAACTGATGGAAATGGAGGCTTATACTATGATAGGCCATCTTAAGGAAATGCTCCAAGAGAAAGCTAGAATTGAAAGGTTCAATACCATCAAGGCATTGCTTTCTTGCAAGCTGACTACTAGCGGCTCTGTCAGTCCTCATGTTCTCAAGATGAAGGGTCATCTTGATCACTTGGACAAGCTTGGTCTCAAGATTGAACAAGAACTGGCTGTGGATATTGTTCTCCAATCTTTGCCTGAAGCTTATGATAGCTTCATTATGAATTTCAATATGTATAGTATGGAGAAGACTATTTCAGAATTGCATGGGATGTAGAAAACTACTGAAAAGAACATCAAGAGTAACACCAAGGATGTTCTCATGGTCAATAAGGGAAAGGGGATGAAAAGGGTTGGAAAGGGCAAAGGCAAGGTTCTTAAAGGCTTTCAAAAGCCCAAGCTAAAGCCTAAGCCCAAATCCAAAGCTGAACCCAAAGCAAAGGAAGGAATTTTCTTTTTCTGTAATGAGCCAGGCCATTGGAAAAGAAATTGCAAGCTCTATTTGGATGATCTGAAGAAGAAAAAGGGTGGTGAGACTACCTCTTCAGGTATTCATGTTATAGAATTAAATTTATCTGCTTCTAATTCTAATTCTTGGGTATTAGATACTGGATCAGGATCTCACATTTGTACAAATGTGCAGGGTCTAAAAAGGAGTAGATCATTGGCAAGAGGCGAAGTGTACCTACGAGTTGGCAATAGAGCAAGAGTTACTACTTTAACTGTAGGAACTTATAAGTTACCTTTGCCTAGTGGACTTGTTTTATCTTTAGAAAATTGTTATTATGTACCTACTATGCGTAGGAATATTATTTCTATTTCTTGTTTGGACAAGAAAGGGTTTGAATTTATTATTAAGAATAATAAATGCAGTATTTATCAGGATAACATTCTCTATGGATATGCTCCATGCACTAGTGGACTTTATGTTTTAGATGTTAAAGACACTAATGAAATTCCAATCTATAACATAGATACAAAGAAGTCTAAATCTAATGATTTAAACTCAACCTATCTCTGGCATTGTCGTTTAGGCCATATAAATGAGAAACGCATTTCAAAGCTACACCAAAATGGGCTTTTAAATTCATTTGATTATGAATCATTTGATACATGTGAATCTAGTTTACTTGGAAAAATGACTAAAACACCTTTTACTGGACAAAGTGAGAGGGCTAATGACTTATTGGGCTTAATACATTCTGATGTATATGGAGCATTAAGCTCAACTGCTAGAGGAGATTTTTAGTACTTCATAACTTTCATAGATGATTTTAGTAGATATGGTTATCTCTATCTAATGAAATATAAATCCGAATCTTTTGAAAAGTTCAAAATTTTCAAGAATGAAGTACAAAATCAACTTGGTAAAAATATTAAAACACTAAGATCTGATCAAGGTGGTGAATATTTAAACCAAGAATTTATAGATCATCTTAGAGATTGTGGGATTATTTCACAATTGACTCGTCTAGGTACACCATGGAATGGTGTGTCTGAACACAGAAATCGGACTCTATTGGATATGGTTCGATCTATGATGAGTCAATCTGATCTTCTAATCTCTTTTTGGGGATATGCTTTAGAAACTGCTGCATTCATTTTGAATAGAGTTCCATCGAAGGCAGTTGAAAAGACACCATATGAGATATAAACTAGAAAAACTCCCAGTTTGTCTTTTTTAAAGATTTGGGGATGTGATGCTTTTGTCAAGCGTCAAATCTCAGATAAACTAGCACCCAAATCTGACAAATGCCTTTTTATGGGATATCCTAAAGAAACTAAATGATATTACTTCTACAATGCGTCTGAGAACAAAGTGTTTGTGTCTCGGAATGGTGTATTTTTGGAAAGAGAGTTTATTTCCAAAGGAACTAGTAGGAGCACAGTGCAACTTGAAGAAATTCAAGGCCCACAAAATAGCGTTGTACCTAATATGGAACCGCAGCTGAATCAACAAGAAGTTGTTGAGCCTACACAAGTACCAAAAGGCCCAATGAGGTCTGGTAGGACACGTCAAATCCCTATGAGATATGGATTTATCATAACCAGTGATAATGATGTGTTAATTATGGATCAAAATGAGCCCACATCCTATCAGGAGGCCATAAAATAGTCCTGACTCTAAGAAATGGCTTGAAGCCATGAGATCAGAAATGCAATCCATGTATGATAATCAAGTATGGACCTTGATTGACCCAAATGATGGTTTAAAAACTATTGGGTGCAAATGAGTTTTCAAAAAGAAAACTGACATGGATGGCAATGTGCATACCTTTAAGGCAAGATTGGTTGCAAAAGGTTTCAAACAAACATATGGTATAGACTATAATGAAACCTTTTCACCAGTGCCTATGCTAAAATCTATTCGAATTCTCCTTGCCATAGCTGCATCCTATGACTATGAAATATGGCAAATGGATGTCAAAACAGCATTTCTCAATGGAAACTTACTTGAGGATGTGTACATGACACAGCCAGAGGGTTTTATTAGTCCTAAGAATTCTAGAAAGGTATGCAAGCTTCAAAGGTCCATTTATGGATTGAAGCAAGCATCTCAGAGTTGGAATCTTCATTTTGATGAAGCAGTCAAAGAATTTGGCTTCATTAAAAATGAAGATGAACCTTGTGTATACAAGAAAGTTAGTGGGAGTGCTATTGTGTTTTTAGTGTTGTATGTGGATGACATACTACTCATTGGAAATGATATCCCTATTTTACAAAATGTTAAATCATGGTCAGGGAATTGTTTCTCAATGAAAGACTTAGATGAAGCTGCTTATATATTAGGCATCAAGATCTATAAAGATAGATCTAAAAGGCTTATTGGCCTAAGTTAAAGCACTTATATTGATAAGGAATTGAATAGGTTTAATATGCAAGATTCCAAGAGAGGATTCTTGCCAATGTCGCATGACATTAGTCTCAGCAAGACTCAGTATCCTATGACACAAGATGAGCGAGACCACATGAGTAAGATTCCATATGCTTCTGCTATTGGATCTATCATGTATGCAATGTTGTGTACTCGACCTTATGTTTCATATGCCTTAAGCACAATGAGCAGATACCAGTCAGACCTAGGTGAAAGTCACTGGACAGCAGTTAAAAATATCCTTAAGTACTTGACAAGAACTAAGGATGCATTTTTACTGTATGGTGGTTAGGAAGATGAGCTAGTTGTAAATGGTTACACAGATGCCAGCTTCCAAACTGACAAGGATGATTTTCGATCACAGTCAGGATATGTGTTTTGTTTGAATGGAGGTGTAGTGAGCTAGAGGAGTTCTAAGCAAGACACCATTGTTGATTCTACAACAGAAGCTGAGTACATAGCTGCCTCAAAAGCAGCTAAAGAGGCTGTTTGGATCAAGAAGTTTATAACTGGACTTGGTGTTATTCCTAGTATATCAGATCCAGTGAACTTGTATTGTGACAATAATGGAGCTATAGCCCAAGCTAAGGAGCCCAGATCACATCAGAGATCCAAACACATACTCAGGCGCTATCATCTCATTCGAGAAATCATTAAGAGAGGAGACGTCAAGATATGCAGAGTACCTATAAATGATAATGTTGCTGATCCACTGACTAAGGCTCTTCCACAACCTAAATATGAGAGTCATACTAGGTCCATGGGTATTCGATACGATGTTGATTGGGCCTAGTGCAAGTGGGAGATTGTTAGTGATATGCATTAAGTCAATCATTTGCGATTATGTATTGACTTTCTTATTTTATTAATAAAGAGGTATTTCATTATCATTTGATTTTATGATAATTATATGAATGGTTAATTCTTACTAAGGCCATTAAGTATGTGGCTTAATAGTAAAATCCTTAAATTAAAATAAGAGTTCTATTATAATTATCCCTAGCTATTTATTCATTATATATAAATATTAAAGTATTAAGGCTAGTATGAAGTTGACTAATGGTTATGTTTTACTAATCATGAATATGAGATATTAAGTCAACTCATAGGTACATGATGAGAGATCATGTACTGGATTGACCCACTATGAAAATACTACATAGATTATTGTCATAAGTATTTCTCATCACAGTAATTTTATTTTGGTCCTTTGACCTTGAAATCATCATGGATTTCTACATAGCTATTTTATGTTTTGACACATTCTAACATTGTCTTTAATCGGATGATTAAATAGGATGTTGTTGGATATGAAATTAGTTATATGAGGAATGTGAGTGATTTAGAAGGGATTTATTCCTCATTAATATGAGAAAGATATCTATGGGCCCCTTGATGAGATAGACTGAAGGAAAAATGCATGGCCATGCTGAAATGAATTGATAAAGAGTTATCATTTTCAGTCTACTTGGAATCAAGTCATAATATTGAACTATATAAGGATGACATTCTATGCCTTATGTTTAATTAAGATATCATGAGATAAAGGGACGATAAAATTCATTGTAATTAGGTAATGTCGGATTATTGACTTCACATGACTTGGATAGTCATAATGTCTTGCTAGAGGCCGCTTATGACTTGTAGGCCTAAATAGAGATTTAGACCCACTACCAATGTTATGTGAACCTACAGGGTCACACACTTAGAAAAAGCCCAAAACGAATATGGGTTTAATAAGCTCAAAAATAAACTCTGTGAAAATAAATAATTAAAGTGTTTTATTTATTTATTTAAGATAAATGTTATTTTAAATAAATAAATAAGATATTATTTCTGATTTTTTTTTAAACAAAATCAAAATATAATAAATGAAAATTACCAAAAAGTCATTGGTAGGTAAAACCTTAATTTGGAGTCTATAAATATGTTATATTCTCTAGGGTTTCACATACTTGTTTTTCTTGTCTCCAAATTCATTTTCTTTCTTCTTAGAAAACAAAGACAAAGTTTTTCTTTTGTTCTTGATTTGTGAGACAATCAAAGAGGTTGCTAGCACACACACTCCAATTCGTTTTGTGAAGGGTTGTTCGTGTGGATACCTATAGAGGATGCATCCTTTTGGAGACGTCTTGATCCGAACAACCAAAGCAAAAGGCTTAAGGTAAGGTGTCACCGGTGTGAACCTCCTCTCATCCTTCCAGAAAATCTTATCTCTTCTGCTTTTTGGTGAGATTCTTGAAATCCTAGATTTAATCAAGTAGTCGAATTACATGGATTCAGGTTTGAGAATGTGATAAATTTTTAATTTTTTCGTTGTGTTTGTATCACGAAATCCCAACAAAACAAATTAAGTAATGGTTAATTCCGTTTTAATTTTTCCGTTGCGTTTGTATCACTTAGATTGTTTAATGGAATGCTTACAGAATAAATATACTAAAAATATGTTTATTCTGACTACCACATATGCTAAATTTAATCGGATATATTTAAGATACTTTAACTTAAAACAAAATAGATTTTCAGTAACTGAAAAGAAAAAAATTAAAAATTTGAAACTATTTTGAAATATGGAGCAAAGTTATGATACCAACGGTGCAACAAACTCCATTTGAGTTACAAATGTTGTTTTTAATCTTGAACTTATATTTTGTGTATCATGCAAATTTTTAAATTTGAAATATTCTAAAAGAAAAAACAGTAACCTCTCTTAAAACAATAATAACTATTTAATTAAAATAGAAATGCTTTTTAAATTTACTTAATTTATTGTAGCAATTAAAAAGAACAAACAACCAGGTTTTTTTTTATTTTTAAGGTAAAAAATAAATAATTTGGTAAAATATTTATAATTACTTTTTATATAAATTCTAAGATATTATTATTGCAAAAAATTTCAGTTTATTACTTTTTTTGGCTGATGTGTAAAGAAGACACATTTTGCCATTTAGGATTGTGAAATGGCTTGACACAGGCCATTTTGCCATTCTAAATGGTGATATGCCTTTTTTTTTTTTTTCCTTCTTCTTTTCTTTTTTCTAGAAAATGGCCAAATGACCTTTGCTTTTTTTATTTTAATACTTATAGCTTTGAAAAATTACATTTGAATACCTATATTTTTTAAAGTTATATACAATATCAATATTTTTAAACAATTACAATATTTTTTAATTATTTTAGCACTATCTATTATTTTTACAGTGTAATACAACTAAATTTACTTTGTCGTTCTATCAAAAATATATAATTACTAAATTATTAAGATTATAATAATTTTTTAATTATATAAGCGATGATAATGCATGTATTAATTTTTTTCAGCTCTATATTTTATAAATTTTAAAAAATTATAAAATATAAGTATCAATTTATTATTAATAATAATATTATTATTAAAGTAAATGGTATATTTTTAAAAATAAATCAAAGAATATTTTTTTATTTTTTTTATAATCAATGTTGATTTTATTAAAATTTTATTAAAATATCCAAGAAAAATCCATCTTGAAATGCCAACTAACCCGAATCACCAAATTCACCGCATACACCCAAACTAATGCCAAGACAAGAAACCTGGAGAGATCAAAGAAGTACAAATAAACCGCAACTAACAAGTCATGGAAAATAGAATGAGAAAATTACAAACCACGCATACCATGAAAGATCATGAAAATCAAAACGAAAAAATTATAGCCAAGCAATAAAATCCATGTTCCTATACACTCCTTGCTTAGCCAAGGCATCAACCATCGAATTGTTTTCTCTCAAAGTGTGAACAATAGAGATGTGATGGAAGAGTGCCTTTAAGTTATCAATTAAGCACAGCTCATTGTTTAATCTCCATGGAAACTCATCGTCTGACTTAGAAGTTCAAGACACATCATTTGAAGGGTTAGATTCAATAGTTATTTTAACATTGCAAATTCAGAATTAAGAGACAATATTTGAAGTGCCTTTCTTATTGCAATTACCTCAGCTAAGTTTGAATCGACAATACCACACAGAACAGAGAAGAAACATTTAACCATCCCTACATGATCATGAAGGACACCACCAACTTTGGCCAGACCAGGTTTTCCCAATGAAGAGCCATCGACATTCCATTTTGATTCACCCAAAGGCGGCAGCTACCAACCCAATGTATTGTGCCTAGGCTTAGGTGAAGGGCGAAATTCCCTAGTGGCCTCAACCGCAAGCCATAAGTTCTGGCTATGCAAAATCCTTTATCACGAAGCACCTTAAGCCATATTTCAGCCCTATGAATAATAAGAAAAATTTTGTAATATCAAAGGATCCTACATTAAACACGACATTATTCCTTTCAATCCAAATAGTCCAGAGGGTTGAAAAAAAGAGAACCATCCAAACTTTTTTCTAAAGTGAACAAAGAACAATTCCTTCCCACTAAGTAAATAAATCACACAAAGAAGCAGGGAAAATCCACATCACACCCCAACAATTGGTAAGGTTGTACCAAATAGACCAAGCAAAAGGGCATAAGACAAATAAGTGATTAACATATTCCACTTCCAAATTACATATGGGGCAATTAGAAAAGGAAGCGTCAATTATACCTTTTCAGAGCAGTATGTCCTTAATGTTCAATCTCTGCAAGATTGCTAGCTAAACAATGACTTCAACTTTTAGGGGAGCTAGACTACACCAAACTGCACACAACACAAGGGCCAATAGGGGTCTTGAACCAGTAATGACAATATTGGACACTGATTTAACTGAATAAATCCCCTTATTATCATGTACCCAAATAAGCTTATCATTGCAGTTAGGGGCATAGATTAGACTATTAAGCAAATCAAGGACGAAGTTGTGTTGGTCAAGCTCTCAAGTCCTCAACTGACGAGACTATCTTAGATTCCAAACCCAATTAGCACCATCTCAGAAACCCAAGTCCTTAACCAAGGAAGATTGATCCAAAAAAATATTAAATAGATAAGGAAATCTATTTTTTAATGGCACTTCAATGACCCATAAGTCTTCCCAAAATCTGATGCGATTTCCATTACCCAACAAGAATTTAATCCTATCACAAAAAGGCCTTTCAAACATTGTTAACCAAATTTATTTCCAAATATGAGAGAACTGAGAATAAGGCAGCAGAGAATAGGGAAACATACCGGATTACATCTCATATTTTTCAGTAATAGCCTTTTTCCAAAGTGCCTACTCCCCATTATGATTCATTAATCTCCACAGCCACTTGAATAGGAGCGCCTTATTTTTTTAAAGCAAGCAGCCAACACCCAACCCACCCATAAATTTAGGCAATTGAATGAAATCCCATTGAATACCACACATTTTCTTTTTCTCCTCGGAGCTGCCCCAAAAGAAATTTTGAAAAAGTGCATTAATCTTTTTACCTACATATTTCAAAAGCTTAAATAAGGATGAATGATAGAGTGGCAAACTATTGGGGCACGATTTAATTAGATTTAATCTCCACTAAAAGATAGGAACTTAGATTTCTTGGAAGCAAGTGTTCCTTTAATCTTAGTTATGATTGGCTCCTATACCGATTTCTTCCTTAGATTAATTCCAACTGGTAAACCAAGGTAAGTAATAAGGAGAGAGACAGCTTTGCACTAAAGAATAGAAGTGGTGATAGCAATCCAATCTTGGTCAACATTAATGCCAACAAGTGCGCTCTTATTGAAGTTGACTTTAAGCCTGAGATAAGAGCAAAACAATGCAAGATTCTTCTCATATTTTGGAGTTCCTGCATCTAAGATTTATAAAAAAGTAGTGTATTATTTGCAAATTGAAGTAATGAAATAGCATCACCACTTGTAGAAGGGGGAATCCTAGAGATGTATCATAACTCAACAACCAATTGAACCATAACCAGTAAGCCCTTAGCTGCAATGATGAACAGGAAGGGGGATAGAGGATACCCTTGCCTCAGTCCATGTGATAGTTATATTTCTTAGGTTGGAGAGCCATTAATAAGAAAAGACACACAAGCTAAAAAAAGACAACTACTTATCCATTTTCACCATTTACTGCCAAAGTTCATCTAGGTGAGAACCGAATCAAGATAATTCTAATTAAGCAAGTCAAAAGCTTTATGAAAATCTAAATTAAATAGAATACCACCTCTTCTTAATTTTTCAAGTGAATGAATGACTTCGTTTGCAACAAGAACACTATCTAGAATTTTTTGCCATATAAGAAAGCGCTTTGCTGATGGTCAATTACCTTTGCAATGATAGATTTGAGCCTGTTGGCAAGCAATTTAGAAATAATTTTATATAGGCTGGCAATAAGACTAATGGGTCAGAAATCTGAAACAGTAGATTGATCATCTACTTTGGGAATCAATGCAACAAAAGATAAAGCTACACCATTTAGGACCACTCCAGTATCATAAAACTTATTGACAAATGCTAAAATGTCAAAGCACATAATTTCCCATGCCGATTTGAAGAAGTTAAAGTTAAATCCATCGGGTCCGAGTGCTTTACCACCATTACAAGACCAAATGGCAGCTTTGATTTCGTCCAAAGTAAAAGGAATTTCAAGTTCCTCTGCGTATAAACAAGTAGTTTTGAGTGATTTATTAAAAATGAGATAAGGTCTCATAAACTACTCCTCAGTAAAAACCTCCCCGTAATGATCCAATACAGCCTGCCTTATGTCTTTAAGATCAGTCACCTTACCTATATCTGTGGACAAACAACCAATAAAATTGCATCCAGCTTTATTAGAAGCCACAAGATGGAAGTATTTTGTGTTGCAATCACCCAATTTACACTATAGCCCATGGGATTTTGCCTCCATAAACATTCTTTTTATTTTTCACGAGCCCAAAGTTGATGCCAAACTACACCCCGCCTTCTATTAAGATTAGACTTCAAGACAATCATTCAGGTTGATGGATTCCAATTCTATGTCAATTTTATCAAGGTCATCTTCTAAGTAAGAAATAGCAGCATCTAAGTCCCCAAACTCAACTCGATTCCATAACTTCAGAGAGCCTTTCAAAAGCTTTGGTTTTTTAACAATTGTATCTCCATTGGAAGGAACACTATAAGCCACTGTCGGACCTTGTTTAGAAAATAAAGAGGCTGCAGCCAGTAATCCAGAAATTTGAAGGGCCTAGGTTGCCAATTGAGATCAAACATTGAGAGCATAGTGATTAGAAAGCCCCTTATGCAAACACCATTGCTTAGTGTCTGAAAGAGAAGAGCCCCAGTCAGCATTGATAAGCATCCTATCAATTCTACTCATTGAGGAAGAGTTGCTCCAAGTAAACTTCTTGTTAATCAAGGGTAAGTCAATAAGCTAAGAATTACATATAAAAGCCTATAAGCCCTTTGAAGGTTGAAGTGAGGATTGAAATCTCCTACAATAAGACACAAAATAGAATAGTGCATTAAAAAATTCTCAAGCTCACCCCAAAGAGTGTTCTGTTCACAAATAGAGTTATGAGCATAAACGTTAATAATGACACATATCACCTTTTTTTTAATGAGTGTACCCTCATTTGCAATTCAGCGAGAATTTTTATGCACACCTGAAGCAGTAAAAAAGGCAGGATTCCAAGAAAATAGCAAACCACTTGAAGATACAGATGTAGGACAAAACTCAAAATTAGCATCATAAATTTGTTTTATAACTCTAGCATCAAAAGAAGCCATTTTAGTCTCTTGCAATAAAATTAACCCAGTTGATTTTTTCTTTACAATTATGGCTATAGCTTTCCTCTTAGCACCACTACAAAGACCACAAACATTCCAAGAGATAATAACCATAATAAATTAAAATCATAATCGAAGAAGAGAACGACAAGGATACTAAATATTTTTTCCAGCATTCATCGATTCCCACTAAAGTTTGTCAGCTTCATTAAACTCATCAAGCTTTAAGAGGACTGAATTTTTATTACCATTGATGAACATCCGTAATTTTCCCCCCCAACTCTAAAGCAAAAGAAGCCTCACTATTAGGCTTTATACAACTTGATTGAAACTAGAGTTGAAGAGGCTTATTCTGATTAAAGATCTCACCATCTGAAATAGAGCCACCGGCGATATGTGAATCCGATAAGAGAGTCTTACTTAGAACGAAAACATTAAGCTGCTGCTTTTTCCTTTTCATTCCTTTCTGAGATATATTGGCAATAACATGACTAGTAAGAAGCGATTTAGGATGGTGAATGGTTTTAAGTGATGATCTTCTTCTTATTCTTTCGTAGAGGAACCGAGAGGTTAGCTTTTAAAGTAAGGGGAGAAGAAAAAGAACCAGAAACAGGAACAGGTAATGGCAATATCGGCAAAGATGGTACTAAAAGCAAGTTATTATAGGCTAATGAAGGAATGGATAAAATAAGATTAGGGGAGAGGCCATTTAAGTTAGAACCATTAGGCTTATTAGGGCCATCTAAAGAAGGCAATAAACAATGGTTCACACCATATGGGCTGGAGCTCCCAATGTTATCCAGCTATTGAATATTGTGCTTGTGGGAAAACTTATCATCCAATATTTTCTCAGCAACCGCCTTAAAGAGCACATGGGGACAGGATCTTTTATTGCCAGCAAGTATGTCAGGCGACACATGTAGGTGAGAATTCAATTCGTCCATGCACGTTTGGTTACTCATTTCTTTAGAGACTCTATAGCTGTCTACCTGGTTCAGGGAAGAGCATCTCAGCTGATCAAATTGGTTTTTTGAAGTGAGCCACTGATTGAGATTTAATTCTCAATAAAAGTAGAATCTAAATCAGGTTATCACTGATAGAAGGATGAGAATGTGCATGGTGTTGAACATAAGGGACCTTCATGAAACCAAAGTTTTTAGAGAACGGTTCCTTAACTATTCTGACAAGATAATGTATTTCATTAATTTTCATATTAACAAAGCCTAAAATGACATCAAGCATAGAAGTACTGATCAAAACTCTACCAGCAACAAAGCATCTTTTTAGATTAGTTGCCTCATCCATTTTAAGGAAGGATCCCATAAACTTGTAATACCAAAGAAAACCTTCTTACACCAAGCAAACAGAGGAATACCTTCATATCGAAGCCAAGTGAACCTTTTCCTACATATCATTGAGGAATTCCAAAACTTTACCGCCTTAGTCCATGATGAGAGCCAAGCATTATTACTTGAAACCCATTCTTCCAACTCAAATGAGGAATCAAATGTGAATAAGAATAAGTTATCACCCATGTGTCTATATAAACACTTATGAATCTTATCTTCTTCCATCATCATAAGCACCGAATCTAACATAAATGGGGATTTAGAATAACATACCATATTAACATCAATGGTAGCCTAGAGATAGGATCATTTATCTTTAAAGGCAGGGTTAAAACATTTCTTTAAAGCAGCAACTTCGCATCTTGGTAAGGAAGTTTCTTCTTTATAAGTGGGTTAGCATGCCTAGCAAAATCTACAGCAATTCTATACTTCTCAATCCATACTCCATTCAATAGTGCAATAACATTTTCAATGTTGTTATCCTCAATAACAGTGAAGAAGCTCAATCTCTTGCCAGACTTACCAAGTCAATTAGAGATGAAAGCTATTTGAATAGAACAATATCGAGCGAAAATTCTTTTCAAACCTTAAGTTGGCTAAGTAGGGGATAGGTTATTAATGAAAATGTTGATAAACAAGGGTGATTTGGTTTGAATATGGGATTTGAGATGGTTATTAGGGTTCCAGCTAATATGTAGGGGTGGGTTTTAGTGTTTAGGGAGGGGAGAGGATGTGGTTCTCTCAAGTCTTTTAAGAGAATATGTAACCTAATTGTCTCCATCGCTATGCCATTGCCCACCGCCAGGTGTTATTGTCAGGCTACCCTAGTGCCTCTAATGGATTAACTGAGCCATAATGACATGTTCGCACCCATCTATGTTGTGCCGGACAAAAAACACCATACTCAGCAATACTGTTTCCATTAACTCCAATAAAGGAGGATTCATTGCTATTAAAATTAATAAGCAATTATATGCACAACATATCACACGATATCAATACACCCTCATTGCATGCATTGTCTTATCAAAAGGTAAGATGCCATGGAAACTTGCTGACCTGAAAAAGAAACTTTTATCAATTTGGGGTATTCTTCTAGTTGGAAATTTATTTCTCTTGGAAGGGGGTTTTATTATATTATCCTAAATTCTGCCACTAAAAATAATTCTGTATGAGGTAAAGGCTCTATTGTTTTAAAACTAAGGATTCTTTAGCTTCAACACTAACTCTATACTTTGATCCTTCAGCTTAAAAATTATCAACACACAAAACTGGGTCCATTTTTATAAACTTCCTTAAGAATATTGGCATTCACTAATCTTGGCTTCCATTGCACGTGGAATTGGCGTTCCCTTGAAAATTGATCATACAACTTTGAATGGAGAATTCAGTCATTATGCTAGGGTTTTGATTGATGTGGATATGTCTTTAAACATATCTAAAAATCTTCTTATTAAAAGAGTTGGCAAAAGTTTCTTCATCAACGTTGTTTATCAAAACTTGCCTTCCTTTTGCACTATTTGCTTTAATATTGGTCACCTCCCACAAGATTGTAAATAAAACATATTTATTCCTTCCAAACCCAAAACCAACAAGGTTAACGGTCGTATTAAGGTTTAGAAACTAAAAGTTCAGAAAAATGAGATTCCAGTAAGAAATACTTTTGATAATTTGCAAGCTAATTTGTGTAATATCATAAGTGAGCTTGTGGATGATAGGTCTTCTCCAATAGATGTTATGAAAAATACTACAACTCAAGATATTTATGATGCTAACCCTTCCAAGGATGCCACTGCTCTTACTCTTGATGCACATTATGTTGGTATTTCAAAGACTATTGCTCTTATTACCAATTCACCTTCCATTGGTGTTTTGGTACCTACTGATTCTTCAACATATGAGAATGTTAATAATGGTAGTGACAAGATTAAAGAAAATCAAAATACAGAAATAGATCTTATTAATGAACTCAATAATATAAGTTTGTTGATCCCTTAACAGCTTCAAAAATAGGTACACTCTAGGCAAATAAGATTGATTATGAGGAAGAACCTTAGTCAACGGTGGAAAGAAAGAAAAAATCTTCAAAGCCAGAAAAATATAAAGTTATTCTTTCTAAAAGAATAGCTAAGAAGCTTCAAAAGCTGAATTTATAAAGATTTTTTACTGGAATTCCAGAGGCATGGGTATTTCAAATACTCAACATATTTTCCATTCTTTTTATTATTAATATGCTCTAGATTATATTTTTTTAGTGGTACCAATGGTAGATTTTAATTCTATTTCTCACTCTTATTAGGATAGTTTAGGTCTTATTTTGCATGCCTTTAATCCTCTCCTTTTTACCATCTATTTGGGTTTCGAGAAAATAAGGTTTGATGGCTCCTTCCTCTTTATTTACTCATGAGCAACATATCACTTTAGAGTTTTCTTTTGCTAACTATATGCAAAGAATATCTTTTATTTATGGTAGTACTTGGAATAATAAAAGAATGCATTTTTTTTCTTATCTTTATAATCTCTCTTCTAATACTCATTGAATTGGTGTGTCTTGGGAGATTTCAATATTGTTTAAGGAGCACATGAGAAAACTGGAAGAGCTTATGCTTTAGGTCCTTATCGAGATTTTAGAATATGCATGGATGATTGCCTTTTATCTAATATCCCAGCTCAAGGTGCTCGGTTTACTTAGTGCAATGGTAAGCATGGTACTACTTGGGTTAATAGCCGTTTGGATAGAGATTTGGGTAATATGGATTTTTTCAATTTTTGGTTTAATATTTCATGTTTAGTTCTTTCTCACCACCACGTGGATCACTCCCCTTTGTTACTTCATTGTGGTTTTTCTAATGTGATAGTCCCTAGATTTTGTTTTCAAGCTATGTAGGTGACTTACCCTACCTTGAGGGATTTCATTGCTCATAATTGGTCTTTTCCCATTGATCCTAATAATCCTATGTAGTTTTTGGGACTTAAATTTAAGAGACTTCATTCTGCCCTTCGAGTTTGGAATTACAGAGTTTTCGGTCATCTTAACATGAACATAAGCCAAGCTAATGCTTCTTTGCAAGTTGTTCAACATGAAATTTCTATTCAAAGGTTTTTTTAAGATCTTCATAAACAAGAAATGCAATTGTATGAGGAGCTTGATTTGTATCTTAAACAACAAAAGATTTTCTTTAAAGAGAGGAGTATAGTGAAATGGCTTGCTATAAGTGACAGAAATTCCTCCATTCATCAGAATTTTGCAAAGAAAAAGTCAAATCATGGCATCCATCAACTTAAAATTAATGGTCAAATTTCAAATGACAAAGCAGCTACTGAACATCATATCATTAGTTTTTACTAATCTCTTTTTCAGGCAGCCCATTTGGTTTCATATAAGCCTCATCTGATTCAAACTATTGTACCTTCTTTGGTTACATACAAAGATAATTTGCTTCTTTCTAAGTGCCTTACTTTAACGGAGATAAAAATACAGTGTTTCAAATGGATGCTTATAGTGCTCCAGGACTTGACAGATTTATAAGTATTTTTTATAAATCTTACTAGGATATTATTGTTAATGAAGTTTGCTCAATGCTCTGAAGTTTCTTTAATTCTGGAATGGTTACTTCAAGTATTAATTTTAGCTATATGATTCTTATTCCTAAGGTTTCAAATGTTATAGTTATGGAACAATTCAGACCCATTGTGCTAAGTAATTTTAGCATTAAAATTATTTCAATAATTTTAACATTAAAATTAGCTGACTGCTTAGCCTCTATTGCTTCAAAAATTATCTCTTATAATCAGTTTAGGTTCATAAAAAAAACTAAAACATAGCTTACTGTATTTTTGGTGCTTCTAAGGGTTGAAAACCTGCTTAATAAGGTTTATTTTAATGGTAACATGGCCATGAAAATAGATATTTGCAAGGCTTTTGACATCATGGACTGGAACTTTTCACTGGATGTTCTGGATGCTTTTGGTTTTTCTTTGTAGTTTAAAGAATGGGTTTTATCTCTTTTCTCTTCTTCGCGGTTATTTATTTTGATTAATGGTAAAGTGCATGGCTTTTTTCCTTGCTCTCGTGGTGTTCATCATGGAGATCCCCTCTCTCCTTTCTTGCTTTGCCTTTCCAAAGATTTTCTAAGTCATTTTATTTCTATGAAAGATAGACTTGCTAATTTTCTACCTATGCTTCATACAAGGGATTCTTATTTCCCTACTCATTTCCTATATATGGATGACATTCTTCTATTTGGGAAAGCTTCTTTAAAGAATCTTCGGGCTATTAATGCAGTGTTTGAGACATATGGTTAGCTTTTAAGTAAAAAGGTTAATTAGGCTAAATCTGAAATTTTTATGGTACTACTATTTCTGATAAAAGAGAGTTACAAAAATGCATTATGTTATAGGTATGAAAAGGGGTGTTTTACCTTTCACATACTTGGGTGCCCTTCTTTTTTCTAGAGCTCTTAAAGGCAACCTTGAATTTGTAATAAATTCTCCAAATGGAAGGGTAGTTCTCTGTCTATGGCTAGTAGGCTTACACTCATCAAATCAGTAATAGCCAGCTCCCTCTTGCATTCGTTTGCAATTCATAAGTGGCCCATGTGTAAACGGTAGGGTTTAATACGCGCCTAAGATCTTAGCAACCGCAATACTATTTGAGCTCAGGACTCTAGAGAACACACTAACTAATGTCATACATACATAGCGCGGAGATAAAGAGTCGCCACCCAGGGTAATAACTGGGACAAATAAAAAAAATGGTAGTACTCGATTCCCTAAAAGAAAGTCAGCACCACACCAGGAGATTCTAGGTACGGAATACTAACTTCTTTTAGTCTTATGTTCATTTAGAATTACTTTATAAATTACTATCTTATCCTCTATTTACATGCAATTTCATATAAACCCTAAAAAAAGCAATCAACTCCAGGCAAACTAGTCATTAAATATACAAGTAAACAATGCATTCATCATAATCCCTAGGTTAGTATACTCTACATTGATTTTAATTAAATGAGCTAAATTTACATATTTTTATTTATAAGTAAGCCTAAAGACTACTAGGCCTAAATCTACAAATTATGAAGTATTGAAATTAGTGAGCCTAATTCTACATATTTTAATTCCAAAATTATCTTAAATCGATAAATTATGAAAGAGGCTTAAATTAAATAGGCTAAGTCTAAATTAATTAAATTAAGTTAGATGGGCCTAAGTCTCCTCTACCCTAAATCTAATTAATTATGGGTCTAGAGATACATTTCAATTAATTAAACCTAAAAAAACCTAAATTTAAATGGGTTAAAGTCTAATGTGGGCCTAGGGCCCAAAATACATAAATATAAACAAACAAGCCCAAAAACAATAATAAAAACAAATAAAAAATCAAACAATTAATTTAACTTTTTTTAAAGACCCTAATTTAATTAAAGTGACCATAAACAATAAAATAAAATAATCAATCAAGCAAACTAATTTTACCAACTTAAATCTTGTTCAAATTTAATTAAACAACCTAATGATTTTTATAGCTATTAATTTTAATTAATTACCTAATTAAATCCCTAATTTTACTAACCAATTACTTAAAATAAAACACATAAGCACACCCACCAAATTTCATTATTCCCACTATTAGGGCTATTACAATGAACTATTGAGAATAATAAAGAAAATGAATTAATACAATCCCAAAAATAAATAAAAATAAGACAATTAAATAAAAAAAACCTATAAACTACGTTTAGCTACAAGGTTCCATCCATGACATTCCATGGACCTCTTATGGATTTGATTCTTCAAGTATGATTATCATGTAATCCCCTTCATAATCATCATCACAAAAGGGTAAAACAATGATTAGTGAATAAAATTATAATAAAAAATTAAGTAAAATTGAAATTCAATAAAATCAAAATCATAATAAAAGAAGAAAAATAAAAGAAAGTGGGGAGAACATAATACTTATGGATGCTTGTGGTTGGCTCCTTAAACTAGTAAAATCATCGTTTATTTGTTGAATAGATGTTCAAAAACTTGTTATTTTTCCTTCAAAAACCCTCTTGCTCCTTGCTTCCAAGATAAAATCACCAAGAATATTTTTGTAAGTGCAGAAGAGAAAAGAATTCCAAAAAGAGAGAGATCCTAAGAATTAAGAGTTGAGTTCTCCATCTTTTTTTCCCTCCTCCTTTTTTCTTTTTTCTTTCCTTGTTCCAAGAGCCTAAGCTCTCTTTTATAGAGAGAAAAACAAAAAAAAACCTAAGTTATACATACAAAGAGTTCTAATTTCATAAGGACTTTATTTCCTGAAGAATTTGATAAATCCCAAAAATAAATTAAAAATAATTTTTTAACCAATCAAAACTCAGGAAAAATATTTGCATTTTCTATAAAAATACAAAAAAAATATAACGAAATTGCCTAATTTTGATCGGAATTGTGTAATTCCAACCAGAATTATGTAATTCCGATTTCTTTTTTTAAAATTTTAATTACAAAAAAACCCCTGAAAGAAATTAAATTTTTCTATTAGGTCTTAAAAGGTATTACAATTAAGTCCTTAAAAATAATAAAACTCTGTTTGAAGACGTATTCAAACTTTTGAGATTTCAAACTTCAAGTTTTAAAGATCTATTTATAACATTTTCATCATTGGAGTCCTTTGTCACGTCCATATCTTATTATCCCGAAATTGGGTGTTTACAGTTGCCCCCCTTTGTCATTGTTTGATTGACAAATTGTGGCAAAGCAAATAAACACACAATTTCTTAAGAACAGAAGTTTGGGTACGTTCCTATACTCTTTGAGGTTTATACTTATAAGTGATCATCAATTCACAATAAATGCTTATGTTACTGTATAATATTAGGCACAAACTTGAAAGATTTAAGGAAACATTACACTCGGACGTATAGCGTTGGTTTAGATGGATACATCACACTCGATCATATGATGTTAACTATACTTACTCGTATAGTCCGGATTAGAGGGGTGCATTGTACTCGGTTGTACAATGTCGACTACACTCGGTCATATAGTCTGATTTGAAAGGATACATCATACTTGGTCATATGATATTAACTACACTCAGTCGTATAATCTGATTTGAAAGGATACATTGTACTTAGTTATACAATGTCGACTACACTTGTTCATATAGTCTAATTTGAAGCGACACATTGCACTCGGTTGTACAATATTAACTATACTCGGTCGTGTAGTCTGAATTAATTAGGCACATTTCACTCGGTCGTACAATGTCGACTACACTTAGTCGTATAGTCTAATTTGAAAGGATACATTGCACTCGATCATACAATGCCAACTATACTCGGTTGTATAGTCTGGATTAGAATGACACATTGCACTCAGTCATACAATGTCGACTATACTCAGTCGTGTAGTGTGATTTGAAAGGATACATTGCACTCGGTCGTACAATGTCAACTACACTTGGTCGTATAGTCTAATTTGAAATGACTCATTGAACTCGGTCGTACAATGTCAACTACACTCGGTCGTATAGTCTGATTTGAAGCAACACATTACACTCGGTCATACAATGTCAACTACACTCAATCGTATAGTCTGATTTGATTTCGCACATTGCACTTGGTCATACAATGTTGACTATACTCGATCATATAGTCTAGATTGGAATGACACATTGCACTCAATCTTACAAGTTTGACTTTTGTCATTCCTTAATGTAGGCTTTATGCTATTGCAATCTATAATTTCTAGCAAGTTTTGAACAGTTACAACCCTTTCGTCATCTATCTTTGATTTTGCGGCATGTAACTGCTCAAGGCTTTCGATCAGCTACAAACTCTTCCTTTCTCACTGATGATTTCAATCAAGGACAACCCGTTCGTTGCTCGCTCTTGACACTGCAATCCATAATTGCTGACAATTTAAATTAGCTGTAACCCTTTCATTGCTAGCCCTTGATGCTACAGTCCATAACTTTTCATAGTTTAGCTGTAACCCTTTCATTGCTTGCCTTTAATAATGCTACAGTCCATAACTACTCGCGATTAGCTCCAACCCTGCCATTACACATTGATGATGCTGCAATCCATAATTGCTCACGATTATAATGATATAGTCCATAACTGCTTGCGATTAGCTGCAATCCTTTCATTACTCGCTTTTGATGCTACAATCTATAATTGCTTGCTATTATAATGCTATAGTCCATAATTTCTCGCAATTAGCTACAATCCTTTCATTGCTCACCTTTGATGCTGCAATCCATAATTGCTTATGATTAGCTGCAACCCTTTCGTTGCCCACTGATGATGTTGCTGTCACGACCCAAAACAGGGGCCATGACCGGCGCTAGGGAATGGGAATTCTTTCGAATCCGGAACCCGTAGCAAGCCTAAAAATAAAATAAACATGCAATAGTAATAACAATATATAATGCAGCGAAAATAAAAATCATAAATATCACAATAACATTTTCACCAACTAGATTTAAATCAAATCTCATCTCATATATATAAATCTTTAAATACAAATCCAGTTCAAATAATACAATACAACATCTCTTTAAATATTTAATGACTACTGCAGTGTCTAGATAAAATAAATCCAAGACTCAGAGAAGCAGTTTACATAAAGAAGTCGGGACGGAAAAAATCCGGCGTATCGGCCTGTTACTGAGGTCTGAAGATGTTGACTCTCCTGAAAAATAGTCAACGGAGGGGAGTCAGACCTCACTGAGTGAATTACTATAATATATATACATGCATACTAAATGACAATGCATGCAATCAACAGTATATAAATATAATATGTAAATATATACATGCAAATTCACACAGATGCAGAAAAATCATTTTTATATATTTTTATTGAAAATCACGGTTTATGAAGGATCAAATAGAACCCTATGATATCGAAAACCTCAGACAGTGTTAGACACACTCTAGCCATACAGGCTAACTTAATCCAAATATATCCACTTAATCCATTTGGACAGTAGACTAGCCCCGAGACACTAAGTCAACCGAGCTCCAGCAGTTTGACTGCCAGTGTGATTGGCCCCGAGACACTTGGTCAACCGAGCTCCAACAATCACACCTCCAAACCATATCTCACACATCAAATTATCAATTTCAATCAATATCCACAAATGGTTAGTAATATAGCCTAAATGCTATAGGCGTACCGGTACGAACTCGGTCCTAGTGCTGCCCACTAGGTAGCACGTTTTATCGATATCCTTCATTAATAAATATAAAACATTCATTCACAAATAAATGATGCATGAATTTAAATGAAATAACAATATAAACCATATATATACCGGAAATATACCAAAAGTAAACCAGGTATATTTCGAGTATATATACATCAAATAAATCCAGTCAAATTACAAAATAAACTAAAGATACATTTAAAAACATTTTAAACACAGTTCAATAATAAAACATGCATATAATTTAATATATACCAAAAATTAACCAAAAATATACTTAAATACAAATCACATTATTTATGCATTTTTAATCAAAATAACACGTATATTTCTAAATCATGCATCCTAAAGCATATATATATAGTATAGTAACTCACCCTAGTGCGCTCCACGAGACGAGTCCGACGGGCCTGGACCACTAGCCCTCGGTCTCGGCCCAACTAAACAAATAATAAATAACCGACATTAGAATAAACCTAATAGAAAATCCTAGAATTCAATCTAGAGTATTAAACACAGAATCGGAATTAGGGATCGACCGGATATCACGTTTTACGAGAATTCTATCAAAAATTCGGCAGAACCTCCCCTGTAAAATGGACATCTCTCTACTCAAAAGAGTAGAGCCGACCCTGTAAGGAAATACACTTCGAAAAACTACACAGAGCACAATCAAAATCCCACGGTCGGACTACAGTCCACCGACCGGGAGTTCACAAACACAAAACAATTCCAGAAATACCAAAAATATCCTTAAATAATAGAAATTCATTTTATACGTTGAAATTACATAATTAACCTTAAAACACTGTAAAAACCGATAAAAACTCATTTTATTAGAAAAACCGTATATTATATATATAATTGAAAATAATTCACGAAAAATAGTTTTAATTAGTTAAAAATACCAAATAATTTGTAGAAATCATTTTTATACCTTAAATAATTATTAAAACCAATTAAATTACATTTTTAGCCAATTTCGAATAAAATTACCAAAATACCCCTATATATAAATATACTAAAATTACTTCAAAAATTCACCAAAAATAGTATAATTATCCAAAATTAATTTTCTCAACATATTTATTAATAATATTAATAATTAAACTCAATTGACCAATTAATTTCAATTAAAAACACAATTAACCTAATTTTCCAAAATTACATAAACTTCAATAATTCAAAATAAATACATAAAAATTCCAAATAAATTCCTATAATTAATTTCAACACCTAATTTAACCATAAAACATAATTTCATAATTTAAATAATTAATTTCCGAAAATTAGAAAATAATATTAAAATATTCAAAAATACCCAAAAATCCAAAAAATCTCTAAAAATTCCACAAAAATTCATACATATAGATTAAGCTACTAGGATCAAAATTTGTAAAGGGAGTTTTCATGAATCAAACAATTAGAAGCTCAAAAATATCAAAAACCCTAATATGGTCGAAATTGAAAATTTCAAAACCTAAGCAAATCTATACCATTTAAGCTCAAACCAAAGCTAGAATCACACTCATCGGAGCTCAAGGAGAAGAAAGAGATTGGCGGTGTCGGAAATGGTGGCCGAAATCGTCGTGATCGACCGTGGAAGGAAATTCGGCTTCTCCGGCCAAAATCCACTTCCAGACGCCGGAAACAGCTACTACAGGCGGCGGAAGAGGCTGAGGAAGGAGGTGGCACGCCGGACGGCACACCAACGGTGAGAAAACGACGTGACAGGCGTCCGGACGGCGAAGGAAACGGTCGGGGAAGAAGGAGATAGTCGGGGGGGCAAAATGGTAATTTTCCAAAAGTTTATTCTTTTGACTTATAATATGTATATATATATACTTTATACTATATAATAAAATAATATTAAATTACACACATTAAATATACACCACACACATAAAATTTAATATTTTAAAATATAATAATAAATAAAAATAATTAAATAACAATAAATTAATAAACAAATAATAAAATATTAGGGTAATATTAATTAAACCCTAATTAAATAAATATTTACACACATTGGCTTTATTTAGTATTTTAAAAATACGTATGAGTTCATGCAAATCCGAAAATATATTTAAAATAATTAATAATAAATTATTTACGTGAAAATTTCCCCGAAAATGCAAGTCCCGGGAAAATTTTACGTAAAGTACTGTAAATAGTATACAATAATTAAAATAGGTTTTAAATACATATCAATTCATGAAAATATCGTAATATATATACAAAAATTATTAACACTGCATATCCCAGTACAATGTAAAAATATTTAAAAACACGGGATATTACAGTTGCAATCCATAATTGCTCACGATTAGTTGCAACCCTTTTGTTGCTCACTGATGATGTTGTAATCCATAATTGCTTGCAATTAGTTGTAACCCTTACATTGCTCACCTTTGATGCTGTAATCCATAATTGATCACGATTAGCTGCAACCCTTACATTGCTCGCTTATGATGTTATAATCCATAATTACTCACGATTGGCTGTAACCCTTCCATTACTCACTGATGATGCTACAATCCATAATTGTTCATGATTAGCTAAAACCCTTTCGTTGCTCATTGGTGATGCTACAATCCATAATTGCTTGCAATTAGCTACAACCCTTACATTGCTCGCTTATAATGTTGTAATCCATAATTGCTCATGATTAGTTGTAACCCTTTTGTTGGTCACTAATGATGTTGCAGTCCATAACTGCTTACAATTAGCTACAAACCTTTCATTGCTCACTGATGATGCTGCAGTCCATAACTCCTCGCGATTAGCTGTAACCCTTTTGTTACTCACTGATGATACTATAATCCATAATTAATCACGATTAGCTGCAACCCTTTCATTGCTCACCGATGATGTTGCAATCTATAATTGCTCGTATTTAGCTACAACCCTTTCATTTCTTGCCTTTGATGATGCAATCCATAATTGCTTACGATTAGCTGCAACCCTTACATTGCTCGCTTATGATGATGCAATACATAATTGCTCGCGATTAGTTGCAACCCTTTCATTGCTCACCTTTGATAATGCTACAGTCCATAATTGCTCACTAATTTTAATTAACTGAAACCCTTTCATTACTCGCCTTTGATGTTACAGTCCATAACTGCTCATAATTTTTATCATTGGTTGTTTGAGTCGAATGATTTGAATTCTTTGTGCTAATTGATTAGAATTTTTACTGACTGACTTGGAATTTTACTATGTTAATTGATTAGAATTTCTCTGCTAACTGACTTTCAATTTTATTATGTTTATTGACTATACAAGTTGGATGCACTTCCTTCTAGATTTGCAATTCCTACAAACTTGTTGAAGTTAGCTTCCAATCATGATGAATGTACAAAAGTACATTATAATATTAAAATTTATAAGAAAATTCATCACTTTTTCAAGAGATAGCATGCACTCAATGAATCTTACTATTTTTTATTTTCATGACTATCATTTATTTGCCATTTGCAGAGGTCAGAGGCATTGTTAACCATCTTATATTGAGAGCATGTCTTTTACCAAGTGAAGAGCTTACTTCTACACCTAATTTTAGGGAGAATTTTCTAAATAAAACTTACAAAAATCAAGCATAAACATATCGAATTCTAAGTATCAAAATCATTTTTGAGTTATTTTTGTGCTTTCCTTCCTTATTTGAGTATTCCTTCGCCTTTCTCATATTACTCAGCGTGGATACCATTGGAAAGTTCCTTTGGATACTCATACTCTTATAGAGCATTAGCATAAATATAGCAGTTTTGGCATGGTCCTCTTTTAGTATTCCCCCGTCTTTCTTGTATTACTCGGCGTGGATACTGCTAGAGGTTTCATGTTGATACTCTTACTCATTTCTAAGCATTAGAGTAAATTATGATTGCTCTTATTTTGATTCTCCTCTTAGTATTCCCCCGCCTTTCTCATATTACTCAGCGTGGATACCGTCAAGGGATTTTGTACTCGTACTCATTTTTTAGCATTTGAGTCAATTATATGCACATTTATCATTCGAAAGACTGAAATGATTCTTTGAAATTCAAGCAATTTATGCTTCATGTCCACATATTTTGATTTTGCATATTCTTCCCCTCATTTAGGTGCAAAGCAAGCATTAGATTAATTAGAATTTATAAGTTCTCAACACAAAACTATTAATTGCTCCTCTGAATTCTGCGAGGCTAAAAAAGAGTCATTATGACCAAAGGTCATAAGATAGGATCTTCGCACATAATCTCACGAAGTGGATGAATTTATTTTCAATTTATGAATTTTATGATTGAGATGGTACTTTATTACTAAATTTAATGAAATAGAGTTCTGTTACTTCCCTTTATTATGTTGGTGAATGTTTGGCATTTACTATCTTGCCCATTCCTATTGATGTATTGGTTCCTTTCCCTTTCTTTATTCTCTTTTATTTTTCCCTGCATAAAATACCATAAGTTAGTATGGTCTATTTACAAGTGAAGAGATTTTGTCAAAATGCAATGTTATTCTTTTCCATTCTTCCCTTTTGATTATGGTGATGATGTCTCTGATCATAAGGGTCATGATACTCCACCATTGAAGTTATGGATTTAGGTTGTGTTTGTATTTCTGCCATTCCATTAATGTTATGGTAGAGGGCTTCATTCCTCTTCTTGATATCTTTGGTAAAAAAGGTTCAAGAGTTAGAGATCTTATTTCATGATCAAATAATTTTTCAAAATGCATTCATTTTAAGTTTTGAGTGCATTCTTCCCTTTTATAGGGCTGACGAATGTATTGCTGACATGTTGGACCTTCTCATCACTATATTTCATACCTTACACTGGTCTGACTATTATGGAGAGACATTCCAAATGATGCTCCATATGAGATTATGGAGATGGATGTTGAATCTGAGGAGCTTGTATGTCCCATCCAACCTCTTGAGGTTTCCAGGATGATGCTTTTGCAAGTATCATTGTCGGTGATATTCCTTTACTGGATGAGCCCATTAGGCTCCTAAGGTCTAAATTCCTGTTGAGCATTAGGTTCACCTTGATAGCATTTCCTTTTTCCTTCAAATGCTTCACATGTGCACATTCTGACTACCTTTCTACACTTTTACAATACTAAATTTGAATGTTAGTATCCGAGTATTTGTATAATCTGGACTCAAGGACTTTATTATGCAAAGCAAGTATTTCATAACAAATGTATGCAAGTGTATGCATGTTATGCATGACATGCATGATCCTAATAGGTCTTCTATTTGGAATAGAGCTATGTTCGTAGCTTGGACTATGAGAATGAGGTGCCTTATCAATATCCTATAGGTTTGAGGATTGAATGCCTCGTTGCTAGTACTTTTGATATCAGAGCCTCTGATACAATTTGTTAGACATGTGACCATGCTAGCAAGTGGGTCCATGGCTCAACTTTGGAGCTTGTGATTGACCGATGCATTATTGAACTTTTCTTTTTGCTATTACTTTTACTGTATGATACCCGATGTATTTGTATGCTTCTTTCTGCCCTAAGATCTCTTATACTTTAGTGTTCCATCTTCACTCTTTGAATGCAGACTTACTATTTTGTAATTTTCCCTAAAGTTACATTTTTCCCCTAGTTTCATTATGGATTCATATACACTATTCTAGCAGTCTTTTTCATTTTTATGTGCAAGAGACCTAGTTCATTCGCTGCTGTTGTTGATCCTTTAACTTACTAACCCTGTTAGTTGCAATCGCATGCATTAAAGATGCAGAGAAATGGGCAAACAAATTAAAGAGAGTTCTTAAAGCTAAAATCAACTAGACTTGCTCTTTGCAGAACTCTCAAGTGGAATATAAGGCTTGATGCTAATGCAATGATTGATGATAGTTACAAGGTATGGATTGTAACACAAGTCATTGAGCCACTTGAATTCACTAGGTATAAGGGGACACTAGACTTACAAGCAAAAATAATAAAGGGGCAATAAAAAGAGAACATAACTAGAATAGTGATCTCATATCTCTTATTTAGCTTTCATTATGTATTGTCTTTCCATTCAAATACTTATGCAATCAAACAAAGACGAATATGCAATATTCGAACAAAAATTTCAAATTCAATTTTATTCATTCATTAGCATAAAAATGAGAACATTCATTACATCATATGGTACAACTCCTGTTATTAACCAGTCTTAAAATTTTTCTCCTCTAATTTTTACCTTACTGTTCTTTTTTATTTTTCTCTCTCTTTATTTTTTTCTTTTTTCTTATCTTTCTTTTCATTTTTCCCCAAATTTCCTATTTTCTGAAGTCACATCATATGATATATGAATGTTCTTTGAATTTTCATTTGTGCCCATGCAAAATGAATCTAATTGAATTGAATTTATGTCAAACATGCAAATACTATCAATATCATAGTGCATGGTACCATTATAATGACAATACATAAGTAAGCATGATCAAAATTCATATCATCAATCAGTAAAACAAAATAAGTTATAAAGAAACTAAAATTTTATTCAAAAAAGATAATAAGAAAATTTATTTCCTATTCTATATGTTAAGGATGCTGAGCCTCATAATGGTTGCCCTTCAGGCCGCTGACATAACAATTATTCTTGCATCTTCTTGCCAACTATCTCCATGACTTCATCTTTTTGTACCTCAAATGTGCATTTTTCTTTCTTGTCTAGTAGCTTCTCATCATCAAACTCATCACCCCATCCTGTAGGCACAATCGACTTGAAGGGTATGTCAAAAGAAGGTGGTTTAGTATAAAACACCTTATAATCAAACTTGCTTGAAGGTTGACCCAATAAGTCTTCTGCTCTTTCCACATCTTTAGGGGCATTAGGAGATTTCTCTTTAGTTTTAAGGTGTAGGTCCTTAAAGGAGCTTAGCACTTCTTCCTCATTAACTCCTAAGTTGATCATTAGGGTAGCTAAGGGTGGTACATTTCAATTATTTAGGAAAGGATTATTTTTAGTGTTTGGATTTTTGGGGTCTGTGATCTTTCAAGAGTTTATAAGGTTTTGGATTTAATGTTTGAGGTGGATGCAGTTATCTGTGGAGTGTTAAAGGTTTTGATGGAATTTGCAATGCTTGTTTGGGTTATAGCCTGGTATGTTTGGGTTTGGTGGGTTTGGATTAAGTAAAGGTTGAAGTAAGCCCTTTTGCATTAGACGTTGTAGGACTTTTGACAAAGATTGGTTAAAATTGGAGAACCTTTTTGGTTATTGAAAAGCATGTCCTCCTATAACTCGACTAATATTTCCTTGTTATGTGCCCCCAGTTGGGTAGTTTCTTGCTCTAGTGCTTCTAGCAATCTTTTTTTTCTCATTTTCGATCTCCTCAGCTTGCAACCCATCGTCATAAAGGTCTACAAATGTCTTTGGTTTCATCATCTATAACCTCTCAACCAGGTTGGGTGACACATTTCGGACTATCATCCTAACCTAATCCTATTCAGCCAGCTTATTTTTCATTAATCTTGCATTATTTATGAACCTAGTTGAAAAATCTGAGAATGATTCATTAGGCTTCTACTTGGTCAATTCTAGATCCTTGATGGACACCTCGAGCCAGGTATTGTAGTCATATTGCTTTAGAAAAGCGATACACAGTTCCCTCCAGTCGACTCGGATAGATTTCTCTAACCTATGATACCAATTGACAGTCATACCCTCTAAGGATAGCACAAATAACTTAGTAACCATGGACAAAAGAGCCTTAGTGGTGCTCATAGTAGTTGTGTATTAACTAAGGTGGATCCTCGGATCTCCAATACCATCAAACTTTAACAGCTGTGGCATCTTGAATTTATCAAGAAGTTTATCCTCTTCAAATTGCATCACATCATTAAAGTCAAATGAGTATCCAATACCCTATCCTCTCATCAACTCTTCCATATTGGACATCTTCTGAGTCAGCACTTTCATCTGTTTGAATTCCAGCTCTTGAACTTGCTTAAATGATTCCCTTTTCACCTTCTCAACCATGTAACTCTCAACATCCTCCAATTTCATTTCCATAGTAGGTACATTCCTAGCAGTGTTTAAAGGTTACCCCTAGTAGGTGGATCTTCCACAATAGCAACAAATGGAATTACAGTAACGGGTGCGGGTGTAGCTGCAACTGGTGGCATTAACCCAGCTAAGGCTTGTCTTAGTTCACCTTGTATTATTACTCTCATGTCATCCATCAAAGCTCTCTTAATGTCTTCTAGGGTCCAGTTTCCTTTTTGTTGTTGTTCCATCTCTTCTATTTGAGTTGGTGTAGCTTCTAGATAAAGCAGGTTTATAAGACTCTTTTCCAAACTGCGAAGGATCTCTTTAGCTATTGATTTTGGACCCAGATCAGTTCTTATTAATCTACCACTACTCCATTTCTAAACACAGGAAGACCCGAATGAATCTATGATGGCTGTGAAAGAAAGTGTTAGTATGATGCATGAAATGCATGTATACATGTTTGTATGATGCATGTGCTATGCAACAAGTAACAATCAAGTGTACAATATCCTTCTAACCTTATTTCTCCCACACACGTATTCAATGGCGAGTCTCTTTTCCTAGAATTTTTTGCCTTAGCCTTAATATCAACAAGGGATATCAAGAACCGACACGCATGCCAAATCTCTTAAAGCAGTAAAATATAAAAACAATATTTCTAGGTATAAAAGCATAACCCAATCTTTATTAGTCCTAATGGGCTTCTAAAGTATAGGCTTGGGCCTTTATAGATAAAAATACCTCATGACAACATTCACAAGCAATTTTGGGTAATCCTAAAGGAAATAACTAGGCCATTATATATGGTTAAGTCCGGTGGAAAAGATCAAGGTTCTCTTAGCATCAAGATAATTTTAGCAAAGTGCCCTCCTTTAAGACTTGAGTTACAGGCCAAGGTCAGAGGGGCCCGGCATCCTTTGCAAACTCGAGAAAAGACTACCCCCCCTTTAGGACTTGGGTTACAGACTCTAGTCAGATGAGCTTGGTAATCTCTCTTAAACCGAGTTAAGGCTAAAAGTGATGGTTAGCCAATTTACAATCCCATGAAGCTAGTGGAACCATGGAACCATAAACCAACACCATCGGTTAATAAGGACATGCAGAATGAATGCAAGAATAAAATAACAATTAATAAAATAGTTCTAAAGAATATAAGTAGAGTCAATATCTCTTATCCCCAGTGGAGTCACCACTGTAGACAATGGGATTTAGCGCGCGCCCAAGATCTTAGCAACTGCGACACTGTTTAAGCTTAGAGCTCTACAGAACACACTAACCAGTGTCACAAAGACATGGCATAGAGATTAAGAGTCGCCACCCAGGGTAATAACTAGGAAAAATCGCAAAATGGTGGTACTCGATTCCTTAAAAGAAAGCCAACACCACATTAAGAGATTCTGGGTATGGAATACTAACTCCTTTCAATCTTGTGTTCATTTAGAATTACTTTATAAATTACTATCTTATCCTTTATTTACATGCAATTTCATATAAACCCTAAAAAAAAGCAATCAACTCCAGGCAAACTAGTCATGAAATATACAAGTAAACAATGCATTCATCTCAATCCCTAGGTTAGTCAAATCTACATTGATTTTAATTAAATGAGCTAAATTACATGTTTAATTTATAAGTAAGCCTAAAGACTAATAGGCCTAAATCTACAAATTATGAAATATTTAAATTAGTGAGCCTAATTCTACATGTTTTAATTCTAGAATAATCTTAAATCTACAAATTATGACAGAAACTTAAATTAAATAGGCTAAGTCTAAATTAATTAAATTAAGTTAAGTGGACCTATGTCTAAATTAACTAAGTGGGCCAAAGTCGTCTCTACCCTAAATCTAATTAATTATGGGCCTAGAGATACATTTCAATTAATTAAACCTAAAAAAAATCTAAATTTAAATGGGTTAAAGTCTAATATGGGCCTAAGGCCTAAAATAAATAACATAAACAAACAAGCCCAAAAACAATAAAAAAAAAATCAAAAAAAACAAATAAAAGATCAAACAATTAATTTAACTTTTTCTAAAAACCATAATTTAATTAAAGTGACCACAAACAATAAAATAAAATAATCAATCAAGCAAACTAATTTTACCAATTTAAATCTAATTCAATTTTAATTAAACAATCTAATGATTTCTATAGCCATTCATTTTAATTAATTACCTAATTAAATCCCTAATTTTACTAACCAATTACTTAAAATAAAACACACAAGCACACCCACCAAATTTCATTATTCCTACTATTAGGGCTATTACAATGAACTATTGAGAATAATAAAGAAAAGGAATTAATACAATCCCAAAAATAAATAAAAATAAGACAATTAAATAAAAAAAACCTATAAACTACATTTAGCTACAAGGTTCCATCCATGGCATTCCATGGACCTCTTATGAATTTGATTCTCCAAGTATGATTATCATGCAATCCCCTCTATAATCACCATCACAAAAGGGTAAAACAATGATTAGTGAATAAAATTATAATAAAAAATTAAGTAAAATTGAAATTCAATAAAATCATAATCATAATAAAAGAAGAAAAATAAAAGAAAGTGAGGAGAAGATAATGCCTATGGATGCTTGTGGTTGGCTCCTTATACTAGTAAAATCACTGTTTATTTGTTAAATAGATCTTCAAAAACTTGTTATTTTTCCTCAAAAAAAACCTCTTGCTCCTTGATTCTAAGATAAAATCATCAATAATACTTTTGTAAGTGCAGAAGAGAAAAGAATTCCAAAAAAAGAGAGATCCTAAGAATTGAGAGTTGAATTCTCTGTCTTTTTTTTCCCTCCTCTTTTTTTCTTTTTTCTTTCCTTGTTCCAGGAGCCTAAGCTATCTTTTATAGGGAGAAAAATAAAAAAAAACCCTAAGTTATACGTACTAAGAGTTTTAATTTCACAAGGACTTTATTTCCTGAAGAATTTGATAAATCCCAAAAATAAATTAAAAACAATTTTTTAACCAATCAAAACTTAGAAAAAATATTTTCATTTTCTATAAAAATACAAAAAAATAGAGTAATTCCGACCATAATTACATAATTCCGACCGGAATTGCATAATTCTTACCGAAATTATGTAATTCTGATTTCTTTTTTTTAACTTTTAATTATAAAAAGATCCCTGAAAGAAATTAAAATTTTCAATTAGGTCTTAAAAGGTATTACAATTAAGTCCTTAAAAATAATGAAACTCTCTTTGAAGACATATTCAAACTTTTAAGATTTCAAACTTCAAATTTTGAAGATCTATTTATAACATTTTCATCATTGGAGTCCTTTGTCACGTCCATATTTTATTATCTCGAAATTGGGTGTTTACACCATATCTTTAATTCGTCACTTGGAATGTTGTATGCATAATTTTCTTTGGATAGGTTCTATCACAGAAAGAAAGCTTGTCACTGTTCCTTAGAGAATTTCATGTCCCTCGATGAAGGAAGGTGGACTAGGTATTATGTAATTGCAAGCTCTTAATGATGCAATGCTTAGCAAAATTGCTTTGAGGGTGATTGCCACTTCTGAATTTCTTCTAAATGTTCTTCACTAGCTTTTTCTTACCATTTCGGGTATCCCTAAAAAAACTCAGGTGCAATCTTCCATTTGGAGTTCTATCAAGATTATTTATGTCTCTCTTCACTTTGAAATAGTTCGGCTCATTAATTCTCAAAGTATGCTTAATTTCTGGACTAGTGAGTGGATTGTTCCAACGATTGCTTCTCAACTTGGTTTTTCAGTAAGGGAACAAAGAAACTTGTCAGATCTAGTCTCCAATTTTATAATTAGCAGGACATGGTCTGTTTCTCATATCTCTAATATAGCTGCTGTTGATAATATTAAGGCTATTTCTCTTATTCATGATAGCAAAGATCATTGTGTTGGGACTAAGGTGATAGCTGGTGAGCACTCAATGAAAAATATTTATAATATTCAACCCTACAGTTGCCTGGAGTTTTTAATTTGGAAAGAATTTTCGACCCTATCAAGATCAATGATTTGTTGGCGAGCAATTTTGTCTTGCCTTCCAACTGATGAAAATTTGAATAAAAAAGGTATGGTTATTTCTTTTCGTTGCGTTTTGTATGGCATGTATGAAGAGGACAGCAATCACTTATTTACACACTATTCTTTTGCAACTATTATTTGGAATTCAATTGCTTCTCTTTTTGGTAGAACAATTATGCTATCAGGTTCTTTTATTGGAGCTTGTCTTAGATGCCATGAATCATCATTTTAGCACTTAAATCACAGCTTTATGGATTACAGCCATTGTAAGCATTGTTTGGGTGATATGGAAATTTTGCAATGCTGCTCTCTTTGATAACCAATTTCCAGATGTTCATCAAGCGTTAAGGACTCTTTAGATATTTTTGAAAGAGACTGATTATTTCAAGATAGGCCATATGCACAACTCTTTAACTGATCTTCATATTCCACGCAACTTACAAATTTCAGGTATCCCAGGAAAAGGACCAAAGATTGTTTAGGTTTCTTGGCAACCTCCTCCGCCAAGTTGGATTAAAGTTAACTCTGACGGGTCTGCTTTAGATGCGACGGGTACAGCTGGTTGTGGGGCAACTTTTAGAACCTCACGAGGCCTTTCTAGAGGAGCTTTTGCATTTGGGGTGGGGAATTCTTCTGCTTTCATTGTTGAATTACTTCCAGCCATTAAAGCAATTAAAATTGCTTGGTTTAAAGGATGGCATACTTTGTGGCTAGAATGCGATTCTCAATATATTGTTCACTTATTTCGTACTTCTTCGAAGCATGTTCCATGGGATATAAAGAAGGACTAGCTTCAGTCCTTGCATTATGTTTCTAAAATGAACTTTCGTGTGTCGTATATTTATCGTGAAGGAAACGCCATCGCTGATTTGCTTGCTAGAAAGGGTGTTGTTGCTTCTACTTTCACTTGGTGGGACTCGGCAGCTAAATTTTGTGGTTCAGCTATCTGTCATGATTTTAGTGATAGCGTTGCTTATCACCTCTGTTAAGCTTCTGAGGCTATTTGTTTTTCTTTTTTGTATGACTTCATATTTTAATTTTAATTTTAATTTTAATTTTAATAATATTATGGACTATAGAAAAGTGATGAGAACGCTAGAAGAATATCAATTTAATTCAGATATTCGGATGCGTTCTCTGATTTTTGAACTCCAATCTTTATTGAAAAAACACATATGAATTAAGATTTTAAAAAAAAAATAGTAAAATTGTTTATTTTCTACCATAAGTTCAAAAAAAGGTCAAGAAATAAAATACTCATATTGCCTAGCCGACATTATCTCATTATAGTCGAGTTACAAATTAGTTTTAACATATGAAAGTTTTTATTATTAAAGAAATAAATAAATAGTTATGAATAATTTTTTTGTCAATTCTATATTTTACACACTTAATAATTTTTTATAAAATATTTTAAAAATGATTTATATTATTATTGTTACTATTATTATATTATTTTTATTTATTCATATTATTTTAAAATATATAATAAGTAATTACTGAAGTAGATTGTTGCGAAATATGATAATAGTTTATTTTCTTTTACAAAAAATTAAATTATAAATTAATCTAAAAATGAATATCATAAATATTTTTTTAGAGGTTACATAAAAAAAATTATATAAAAATGGAGAATCTTTTAATAATAGAAAAAAAAAGGATAACCATTAAACAATCTCACTCAAATCAACCCAAAATAGGAATTTAGATTAAAATCACCAAAAATAGTAAAATATCTTATTTTTTACCCAATAAAAGAAACCCTAAACAACCGGGCATCGATCTATTTAACCTTCGTAACTGAAGTTGAAATTAAAGCGAAAAAATAAATTTCATTCATTCAATGAATAGTGGAATCCATAAAAACCATGTGTTGACTTGTATGTTTTTCTTAATAGCATTCTCTCAAGTGTTGAGCATTAGATTTGTTAGTGGAAACAGGACTTCAGACGTTTGTGTTATTACTTAATTGCTGTCTTTTTCTTTTTGGAATGATCATTTGTCTTGAAGAAAGGTTTGTTATTGATTACAGGGTGAGAATGGTGATGCATTTGAGTGTGTTGATATGTATAAACAACCTGCTTTTAGTCATCCACTTCTCCAGAATCATACTGTACAGGTATTCATCTTTAAAGCCTTCATTTCTGTACATCATTTCCTCATTTTTTTCTCACTAGATCAAGGCACTATTGCTTGTACACATTGAATTTAAACAATTACGTATTTTTTTTTATTTGATGTTACAGATAAGACCCAGTTCATATCCAAATGGATTAAATGCGAGAAACAACACACAACCCTTATTAAAGGAGTGTCCTGAAGGAACAGTACCAATTAGAAGAACACTACTAAACAACAACCCTGAAGGTAGTCCAGTTACTCCAAACAGTGCGGGTCCAAGGAGATTTGGCCTCCAAGGTCGTGAGGTAACACTAATTTCACTTGTGGCTCTCTTTTGTTGCTTATTTTCCCAAAAAAAAAAGGGTTAGTTAAAAAAAATACATTAATTTTAGCAGTTTTCACAATCTAAGCACAAATTTTTAATTTTAGCAAATTAACATGTTAACTTTCAATTTTTTACAATTCGATAAATTGGTTGAAAATCTAACCAAAAAAAAAAAAACTATTCTTATTATATAACCTAATTTTATGACTCTCTTATTTAAAAATAATAATAATATTTAAATAAATCTAAATTCATTATTTTTTTAAAAAGAAAAGATATTTTAACCAAATAACATATGTTCATATTTGGCATGCATTTTAAACAAAATCGTATGTGATATCCATCTATTCGACAACAAAATCTTGCTAGATTTAATATCATTAAATTAGACATTTAGGAGGTCTGATAATATTTTGACTTTGCTCATATCTTCCGATGGAGCCTAATTCCAATTATATATATCAATTCTCCACATATATTTGTGTGGAAGGAGCTAAAGTTCTTATATAGAAAAGGCTTGCAAAAGAATGTGTCCTAGAGGAACAATACCAATTCCAAAAACACATATAATCAACCACCCTAAAGCTAGTCCATTGACAGAAGGATTTAACCCCACTACTCATGAGGTAATTAATTAACACTAATCTTTCCCAATATCACTCTATTTTAATTTTCAAAAAAAAAAAAGAACAGAATTTTTTTGCTCATTATCTGGTGTAGTCCACAATTTTATTTTTTTCATGTTCTTTTTATTGATTACTTTGATTTTTTCTATATGAATATTTAGAATGCCCAAATTTATGTGCTAACTGACAATTTGAATGCACTTGGAGCCTACCATGGAGCACAAGGAACCTTTAACGTATGGAACCCAAAGGTAACTGGCAACCAAGAATTTACTTCAGCTAAAATTCGGGTTGGATCAGTAAATACATTTTCAAACGACATAGAGTCTATAGAGGCTGCCTGGCATGTAAGTTAGCTAAGATAATAATTTTTTTTTTCTAATTTTCCGATTTAATTAGCCTTTTAAGTCCAAATTTATTGTATTTAGGTGCATGTTTACAAATTAGTTTATGGTTTTTCAGGTTTTTCCTGGTGATAAAAAACCAAAATTCTACGTTTTGTTGACTGTAACTTTTGTTGAAATCTTCTCGTGAATATTCAAATTTTGAAATTTTTATTCATCAATATATATGGAATATGTAACCACATCAAATAGTTCAACTATAGCTTAACTATATATATATATATATATATATATATATATATATATATATAATTTGCATGTTTTCACGTGGTTGGGCAGATGGATGATTACAAAATAACAAGCTGCTACAATCTTGAATGTTATGGTTTTGTGCAAACCAGCAAAAAATTTGCAATTGGTTATCCTATTCATCCAACCTCCACCTATGGTGGCGTCCAATATCAAACGCAAAATAACTATAAAGAAGGTATCATATAATCATGGGCTTATTTGATCATATAAATTTTTTAAAGTTCTTGCAAGAATTGCGCTTTTCATTCAATTAACTTAGAGAAATTGTTTAATAATTTATTTCAGGATATGGCGACTGGGCATTGGTGAGTCCGAAAGGATGGAGAGGATATAGGATACTGGCCAAAAGATATTCTCAAAAATTTGAGGCTGAGGGCATATTATGTAAGTTGGGGTGGAGAGGTATTTAATTCTGGAATAATATCTAACGGCAAGCATACCTCTACACAAATGGGTAGTGGCCATTTTCCTGGCGAAGGCTTTTCAAAAGCCGCTTTTGTATCACATCTTGGACTTATTTACGAGTTGAAAGATGTCCCGACAGAACCTACAAACCTTACACGACTAGTGACAAAAACTCCCTGCTACGATATGCTGCTCGGCAAAAAGGGCGCTCGCGGTTTAGGAGTTCACATGTACTTTGGTGGTCCTGGACACTCAGCACAATGCCCATAGAGCAAAGGAAGATAATATGTGCATTTCTGATGGGAGCAAAAATTAGTCAATTATTACCATCATCAACAATGGATCCATCTATCAATAAAGAGTTCCATGAAAAATAACAGTAACAAGATTCCTATACACCTGGTTAAATGAGAAAAATTTAACACAAAGTTAACATTTATTTTTTGCCGTTTATTTATCTTTAAATTTAATATAAATGTTATAAAAGCATTCCCAATGGTACTCTTTAAAATAAAGAGCATATTATAGGTAATAAAAAATATCTTAAAGAATTTTTCAATATAAAGAGCAAATAATTTTATTTAAATCTAATGTACTTTTTATATTTCACTTTCATTATATTTTATCTTATAAGCATTTAATTTCAATTTTTGGGTACTTAGAGAAAAAATAGAAAAAAAAATTTAGATAATAAAAAAAATAATTAGAAAACAAGGATATGTATAGAAAATAGGGGTGTATTAATTAATCTTTTATATAAAGAGTGAATTTTGACTCTCTACATCTAGAAAGTAAAACTTACTCTCTAATCTATAACATAGATTTAGAGAGTGAGTTGGAATCTTTTTTTTTTTTTTTTTTTTTTTTTTTTTGCATCTGAACACCTGGTATCTAGTATTCCGTAGGACTCGACTAATCCCGATTCAACCCGAGAAGGAACCCAAAGGGAGGCAAAGGTCTACTTCAAGAGTTTTAAAGTAGTTGAATACTCAGAGTTCAAACCCGATATCTCTAGTTAAGTTAAAAGAGTTCTAAACAAACTCATTTATACCCTCTTAAGTTGGAATCCTACTTTTTACTATCATTCTTTATAATAAAGAGTTTAACTTAAGTTAAAAGAGTGAATTGGAGATACTTTAAAGTTTGAGCCAGCCTCTCACTACTCTAGTAGTAATAAGCATGGCACACAGTTCGAATCCTATCAGTCCCCTCCCTCTCCAAAAATTTTTAGTTATATCCAAACTTGCAAAAAAAAAAAAAAAATTAATAGACTCTCTTGGTTTCTCTCTCTATATATATACAGTACATGTTTCACACATAATTTGTTATTATATTGTTGAACATACGTGTTTCACAAGAAATTTTTTTATATTGTTGAATCTATTTTATATAAAATAAACTTTTAACTTTGAACTAAATAATTTTACATGATTACTGATTACTTGAAGTTACAATTTTTAAAATTAAAAAATAAAAAATAAAATATATCAAAAAATATACTTTATTAAATTCATATAAAAAGATACAATTTTTAACTCAGTGGTATAATTTGAGTAAATTTTTTATTTTAGTAATTATATTTCATCTTTTCATCTTTTAATTATAATTGTAATTAATTACTATGCAATTAAAAATTTTAATAAATTAAATTTTGATTTATCTCATAAAATTTTTAAAATATTATTTAATAATAATCCAATATTATGCAATAATATAGTTATTATTTATTATAATCTTAATAAATGTTCTATTTTAACAATTATATACATTCAATTTTCTTTAATATGTTTAATGTTAATATTGTTTTTGAAAATTAAAAGCTTTTGTTTAAAATCTAATTTGTAATAATGAACTTTAATATTTTTAAAAATAATGTATGAAAAGTATTAAAACTATTCTCGAAAGAGACCTAGAGGGGGGTGAATAGTACTATCGACCAAAATTGATAAATTAAACGGTTTGAACAAGAATTAAAAGAAGTGTTAACAAAGAAGAATAAAAAACATAAAGATTTAAAGAGTTCGGATTTAAAAACAATCATACGTCTCCACCTAACTTATCTTCAAGTTAGGATTTTCAATCACCCACAATTTTTTTCACAAGATTGATAATGCACAAGAGTTTTATGGCTCACTCTTACAACCTTATAACTTGAGTTTTCTAGGCTCACTCAAGAACCAAATTACAAGTGTTTTCAAGGATTAAACTAAAACCAAAATTCTAAGTATTTTGATGGCTAAACACTTAAACCAATTCCTTTATAATAGAATCTCACTTCCTATTTTCTAATCCTAGAAAATATAAGAATAAAAATATTTATTCTAACACTCACCAACTCTCACAAGAGTATACAATATCAAAAATGGATTTTAGAAGAGTTTAGAGAGCCTAATTGAATGGTTTAATGTATAAAATGAATGAGCAAGTTTTTTAACCTTAAAAAAATCTTCAAAGGTCTTATTTATACTTGAATAATTCAATTATAGCTCTTGGAAGCAATAATTTCATTCCCAACATTATCCAAGTCCATTTGAATGAAGATTTGGACTTTTGAGCTGCATTTTGTCAAGTCCCGATTGGGAGAAGCCTCAAATAGTTATTGTGAGCCATTACATTTGAAAACCTACCCATGTCCCGATCGGGATGGCCATGTCCCGATTGAGACTGCCATGTCTCAAGCAATGTCCCGATTGGGACATTCAATCGAGATGGGTACTGCCCATTTTGTCAATTTTTCTCTCTTTGGTCCTACTTGCGACTATTTTGGTCTCAATCGGGACTTCAACCCAAATTGTAACTTTTTATGCAATTTAGTCTCTGTGATAAGTATGGTCAAGATGGTTCTTGCAATGGCTTTCCAAAATCACTTTTCTTCAATATTTCATTATTATTTTGAATTCCAAATTATTCCTAACTTATATACACTTGAAGTAAACACATTAATTGCTCAAAATGAAGTTTGTTAAGATCAAAATCAAGATTGCTAACTTGCTAAGGTTGACAATCTCCTTTTTTTTTATTTTGACAAACTTATTTTAAGTTTAATAAAAATATAATGTAGAGTGTGTGAACAATTTGTGATAATAATGAATATATGAAATGAGAACAAATATATTTCTTTATTTCTTCCCAAATGTATATGGATATGATAAGAAATATAAATTATTATTCTAAATGACATAAAATATATCCTGACAAGAATTATGGCCTCCAAGGCATAAAGGAAATAATTTCAAGCATATATAATGCATAACAAAATAATACAAATATGATCATATAAAACTTAGCTAGTCAATGAATTGTGTAGCACTTAGCATATTATAATTATGAGCATTAAGCATAAATATCACATTGCTCTTTTTCTTCCCCTTTATTAAACAATAGAGAAAACAAAAAACCATGAACCAAAACAATGAAAAAGCAAAGACACATAAAATCTTTAGATAGATATGTCATTTAAGCAATGTTCTCTTTAAAAAATTTGATATTAAGGACACACTATCACATAGTTATGTCACTTATGCAAACACATATTTTAAAAGAAAATTTCTTTTTGAAAGAAATTAACTAAGTATACATGCAAACTTAATTAAATATCAAAACAATTCCTAAGAGGAATTTTTACATTAATGGATTTTGCATGTATATATAAAAATAATAATAAATAATGTATATATAAAAAATAATAAATAGTAATGATCATGTTTATCAAATTAAACTCAAATATTTCTCCCCCTTTGTCAAAAATCAAAAAAGAATAAACTCAAATACCACAATTGAAAAAAGAGAAATTTAATTAATAAAAAGATGTAGTACAAGGATAAGATACTTAAAATAAATGGAAAATAAACTAAATATAAATACGATATTATAAGTCTAAAATTTAAACTAACAACTAGAGGCTCATATAATGAAAATAAACTAAACATAAATACGATATTATGAGCCTAAAATTTAAAATAACAGCTAGAGGCTCATATAATGAAAATAAACTAAACATAAAATAAATGAAAATTACAAATATGATCTATTCTTGAGGATGAAAAGGAGGAGAAGGATAGGTGCATGAGTAGCCTTGTTGCTCATAGATGTAATGTGTATCATGTTGAAGATGAACAATATTATCATCAATTTGATTAAAACACTTGTTAAAGTTAGAATCAACTTCATCAAAGCATGCATTAAAATTGATTTCCATGAGGGACATGCGCTCAAAAATTTGGCCAACCCAAGAAGGTTCATCCTCTTAAACTTGAGCACCTTAACTTGAGGTTCCTTCACTCCTTATTCTCTTTCTTAAAGGAGCAACTTGAGGTTGTAGATCTTCTTCTTCTTCCCCTTGACCTTCTTGCTCTTCTAGTTCTTAAAACATGGCCTCAATATTTTCACTAGCACTAAGATCATGTTTCCAAACCCAAACTCCATTGATAGAGGTGAATTGCTTGGAGTTTCAAATAAAAGCAGTATCAAGAAATAAAGGTTTAGTAGTAGGTAGAGAATTAAGATTACAATTGAAGAATGAAGCTAATTTTGTAATAATTCCACCAATACAAATAGCACCGGTTTGACTATCACTAATTAGCCAAATTCTCCATTGTAAAAATCTTTCTAAAGAAATATTCTCACTGTTATGAAGACAATAAAGAATAAAAATATCATTAAGAGAGATTGCTTCGTTAGAGAGAGCTCTATCATTAATAGAATAGGTGAGAAAATGATGAACACTGATAAAGGAAGCTTTGGTGCGTCCAACAAATAATTAAGGTGCATTTGGAGCCTTGATTTGATCCCAATGGGAAAAGGCAATCCAATGAGGATCAACTTGAATATGTCCCTCTTATGAGAACCTAAAAAGAGTATCAAACTCTTGATAGTTCATCAAATGGTCTCTCCCTTCCAACTTAAATCTCATTGAGAAATAGGGATTATCATCATCAAATTTTACGAGCGAAGAGTAAAGGATGAAAGAAATTCAAAGATAAGAGTAGGATAGGATGGGAGGAGTGAAAGCAAAGTTAAAAATCCCACCTTTGAGGAGAAGATCTTGGACTTCATCAAGGCACCCTATGTCTTTGAGAGTTTGTTCATTCAGATACCTTGATGGAATGAAAGCCCTTTCTTGAAAAAAAGACATTCTTTTTTTAATCTCTTAAGAGGAGTAAAAAAAAGGAGAATGTGATCTCTTGGGTTTATCCTTCTTAGAAGTAGGAGGAGCTTGAGAAGATATGGGGCCTTTGCTAGGTTTCTTTGGATCCATAAAGAAAGAATAGATGAAGAAATATATAGAGAGAAAGGATTTATTTTTAGATGAAAAATCAATTGTGAATAGAGTGGTATTTATAGCTATAAGATTAGGGTTAGAAATAGTGTAGAATTTGAATTTGAATTGAATAGGAACCTAAAAATTTGTTTCTATTTTTTATTGGAGAGTTAAAAAGGCAAAAAATTTTGAATTCGTTATCCTGTCAGGAGCCATATCCTGGTTCGGACATGATCCCATCCTAATCGGGACATGCAATCCCGAGAGATGTCTTAATAAGGACATTCATTCGGGATGAGTTTTGTATAAAAACACAAAAATCAAAAGATCATATCCCAATCATAACATGATTTGGTCCCGAGTGGGACCAGGGTCCCTTCCATAAAAGTTAAAGAAAATTGATCAATTAGGTCAAGATTTCCTTACAAATAAATTCTTACAAAATTAATTTGCATAAATTTGATTAAATTGACTAAGTTTGAAGGAAATAAATGAGTGAATAAAATATACTCATTTTTAGGAAGGATATATTCTGCTAATAAATAATTAATTTAATGAAAATTTCATAAATTAATTATTAATTTTGAAAAATAGGAGAAATAATAAAAAAAATCAAATATGCATGCTGCATATACCAAAAATAAGTAGAAAATAAACTTACAGTTTTATCAAAATCAAGATAAACTATAATCATTAATCATGCCAAGTTCATGTTTAATGAAGTTCAATCTCTCTTCATTAAGAGGTTTTGTGAAGATATCAGCAAGTTGATTGTTTGTATCCACAAAATCAAGTGTGAAATCATCAATTTGAACATGATCATGCAAAAAATGATGTTTAATGTCAATATGCATAGTTCTAGAGTGTTGAATATGATTCTTGCTAAGGTTAATAGCACTTGTATTGTCACATTTGATGGGAATATGATCAAGTTTTATACCATAGTCCATCAATTATTATTTTTGCCATAGAACTTGTGAACAACAAAGACTTGCTATAGTATATTCAACTTTTATTATGGATAAGGCAACTGAAACTTATTTTTGCTAAACCAAGAAACTAAACATTGTCCTAAAAATTGATAAGTTTTAGAAGTGCTTTTTCTATCCAGTAAGTCACTGGTAAAGTCTGCATCTGAGTAACTAATCAAGTCAAAGAAAGAACTTCTAGGATATTAAAGTCCTAAATGTCGTACCACAAAGATATTTGAAAATTCTTTTGATAGCATTTAAATGAGAATCTCTAGGACTTGATTGAAATCTAGCACACAAGCAAGTAGCAAACATAATATCGGGTTTACTAGCAGTTAAATAAGAAAGGGATTCGATCATACCTCTAAATCGATTTTCATCAACTAGTTTGCTATTCTCATCTTCATTTAGTTTGGTTGTGGTGCTCATTAGAGTTTTGCTTGTTTTAGCTCCATCCATTCCAAACTTCTTGAGAATGTCTCTTACGTATTTTGTTTGATTGATGAAAATCTCATCTTTGTATTACATGATTTGTAATCCAAGAAAGAATTTGAGTTCTCTTATCATACTCATTTCAAATTCTCTTTGCATTAATTTGGAGAATTCCTCACATAAGCAATGGTTAGTGTCACTAAAAATGATATCATTAATATATATTTGCACAATTAACAAATCATTTTTGGATTTATTTATAAAAAGAGTTGTGTCAACTTTTCCTTTAGACAAACTTTTTCCCAGTAAAAAGTTACTCAATCTTTCATACCAAGCTCTTAGAGCTTGTTTCAATCCATACAATGCTTTTGGGAGTTTAAATACATGATTTGCAGAATCAAACCTTTCAAAACCCAGAGGTTGCTCAACATATACCTCCTCTTCAATAAAACCATTTAAAAATACACTTTTAACATCCATTTCATAGAGTTTAAAATAAACTAATGATGCAAATGCAAGTAGCATTCTAATATCCAACCTTGTAATGGGGGCAAAGGTTTCATCATAATCAATACCTTCCTATTTATTATAACCTTTAGCTACTAGTCTAGCTTTGTTCCTAGTTATGACACCTTATTCATTCATCTTATTTCTAAACACCCATTTGGTGCCTATAATAGGATGATGTTTAGGTCTAGAAACCAAGGTCCAAACCTTATTTCTCTCAAATTGATTTAATTCTCCTTGTATAGTAAGGACCTAAAATTCATCACACAAAGCATCATCATCAACATTTTTGGGTTAAATTTAAGAAATGAAGGCTAAATTGACGATAAAGTTTAGTTTAGATCTAGTAGTACCCATTTTGTAGTGTCACCTGTAATGAGATCTTGAGGATGTGCTTTCTTGAATTGTCAAAATCCTTTGGAAGTTCATCCTTCAACGTAGGTTGAGATGTCTCTTCATTTTCCTTTTTACTTTGACTTTTAAGTTCTAAAGGCTTACTAGCATTTTTTTTATATGTCCACATTCTTATTTTTATCTATAAGATCATTGACACTACAAACATCCTTTGTAGGGTGAAATGAGTTTGATTTATCAAATACAATATGCATTGACTCATCAACTACTAGACTTCTCTTATTAAGACTTTATATGCTTTACTAGAAATGGAATAGTCTAGAAAAATTCCTTCATCAGCTTTAGAGTCAAATTTTCCAAGATTATCCTTGGTGTTTAATATAAAGCACTTGCATTCAAATACTCTTAGATATGAGATTTTGGATTTTCTATTATTCTATAGCTCATAAAATATTTTATTTAAAATTGGTCTTTTGAAAACTCAGTTTGAAATATAACAATATGTGTTAACGGCTTTCACCTAAAAGTATAGAGGTAAATTATACTCATGAAGCATTGTTCTAGCCATTTCCATAAGAGTTCTATTTTTCCTTTTAACTACCTCATTTTGTTAAAAAGTTCTAAGAGAAGGAAATGTATAAAGAATACCATTTTCATTGTAATAAATTTTGAAAAACTCATTTTTAAATTTGGTTTCATTATCACTTCTAATGAATGAAATACAAAAACTTTTTTCTTTTTAAACTCTTTTATCAAAATTTTCAAAAGCTTTAAAAGCATCATCTTTATGAGTAAGAAAATACGCCCAAGTAAATCTAGAGTAATCATCAACCAATACATATGTGTAGTGCATTCCACTAAGACTAGCAACTCTAATTGGTCCAAACAAATCCATATGTATAAGTTCAAGTGGTCTAGAAGTGAACACCACATTTTTAAGCTTAAATGAGGACTTGGATTGTTTCCCTTTTTGACAAGCATCACAAGGTTTATCCTTAGTGAATTCAAGCTTAGGCAAATCAATCATAAGTTCATGTTTACGAAGATCATTCAAGAGCTCAAAATTTGTATGTCCTAACCTTCTATGCCATATCCATATGTCATGAGAAATATACATTAAGCATTTAATGTCTTTGTTATTAATTTTATTCAAATCAATGACATAAATGTTGACTACTCTTTCACTACTAAAAATAATTTTTTTTCATCAAGACTACTAACAAAGTAATTTATGGATAGAAAGTTATCTTATTTCCCATCTCACACAATTGACTTATACTAAGCAAATTATGTTTAAGACCATCAACAAATAATACATGAAGTATAGATAAGGATTGAGGATTTCCTATTTCTCTAATGCCAATGATTTTTCCTTTTGCATTCTCTTTAAATGTAACATGTCCTCCATCCTTAGCATCAAGTTTGTTGAATTATTTCTTGTCTCCCATCATGTGCCTTAAAGATCCACTATCGAGATACCATTTTCTTTTTATTCTCATGGATTCTAAGCACCTACATAAAATAATTTAAGTGTTCTTTCAAATACAAACCTTTCTTGGTCTAGGTTAGTTAGTTTTAAGATAATATGAAAGAAGTAAATTCATGTGTAGTCTTCTATAGAAACATACATTATTAGTATGTCCTTTGATCATGCAATATAAGCATACAACATTTTCAAATTTTTTTCTCCGAGGATGATATGCTTTCCTAATGTGTGAAATATGTCTTATGTGTTGTGATGATGTGTGTCTCCTATTCTGTTAAGTCATAATGTGAGACATACATTGGCAATGATAATGTGTATTTTGATAGGAATGTATAACATGTTTATATGCATTATGTTGTGTAGCATGTCTAACGTAATTGTGTCTAGTGTACATATAAGCATGCTTGGGTTGATATGCTCTAGTTTGAGCATTACCTCTTTGTGTTAATGAAGGATGAGTCTTATGAGACTTTCCCTTATTGTTGAACACATGAGATCTTTTAACTTTAAAAGCTTGAATCTTATTTGGTTTAGAAGTAGAAGGAGTGGAGTCATGTAAGGCTTTAATAAAATTAATGTGTGATGATAATGATGAAGGCATTCCATATTTATATCCAATTTCATTGGCATCTCCATGAAATTTTTGAGAGTCAAAAAGACTATCTAAAGTTTCTTTTCCTCTCTTAAATATAGCTATGGAATTATTTAATTCTAAGACCTATTTAAAAAGCTTATGATTTTCATCATTTGCTTTTTTAAGTTAATCTTCTAATGAATTTGAATATTTAGCATTACTAACAAGTTTTTCATTTAAAGCAACAAGTTTAGTAAAATTATTTTTTAAACTTTCAAATTCTTTGGTTAAGCTAACTAACTCATGCTTATATTGTTTCTTTTTAGATAATAAACTTTTGCATTTTGACTAATAATTGGCTCACAATAAAGCTCTCATTATCATCATCATCATCATCACAATAATCATCAAAAGAAGAATAAGAAGTGGATAGTACCTCATTTTCATTTTCAAGAGCCATGAAGTAAAGATTGGCCACTTTTTATTGTTCCTCTTCCTCTTCAAATTCGGAGGAATCATCCCAAGTAGCTTTGAATGTTATCTTCTTATCTTTTGTTCCCTTGTTCTTGAATTTGAGTTTGGGGCACTCACTTTTAATATGTCCTGATTTCTTATACTTTTAGCAAGTAACCTCTTTGGTTTTCTTCTTCCTATCTCCTTCGTACTTCTTGCTAAAGTCTTTTGTTCTTGATAATTTTTTCTTTCTTAGAAACTTCTTATAGTTCCTAATGAGCATGGCAATGTCACCATCTTCATCACTAGAGTCTTTAATGCTTTCCTCTTCACTATCTTCTTGAAGATCTTTTGGAGCTATGCTTTTTTCTTTTCTTCTTTCTCTTCTTGTTCTTTACCTCTTTGCTTAATGTTGAGCTCATGTGTCAAGAGCTTACCAATGTGCACATCTGTTGATAGAGTGGAGAGGTCTTGAGCTTCCTCAATTGAAGTAACTTGAGATTCTCAATCCTTCTTAGTTAGGATTTTTAGAATTTTATTGTTTATCTCTTCCTTAGTGAAATGTTAACCAAATTTCTTGAGGGTTGTAAGAAGAGCATTGAGTCAATTAGTCATCTCTGTAATTGACTCTTGAGGCTTTATCTTGAAGAGTTCATATTCATACATGTGAAGTTAAACTTTCTTACTTCTCATTTGTATGTTTCCCTCATTGTGATTTTCCAAGGTCTCCCATATTTCTTTAGCTGACATACAATGTTGTAGCTTACCTCTTTCTTCTCTAATCATAGAGAAAACTAGAGTAATCATAGCCTTTTTATTTTTATGATTTTCTTCCTTTTAATCAATGCTCCATTGGTTTCTTGAAAGAGTATTTATCACACCATCAATGATAGTTATAGGTGGTTCCTAACCCTTTAGGAAAATGTCCCAAAGTTTAATAGAATCACAATCGAGGTATAATTCCATATTGAACTTCCAATGAGGATAGTCACTACCATCAAAGAATGGTCTAAGTGAAGAAACATTTTGAGATTTACTCCTCTTGATCTTGTATTTCAGCAATAAAGTACCTAGAATTCAAATTTTGATACCAATTGAAAGAGTCCTAGAGGGGGGGGGTGAATAAGACTGTCGAGCAAAATTGAGAAATGAAATGGTTTGAATAAGAATTAAAAGAAGTGTTGAGAAGAAAGAATGAAGAACACAAAGATTTAAAAAGTTTGGATTCAACAACAATCCTAAGTCTCCACCTAACTTATCTCCAAGTTAGGATTTTCAATCACCCATAATCTTATTCATAAGATTAATAATACTCATGAGTTTTATGGCTTACTTTTACAACCTTATAACTTGAGTTTTCTAGGCTCACTTAAGAACCGAATTACAAGTTTTTTTAAAGATCACACTAAAACTAAAATCCAAGTGTTTTGATGGCTAAACACTTAAACCAATTCCTTTAGAATAGAATCTCACTTCCCATTTTCTAATCCCAGAAAATAGAAGAATAAGAATATCTATTTTAACACTCACCAACTCTCACAAGAGTATACAATATCAAAAATGGATTTTAGAAGAGTTTAGAGAGCCTAATTGAATGCTTGAATGTATAAAATGAATGAGCAAGTTTCTTAACCTTAAAACAATCTTTAGAGGTCTTATTTATACTTGAGCAATTTAATTATAGTTGTTGGATGCAATAATTTCATTCCCAATATTGTCCAAGTCCATTTGAATGAAGATTTGGACTTTTGAGCTACATTTTGTCATGTTCCGATCGGAACATCATCAGTCTCGATCAAGACAAATCTTAAATAGTCGTTGCGAGCTATTACATTTGAAAACCTGCCCTGATCCTGATCGGGATAGCCATGTCTCGATCGAGATTGCCTTGATCTTGATCGGGATGGCCATGTCTTGATCAGGACTGCCCTATCCCGAGCAATGTCTTGATCGGGACATTCAATCAAGATAAGTACTGTCTATTTTGCCAATTTTTTCTCTCTTTGGTCCTGCTCTGGATGGCTTTGGTGCCGATCAGGACTTCAACCTAAATTGTAACTTTTTATACAATTCAGTTCCTGTGATGAGTCCAATCGAGATAGTACTTGCAATGGCTTTCCGGAATCATTTTTCTTCAATATTTCATTATTATTTTGACTTCGAAATTGTTCCTAACTTATACACACTTGAAGTAAACACATTAGTTACTCAAAATTAAGTTTGTTAAGATCAAAATCAAGATTGCTAACTTGCTAAGGTCAACAATTCTTTAAAAAAAACAATGTATTTAGTTTTTAATATCTATTTGTATTAGTTTATATTCATTGAAAAAAAAAATCACTTTTATTTTAGCAATTACACTTCATATTTTTCAACATTTTTATTGTTATTATTATTTTATTTACTTTAAAAAATTCTATCCATCATTCTTTTGAAAACTTATTTTTAGTTAATAATTATACAATGAATCTTAGTTAATTTAATTTTAATTTTTATTAAAATATAATATAATTTTTGAAAATCATATTTCTATTTTTTATATAACAAAAATTCGATGAACTAATTTCTAGAAAAGTTTATGGCCATAATTAATTATTAAATAAAGAAAATTTAGTTAATTTAAAATCAGTCATTTTATTATTAATTTTAGTAAAATTTATAAAAATAATATCTGCACTATTTTATTTGTATAACTATTTGACATTATAAATTTAATAGACTTATAATTCATTATAATTTTAATAAATTTTCTACTTAAACAACTTATCATCTTTTCAATATTTTTTAACATTATTATTTTTTACTTCAAAAATAATTCTATACAGTTATTCAACACTCTTTCAACATTTTTTATTTATATAATAATTTAACTATACAAACTTCATTGAGTTATAATATAGTATATTATTATAGTCTTAATAAATTTTTTATTTAAACAATTATATAAAATTATTTTAATATTTTTATGTTAATATTTGGTAATAAATTTTATAAATATTGTTAATTTTAATTTTATTTATTTACTTATTAAATTTAATTTAATAAGATTTAAAAAATTATATTATCGTATATTTAACGAACTTTTCGTTTAATAATTTTTCTTTCTAATAGTGGAGCCTATGCTCCTAGAAAAAGAAAAAATATTGTAAATAACTCTCTCTTTCTCATTTAAGGGGAAAATAAAATTATTTCCCATTGTGAAACCCAAAATTGATACGTGATGAGTCACATCATTTGATTAAATTCTTCCACATTAATCTATATAAATGCATTTGATTGGCTATTTGCACCAAATAAATCCGGCTAAAATTGTAAATTAACTAAGAAAGTTATATGATTTTCTAATGAAGAAATTTTGGACATGGAAAAATAAACACATTTTGTTAAAAAAAAAAAAAGCAAAAGCTATAATAACACTAATATAGTAATCAAGGAGTTCATTTGCTTATGTTAATTCCCTGCAAGGCTTCATGTATTTTATATACTAGTCGAGATTCTGCATTTTACCTAGTCATTTTGTCCATTCGATAATTAAAATATATTGGTATTACAATAAATTTAATTTATACTTCATTTCAACCCACAATATGGATATGTTCCCAGGATAATTATGTGAACATAACGTTTGACATTTATAAAAGTGAATCTTTTTTTGGTCAAGTTATAAAAGTGAATCTAATGTTACAAAATTCATCTCAATAAATTTGCGGAGGAATATAAAAGCATACAATATAAAATTTGTGCCGATATGTCAAATACAAGGAAATACCCAAACGGCCTTGGCCTTTTTATTTTAATTCTTATAGTTTTAACAAATTTCATTTGAATATCTATATATTTAAAAGTTATGTATAATATTTATATTTTTAAGAAATTAAAACAGTTTTTAATTATTTTATTACTTTTACAATGTAACACAACTAAATTTATTTCGTCATTCTATATATATATATATATAATTATAAAATATTATTTCTTAATTTTTAAAATTTTAACTAAATAAGCATATAATAATGCACATATTAGTTTTTTCAGCTCTATATTTTATAAATTTAATAAAAATCATAAAAATAAAAATATCGAAAATAAAAATATATTATTATTATTATTATTATTATTATAAAAGTAAATTATATGTTTTCAAAAATAATCGTAGAAAATTATTGAAATTGTTGTTTGAAATAATTTAGCAATTTTTTATTTGTAAAGAAATAATAATAAATGACATAAGCATTTCACCAATTTTCCCTTCAGTTTAGAGATTGAATTCTAGAATTTTTTTCTTCTACAAGGATTTCTATTATGCTTAATGGGGTTTCAAAGGGTTACTTTGCTTGTTCCAAGAGTGTCAGACAAGGTGATCCTTTGTTTCCTCTTTTGTTCTGCTTAGCTGAAGATTTTCTTAGTAGACGGCTTACAAAGATGGCAAGCGATAATCTTTTTGATAATATGCACTACTCTAGAGAGTCCTTCTTTCCTTCTCATTTGCTTTATACTGATGATGTCTTCATTTTTGGAAAGGCTTTTGTTGGGTAATGTTTTTTGGATTTATGGTGACATTTCAGGTGAACGAGTTGATTGGTGTAAGTTTAATATTTTCTTTGGTAAGGCATTTTTTTTTAGTAGAGCTCATGTGTTAAAGGAGATCATTGGGATCAATAGGGGATCTCTTCTCTTAATTATCTTGGGGTTCCACTTTTTTATGGTTCAGTTAGAAGACTTAAAAGATTTGTCAATAAATTCAACAATTGGAAAGGTTCTTCTTTGTCTATGGTAGGAAGATTAATGTTGATTAATTCAATTATTTTGAGTTCTTTTTTGCATTCATTCTCTATTTATAAATGGCCCAAAAGCTTGTTGAATCATATGAAGAAATGCATTAGGAATTTCCTTTGGACATGATCTATTAATAGTCGGAACTTGGTTGTTGTTCCTTGGTCCACCTGTTGTTTAAATAAAATTCATAGTGGCTTGGGAGTTAAAGATCTGCAGCAAATGAATTCAGCTTTGCTTGGGAAATTGCCTTGGAGCTTGACTACTTAGGATGCATTCCTATTGTCCTTTTTGAGATATTAGTTGCTTTAAGGTGCAGGCTAAATTAGATGGTCCAATTTTAGAGTTCTTAGTCAATGGTGTTTACCACCTTCCTGAGGACCTCCCTTCAAATATTAACGATGAAATCCTTCAAATTTAACCATTGAAGGATAGTTTTGATGTTTGTCTCTAGCTTCCTTCAATGAATGAGAATTATTTAGTGAAAAATACGCTTGCATCACATTCTCATCCTATGGTCTCATGGTCTCGATTCTTTTGGGAATTTTTGCCTCCTTCATGTTCTATTTCAAGTTGGCGAGCCTTTCTTGGCTATCTACCAACTGTGGATAATCTAATTAAAAAGGGCTTCCAAATAGCTTCTATATGTTGTTTTTGTAATTCTGCCTCAAAGTCAGTGGATCATACTTTTATTCAATGCCTGTTTGCCAAAGAGATTTGGAAGGCTATTGGAATTTTGAGCATTAAAACACAATTATACATGTCTAGATATTTTATGCTTTTAATTTGATTGTCACATACTAGACATGACCCAAAAATAAATCAACTGTATCTCCCAAAATACAATTTACAGTTAACTTCTTCTTAGAGAAAAATCATCGCATAGCTCCATCTCATAGTAAAATAAATAACAGCTCTTTCTCAAAACAAAGTGAATTATAAGATTTGTATGCATATTTGATTACCACATAAATTCGCTCCAAAGGCTTTTGAATTTACACACTGTCTCAAAGACAATTCTATTTTATTTCCGTTGGCCAACACAAACATTTAATTGCTTGTGACAAACTTCACGTAGAAAAGCGACTTTACTTACGTGTGTATATATATATATATATATATATATATATATATATATATGCCAAAATAAGACTTGTCAAAAACTCCATGACAATATGGGACATGACAATCGCAAAATAAAAACATTTGGAATTAAACATCATATTTCATTAATAGAGGTACACTCTATTAGACTCATACAATTATACTCTTGACTACTCATTCAAAAGTTTCAAAATCGGAAATGCATTAGTTCGGAAGTGAGCATTCTGTTAGTTAATTCCTTTAGATATTTGTTTTTGTATTAAAGTAGCTTTCTTAGCATACCCAAAACAAATATATTAAGTTAACTAGCATTCCAAAAATATTCATAAAATTTTAATTCTTAAACAAAAAGTTTAGAAAATATTTAGAAAGCACTTTAGCATTAGAATTCTACATAAATTTATCATATATGACAGCAACATCTTTCTAGATTTCGAAGGGAACTTGTACATCAAAGTTTCCAAGGATTCAACATAGAGATGAGTGTTTTATGGGGCTGCCTAGAATCAAAATTATAGCTACAACTCAGGTAAGCACAGCAGTGATTTTGTTAACAACAATTTGAGTGAAACTTGAAAACAATTAGTTCAGCATATTTTCTTAGCAATAGGTGTAGCTAAACACCGAAAGTAACATCATAATTGGATACTCTGAATCAAGCTATTTAACATCCAAGTTTAAGAAGACAATGGGACGATATTTAAGCTCTAACCGAAGCAAGTTTGAATGATCACAATAGCATTTCAAGTAACACTTTCAAGGCTGTCCCAGAAATCAGAATTCACGGAATGTGGGCAGCAAATAGGAATAATAAACTCGTTCAAAAGGATTCGTTCTCAACAATCAATCGTCACAAGAGTAGCAAATTTTCAAAATACAGAATTCCAAGAAGTAAATAGGAGTTCAATCCCAACAACAACAAGAGTTCTGGAAAAACATCTCAGAATTGATTTGAGGAAAGAGATGTGAATTACTCACCTTCAAAGCTAACCTTCCCCTTATCCCCTCGCTGCTTTGACAGACTCCAAACCGGGGTTACAAGCAGCTCCTAAATACCATTCATCAAGAACGTCTTAGTTCTTGTTCAAAGCTCAACATATACAACATATAAACTTCAAGAATTCAGCATACTTTCTCTCTATATCTCTATGCATGTGACTTCTATCTAAATTAGTCTATGGTTTTCATTAATCCTTTCAATCACCCATAGTTTTCTACCTTGATGTTTGCTGGATCAAACAGAGCCCAAGCTCTTTAGCTTTTTTTTTTTTTTTTTGAAACTCTTTGCTGATCTAGCTCACTTGATCTTCACTACCAAAGCAATTTAATTTCTTATTCTTGCTTCTAGAGAAGAAATGGAGTCTTGAAACTCATTTCCATCCATTCCTCCCCCCTTAGCTTTCCTCTTTCACGTTTCTTCCTTCCAAATGCAGAGAAGTCTTCCTCTTCTCTTTTTTTTTTTTCTCTCTCTCTTTTATGTGTATACATATATGTACAAGACTAAGTGTAAGGTGAGATTAACATGAAAGTTGACACCTCACCACTTAATCATTTTAAATTATTAATTTAATCCTTATTATCATTATTATTATTAAACCTAATTTTATAAAAGAGACATATGCCCACTTATATGCAATTAAATTGACACCTTATTCACTCTTTGCAAATACATTTTTATTTCTTTCTTCTACAATTGCATCCTTAAAATTTTTAAATTTCTTTCAATTGAACCCTTAACTTGATTATTTCTTATAAATTGAGCCCTTCCATCAATTTGAGACTTAATTAATTTCTTAAATATAATCATTTAATCAAAATAAATCCTCAATTTATCATTTCGGATGACACAGATCTGATAGAAGCTAGCTGGCATGTAAGTTTGCTAAGACAATCATTGTCAACTTTCCCATTTAATTAACCATACCTTAACCTCATAAAAACCTTATATTATATATGGGCAGTTTACAAATTACATCATGGTTTCAGGTTTGGGCCGGTGACAATCACCCAAGACTCTTCATTTATTGGACGGTAAATTTATTTAAATTTTTTCTTTCTTTTTTTTTTTTTTTTTTTTTTTTTGCGCATTCTATCTTAAAGAACTCAAACTTGGGTATTTACATATTTCAAAAAATTGAGATTCTTTATTGAAGTTCAGATGGTTGGTTAGTTTATAAATTGATATTCAAGTATTCAATTCAATGTATAATTAATTGTTATTCATATTTTCAATATACAACTTTTTTATATTTCATTTTAGTAACTATAGTTTCTATATTTTCATGTGGTTTGCATGGCAGAGAGATAATTACCAAGCAACGGGCTGCTACAATCTTCAATGTCCTGGTTTTGTGCAAACCAACAGTAAAATTGCATTGGGTGATTGTATAAGTCCATTCTCAACCTAAAATGGCAACCAATATGCAATTGAACTAACTGTACATAAGGTAATTGACGTATCTTTACAATTTCTTCTATTTATATAAAGCCTAAAAGTTTAGAATACGTTAATCATTACAGATTTACTTATGGGAGACTTGGATTCTCATATGATTTCCTAGCAATTGAAAAAATTTTATATAAATTCAGGGTATGGCATCGAACAATTGGATGAGAGATACATTATTTTGAATGTTTTATAGATAACCGATAGAAATGTAACTTCTGAATGTATTATAAATTTAACTATTTAGTATAATACTTGTATGGAGTAAATAATAATTTTCGACCAATTAATACTATTTCCACCAAAATAATAATTTCAGAAACATGAGAAAAGTTTAATAGAGTATTGAACTAAAGTTGTAGTTGATCATATCTAAATTTTTTGTTCCTATCAGAAATATAAATGTCATTAACTTAAGCACAGAAATTGTTTAAATTGTTTTAGGAGGAGAAGAGCGGGAATTGGTGGCTCCGATTTCTTGATTAAGACATTGGATATTGGCCAGCTTCCATTTTTACAGGACTAGCAGGAAGTTCAACATGGATAAATTGGGGAGGGGAGGTAGTTAACTTTCAAGTTAATGGCAGACATACCTCTATACGAATGGGAACTGGCCATTTTCCAGGCGAAGGCTATAAAAAGGCTGCTATGCTTTATGATCTTGGATATATTGACAATTCTGGTGGCCTAAGAGATCCTGAAGGCCTTATTCCTCATGCAACGAAACCTCCCTGCTACGATTTGCAGCTTGGAAAAAAATGGAGACAATGGTTTTGGGGTTCACTTTTATTTTGAAGGTAGTATATTCAGCACAGTGCCCATAGAGCAAAAGAAGGACACGAAAAAAACCCTTTACCAGAAATATTCTTGCTTTCAAATAGATCATATTGAAGAAAATAGCTACCTAAATTGTTGGTTTTGAATGTTAAAATGAGCAATAAGTCTGGTGATGAGAGCAAACAACTTTTGTACCTATTACTAATAAATATTATGCAATTGCTGCTCTTTACCTTAGAATGCAAGCAATCGGGAGAACAAAAAAAGATGATAGAAAAGGCTGCAAAATTGATCAAGTAATGTGGGGCATTACCTTTATGAGCCTATGAAACTCAAATACTTGGGTAATGATTTTTTTTTTGCAGACTGAAAATAACAACAAAGTGGGGGGTTAAATTCAAAATGTAAGTAAGGCATGAGTATAATACTATAATATTAGTTTTAAAAAATGGCTCTTGCTATGATAAAATTGTTAGATTAATTTTTATTTTATTATAACCATGATTATCTTTGTGTATTAATATCCAAAATATGCATCAATGACTATGATTAAATAAGTATTAATATGACGGTTATAATTTTATTTGTATAGATACACACGTTTGTACTGAAGAATGACTTTAAGAAAATTATAAGAAATCATAATAAAAAAAATATGTAAATTAGAGCTCTTATTATAGTACAAATGTCTGTATCTATACAAACGAAAATAGGACTATTACATTACTTTTTATTTAATTACAACCATTGATTATTTTTTATGTATCAATACTCATAATCTACATCAATGGCTATTATTAAATAACCATTAATCTAATAGTTATAATTTCATTTGTATATTTTATCAAAAAAAAAAAATTCATTTGTATATATACACATGTTTATATTGAAGAATGACTCGTAAATTAGTATCTAATAATATAATAATATAAATTAGTGGTAAGAAATATTTCCATAAAAGAGAGGTGCATTTCAATGTTGAAAGTATTTATAATTATAAATTTAATATTTTTTTTAGAATAATTTTTTTATTTTAATTATATAAAAATAACAATTGTTTTGTCAAATTAAAATAACAAATCACTATATATATTAAATGTTGAGCCTTAAAGTTATTAAACCAAAAATTTAACAAGTATCTATCTTTATATTTGAGTATTCACCATAAAATCTAATGTGTCAAATTCTTAAAAATCCTAATTTTTATTAAAAATAAAATATTTATTATAGTTTTTTAGTATTATTTTTTAAATAAAACACTATTATTGTAACACCTCTTCCTTTTCACACCTTCTCTACGTATTATCTCAGTATAATAGCACTCCAAAGGCACCAATAGGGAGGAACGTTACATTAAACTAACCTTCAATGGTATAGGCGATGCAATATCACTTAAAAATAACCGTATAGCAATACGCAATTTAACAAGCCTAATTATTCAACAACAGTTTAAAATATTTACATAAGATGGCAAGAGAGATATTAACTTCCAATACATATCATAATATTAACCAAACTACCAAAATACCAAAATTACAAAGCTCTCTCTTTCTCCACAATACACTTGGTACTAAACCAAACTTATTCATGTACTTCCAAAACTCGTACACTAATTACTACATTCACTTCCACTAAATTGCCAACACCCCATTTGAAGTATTGACTTCACATCCATGCTCAAGCCATTAATGGCTACTCTGTAAAAATTATGTTAAGATAGGGGTGAGAACTTTCGAGGAAATACTCAGTGAGTGAACTACAAAGGAAAGTAACAAATGATATAGGAAAATGAGAATGAAATAGGACATGGATACATATATATATTCACAGTTCACTTGTAGTTTATATTGTAAACAAATAATATCAATTTTCTCAAAAGTATTTGCAATAAGTCATTTATATAAAATAGTCCACAATATTATAACATCAAAATCTCAAGTGATCTCAATAACATTCATCATCATAAAATAACTTACTTCAATATAATGACACAACTACACGAAATAATTCATCATAAGAGCATTACCAAAGTAAACTACACACACATAACTATAACATCGGATATAGTGTGGACCTACACTATACCAAAAGCAATATAATATCGTCAGTATGCATACGACATCTTAAGTGTGATCAGCTTAATATATATATATATATATATATATATACTTCCGCCAATTTCTCCCGATTTCGAAACCATAGACAAAATATGTATCCGGCCCCAAGGAACGGCTATACATATATTTTAGGCATGGTCTTACATCTATAAGATAAAACGTGCATCGTACCCCAGGTATCGGCTATACACACTTCAAAAAATGTATCCGACCCCAGGCAATGACTATACATATTTTCTATTAATGTCTTACATCTTCAAGGAAAAATGTGCACCCGGCCCCAGGCAACGACTATACACATTTACCAGCTCCACCATGTCCCATACATGGTCTTACTACCACCAACATATAGTGTTTATTCATTGCTCTTATTGCTCAAAACACAATCATCATTTTCTTGTTGATAAATACTATATACACTTTTCATATACAAAATATACTTCTCACATATACCAAAAATATATTTAAAAGCAACCTTTTGTATATCGAATATATTACCATAAGGTATACTCTAAATGATTCCTTAAAAAAAATATTTCAACCGCTTTTCATATTTAAACACATATACCTTTGGAGTACAAGTATACACTTCAGATACTTAATTAACTCCTTAAGTATACCTTTGGGGTAAGGGTATATAGATTTTACTTTCATTTCATAAAATATTCTACTTAATATATATGAATGTCCCATTAGAGACCCACAATTATCCTTAATTTTAGTGTGGTCACATTTGGATATGATCACCACTGATCCATTAACATGCGTTTAAGATTCCATAACCTAACCCCAACATTTGCTTAATAAAAACTCAATTGAACTAGATATAATGACTCTACCAATGCAGATTTGTAGGGCTAACTTTGAAAAATTCTTGAGAATTGTAGGGAAGGACTTGGAAACTCAAATGTTATAAATTATTAGATCCATGTGTCTAGTATATACCATAAAAATTTCACCTCAACTTGATAATCACAAAGAAATTTAGGAAAAGTATGGAAAACCACCCTATGTTTTCACGGTTTTAGAGTTTTAAGTATGTGTTTCATTTTGTGACAATTTGGGTCATGTGTTTGTCACCGTTTAACAATTTCCAATATACAAGCCTAACGTCGTTAAATGAGTGAAATATATATACTAAAAATCGTCAAACGAAGATAAACACAGAACCTAAATTGTCATAAAAAGAGAAACACATACTTGAAATTGCAAAACATTGAAACCATAAGGTGGTTTTCCATACTTCCCTTTAATTGTTTTTAGTTGGGTCGTACAATGTGTCAAACTCATTTAACAGCGTTAGGCTTATATATTGGAAATTGTCAAACGACAACAAACATATGACCCAAATTGTTACAAAATGAAATATATACTTAAAACTCTAAAACAGTGAAACCATAGGTGGTTTTCTGTACTTTCCCCAAGAAATTTATAAAGGTCAAATTACAATCAGCTTAATTACTCTAACAGATTGAGCATTAAAAAGTATAGCTTCATTCGACCATAAAACAAGCTAAATCAACTCTACCTCAAAACTAAAAATTTATAAATAACATTTCCAAGTTTCTATAGAATCAATATTTACCTCATTTGGAGTTTCAGAGATAAAGCTATAGTCTTTTGAATTTCACTGCTCTTACTCAATAGACTATCAGCTTGACAAAATTCATAGTGTGCAATCAGAAATTCATCAAAAATTCTGTGATTTATATTCTTAATTAAAATTATCCATATTTAAATTTGTGTATATCTATAGTGATTTTCAATTAGTTTTACACCAAATGGATGTGTACAAATGGAGTAACATCAATACTAATTGAACATGGTCAAGCTATCTATAGATCATGCACACTAAAATGTGTGGCTCTAAAGGACCATTACAATGGTAGAATTACGTGTTTCTTATTTCTAACAAACTTGTAGGGGACACCTTCAAGTTTCTAGAGATATAAATTTCATCTCAATTGGAGTTATATAGCCTTAAATATGGCTTACACACTTTACTGTTCATGGGTGCACTGAATTTTTGAAACTTCAATGGTACATCTTTTTGTTCCTAGATGAATTCTCAACAAATATAAACCAAGACTTACATAACCTTCACACAAATCATAATTAAACAATTAACTTCAGCAAGTATTTTGGAACATTAAATTTTAGAATTTTTCAAGAATTAAAACTCAACTAAACAAAGAGTTCCAAGGAAATAAACTTTAGGAAACAAGTAGAAACTTGATTTTCACTTACCAACAAATAGATGTTCAATTAAATAAAAGATTCTAAAGAAAACAGAAGAAGAATGCCACTCACCTTGCTAGCTCCTTCACCTCTTTCTCCTTTTTTTTTTTTTTTGATAAGAAAAGAACTCCAAATGAAACCATTGTTCTCCCATAAGATAAGTCTTACATCTTAAAAAGATAGTTATGGCCTTAAGCCACCATAAAAATGACACATGGTCCCCAAGTTTTTTTATTATTATTATCAAAACCTTTTTATAATCAAATCCTTTTCTAAATCTCAATTTCACTCCTCAAACTTCATTGCCTTCCTTTTCTTTAATCATCTCTCTCTAATTTCTTCAAATTTATTCATACCAAGAAATTTAATTCCCAATGCTTCCTTATCTTGTATCTTAATATCTCTATAATTATAATCATACTTAATTATAATGCTCTTGAGGGAATGGATGTTACAATTATATATATTCTAATACTACTCAAATTCTAAAAGTTTTTATGTAGTACGTATTTTTTTAATTTCAAATCACTCAATCATTTTTTCTAAACCATTAGAAATTCTATTTTTAAAAATTATCTTAACTATTATATATACTCCAATAGTAATTTAATAGTTTCAAAATAAATTATATTATATTTAAAAATAATGGCAATGAAAATTAAAGAAAAAAATTAATATAATATATTTTGTTTATAATTTATTTAATTACCTTTTTCTCTTTATAAAAATTATTAGTTTAAAATACATATGTTTTAGTTATTATAAAACATTTTAATTATGCTACATTTAAAATACTACTCTTATTTTTCATTCGAAATTATGTCTTTTATTTTAATTAAAACATCCACCTTTATTCAATTAAAAACACATTTTTCTTTTTATTTAACGTAAGTAAAAATGCATAATTTATCAATTATTTTTTATTTTTTATTTTATTTCTCCAATTGTATACATATTAAATATATATATAAGTACTTTTAATAAAAAAATTATTAAATAAAATTGTTGCAATAACTTTTTAAATTTAACTTTTATATTTAATTACTTTGTATTTTTAAATTTATTAAAATTATTTAATAAGTACATTAAAATGTATATATTATTTAAAGTTCATGCAACATGTAGATTCACGACTAGTTTAAGTATTAAAATTTATGTGTATATTATATAGGATGGATAACCAGTAATTCTAAATTTATCAATTTAAAAGGAAATTATTATAAAACTCTCACAAAACTATCAATGAATCTCACCCAATAAGTAATTCTTTTTTATCTAAACTTCAAAACCTATGGGACTCTAAGTGGCAAAAATCACATGACAACTAATAATATAATGCGAATGTCTATATCTTGAATTTTTTTTTTTCAACTTATAATTAGTTTGTTAATATATTTGTCAATTTTCAATTTTAAAACACAGTAAAAGAAAAAAAGTTTAGATGAAGAAGTTATTTAAGTGAACTAGAACATCCTGTTTTAATTTAGAACAGTTGTTCATCCATACTTTTCATGATAGCCACCTATTACTGAAGTACTCCAATGGCCACCTAGTGTGGTTTGCATGGCAGAGAGATAATTACCAAGCAACGTGCTGCTGCAATCTTCGATGCCCTGATTCTGTGCAAACCAATAGTAAAATTGTGTTGGGTGGCCATATAAGTACATTATCAACCTGTAATGGCAACCAATATCATCTTGAACTAACTCTACAAAAGGTAAATGAACATATTTTTACAATTTCTTTTATTTATAAGGCACCACACTCCACCTAATTTTTATGTGTTCTAAACTTATAATACATTAATTATCATTATCATCATTTTACTTATTGGAGACTTGGGTTTCGAGTCCGTTTAATCTCATATGATATATTAGTAATGTTAAAGAATCCCACATTAAAACAAATGAATGAAGTGGTTAATAAGTGGTATAGATTGAATCTTAACACAATTCAATTGATTTTGTGTTAGATGGGCTCAACCCCATTTATAACTCCACATGTGTACGTGGACCAACACTCTCTCAAGCCCATGGATGGTTAACATGGTAGCAGAGCAGTGGTTCCGGGTTTGTATTTAAGACCTGATTGTATTTGAATTTGGGAAGTGCCCGTGGTTGGGTGCAGCCCGTTTGAATTTGGCAAGTGTAATTGTTTCAGGCCCAATTACACTTGAGGAGGAATGTTGAAGAATCCCACATTGAAAAAGTACAAATGAATGAAATAGTTAATAAGTGGTGTAGATTAAGTCTTAACACAAGCCAATTGATTTTGTGTTAGATGGGCTTAACCCCATTTATAAGTCCACATGTGTACGTGGGCCAACACTCTCTCAAGCCCATGGACGTGTTAACAACTAAGGGGAAAGTATAGAAAAACATAACGTGGTTTCATGATTTTAGACTTTTAAGTACGTTTTTTTAATGTGTTTTATGTCGTTACACACTTTCTAGTTTATGCGTCTAACACCATTAACTTCATCCTACGTGGCGTTGATGTGGACATAGTTGACCAATAGCTAAGACACTTCATCCATCCATTGACCCACACTAAAACAACTCATTAATAAAAAAAATCAAAAACCAAAAACCAAAACATAAAAAATACAAAAATCATTACATAACCCAATCCTAAAGTCATTTTTTTTTTAAATTCCTTCTTCTTCTTCTCTGCTCAAAGTTAGACTTGAAGAAAGATGAGCAACTTCTTAGTACTGCTCGTCGACATCAAGGAAAGGAGCTTAAGCTCCTTTGTTGTACTTCGAGGCCTCGGCAGCACACTACGAGGGAAGGGGCTGGAGTTGTTGGGCATTATTTGCTGCTAGAGAGATGCCAACGAGCTACTAACTGGTGGCTCGTGAGATAGTAGCAGGCAAGGTGAGATAGAAGCAAAGCAAGAGAAACCATAGGATAATAGTGGCAACAGACCATGGAGAGAATTGAGAGAGAGAGAGATACTAATGGCACAACAAGCATGGAGGGAAAGGGAAGAATAGAGGCAGATTAGGGAAGAGAACAGATGCTAAGCAACTCATCTTTGTTGATTTTTTTTCATTGTTATTATTGTTGTTTTGAGGTGATTTTGTTAATTTTGTTGACATAATACTTAATTCATTGATTCAATTTTTATGTCAATAATGCATTTAAAGTGCTCGATGAAATGCTTTAACCTGAGTTTGATTTTCATACTGATAATGTTGTTTTGGGAGGACTTATAAAGCTTTCATTTTTATAAATGCCTTTTAATGCAATATTAATTGTCAAATAGAAAGGAGCAACAAGAAGCCAAATCGACCTTCAGATCATCCAGGTGCTGAAAAATATAGCCATAGAAGTACTGAGTTTGCAATGAGCCTCTAGCGGAGTCAAGACAAACTTGCTCATGAGCTTTTAAAACCTCAAATGCCTCATGTTCCTGCCCAATCCTTCCCCTCTCCATTCATAAGGCCTTCAAATGTTTCTCATAATCCTTTGTGAGGTATTCTACTTTGATCCTCTGACGCTGCTCCTCATCTTGTTATTCCCACAATTGATGTAAGATTTAAGCAAATTCGAGCATGGCATTCTCCACCCCCTTCTCAGAAATCCTAACTATTGCTTGATACCAATCATTGCAAAGTAAAAATATAGGTGGTGCACCCTCTCTACATTCTAATTCAAGAACATCGAGTTCAACTCAACAAAGAATCAAACAAGCCTCTTCAAAATCAACCAATAAAAATACCTGATTTTTGTAATTGATTGATTGTTGAAGATGTAGAAAATCTTAAGAATCTTTAAAGAAAAAATTGGGGAAATAAAGAAGAGGAGGAGTTTTTCTGGTGTTGTATGTATGGATTGAATTTTTTTTGGAATTGTTATGCTTTATGTTTTGGTTTAGTGATTATTGAATTTTTTTTTTTATTAATGAGTTGTTTTAGTGTGGGCCAATGCATGGATAACATGTGTTCAGCTATTAGACAACTATGTCCATGTAGGCGCAAGCTAGGACGAAGTTAACAATGTTAGGCGCATAAACTGGAAAGTATGTAATAGTGTAAAACACGTATTTAAAAGTGTCACAAAAAAAACACGTACTTAAAAGTCTAAAATCGTGAAACCACATAATGATTTTCTGTACTTTCCCCATTTACTAATTGAAGGATCTTACTTATGCCTAAAGTATTAGGCCTAACGATTAGATAAATTATATATATTTTGAGTATATTACAATTAACTAATAAAAATATAATATCTATATATATATATTACAAATATATATAGATATTATATATATAATATAAAATAAAAATATTATATATATATAACCATTGGCTATAATAATCCAAAGTAAGTAAAAAAATTTCCTATCAATTGATATGAACAGAGCATTGACCTAAAGTTCTTATCGATCATCTCTAAATTTTTGTTCCTATCACTATTTTAAGTAGAAATTGTTTAAATTATTTTACAACAAGAAGAGAGGGAATTGTTTAAATTGTCAATTTATTGTCTGGTTTGGTTTTTTTAATTCATTGTGTTTAATTTTTTTTTTTTTTTCTGAACTATTGGTATTGAGCTCCTATTGGACTTTGATTAATTTTGATTCACTCAAACTCGAGGCATTATTTAAGTGAGAACAACTTCTATCAGTTGATTCCAACAACTGTTAATTTTTATATATCTTTTTTTCTTGTGCCAAGTATTCTTGTAAACATTTAATTTGTTGAATGACTTAACAATTTGAGCTTACTTAAGATTTCTAGCTAGCCTTTTGCAACAATTTCAAAGAATCTAATGCCATCTTTCATTTTGTAAGTTTTAGAAATTGAATTTTTAATTTTCATTTCTTGGCGAGACAAAAGTTCATCCTTTATTCAATTTGTGCATGTGTTTTGCTTTGAATTCGTCTTTATCTAAAAATTGTGTGATAGATGTCCCCATAAGTAGCCAAAATAATAAAAAATATAAACATTCAGTTTAAAGAGAGAAGGGTTAGAACCCTCCACCCTCTCTCTCTCCTCATTATATTGTTGAGAATTAACCATTCATACTAACTCAAAAAAAAAAAATTGTATGGTAGATGCTATTTGTAAAATCTTCATTTTAAGGTATGACACGTCATAAATTTTGAATAACTTGAGGGGTTTCAAGCTTTGGATTGGATAACGATTTTATAAAATGGAAGAACAGAAAAAAAAATTAAAAGTATATTTAGCTAAAATGTTGCTAGTAGCTACTGGCTATTATCTGTTGTTGTCTCGTCGCTAATAACTAGCAGCTGATTAATGTCAAATGTTTCGTAAAATTATTTATAGCAGTTGTTTATATGCTTGATAACTAGCTAGGAAGGTCAAAAGAAGAAAGAAATGATGTATGCCCCTCTTTAGTTAACAGTTTCATAAAAAGAATTGCTTGATTTCTTCACAACGTTGTTTAAGTCAATAAGTAATGACTATGACTTAAAATGTATTTGGTTCTATACGTTCGATGAAAATATCCAGATTTTGAAACAAATCCCTCCTCGCAAGCTTCTCCAAGCGAGATGGTTTAAACTTTAAAGGTTTATAGTACTATTTTTACTAAACAAATTGCATTTACAAGCTCTTAATATGTATAATACAACTATTAGTACAAAAGTGCTTGATTATGCATATGGGAACCATGTCATTTCTTTCAGTATATTAATCATACTGTTTTCTTTCTTCTTGTATAGTCTGAAAAATCCCAGCTGCTGATTCAGTTGCTGATCTGGGATTGTGAGGCACAACCTTAATCACCCGTGTTCGTTGCTCGTTGCTGTGACCATTCTGGTCTGGCATGTTACTTGAGCTTTGGCTTGGCAAGGTGAAGTTAAAGTCTCCAATTGGCAACTGATTGTCCTTCGACTGTAGTCCGATGAATGGTCTCACCAGCTCACCTGCTGAGACTGAAACAGAAGAATTCATGACTGGCACGCCATAAGCTGGAAGGAAACTCACCCCATAAGCTATATTCATAGGTGCACAGTTGCTATAAACCGGTGACATAAATCCTGCAGTTAGAGGGCATGGCCCTGTGTAGGGCTTATAAACAAGACCCTCAGAAGGGGACATTACTGGAACTATCCACTGATTTCCGGGTGGTGGGAAACACCATGGAGATGTTCTAGTATTGGCAACAATAGGAGTAACCGGTGCATCTCCTGAATGAGACTCATCATTTGATCGCAGGCTGTGAATTCGTTTACTTGATCCATTGGTGGCACAAGGAGGGAGAAGCCTCGCGACTGCGTTCTCATCGGTATATTCAGCGCCATACTCAAATGGAACCCTTTTAGCCTGAGATGCCTTCGATGAAGCTTTTTCTGAAAAAATCTTACATTCAAGCAATAGCTCTGGTGATCGAGCAAGCAACTTTTGTACCTGTTACGAACAAAAAAAAATACAATTGGTTCTTTTTCTACTCAGATGCAAGCAATCAGGAAAATTTTTATAAAAAAATGATGATGGAAAAGGACGGAAAATTGATCAGGTTATGCTCAGTGTACCTCTATGAGCCTATGCAACTCAAAGACTTGGGCTGTGAATTCTCTTTGCTGACTGAAACCAACAACAAATGAAGTCGGGGTTAAACATTAACAAGGTAGACTAATGCATGACTATAATACAATATCAGTTGGAACACTTACTTGATCATATGTCTTCTAGCTTTCCAAAATTTCTTGTCACCTATTACTCTTTTAACAGCATCAGGAGACAATGGATTGGATTTAGCACTTGATGACAAAGGCTGCATATTGGTGTTGGAGCCTTGATCATTTGTACAATCCATGGATTTCTGTTCTTGACTTTCCACATTACTGCTAAGCTTAACTCCACAAGAACAAGAAAAAGAAAAGGACTTGTCAGAATGCGGATGTGCAGGTGCAGGGGAGTCGCAGAACGGAGTAAAAACACCGCCAACCTGTAAACAAGAATCATTTGTAACAGCCCACGAAAGAAATTATTCAAACCATGAAGACTAAACAAAAATATACAGCAAATTAATTGGGTGAGTACTTTTCAAGAGATTAAAACCAATAATCAGTATCCAAATACCATATTAAAAGATCAACAAAAGTCCATCCATGGCAAGCAAGATAAATTAAGAACGATAATATTTTAAAAAATCAACAATGGAGGTCCAGAAAACTCACATGGCTTGAGGGCATTCTGAGTTGTTGTTCATAGAGAGCCATCTTGTTTCTTGGAGGTGGCCTTGGCCCTCCTTTCTCTGTATCATTGACATGAATCCTAGGAAACAAAGGCCTTGTCATTTTCTCCTCATCTTTTGCCCATCTCATCATCATCATCATCATCCTTTTTCTTTTCCTCTTTGTTCACCACAAATTCCACTCTCAAAAATTTATTCTTTCACCAAATTCAAAACAAGATCAAAATATCATCATCGTTTGGCACAAAATTCACCACAAGCTACTGGCTTAAGAAACACAATTTCACTGGGAATTTACAATAACAAGTATTACTCTTGAAAAATTGATCAAAACCAAAAGAGTTGCTTACTCAGACAGCAAAATTATCAGTAACTTCGTCATACATAAACTCCACATTCAATTAGCATCCACCTACTTAAAATCACAGAAATTTCAACTGCATTCAATCATCAAAAAGAGCCTTTCCTACCCAGATAGCCAAAGCAGCAACTTATTGATGAAACATTCCCAATATAAGTTAGTCAAGATCAATCAACCTCAAAAACCAAATCTTTTGTAATTTCAAAACCATAAACGACAACTACAGCACATGAACGTTGAAGGCATAAATGGAGAAGTATTTGCAAGAAAAAGACACAAACTTTAAACACCCAAAAGCGAACCCACCTCAAAAATGGAAGCTTGAAGAAAACAGAACAAGATCAGCCAAACATGATATTAACTCAAACTTTACACGTTATTTTCACTATCAAATCGCCTCATAAAAACTAATCATGCACCACAAACAAGAAGAGAACATCACATTACTTGACAAGGACAACAAGGGAACAAAAAGAAGTGGTAGCAAGAACAGATGAATAAATAAATAATAAAAACAAAAAGATGTTAAGTGGAGATAAAATCAGTAGTTAAAAATGGCAAATGGTAGACTCGGCTAGAGAAGAGGGTCAAGCTGTACAACAACGTAAAGCAAAATATAGCCAACGGGGAAGACGGGAGGGCTTTGTAGCCCCAAAGTGTACATATTTTGCACATTCCGTACATATTTCCGATCCAATTCCACATTTTCAAAATTAGATACGTCTGCGTCAAATTCACCCATTGTACTACCATCCTCGTCATATATTATTGTTGTGGCTTATTTTCTCAAATTTTTCCTTGTTTATCATTTCAACATATATAGTCACATTTAATTAGTTATTAAAAAATTTTTATCACTATTGTGATCATATCTAAATCGAATCAAATTAATATGTATCTAATGAATTTTGAATTCTAGTGGTTCAATATATATATAACTTACAAAAACTTTCAATTAATTTTAATAGTTTTGTTTTAGCATACAAACAAAGTTATTATTAAAATTTTAAATAATGTCAAAAAATACCAATAAATTTAATGTTTAAATAATTAATTTATAAGTAAAAAAATAACTGATAAAATATGTTATATTCAAAAAATTACAATGATAATAAATCTTTGAAATGTTGTATAACTCTTCTCCATTTACACAAAATGCACATTTGTCTAGCCGGCATTTAGTTATTAATTAAACTAAAGGCTTATTTGGTTAAGTTATTGTTGTTAGCTGATAGTTATTGCTATTAGCTAGTGACTATTAACTGATAGTTAATTGATATTAAGTGTTTGATAAAATTATATCAACAGTTGTTGATAGTGTATATATATATATATATAGTCAAAAAATTATTTAATCTTATAATAAAAAATATTATAGATGATTTTATTTTTATAATTTTAGAAAAAAAAATATATATATATATATATACTTTTATTAAATAATCTATTTTAAATAAAATACTAAGATTATTACTATCATTAATATTAGAAATAATCAATTGTAAAATTATTTATTAATATAATTTTTAATATTTTTAATAATCATCAAAATAATAATTTATTAAATAATAATAATTAATTAAAGTTAAAAAGATAAGAATAAAATAGTAAGTATAATTTTAAAAACAAGAAATTTTGATGAAAACTTCACATTTGAACTTTTATGAATTAGTACTATTTTAATATCTAATAGCTATTTGTTTATTTTTAAAAACATTAACTAAACATATTTTTTTAACGGTTGAAAAGTAAACAGTTAATATTTGTATCCTAACAACTAAAATAAACACATCAAATTATTAGCATAACACCATTGAATTAAACTATGCCCGAAAAAAAAAATTCCACCATTGAATTAAACTTTTTTTCATTCACATGTGATAGAGATACACGTTTGTCTAGCAATATTTGGCTATTTTCATTCATATGTATATCTATGTGTAAGCACTGTAACAAAGGAACAGTTCCCAATTGCAAGAAATCCCAAGAAAAGTGCCTGAATATATAAAATAGAAAAGGAGGTAGAAGAAAAAGACTAGGTCCTACCCCACATGTTCCTTATTTGCCCTTTCTTAAAAATCTGGCCAACCCTTCAACTAGAAAACCCGTTAAAGATCGTGCTTCATATCAACTCAATTGTTTCCGTCATATATAATTCTTAACTACACCCAGTTCTTGGAGCGTGTAAGCACTGTCCAATAGCTAGTCAACACGTATCTAAATATAGAAACATTTTTTACACAACTTGAAGGCGCGTGATTAATCACGTTGCTGTTTTCTTGGAGTGATGGCTTATCCAAAGATCATGTGTGGAATTTGTGTGCTAAACTGTTAATATAAGGGATAATTACTTCATGTGTGATTATATATTTTGTTTTATTATATTATTTTATTTATAATATTTTAAAAAAATATTTATTTATCAATGATATTTATAACAGTTAACATTTATTAATTCTTACTTAGGAATAAAATAGTACATTATTTTATAAATATTAGAGATAAATAAATATTTTTATAAATATCAAAAATAAAATAATATAATAGATCAAAACACATAGGATATACAACAATTTTCCCTATATAATGTACTAACTTTTTTTTTGGTTTATTGCATGTATTGCTCCATATTTTGAAATAGTAGTAGATTCCAATTTTATTTTTTTCTTTTCAATTACTAAAGTTTTTTTATTTCAAATTAAAATATCTCAAATATATTCAATCAAATTTAACATACGTAGTAGCCAAAATAATTATATTTTTAATATATTTTTCACATAAGCATCTATTTAAGCAACTTAATTATTTTGCATGCTCCATAAAATAAAATTTTATTTTATAGAATCCACAAGCAAATTTTGTTCTGTAGTGCCAATAAAATTATTAAACTGTTTAATAGGATGCTTACATGGTAAATATATTAAAAATATGTTTATTTCAACTATCATGTATATTAAATTTGATTAGAGATATTCAAAATACTTTAATTTGAAATAAAAATAAAATTTCAGTAACTGAAAAAAAAATTAAGAATCTGGTACCATTATGAAATATGGGATAAAATTATTATACCAACGGTACAATAAACCTTTTTTTTTTATTACACGTGATTATTATTGAAGCTAATGAAAACAAAAATCTAAAAAATTTCTTCACCGAATCAGTTACCAAAAATTATTCTCATTTAAATAATATTTTAAATTTAAATTATAGTATTTACAGTCACATTAAATAATTATTAAAAAAATTTTGTTACTATCCTCTCTTAGCAACTCAAATGATAAACGTTATAAGTTGAAATTATAAGTTCGATCTCCACTACATCTTTAACTTTCCGATTGTTCAAAAAAATTTATTATTTTTATAATATTATTCGGATCAAATTTATTTATTAAAATTTAATCAATTTTAAATATCAATTATTTAAATTAAAAAAAATTCTTTATAAGTATTATTTTATTTTTAATTAAAGGTACATAATCACTCTCTAGATTTTACATACGATAGGATATTATTTTTTTTCCTCATAATATTTCAATATTGTACTATATTCTTCAAATGCTTTAATCCATTAAATTAACACCCTCTTTCATCAATTTTTTTCCTGACCTAACATTTTAATTAATATAATATAATATTGTCTTCTTTAATTTGGTGCCACGTCGATATCATGCATTAATTCTCGCAATTTTAGTAGTATAATATTATTTAAAATATTAAAGAGATATTAACATACTATGAAAATTAAATTCATTTATATTTCACACTTAAAGAAAATAATGGATTGCCAATTCAATTAAGCGATTGAATAGAAGCACGTAATTTTCTTTTAATTCACATGTGAGCAATTAGCTAGCCGAAGTAATCTCAAACACGTGAGCAATTAAAGAGAATACGGGGGTTTTCTTGTCCTTTTTTTTTCTGGTAAAGATCTCTGTCCAATCTTAACTAAATCAAATTTCCTATGTACTGACGTGATCTTAAGCTAACTGATTCTTTTTTTTTTTTTTTTGGGTTTAAGACGCACCATCATCACATGCAGAAATTTCTTACTGGAAAGACCATAACTACCACGTGCTTCTAAACCGCTTCGTTTCATGTTTGAAATTGGAAATAGTAACATTTTTTTTTTTAATCATTGTAGATTACATGGAAGTGGGAATTCATTATCACTCACAATTAACTCAAATAATAAAAAATATAAATATAAGGTTTAAATTCCTAATCCGCTCCCCCTACTTGACTATTAAGTCAGGATCTCATAAACTACAATTAGTAACATCAGATATCTTCTAATTAATGGTTGCGATTTATTAATTGAATTTTTTATACATATTTCAAATGTTTTATACTTAATTAATAAAAATAATAAATATATTTTTATATTAAAAATTTAACTTTAGATATAATACATTCAGAATAAATAAAATGTGAAATCATATAGAAATATTATAAATTTAATCAGTAAATGAGAAATTTAATTATCACTTATTTTAAAGATATAATGAGATGCACCGTACAAATATTGTCTCCATTAATTTGTGAAATTATTTTCAACCAATCTAAAAGGAAAAAATTGTTTCTATTATACAATGCATTAGTATATAGATTAAAAAAAGAAATTGATGCGGTCAATTGTTCACTAACCTCTTAAAATTACTTATAGTCTACTTTGGTTCCCAAAATTTTAGCTCTCCTAAATTTATATCCTGAATTCACCTCAATATGTTTTTAATGCATCAACAATATTACAAGTATAACACTTGTCATAATTGCGAGTTTATTTTACCTTTTAGTGGCAGTATGAAGTTATTTTACTTGGGATAACCCTACTTCTCGACTGTTTGTACTGATGACAGTTTAATCAGCAAACTTCTTGCTGCTTGTCCTAAACATGTCTGAAGTCTTTACAAACCTGTAAGGCTTCAGGATTGATACATATGCTTAGCGATCTCGAGATACTTGATGATCGAAACAGCACCAAATCTTGAATCAACTTATCAGGTGCCTCTCGAGTTTGGCTATCTTACTGCCTTCTGAACTCAAGATCGACATTTTTTTTGCAAGATTGAAGAAATTAATGGATTTTTAACGCTTTATAGTTGTATATGATTTTGGTTATCAACTACAAACCTCATAACTTGCACAAATGAAAAAGTTCAAATTCCATTTCCAACTATAATTCAAGGGCTTCAAGGGCAGCGTTGTTAAAGCTTTATGATTGTGACCGGATATATGTTATTTTTCATTAGAAAATGGTGATTTATGGTCATGTCAAGCTTTGGTCTATACAATTATAGCAATGCTTCAACTCAAGTTAAGCTGCAATTTCTTTATCTGTAAGGAAGAATATAGCAATGGCATTCCATATAGCAGGGATTTCCAGCCACTACTGATCATTTTACATTCTCCGATGGTTTAAATATTTAAGAGTACAATTTTCATTCAACAAAATGTATTTACATGATCTTAATATATAACAGAATTGCAGGACAAAAGTACATTTGATTAGCTTACAAGGGTCGTCTCATTTCTGCCAGTGTCTCGGCAGATACAATTTCCATAACCTAATCATACTGGTTTCGTTCTTCTTGTATAGACTGAAAAATTCGAGCTGCTGATTCAGTCGCTGATCTAGGGTTGTGAGGCACAACCTTGATGACACGTGTCCGCTGCTCATTAGTTTGACCATTCTGAGCTGTTGGTTCTATAGGAAAAAGAGGGAGTGCATCTCCTTTGGGTCTCTCAGGAGGACTACTTGCAGTACTTCCCTGTACCTCACTTTCCTTCAACACGAGAAATTTCTCAACTCGGCGTGAAATCACATGGCTCATCTGGGCTTGACATATTACACGAGCTTTGCTGTGGGAAGGTGAAATTAAAGTCTCCAGCTGATAACTGATTATCCTTTGACTGGTGTCCAGTGAATGGGCTCACCTGCTCAACTGCTGAGCCTGGTACGGAGATAGTCATGACTGGCATGCCATAAGATGGAAAACATGTCTGGCGGAAAGGAGGGTGGCTAGGAAGGAGACCAATCCCTTGTTGATGAGAAGCTGGAACACCATAAGCTGCATGCATAAGCTCCCCATCCCCTCCAGTTAAACTTGTAGGAGCATAGCTTCCATATACTGGTGCTATAAATCCAGCAGTTGGAGGACATGGCCCTGTATAGGGCTTAAAAACAAGACCCTCAGAAGGGGACATGACAGGAACTAACCACTGATTTCCAGGTGGTGCAAAACACCATTGCGATGGTCTAGTGTTGGCAGCAATGGGAGTTGGCAGTGTGCCTCCTGAATGAGACCCATAATTTGATCGCTGCGTAGGAATTCCTTTACTAGCTTCATTGTTGACAGAAGGAAGGGGAAGCTTTGAAGCTGCATTCTCATCAGTAAATTCAGTGCTGGGGTATGGCTTCTGAGAGCTATTTTTTGGTTTAATGATAAGTGAGGGACCTGGAGGTTGTTCTATATCATACTCCAATGGGACTGTTTTAGCCTGAGATGCCTTCAGTAAAGCTTTTCCCAAATACATCTTATCTTCAAGCAAAATGTCCGGTGATCCAGCAATCAATTTCTGTACCTGTTTCCATTAAACATCATACAGTTGATTCTCTTTCTACACAGATGCAAGCAATAAAAAAAAAAAATCATTCATATATGTCATGTTAGAAAAAGGCTAGCAAATTGATCAGGCAATGCCCAGATTACCTTTATGAGCCTATGCAATTCAAATACTTGAACTGTGAATGCTCTTTGCTGACTGAAAATAACACCAAATGAAGTTGGGTTAAAAACTAACAACGTTGAATAAGCTAAGGTGATAGTGTCTAGATTAATATTGGATGCATCAGGGCAGAAGCAGAAAATAAAACCACAATATAGGATTAAAAACCACCTTAAATGCTACAGTACATTCGAAATTCTTACAAGATGTACTTCTCTTATAAAATGTGTTATTTCCTGCAAAATTTATTGGCTCATGCAGAAAGAGAACAGAGTAATAATCAACAACTCAATCTGGGTATCCAAAAAACTATACCAGACATTTGTGTAATGTGTAGGATATCCCACCAAACACTATGGATTAACATTTATTAGACACGGCAGAACTCATTGCTGCAAGAAGAACTATGTCAGCGCCTCCCACCTAAAAGTTTTACAGGGATATCTACACTCCAATCATGCTAATGCAAAGATGGCCCTATTGAGAAGCAAAAAAAGAAACTTCTGACTGTAGTCCTAAAGTATCAGTTGGGACAGAACCAAGAAATCAAAAGAAAAAAGTAAAGGTGCTCTATTGCAAGAGAAGTCATAGAATATTACTATCAGTAAATGTGAACAGAATCTTCTCATTGAAAACCCCTAGAATGCAGACATTTGACTGCTGAAGATTTTGAAAGTGGAAAAACTGTGTAACCTGAATTTCTAATAAACTTGTTCAAGATTTGTAAGAGCTCAATTCCCATAATAGCTAGCAAGACTAATTTCAGTTACTAAACTAAGTCATGTCGCTCTACTATGAACAGAAGCATTATCAATTCATGTTTCCTTCTTGCGTATGGTTATATGATAACATATCACACCCATTGGATTCTTGTTTTAACAGTTGAGTGTTGTGCAAAGAATGAAATTCCAATATGATGTATTGGCACAATCAGCTTCTTTTCATTATTGGAGAAGTAGCTGCCCAATGAAGGATGTAGAAGAAACTTCAATTGTGTTTGTAAAAGATCATAACACATGCATAAGTTGATATGTAATCAAAAGACTATAATCTGCAAATTTTTAAGAGTGACCATGATTAGATTGTTCCATTTGGTTGTTCAAATTTTCAATGATCAGTAGACATGTTCACTTTGAAAGCCTTTCTAACAGAGAAAAGAGCACAATTACAGATGTTGGAAAGAGAAGAAACAGCATCAGAAATTTAGTGCATAGCAAGCAAATATTTAAATCCAAAAATATTACATTCTAAGTGAGTTTTTGTGGAAAGTGAATTAAATGTTGTATGTATGAATTCTTACATTATCCATTCTGGTACTGCTAACCAATAGTAGAAAGTAAAACAAATTATAAGTAAATAAAAGAAGCAAAACAATATTAGAAAGTAAAACAAAATTCCACAAGTTTAGAAAGTACATACTAATTTGCTGCTTGGGGAACTTGTGTAAGTAGAAACTAGATAAAGAATACTTACTTGACAATAGCTTGTCTTGCTTTCCAAAATTCTTTCTCGCCTATCACTCTAACAATATCATCAGGAGATATATCCAACGCAGGTAAGGAGTCCGCCAGAGAAGCTTCTGAGACATCATCTCGTCTTTCAACGTTACCCATTTGCAGAGACCCATGTTTTTCATGGTTTTTGTGTCCATTCTCAATCATATTATGACTTCTATTATCACCTACAAGTGAAAACTTTGAAAATGACTCGCCTCTCCCCTTTAAAGCATTTTCCTTACATATGCCCCCAGCAGACTCCAACCGAAGTTTATCTTTATGAACTGTTTTATCCTGCACTGCAACGCAGTATTGATCTAAGAGTACATTAGTACCACGTACACCCTTTAAGACATCCACTGAACTGCTTCTATGCTCCTGATATGATGATGGATGTGCTTGCTTCAAATATTCAGTTCTTTTAACTTTTCCTGAAGGGCTATGAGATGCATCTGCAGAAGTTTTATTCTTGATTACTGGAACCGGAAAAGACCTTTCTCTAGGATCCTGACGAGCCTCAGACATTTTTCTGTGCTCCTCAGTTTCGTTCCAGTTAGACTCTCTTGCCTTAAGATCAATGATGCCAGTTCCTTTCTTCTGCTTTTCAGAAACATTTTGAAAGTGCATTGAAAAGCTCAAGTTCCAGAGAGGTTGATTTTCTCCATCTTTAGTGTGTTGACAGCTACTAGGATGCTTGGCAGAACTAGAAACTCTATAATCATTTTCATCTCCAACCTTTTTCAAAGAGAAATTTTGGAAGTAGGAGAAATTGTGTGACTGAAATGAATTGCATTTAGCACTCGGCGACAGAGGACGTGTGTAATTCAGACTTTGACCATCTGTATAATTCATGGACCTCCGTTCTTGACTTGCCATCTTACCACTAAACTTAACTCCACCAGAGGAATGAGAAAAAGACTTCTCAGAATGTGATGGTGCAGGGGAGTTGCAGAATGGAGTAAACACACTTATTTCGTAGCCATTAACCTGTGAATATGAAACATTTGTGATCTAAATCGCACAAAAAAAGAAGATGAAAAAATTATCAAAACATAAAACCTAAAAACGAGTATTTAGCAAACCACTTAGAAGAACACACAACTCACTCCAGGAAATATGGCAAAGTGAAAACTAATCTGATGACTCCTTTTCCAAGACATAATAAAACCAAAGACAGCCTTGTTCAGTTTTTACATTCAGAACAGAATTACTCCTAAGTAGACCCAGGAATTGGAAGGATCACAGGTTCACACAAGATCACACCAAAGTATACAAACTACAATGATCACACCAAAGTATACAAACGCATTAAGTGCATTGTTTAAAGAATCAAACCATGTTTCAGTGCCCATGACTTATATCAGGTAAAGAGCACATTCCAAATCGACCAGGATCCAGAAACTTATTAAAGCATCAAGCAGAATACGATGATAACAATTATTCATGAGAAAAAATTTTTGAAAAATAGGAAACCAATGAAGGTGCAGAAAACTCACATGGTTTGAGGAGATTGAAGCAGCCAAGGTACTGCCATTATTAGGTGGAAGAGGCAACATAGATGCTGATCCAGAGCTACCCCTTTGAGAAGGGATACTGAATTGTTCATAGAGAGCCATCTTGTTCCTTGGAGGTGCCCTTGGCCCTCCTTTCTCTGTATCATTGACGTGAAGCCTAGGAAACATAGGACTCATCATTTTTTCCTCATCTTCTATCCCTCTCGTCATCCCTTTCTTTTTTCTCTTCTCCACCACAGATTTAACTACAAAAATTTGTTCTTTGCCAACATTAAGAACAAGATCCAATTATCGTCCTTTTGAGGCAAAATTCACCCCAAGGGATCAATGGCGTCCTCAAATTCTTTGAAGAAAACAGAATTCAATGAGAAACAGTAAAAACCATTCTGGATGAAGATCAACCCACCTCACTTTGGTGGACCATTTCCAAATATTTACAGCGAGTGAAGATCAACCCACCTCAAAAAAGCAAATCCCTTTCTGATTAAAAACGAAAAACAAGCAACCAGAGAACATGAAAGAATACTGTTTGACACACAAAAAAACACAAACTGAAACCAACCCACCTCACAAAATTTTATCTTTTTTGCACTAGAAAAATGAAAAAGAGACAAAAGATCAGCCAAGAGATGATATTAACCTTAAACTTTTACACACATCCACCGTCAACCCACCTCAAAAAAACCGAACTTAAACCTGAAATTTAGGCCCCAGCAAAAACAAGAGAACATGACATCATTGTAAATTTACAAAAGAAAAAAGAAAATTAAAAGGGCAAAAAATAATAGTAAAAAAAAAAAAAGGACAGAGGGAAAAGAAAACAAAAGAACGTTATAGTGGAGTGGGAATCAACAGATAAGGGTCCGCTTACAGTGGTCAAGTAGATAGGTACCTGGAACCATGACCATTGGATAGAGTTTAAATAAATCTCAACCATTAAATTCATGAAAAAGAAGCTTATATTTATCCAAAATTTTTATTCCTTTTTTTTTGGGCTAAATATCTAAATTTTTTTTTCACTTCCCATGTATTTTGCATTAGTAATATATTTAATTTAATTATTTAAGTATAATATATGAAATAATTTATTTATATTTAAAATATTGTGGAATATTTAACATATATTTTAACTATTTTATACTTAGCTAATTATATTTTAAGTGTTTTGTAGTTAATTAATATACCCACAACAACTGTTAGAATTATTGAAAAAAATATTTTATTTAAATAATATTTTAAGTTGAATAGTAATATATATGATCACATTAAATTTAATAAATTTTATAAAATAAAATGTTAAATATATTTTTTATGAATATATTTAGAATAATTTTATATTAAATATTAAATAATTTATTGTAAATAGTATAAATTATTTTTTAAAAATTTGATAAGCTACAATTTTTTTTTTTTTTTGGAAATTTCATGAGTTCCATTCAGTTAAACTAAAAGAAATAAACAGTTGTACTTCTTTTGTAATTTATTGATTCAAATAATAAATATTATAAAATAAAATTATAAGTTCGATAATTTATTTTTCCTTCATTTTTCAACGGTAAAAAAAATAAATAAACAGTTGTATTTAAAAAAAAAAAGAAATAAACAGTTGCCTAACTTGAAAAATTATGAGCCCAACTGTTCCTGTGTCTGCTCCACCTTTCCTAAAATAAAGGAGTGAGACGCACTTTCCACTACAAAAATTGTAGTTATTAAAATAAACTCACTCAAAACTTAAATTATTGTTGTTAAAAAAAAAATTTAATTATTATTGTCATCAATTTTTATTAATTAATATATATCAGTAATTTTTATTAATTATTTTATATCACTTATTTTTTATATTAAATTGATGCTGATAATTAATATGATTACTTGAATATTTATAAAAAAATAAAATTGATATGTTTACAATTGAAAGTGGTATTGAGTTTGAACGTTTAAAAACTTTAATTTTATTTTATATAAAATAAGAGAAGGATTTAAGTTAGAAAATTTTTCAAAGATAGAAATTAGTCTGAGATTAAACCCTTTGGAACATTCACTAAAGAATTCGTTAAGAAATTCTTTAAAAAGTTCGATTAAGTGCTCGTCAAGGAGTTGGATGATCGACCTAATACAATTAACAATTAAAATTGAAAAAATAAAATTGGCTACATTTGATTAAAAAATTACATACAATTAAAATTTTTTTATGAAATTTAATTGTAATTTATTATTTATTAATTTAAAGATTTAATTTAACTTTATTTATATATTTTTTAAAAAATATATTTGATCTGTAAAATATATATATAGTTTATCAGAATTATCGGTTTTTAAAGTTTATCAAATACTAACTAATCAATTAATTTAATGTTATTATATATATATTATAATTTGAATTGAAAGTATTTGTTAAAACGATAAAGCCCTTACTAAGTTATCTAAATATACTTTTTCATTATTATTAATAAATTAATTATTTTAAAAAATAATTCATAAATCATAATTACATATAATTTTAGAATAAAAATATATGTGTAAATCTCGAAAATTTATAATATTTTATTTTTTTTAATATGTTACACTCAATAAGTGAAAATTAAATTATAATAGATGTTAATTAAATATAAAATATGTATTGTATATTCAACCATTAAATGCAGTATTTTAGATCTCCAAAAAAGAAGAGGGTTGATTGAAATTACACAAGAGAAGATCTCACCCAAAAACCTATCCCAAAAACTCGTTTGTCTAGTTATACTTCAATATTTGTTCAATTAAATATAAAAATTGACCTTCTTTGCTCGATCTGATCAATAAAAATATTTTCACATTATACTAATTACTATTGGATTTGCCGATAGAAAATTGTTATAATTTAAACGATGTTTTAGATATGTATTATGATAATATAGTTGCGTTAAATTAGTTGTTATAAAATTTTTTATTATTTTTATAATTTTATCTGAATTAAATAATATTAGTCAAAATCTAATAAACTTAGTTAAAACTAAAAAAATACTTTTATATTATAATAGTGACTAATGCGATTATCAAAAATTGAATAATAAAATAATAAAAAATTTATGGCATTATGCAATTTCTAATTTTTGGAAAAAGTTAATTTTTTAAAATTTTAATTAGTAACCTATTAAGTTAGATTATAAAATACATACATATATATATATATATATATATATATATATATATATATATATATATATATATATATATTAAACTACGTGGAAAAAAAGACATGAATTCTCTTGTATTATTTAAAAATCATATTAAAGTTCCTGAATTTTTTAAATTTACTTTTTCATAGATAAAAAAAAAAAAAAAAAAAAAGAAATGTGTAGTTTATGGATTAAAGTCATCCCATAGTTTTTCTAAAAGTAAAAAGATAATTGGGGCTGTCTCACCTTTCTATTCCAGTGCTTAACCACCCTCAGTTTCGGAGCGTGATGTTATCGTCCAATTGTTAATCGATACATCTCTAAATAATTGGTCAGTGGCCGTCCGTTGCTTTCACAGAATATAGCGGAGCGTGAAGGATCAGATGATGTTTCTACAAAATCATAGCTTATCCTAATCAGGAAAGAATGATTGTGTGTGGATTTGTGTTCTAACTAAGTTATAATACATTTTTGTTGCACGTGATTATAATTGAAACACAAAATTTTAAAGTTAATATATGGCAGTTATGTACTTTGTAGGACATCCCAATAGAATTAAACTTGGGATTATGATGCATGCCTTTTTATTTTTGTAATAATAATAATAATAATTTCACTCCTAAAAATGATAGTTTAAATTTTATAAATTTAATCCATTGAGTTTATTAAATAATTAAAAAAATAAATCATTAATTTTATCTCATAAATAGTAACGACGCACGATATATGTAATTTTTTTTTATACCCATTTAAAAAAAATTAACAGCTGTCACATCTACCTTTCATGTGATTGTTGGCTTATACTAATATGATGTCTCCTTTTTTCATGAGATATGCAGATAAAATTAAAATATTTATTTGCGTTTTAGATTATATAGTGTGTTTAATCTAAATGTTTATTTGTAATTGAATTTTGTAAATTTAAAGAATTAGAATAGCTTTGTGTGTGCAATTTGCTAATGCTGATAAAGATAGCAATTAGATCAATTAGGTGCCTCAAGTAGTACATCTTGTGTGATGAAAAATTGAGAGAAAAGAAAATTGAGGCGTTATGTTTGGAATGGGAGAAAAGAAAATTAAGAGGAAAATATGAAGAAAAATAATAATATTATTTTTTTTTATTTTTCTTTCTTGTATTTGGATTTGAAGGACAATAATATAAAGAGAAATGAAAGTTATGGTATCTTTTTTATTTGAAAAATAAAAAATTTTTTTAAAAAAATAAGGATATGATATATTTATTATTATGTCCATATACTAAAATAATGAATAAAGAGATAAATTGTATAATAAAGATAAAATTATAAAATAAAAATAAATAGGATAACTTTTCTTTTTTATTCCCCATTTTCTCTCCAAATTGGAGAGAAAGTGAAGGAAAGAAAATAACATCAACTTTCCTTCTTTTAACTCATTTTTCTCCCTCGTTTCAAACATAAAAAAGTGAAATTTCTCCCCTATTTCCTCCCTCATTTTCTATTCTCCCCCACTTTCCTCTTATTTCAAACATATTCCTAGGAAAAACTTGAAAGACTTTCAATAAAAAGGTACTTACACCTAAAACCTATACAGGTACGTAAATGCACGAGATAACTCTCTTTAAACAACTCAGCAAAATGGCTTCGTAATTTTGAAAGGAGAAACCTGAAATGAGACCTTTTTTGCCTTCTACCTAAGCTGTGTGGGAAAGGCCGAAAGCCAATCCTAGGAATAGTGTAGCAAAATTCATAGGGTCTTGCAGATAGTACGCATCTAAACAAAGATGTCTATTTCATCAAGTCTCTCTCAAAGTCCATATTGTTATGCTTTTCATGTGGATATCTTAGAACTACAAAATTATGGCTGTAAAAAATTATGTCCTATGTCAGGATTTGTGCATATTATATGATTAAAAAAATTATGCAATAAGAGTAATGAATTTGTGTAAAATACAATAAAAAATAGTTATCTTTTATCATTTGCTATAAAAATAATAAATTTCTATCAATATTAAAAAATGATACTACGAGAATTCAAATTCGAAATCTTTACAATTTTTATAAATGAAATATCAATTAAACCATCCCAATTGGTTTACCTTATCTTTCCTGTAGAAAGAAATTAGGGAATTAAGCCATGCCTTAGAAATCAGAAAAAGTCAATGTTGGTTCAAAAACAATTCTGAACCAAATAATGTTTCAAGAACTTTTTTACCTAAATCAAGTTTATGTGAACCCATATTCATTGGTAATGAAATTCATAATAAAACAATTTCTATTAGTGTGATTTATCATGAAACTGGTCTAGTTAAGAAACTTAGAATTATAATGGATCCTCCTTCAGCAAAATTGCCCTGTTAATCCGTTCTTGTTAGCATGTCCTCTCCTCTCAGGTACTTCTTTCGTTTTTAATCTTCAGTTGGAATTCGGAAATTAGGGTGGTTGTATTATGAACCATGAAGCCCAACATAGATTAAGAAAGGACTGCACTCAGCAACAGAATTGTGGCCCAAAGGCCTGGGCAAAATTCAGGCTCAATTTGGTGCGACTTATGTATCCTGGACAACTTGTCAAATAAAGCATTTCCCCTTGTAAATTCTTATAGTTTTTTGACCCTCTGAAATTAAAAAAAAAAACGTTTTCCTATAATTTTTGAAATAATTTTCTGACTCCGTAATTGGTTATGAAATGTGTGGTTGAGTTTCATAAGTAAAAACATTTTTACAAAATTTGGAGAGGAAGGAAACACAAATTAAACTAAAAATGTTGACATACATAGCTACGATATGAAGTGGACCAAGTGTCCCACACACATGGGAGTCTGGCATCGTTGATCACTACCCTGGGCAGCCAGCTTGAAGAATTCTAGGATCCCACTGGGCAGTTCTAGAAAATGTAAGGACAGTGACCCTTCATTTGAAAGTGATGATAAGGGCCCTTTTGCTATCCTTTCACTATGGTTTATTTGGTCCTTCCCTTTGGGATTGCTAGAGGCAAGCAAGAGCTATATGTTGTATGCGACAAATATATCACTTTCATGCTTGAAAATGAAAATTGAAAATCTTTACTTAGCTAGAACGAAAGTTTAGTCTCAAAGCCGTCGAAGTTTGAATAACCTAATAATAAAAAACTCAGTTTAAAAGATTAAAAAATTATGAGTTCAATTCATATCAGGTACACCCAAATTATAAAGGGCCCTAAATGCACCTTCAAGCTACAGTCAGTGGTGGTGGTCACGAGTGGTTTCTTATTATCTTGACTTTTTGCCGACATGGCGTCTAGAGTTACATTCTATGAACCGAAACAAGACTTTAATAAAAGAGGAGGGTTACCATGAAAATAAATTTAAAGAAAGGTGGGAGGAGGAGGAGGAGTAGTAGTAGAAGTGGAGTTGTCAAAGAGCCATGTTGTGGGGTTGGGCTGATCCTGTTTAGCCGACCTATTCAAGGTCCATGCTGCTCTCATGCCTCTTGGACCACCACTGTTCAGTTCATCTCTTTTGATTTATTTACCCTTTTCTTTACCCCAACTCTTATCGATTCATCCAAATAACAATTTTAGAATATATATATATATATATATATATATATATATATATATATATATATATATATATATATATATATATATATATATATATATATATTTAATAAACATAAGGAAATTTCATCAGAGATTGAACTATAGTTAGACATCAATTGGAGGTTATATGCGTTTAATATATCTAGAATTGATGATAAAATATCTTGTTACAAAATTAATTAAAGTATTTAGTAGAGAGTAGGGTTCGATCCTATAACTTTTCTTATTCTCTTATTTTAAATCATATGATTTAACTATTCGGATTAATTGTTAAAAAAATTGGAGTCTATATGCCCGGACCAACTCTTATAAAATATTAGTCACCAAATGAAAGTCGAGACATTTTTAGAGACTAATTTAGAATATAAATTTAGTGGGGATAATTTTTAGAAATTAAAATGTATAAACTATAGAAAGAATTTCAAAAAGGTAGGAGATAAAGACAGTTTTTTTTTAGAAAGTAAAGTGAATTAGAAAAACTTTTGATTGCTTCATTGTTCCCAATATAGATTTACCAATGTTACTTTATTATTTTGATGGGTTTAGAAGAACTTAAAATTTTAATATCTTCCTTTTCTTCAATTGAATAATTTTCTTTTTTGGTGTACAATAATGAATTTTTGTTAATATGGTTGGAGTTTTACACTCTCGAATGACAATTAGATAGGTATTTGCCTCTTTTTGTACCAAAAGGAAATAAAAAAATAATGCAATTAAATTTTATTAGTTAAAAAATCAATTGTAAAATCATGAAATATGATATTTTATTGAAAATAAATAGAGTGAATGCATAGAATATTTTGGGATATATCTAATATACATTTAAAAATGAATGTGAATTGTAAGACAACGAAATGAAATATATCATATAATATATCAATCATATTAAAACACTACAATTAGAAATTGATTTAATTTGTTGTTAAAAAAAAAAGAAATGATTTAATTTGAAATATTTTATAAAAATACTACTAATACTTATATTTTAAGACATTTAATTTTATAAAAAGCGTCTCAAAAAAATAAATATCTGCAACATAGTTTTTGCGCACTAATTATTTGTCTTAACAATATTTTAATTTGAATATTTATTATAGTAAAATTTACTTGTAAATTATATGTTATATTTAACTTGATTGTACTATTATATGAAATTTAGAATCATAAAATATAAAAAACAACTCAACAAAATTGGGAAAAAAAAAAGAAAAAAAATAAAGATGAAGTGCAAAAATGTACAAAAATTATGATAGAGATATTGATTAAAAATCATACTGTGTAAGATAATGTTTCAAAAAAAAATTAAAACGAAAATGGTCCCATGTCTTAGCATTGTTCTTGATTTCCTCCATGTGGGAGACGGCTATCTGCACAGGTGACCGTCCAATAACACAATGCCACGTGTGAATAAGATGGTGAATTCACGTGTGCGCAAGTAACAATAATAGAAGCCACGGAGGGATCGGAAATCTGTGGGTCCTCAACGTAGTTCATTATGGGGACCACGGCACCCGAACATCACCTCTTTTGAACTTAAAAAAATAAATAAAAAAAAGTAAAATAAAAATATTCAGCTTAATTAGCTGTGACCTGAGCTGAGATGAACAGAAAAGCCCACAACTGAGAAACGGTTATAACGCGGAAGAAGAAACCAAAATGACATTTATTGAGATTTTGACATTTTATAGGGACTAAAATGGACCACTAATTTATTTTTATTTTTAATTTTTTAAAAATTTTAACCAAGTGACAAGTGGATCCAAAGTCCTATTAAATGTTGTTTAGATTTGATAGCCATTTTTTCTTAATAAAAAGATAGAAATAGTCACCTACAAGTTGAAAAGGTGATTATTTTTATTTAAATGATATTTAAATTTAAATTGTGATATATATAATTATATTTTAAAATTTTTTATTATTTTAATAATTTTATTATGATCAAATTAGATTAGTTATTGTGTTTTTTTTTAATTTTAATTAGTTAAAGCTGAATTCCATATACCTCTTTAAAAAAAAGTTAGACTCTATATACCGATAATTTAGATAAAAGAAATGAAAAAAACTTAAAATTCTAACTTCACTCCTAAATTGTTTTTAATTCATAATTTGATAATAATTTAAAGACTAAAAATTTTTAATTTAATTTTGATTAAAATCGAAAGTAATTGATGTTTTCTTAGTTTATTTATTTAATTTTATTAAAATGTCAATTGTCATTATGATACACGAATCAAAATTACACTCCAAGACTAGCAAATTAATGTGCCTTGGAATGGAAGAGACTAGAACAAGGATAATTAGACTTAGTTTTTGACTTTTTTTTTTTTAATTGAATACAACAGTTAGATGTTGAATTGGAAGGGTCCAATTAAATTCGATGACAAGCAAATTTCAATGTATGATTCTTTATGAAAAAATGGATGTGTCTCACATTGGTGATTAAGAATTTTTATCAGAGATATCATATGATTTAGATATTAATAAACTGTATAATATGAGATGGTTAATTTATTTTTTTTAAATTGATGATGACAGAATTTAAATACAACATCTTAAGATATCTTTGTAAATGAGTAACCATTTAACTATTTTTTGACTAAATTTTTATTTATTTTCATTAGATGAGATGTATCTGGTTTTTTATTTTTAACGTGAGCTTACAAAACTACATCTTTGAATTAATTGATACCTTCAAATGGAAAGTGACTCATGATATGTTACTAGCTGCAATACCAAGAATTGATCATGTAAAACATTTTTGTTGATTTAATTGATAAAGAGTATTAATTCTGAAATTTTATGATGAATTAGTGGATGGGTTTAGATTTAACCAAGTCTATATATATAACCTTCTCAATTTTTTTGTTGAGCTTAAGTTGTAAATATATTTTTTTCAAATTATTAGTAAGAAAAATTCACTGAATTCAGCTCAGGTAAAATTATTACAATAATAATTTTTTTTTAAATAAATAATTTATTATAGCTATATATATTAGGTTTTAAATTTAAAATATCATTTAAATAATTCTGCCAACTGAATAAACGATTGTTGATGTTAATTTGTAAATATTAAGTGTATATAATTTACATAATGTTGATTCTTGAAATAATTAACAAGGTCTTTGTCTTACAAATCAATGAAGTTTGAAGGAAATGTATGTTTTTTCTAGATAAACTTAACATAATATTATGGAAGTTGAACAATTCTTGCCTTGTACAAATGCCAAGAATTCTTTTGCAAATGTACCATCAATTAATGCTCTATCATTTTCCTTCATGTGCCTGCTGAGGGGATGTGTAGGTATATATAAACATATATAGTGGTTTTTTCTTTTTTTTTTTTTTAATCTTACTAGGTGTCTCATTTTTATATTAGAAAACGAATCTATCTGTCTCTGTAACTTGATTTGAAAGGATATTCTTTGTAAAATCTCACATAGAACTCCATTTGTCTACATATTACAATTACTTTGATATGAAAGGAAAGTGAAGCATTTTATGAAGAAAACCATGAAGAGTGAAGAGTTGACACAAGTTAGATTAGATTGGTTGTAAATGTTGGCAAAAAGAAGCAGAAATATACTGTGTGAACCCATTCACTTAGCTGTGTAATGATGGGGTGCATGTGGGTAGGATTCAGAACCCAGATATTGATAATGAGCCATATAAAATAATCTTTTATAAAATTTTTTACAGTTTTTTTTTTTATTTTTTTTTTCTATAATAATGGTTGTATCGCTGTAAGTGATATCTATCTTTTTCTTAAAATATGTTTAATTTTTATATATAATTTATAATATAAAGTCATAAGTACCGGTATAAGATGGTCTTATTAAATTCATTTAATTAATTAAATAAGAAGTTTGAGTATAAAATGTAATTTTTACATAAATGTATTAGCATAATGAATCATATTTTATTAATAAATTGAGAGAAAGAAGGGACCAGGACGTGATAAGAGCAACAAAATTCTCAACAAGCAAATTGGTATAATAACTTCTATATCTGACTGAATGCTTTTGCCTGCCAACATCTTTTATGTCTTTAACTTCCCACTACAAGTTTTTATGTTCAAAATGGCAATCGTAAGAAATATGCCTGCAGTATCTTTTCAGTACTTTGCTTTTTTTGGGGAATTCTTTTCTCCAGTGCTGCAAATTGTTCTCCCAGAATCCATTTTTCCACATACTCAATTATTACATCAAGAAAGGGCTAATTAATCATGAGCTTATATATGCAACTTTAAGAGTACCCACAAGTAATCTTCTTTTGGGTGCAAAAGGTTATAGTATTTTTCAAGCATAGTTTAAAGAAATATATGCAAAAGAATTGTAGTAGAAAGTGAAAACAGTAATTTAATTTATTTAAGGGTCATGATTAAAACTATGATTAATCCAAAAAGTTGAAGAAGAAAGTGGGACTGTCAAAAGCTGCTCATTAATTCTCTCATTCTCAGTAGTATTGATGCAAAATTTTACTGAAACTTCACAGTGCGCATGGAATAACTCGAACATAAGAACAAACCCAAAAGGAGTCGTCAGAGCTTTTCCCTACTTAAAAGAATAGAAAATTCTATTAATAGTAATAATCAATTACTACTATATATTATTAGATATTATAATTCATATATGCTTCTCTGAAAAATCTCATGCTCCCCATCTGCAAAATATATATATATATATATATATATATATATATATATATATATACTCTTTACATATCCCCCCACCAAACTGACCAAAAAGCCTTATCTTTTCAAACCCCACCCACCATATTACCTCTCTCTTTTCAACTATATATATAAAAACTACATTTTATTGGGTTCCTTGTCTTTTTTTTTTTCTCTCATATTTTACATTTCAAAGTACTAAATTAGCGGTATTTATTTAGCAATATAATAATATTAAACCTTATGTTCTTTCTATCTATATAATTGCATACCCTTTAACAGCCATAACACTGTATCAACATTTTGGTCATCCATTAACAACTTGTGACATTGTTCAAGGTAGAGCAGAGCTTCAATTGTCTCTGTTAATTAACATTCTTCTCTTTTCTTTGTTATTTACTTAATCAATTTATATATTTTTCTTGAATTTGTTGATGGGGGGTTTTGTCTTTATTATTAGAGTAAACTGCCAAATTTTAGTTTCTAAAACTGACGTTAGCAATGGCTATTTTGCTCGTGATCACAGTTTTCATATTAAAGAAGGACGGCTAGTGGCTAGTGCCAGTATCAGAATATTGTACAGAGCGAGAGATAGAGAAAACTATAACACAAAGCTGAGGTTTGTTTCAAGCTTTGGCTCTATTATTTGCAACTGTATAAAAAAAAGAAGGAATTGCAGACAGGTATTTTCAGTCTACTGGCTTCTTTCGCATTCTAACTTGGCTGGCAGCTGCTGGATCTGGAATTAATTGGTAAGCTATACAACAGTAGCACCCATTATTTATTTATATACATTTATATATAACAATATTCCTTTATGTTCTAAACCATCCATTTCTTGGAACTTCTCTTGATTCATGAGTATTAATATGGCCATTTCTTGATTTAGGCTTGTCAAGGATCAATAATGGAGAGTTTGGGATGGGATGATTCACAAGTACTTACAAACACATCTTCATCCTTATGGAGCAATCCGCAACATGCATCATCGACTTTGTGGAGCAATCAAGAAAATCAAGAAAGCTTGGTTGTCACCAATTCAAATTCTTGCCTTTTTAGTGGCAAGAGTAATATGGATCTCACAGAAGATATCTTCAATCAAATTCATGACCTCCAAAAGGTACACCAATCGCTACTGAATTCAAAATTCTGACAAAGCAAAATCATTTTTTTTCAACAATTTAATACTTGTTCTTCATCTTGATTCTTCTTCAACGGTTTTGAATCTAATCATCAACAAATTGCAGAGAGAAGAGACTTCAAAATTAGTAGCGAATACTATGCTTTCAAAATCAGGAGCTGTGACGAGTTGGGTAGATGCTTCAACCGAAGACTTATACACTTCTTCTTTGCTCAATAAGCCTTATCCATCATCTGGTTTTGGATTAATGAATGATCAATCAAGAATCTTCAATAGCTTACCAAATGGAAAAACTGGAGTTTCAACAGGCTCTCTTGAGTCTCTTGATTGCTTACTTTCAGCAACTAATAGCAATACCGACACATCAGTCGAAGACGATGGAATTTCGATGATCTTCTCCGATTGTAGAAACTTGTGGAATTTTGGTGCTAATAGTGCAGTTTCATCTGGAGAATCAGAGAACAATACTTCCAATGCAAGAAACAAAGAAATGCATTGCCTCGACGAAACTGTCTCTCAAAGTACTGCAGATAAAAAATGTTCCCAAGCTAAGCCAGTTTCTACAAAGAGAAGCAATAATCAAACAGAGCTAAAAGTAGGATATTTTGATCTTCTTCAAACTGATTCTTCAACTACACAAGGTGGTTTTAGGCTGATTTCAGAGAACCCATCAAAGCCAAAGAGACTCAGATCAGAAAACAAGAAGCCAAGCTCATCAAACATCAACTTTCAGCAGCCAAGCAATTCATCAGTATCTTCTTCAATAGAGGAACCTGACCCAGAAGCAATTGCACAAATGAAGGAGATGATTTATAGAGCAGCAGCTTTTAGGCCAGTAAATTTAGGATTGGAAGTTGTGGAAAAGCCAAAGAGAAAGAATGTTAGAATATCAACTGATCCACAAACTGTGGCTGCCAGGCAAAGAAGAGAAAGGATAAGTGAGAGAATTAGGGTTTTACAAAGGCTGGTCCCAGGTGGGAGCAAAATGGACACAGCATCAATGCTTGATGAGGCTGCTAATTATCTCAAGTTCTTAAGGTCACAAGTCAAGGCACTAGAAAATCTTGGCCACAAGCTCGAAGGCAATTCTCCGCCAGCAAATAATATTGCTTACTCTTCTTTACTATTCAATACCCACTCTTTTCATCCCATGCAACAAACTCACTTTTCACCACTCCAAAACCCTAATCATATTCACCACCCTCAAAGTTGAAAAGCTGATCTTTTTTTTCCCTTTTATCCTCTATCTTTTTTCAGAAAAGAAGTAAAACCCAACAGAAATCCTTAATAATGAATTCTTAATCCTGGTACTTATCATCATTTTTCATCTCCAAATGATTAAGGATCCAAAGCCATTTTCTAGCCTTAAAAAAAAATATAAAAAGGCTAATCCAAGGACCCTTCCACCATAACCTTTCATCATTACTGTTTTTGTAATCCATAGTTAAAAGCTTTCACTGATGATAGATTTCCTAATTATCACCATCATGATGACTTCCACCTTCCAAAGAGCACAAGGGAAAAGAGTTTTTGTTTTGTTTTGCGCAGTTTCTATGATCCTCTCCTGTTTTTGCTACTTCCACTGTATTAAATCAAGTGGAAATTGTAGGAGAGTATAGTGGAATAGTGAAAAATAGGGATGGAAGTAGGCAGTTTCAATGCCTTTTTTCATACAAAAAGGCATAGCAATTATAACACCTATGATTAAGATCAAGGGCTAGAAAGTGATTAGCACTTTAGCTTCTCTTTTAATGGTTTGTTTAATGTATCCAATGTACTTAAAGCTCATTTTACTTGGAGACCTTTATGATGTTTTTTTCTTTTTTAAATGTTAATTTGTTAGTTAACCAATGCAAGAGACATTCTCTTAAGAGTTGTGAGGTCCAGTCAGTGGTCCTGTCTCCTTGATTCAATCCAAAGCGTGCCCTTGAAAATCACCCCAAAACTCATTGCTTAGCACATGTTTATGCTTCTTTTTTGGCAGGTGTGGTTCAATTTGTTATGTCTAGAAATTAAAATTCCTTCTCCCAGGTATAAAATATTAGGATTCCAAGAATTTTATCAAACTAATGATATTGATCATGATGAAGGAGATGATGAGGTGGGGTTTTAGTTAATTATCTTAAAGTTTGATATTTTTATTTTTGCTGGAAGTTTTGGCTCTGTCTTGGAAGAGTTTAAAAAGCCACATCATCATACGAGTACGTAATATTTGATGCTTCTTTTAATTTTTTGGTCTTTGGAAAGGGATTTCGAATTTGAAACCTCTTAAATGCCTGTGTAAGAGGTTGGCCATCCGGATCAAGCATTACAAACGATAATTCTTTTAATTAGATTTAATTTTCATAGTTAACATTTATATCTTAAAATATTTTGATAACTATATAAATTTTGATTATTTTAAATTTAAGTTTGATAAAATTATAACATACATAATATAAATAATTTTTGGATGCATATATATATATATGAAACTATTGTGATTTTTTTTATTAAAAAAAAAAGAGTTTGCATTAGTAGATTTTAGTGGGTCAAATTTGAACTTCAATTAAAGTTGCTTCACAAAAAAATTTCAGAAATGTCTAGAGGACTTGACCTATGATTTGGAAAAAATAAAAAAAAAGAAAAAAGAAAAGAAGTTGTGATTGGATTGAAGAAGTTTTTATTATTTCAATTTTATGAGTGGTTGGGGCTACATACTATATTTAGACATTCTGTTGTGAAAGGAACCTAGATCTCTCCTCCTTTGGGTTTTGTTCTTATGTTTATGCTCCAAAGTTGACAATGCAATAAGGGGTCCCAAAATAACCAATTTGCGTATGTAGAATTTTATCATGAAAGCTCATATTTTGTAGGCATTCACAAGTGGGAAATTTGACTACTTTTGTCACAAAACAGTTGGGATATGGCTGTATTGTATCTTGTATCGTATTGTATTGTTGGAGAAAGCTACGTTTTTCATTGGATAACTTGTGGCTTGTGTCTAGCTATAGCTCAATCAAAAACACAAGCTAGCCATCGAACTTCTTTCAAATGTTTTATAAGAAAAGGATAAAAGAATATATATATATATATTGGATCCCTGGTTGATTTGTTGCAACCATCAAAAATTGAATAGAAATCAATCAAGCCCTTCAATTATTGGTTTCTTCCAATCAGAAATTGTCACTAGGCACAACAATTTTGACTTCATACCATTTCTTCACTTGCTTTTTTGGGGCACGCAGAATTTGAATGATTGATTTTTTAGCAATATAGATAATTAAGGTGCTAAATTGGGTTTGCTTTAATTCGGCCAATATACACTTGTTTTTCTTTTTTAATTTTTTTTAAATTTAGCATAATCATAAATAGTTAAATACATAGTATATAAAAAGCTTTAGTGGTGAGATCTAAATTTTATTGCTGTTCTAAATTAAATTTATTTTATTGTTGTTTTTTTTATTATCATTGAATTTTCGTATGTTGAATTTTCTAGTTTAAGCAACCAATATAGTTTTGAACTATTTAGTATGTTGACTGAAACTATCTATTCTTTATTATAATATTTCCTAAAAAAATCTTATCTTAATCGATCAGTAAATGAAAAATCTCCCCTTAGCTCCCTAAAAAAAAAGAAAAGAAAAATCTCCCCTTAACAAATGAACTAAACCCTTGGATGTAAATGTTTGACTTTTAACTATAGGTAATGCACTTCTTTTTTTTTTTTGGCCAATGGTAATGCACTTCTCCATCATCAATAATAATTGTAGGTAGCAATTGAACAAAAAGACTAGGCTGTTTAATTAACTTTCATGTCTTAGAACTAGATTCAATGTTTTGGGTTCAAACTTCAAACATCCTTGGATAGGATAAGATTGGGGGATTTATGAGACTTTTTGTTGGATGATTAATTAAAGCTTGTATAAACATATTAATCTGATATTGATTCACATAAAACGGAGCCACTATGTAGAATTGTGACACTCTCCAATTCAGGCTGCTATAATAAGACCCACTATAACAGTCAGGGCTTAGAAGTCCAATTTCTGAATATTAAGAATTGAATATTCAGAATAGGCAAAAATTTTCAGATACAACAAGCATTCAGAGAAACAGGGAAATATGATAAACCAAAGTCCATTAATATTGTTAAGAACGCTGCTTCAAACAACATGCCAAATCTTGAAAAATTTTCATGCGGGCAGCAAGAAGAACAAACCTTGAAGAAATTAACAAACATCGAATATGGTCTTATTTCCAAGAAACATCACACACTTTGAAACTATCTTGCAAGAGGAGATGTTTCAGAGTGCACATCCACAGTTATCAAATCAATAGTGTTGTAAGATTCAGTAGCTCGCCCTTCACTTCTTCGAGCCATTTCTATCTTTAAACACTCATTCAATTCTGTTGCAACTTGATTCATTGTTGGCCTTCTCGCAGAAGTTTTAGACACACAGTTCATTGCTATTTCCACAACTTTCCATAGAGAATTAACCTCAAAATCTTTATTTAACCTTGGATCAGCAATGCTGTGAATATCTCCATTATCAAGCAAGGAGCTAACCCATTGGCTAATGTGAGAATTTTCACGGGTTCTAGCTATCGCAGGTCTTCCTGTAACTATCTCCAAAAGAACAACTCCAAAGCTATATACATCACTTTTGTCAGTCAACCAGGTGGTCACATAATACCTGTAATCATTGCTCAAAAGTTCAATTTGTTAAGGAAAAGTTTGCAAGTTAAAGCTATGTCAGGTAATATATAGACGAATACTTACTCAGGGTCAAGGTAGCCAGGGGTGCCAGCAACAACAGTTGACACATGCGTGCCGCCATCGACCGGGAAAATTCTTGACAGCCCAAAATCAGCTATCTTGGCCTGGAATTTATCATTTAACAAAATGTTTGTTGTCTTCACGTCTCTGTGCACAATTTGTGGCTTACATCCGCTGTGCAGATACTCTAGTCCTGCATTTTCACATTTGACATTTATTGATTACTCCACTATTAATTAGGGTTAGATGTACCTATAATTATTAATTGATGCTTAATTATGCTGACCTTGTGCTGCTTCGACTGCTATTCCAAGTCTTGTCTCCCAATTTAAAGTATTCAGATTACTATCTGCAATCACATTTTAGAACCTTTCTATATTAGCATGTTCAATGGTACTGCTTAGTTAGTCGGAAAAAACTTTAGATGCCCTTTAATGATCTCATAATGAGCAAACCTGAGAGATAGTCTTCTAAGTTTCCATTAGCCATGTAGTCATAGATGAGCCCCTTATGGGTGCCTTCATTGCAGTACCCCACAAGGGTAGTCAAGTTCCTATGATGAACTCTTAGAAGAAGCTTGACCTGTGATTGAAACATTCATTCACATCACAGATTAGTACATGCAGATGAAAGGATTAAACGAACTTAATGTCTGACTGGCATTAATTTTGAAACTGTAGATGCTATTGCAATAAGCAGTTTTAAAAGATTCTGTAACAGTCTGGATTTGGTGTTGTTATATAAAAAACACATCAGCTCTATGCATATAACTACCTCAGCCTGGAACTCCTTGTGTCCTTGAACAGAGGATGAAGAGAGAATCTTTACAGCTACTTGAGTGCCATCATCTAAGGTGCCATAGTAGACTATTCCGAATCCTCCCTTGCCAAGAATCTTCTCAAAGTTATTTGTAATCCTGAGGACTTCAGAGTAGGTAAATTGTCGTTTTTTTGACTCCATTGATTCATCATTTGTTTCATTAATCGTGCCCCGCCGACGTACGAAGAAGACTACCAATGCAGCTGCTAAGATGAAAAATGCAGCAACTGATGCCACCACTGGAACAACGGTATTTTTCTTTTTTTTCTTGCATGAAACTGATGGACAGAGTTCTGGATTTCCGCTAACACTTGAATTCATAAAAAATAGCCAAAAAGTGTAAGTTTTGACCTTGTACTACTGTCATAAATGGAAATTAATTTAGCTACGTTCTATTCAAATTTCAATCATATCTTCTTTAAGAACAGAACCAATGTGATCCATGGGAACCATACCTTAGCAATAGGGAACCCTGTTGTGATCTTTCAAAGAGGCCAACTGGAATTGTACCTGTGAGCTTGTTTCCCGTCAAGTTTCTGCAGAGAAACATCAGAATTGATCCAGTTTATAAGGCGTTATATGTACCATGAAATCCTGCATTTTCAGCCTTAATGCAAGAAACTTACAGGACTTTCAAGGATGTCATTCGAGATAGAAAATCGGGCAATGTTCCTGACAAGCTATTATTTGATAGGTCCCTGACATTGTAACAGAAACGATAAGCAATTTCTTTTTCTACATCAACGTTTGATCAATTATTGCTTGTGCAGAATCAAGACAAATATGCTTACAGAGATTCCAATACTATAAGATTGCCGATATCAGACTTGATCTGTCCTGTCAATCCGCTAGAGGATAAATTCCTGAAATGAATATTCATTAATACTTGTAACATAAATATGGAATTAATTTATGGACTTTTATGCTTAATCAAAGTACATACTTACACGGATATGATTCTTGGTGGATCAGTGTCACGGTAGCTGCAATTTAGGCCCTGCCAGACGTATGCTTGAGGAGCACATGGATCTCCTTGCCAATTTTTTGCGATTCCATACGATGACTTGATTTTCATGATAGTATCAACTGTGACATTGAGAATTACACGAGTTAACTAGTTCAAATTATGCATGGTAATAGGTATGTTGATGCACCGAATCATTAACAGAAAAGACATACCATCATCTTGATCTGTTTGTGATTGTAAGAGGTCAACAACAAAATAAATTTCAATCGCGTTGAGGAGGGGCGGGAGGGTTGAACCTTCGATTTTAAAGAGTGAGAAGTAATTATTTCCTCCTTTGATGGGAAATTGACTATACACAGTGCCGGAGATCAGGTAAACTGGAATAACAGGTCCATACCAGATAGTTCCATTCAAAGAAATGTTGAACTGACGAGATTGGTTAGCTTGAAGCTCTACAATTTCAGCAAAGTGCATGTAGACGTAAAATCTTGAAGTAGTATCCTGAGGGTCTATAACGAACTCCATGTCTTCACTAGAATTAGTTGGCATGCATGCAGTACTCATTACAACTGGTGATGGCTGGAAATCAATGTGATCTCGAGCATCAACGGTTTGGGAAGTACTCAAATCTGTCCATTTCCGGAAATGATCGGGAGTCCAGATACGGTCATAGACATCATCAGGATACCTATAGCAAGTGCTCCACAAATTAATCTGCAAGCAGCATTAACCAACATTTACGGATTATGAAACATTTGGCAGTATAAATAACTAACCTGACAGTTTTATTTGTTAGAGAACCCAAATCCAACCGTGTGAATTTCACCAGAGCTCCAGATTGTGTTACATATGTTGTATTCAACAAGGGCCTTAACTCCAGTGCTGATATAAAAGGTGTTCCAAGGCCGGTATTGACAAGACAGACATGAATATAGTTCAATATTGGTTTATGTATGATTTCTTTGATCTCAGGAGTGGTTGCTTTCAGGATCTTCACTGAAACCCATTTGTTAGGTCCTAGATGAAGGTCAAATCCTGGTAGCTTACTCGTGCCGTCATAGTTTCCATAATTGAATATAGCTCTGATCAAATATTTAGTGTTTCTGGTAACTTTTAAGTTATAACAATTTCTGTCACCTTCAGGAAAGCTCCTAACAGACAATTGCTGGCGGTCGGTGTTGTTTGCATTGAATCCAGGTGCTATATTATGAATTACCCCGGTGTCGATGAATGCGGCATCTGAGATGTAATTTAGGCTTGTTGTTGCATCAGTATAGCTAGAATTTGCTGGTAAACCACAGTCTATGCTAATGAATCCTGAGAGAAAAAGACAGAGCTGGATGGATTAGTCCATAGTTGGTGGAAAAAAATTGAAGACACATTTTATTGTTGAAAAATTTTGTACACCTGATTGATCCTGTGCATGAGCCAGAATGGCAAATGCCAAAACAGGAAGAATTCTGAAAACAAAATTCGTTGACATCTTGATTCTCGCTGTGGTCTGTTGATTCATGCTGCCAATAATTATTGCTGGATCACTAAATAATGTAACTAGAAATATTACTTTTCGTGAATGATTAATCACGTCTACTCTCAAATGTCAACTTCCTTTGTACTATTTGCAGGTCAATAACTGGAAATTGACGTCCGTATTAAGAAAAAAAGTTACAATCTTGCCCAAAATAGAATGATGTCAGATGAAAATATTTCTTATATTTCAAATGGAAGTACAAGTCCAACAAACAAAATATACCACCAACAATTGTTGATATCAGTAAACATGAGTTGATTCAAGTTACGTTATACACAATCAAATTAAATTAGTTGTATAACTGATTTTATAATTTTAACTGAATTAAATTAAATTAATTAAAATCTAATAAATTTTAAATATTGATCATCTTGATAAAAAAAATTTGCATAACTATTTGGAGATTCACCACCGAACAACTGAATGATTCAAAGTCTTATATTATCCCTTGGAATAGTCATTGCTGACCTACGTAGAGAGATTAAATATAGAATCACTAGCAAATGTTCATATAAAAAATGATTTAATTTATTATTTTCGATGTTAATAACATTGTTAATGAAATTAAAATCCTACGAATTATTCAAAGTCTTTTGTTTCTTGGATTAATATTGATTGCTTGCCTAGGTATAGAGATAAAATATAAAACCATTAGCAAGTGGGCATAGTGGTTGCTCAAAAAAAAAATGATGTAATGTATTATTTTCAACATTAATAAAATTAAAATCCAAACTATGAATCAGTCTTTGATTTTACTTGAATTATCTTTGCAGCAATTTGGAACGCTTCTTGAAAGCTGCATAATTAATAACTGAAAAATTATATTTCCAGATTTGGTATGGCAAAACATTAAATGTTCCTTTAAACAATGGGGATAATACTTTCATGAAAATTTCTATTTTTCTTCAGAAATATAAATAAAATTCAGTGATTACATTATGTAAATCAGAATAATCTGATTTGATCCAGTTAGATTCGTAACACACATATATACATGTGTTATATTTTTATTAATTAACTATAAAACGTTCAGAATATATGCAACTTACACAACAATTTAGTGTTTAGTATAATATAGTAAACCAAAGTACACTAACATCATTAAGAACATTTTTTTAAATAAAATGTCCACCAATATGCCAATAGGGAATTATCAATCAGTTTTCTCTTGCAAGTGTTTGTTTTAAAGGGCATTGACTCGAAATGTTTAAAACAAATGTTACTGGCTGAACCACCAAATCTCATGATGTTGACAACCAAACGACTCCTTAATATAAAAGAGCAAGGAAAATTCTAGCAGTACGGATCTGATTAGATTCAACTGAAATGTTTTTTTTTTTCCATAAAATTGAGACATTTCTTGCAATAATGTAATTGAAACCTGGATCAAATATATTACAACACAATACGTTATGAGCAAACCAAGCCACACTTATACGGACAAATCTTAAAGAAAATTTCATGTGGGCAGCAAAAAGAACAAACCTTGAAGAAATTAATTAACATTGAACATGGCCTTTTTTCCAAGGAACATCACATACTCTGAAACTATCTTGCAAGAGGAGATGATTCAGAGTGCACACCCACAGTTATCAAATCAATAGAGTTGTATGATTCAGTAGCTCGCCCTTCACTTCTTCGAGCCATTTCTATCTTCAAACATTCATTCAATTCTGTTGCAACTTGATTCATTGTTGGCCTTTTGGCAGAAGCTGTAGACACACAATTCATTGCTAATTCCACAACTTTCCATAGAGAATTAACCTCAAAATCCTCATTTAACCTTGAATCAGCAATGCTGTGAATATCTCCATTCTCAAGCAAGGAGCTAACCCGTTGACTAATGTGAGAAGTTTCACTGGTTCTATCTATCACAGGTTTTCCTGTAACTATCTCCAAAAGAACAACTCCAAAGCTGAAAACATCACTTTTATCAGTTAACCAGTTGGTTACATAATACCTGCAACACAAGACAAAGTAAATCAATTTATACAGTCAGTTACATAACTTTGTTATTGCTCAAAAACTCAATTTGTTAAGGAAAAGTTTAGAAGTTAAAGCAGTCAAGTCCTATGTCAGGTAATATATGGAAGAGCACTTACTCAGGATCAAGGTAGCCTGGGGTGCCAGCAACAATAGTTGACACATGCGTGCCGCCATCGACTGGGAAAACTCTTGACAGCCCAAAGTCAGCTATCTTGGCCTGGAATTTATCATTTAATAGCATGTTTGTTGTCTTCACGTCTCTGTGTACAATTTGTGGCTTACAACCATTGTGCAGATACTCCAGTCCTGCATTTCACATTTATCGCTTAATCCACTAGCAACTGGGTTAGATGTGCATACAATTATCTTATGCTAACCTTGTGCTGCTTCCAGTGCTATTCGAAGTCTTGTCTCCCAGTTTAAAGTGTTCAGATTACTATCTGCAAACACAGAAGAACCTTTATATATAGCATGTTCAGAGGTCAGGACTCAGGAGAAACTGTAGTTGCCCTTTTATGTTTTTCTTTATTGTAAGAATCAAAAGCAGATTAAATTGTTATAGCAACTGATCTCATTATGAACAAACCTGAGAGATAGTCTTCTAAGTTTCCATTAGCCATATACTCATAGATAAGCCCCTTATGGGTGCCTTCATCGCAGTACCCGACAAGGGTAGTTAAGTTCTTATGATGAACTCTCAGTAGAAGCTTCACCTGTGATAAAAACATTCATGTGCATCAGACTAGGACATTCAAATGAAAGGATCTATCGAACTTAATGTTTGATTGACATCAATGTTGAAACTGTAATGTTGTCGCAATAAGCAGTATTAATTTTTTTTTTTTTTGAAAGTTTGGATATGGATTTGTTATTTTCAAAACACATCAGATTTATCTGCAGATGCACTTTTGATGGCTTTAAATTAACACATTCAGTAAGTGTTTTTATGCATATATACCTCTGCCAGGAACTCCTTGTGTCCTTGAACTGAGGAAGGAGAAAGAATCTTTACAGCTACTTGGGTACCATCATCTAAGGTGCCATAGTAGACTCTTCCAAATCCTCCCTTACCAAGAATCTTCTCAAAGTTATTTGTAATCTTGATGACTTCAGAGTAAGTAAATTGTCGTTTCTTTGATTCCACTGGCTCATCATCTTTTTCACGGTTTATTTTAGCTTCATTAGTCTTGCTTTGTAGACGTACTAGGAAATAGCGCCAAAAGACTACCAATACAGCTGCTAAGATGAAAAAAGCAGCAACTGATGCCACCACAGGAACAACAACACTTTTCTTCTTTTTCTTGCATGCAGCTGATGGACAGAGTTCTGGGTTTCCGCTAACACTTGAATTCATAGAAAATAGACAACAAATATAAGATTTGAACTCGTACTATTCGAATTTCTTTCATCATATCTAAGAATAGAATTAATGTAATTTATGGGAACCATACTTTAGCAATAGCGAACCCTGTTGTGATCTTTCAAGCAGGCTAACTGGAATTGTGCCTGTGAACTTGTTTCCTGTCAAATCTCTGCAGAGAAACATCAGAATTGATCCAGCTCATAAGGCGTTATATCTACCATGAAATCTGCATTTTCAGCCTCAACACAAGAAACTTACAGGACTTTCAAGGATGTCATTTGAGATAGGAAATCAGGCACTGATCCTGACAAGCTATTGTTTGATAGGTTCCTGAAATTGTAACAGAGACCATGAACAATTTCTTTTTTTCATACATATTTGACCATTTGTGGTCTGTGCAAGAATCAAGAGTAAGATGATGCTTACAGAGACTCCAATGATTTGAGATCGGCTATATCAGAAGCTAACGCTCCTCTCAATCCGCTAGAGGATAAATTCCTGAAATGAATATCCTTTAGTACTTATAATATGAATACTGAAATATATTAGGGACTTTTATGCTTAATCAGAGGCATATACTTACAAGGATATTATTGTAGGTGGATCAGTATCACTGTAGCTGCAATTTAGACCTTGCCACACATAAGCTTGAGGAGCACATGGATCTCCTTGCCAATTTTTTGTAATTCCATACGTTGACTTGATTTTCATGATAGCATCAACTATGATATTGAACAGTACATAAGTAAACTAATTCAAATTATGCATGGTAATAGGTATGACAAGCGCCAAATTATTAAAGGAAAAGACATACCATCATCTTGGTCTGTCTGTGATTGTGAGAGGTCAACAGCGTAATAAATTTCAATTGCATTAAGGAGGGGTGGGAGGGTCGAACGTCCGATTTTAAAGAATGTGAAGACATTATTTCCTCCTTTGATGGGAAATTGACTATACACAGTGCTTGAGGACAAGTAACTAGGAACAACAGGTCCATACCAGATAGTTCCGTTCAGAGAAATGTTGAATTGACGGGATTGGTTAGCCTGAAGCTTTATAATTTCAGCGAAGTGCATGTAGACGTAAAATTGCAAAGTTGTGTCCTGAGTGTCTATAAAGAACAGCATGTCTGCACTCGCATTGGTTGGCATGCTTGCAGTACTCATTACAGCTGATGGTGGCTGGAAATCGATGTGATTTTGAGCATCAACAGTCAGTGAGGTACTGAAATCAGTCCATTCGTCGAAATGATCAGGAGCCCAGATACGATCATAGGCATCATCAGGATACCTGCAGCAAGGGCTCCACAAATTTAGTTATAAGCAGTATAGATGTACCAACATTTACGAATTACAGAATATTTGGCAGTATAGATGACTAACCTGACAGTTTTATTTGTTAGAGAACCAAAATCCAACCGTGCAAATTTCCCCAGAGCTCCAGATTGTGTTACATATGTTGTATTTTTCAAGGGCCTTAACTCTAGTGCTGATATAAATGGTGTTCCAAGGCCGGTGTTGACAAGACAGAAATGAACATAGTTCAATATAGGTGTATGTATGATTTCTTGGATCACAGGAATGGTTGCGTTCAGGATCTTCACTGAAGCCCATTTGTTAGGTCCTAGATACAGATCAAATCTTGGTAGCTTACTCAAGCCATCATAATTTCCATACTTGAAAATAGCTCTGATCAAATATTTAGTGTTTCCAGTAAGCTCTACTTTATAACAATTTCTGTCACCGTCAGGAAAGCTCCTAAGAGACAGTTGCTGGCGGCTGGTGCTGTTTGTACCGAATCCAGGTGCTATGCTACTAATTATCCCAGTGTCGATGAATGCGGTATCTGAAATGTAATTTAGACTAGTTGTTTCATCAGTATAGCTAGAATTTGCTGGCAAACCGCAGTCTATGCTAATGAATTCTGAAAGAAAAAGAGAGAGCTAGATAGATTAGTCCATGGTTAGTGCAAGCAAATTAACTGATTTTTTTATGGTTAAAAAATTTTACCTGATTGATCCTGGGCATAAATCAGAGTCGCAAGTGCTAAAACAGGAAGAATTCTGAAAAGTAAATTTCTTAACATCTTGTTTCCCATCATTAGTTCTTGTTGCTCAGAAGAACCATTGAAGTTATGGTTGGTTGATTTATGCTGCCAAATTAGTATGATGATATATGTGAAACATGGGCAGTGAGTTGGTCAATAATTATTATTGCTAGAACATCAATTAACGTAACCAGAAAATGGTACTTTCATGAATGATTAATCATGTCAACTCTCAAATGTCAACTTGCTTTGTACGTATTTGCAGGTCAATAACAGGAAATTCACTAGTAAGATGATATAAAATGGATTTTTTTTATGTACATTTATTTTTTCTTAAATTTTCTTTTACCATTTTTATAATAAAATTTATCAAAATTTAACTAATTTAGTTCAATCTATAAAACTCTAAGCACACGACAAAATTTTTTAAAAAATTAATTTAATATGATCATATATACTATGTCTTAATATTAAACTTGAGACTGATTTTTTTTTTTTAAATATTATTCTGATAAAATAATATGTAATCCATGCTATTCCATGTAAGAAGAATTTTAGCCCTAACTTCTGAGAAACTTAAAAGATATCCATGTAGTAGACTTGAGAAAATTAGCATTAAGACAAGCTGGCGCTTGACAATTGAGAGCTAACACGGGAAAGTCCAACTAAAAAAATAATAATTATAATTGCAAAAGAATCACTGGGAGATTGGCCATCAACAACTTGATAGTATAGTCGATCAATGCTTACCTACCTACGTACAAAGATTAATATAAAACCATTAGCATGTTCGTGCACAGTGGTAATAACGTTGATAAAATTAAAGTCTTCTTCTAATCCTCTGGATTGTCTGTGCAGCAGGGTGGAATGCTCCTTGAAAGCTGCATAATTTGTAATTTGATAATCATCTTTTCTGATTTGTCAATTGTTCACACTTTCATTGAATTTTCTATTCTACTCGAAGAATATAAATAACCGACATATATGACAACTAATTAATTTATGTCATTTTTATTATCGTGATTTTAAAAAATATGATCATATCGCCATTAACTTTTATTGGATTTATCATCTTTCAATTTGAAAAACACACATTCTTACATTATTGAATTCATTTTTCGCGGTCTGAAAATATCAGAAAGCAAAAATTTTGTTAATAATCATTGACAGTGTTAAATTTTCATTCTTCAGATTGATAGTTGAAACCAATAATATATATGAGTTTAAAATGTTAAAATACTTGTAGAAAATTAGTGAAATTTGATGGTAGTTTTCAAACCCTTCCTACTGACATTTTGGTTATACTCTTAAAATTACTATTGGTAAAAAACATATACAAATAATTAATGTGGAACTAATGGTGAAAGAAACACAAATATGCAGTGTACATACATGCATATACGTTGAGTTGTCATAAAAAAAGAAAAAAAAAAGAAAAAAGACAATCGAAATTGAAATATTGTGAAACTATAGGCAAATTTTTATATTTACCTTTATAAGTAGTATATGCTATTTGAGTATATATATATATATATATATATATATATATATATATATATATATATATATATATATATATATATATATATATTAACATTCCACTGTATAAATTTGAATAATCTAATTAAACTTAGTTAAATTTTAAAATTAATTTTTTTATGAAACAAAAGCTTTACGTAATGTACATAAACAACTAAAATTCAATCAATTATTTTGGTTCAGTCATTAAAGAACTTAAACATCAATATATATATATATTAATGGAGATATATATATATATATATATATTTTGTTTTTTAAACACCAAAGACGAGTTGATGTTCGAGACTAGCCTGTATCTTCACAACATCACTATTCTCTACTATTCCAATAGAAGTTATTCTTGCAAATGCATCTCTACCTTGCAAGTGGAGTCGATTCAGTCATCTTATCAGAGGAACCCATTAATTCACTCTCCATCCCCTGCCGTTCTTTAGCTGTTTCTGCTGCTAAGCACTCGCTCAGTTCTGTCACTACTTGATGCATAGTTGGTCTTACAGCAGAAGTTGGAGAAGCACAAGCCATTGCTATTTCTACAGCTTTCCAGACAGAATTAATGTTGAAATCTCCACCTAAATATGGATCAATCACCGTTTTAATATCACCATTTGCAAGCAAGGAACTGACCCAGTGACTTAAGTGAATAGTTCTCTCATCTACTTTTGCAATCACTGGCCTGCCTGTGATTATCTTTAACAGAACCATCCCAAAACCATACACATCACTTTTCTCTGTTAGCCAGTTTGTCACAGAATACCTGCAAGCACAATCTTGGAACTCAAGTTCATTTCTTTTATCTAATGATTAATCATAGCTTGATTTGATATAAATTGCTCACTCTGGATCAAGGTAGCCAGGGGTGCCGGCAACAACTGTTGATAAATGAGTGCCACCTTCAACTGGGAAAGATTTTGAAAGGCCAAAATCAGCAAGTTTAGCTTGGAATTTGTCATTTAATAAGATGTTCGAGGTCTTTATATCTCTATGCACAATCGGTGGCTTGCATCCATTGTGCAGATATTCCAATCCTGCATCCAGATTGATTCTATATCAGTCCTCTTGTGGCCACAGATTATTGACAGTTAATTTGAATCAAAATAATGCCGGCTACTTATATCCTGGATATAGCAAACCTTTTGCTGCTTCAACTGCTATGTGTAGTCTCCTCTCCCAGCTCAATGCATGCCTGTTTCTACCTGCATTTACGTTGAAACTACGTCAAGTATTCTGAATATCCTGTACGCGTAGCTTAATTAAGGGTAATAGTGAGTATAAACCTGACAAAAGGTGTTCTAAATCTCCATTAGCCATGTACTCATAGATGAGCCCCATTTTGGCTCCGTCATCACAGAAGCCAACAAGGCATGTCAAGTTTCTGTGATGAACTCTCAAAAGCAGTTTGACCTGATATCAGAGCAATTATCTTAGCTGAATACACATAAATGTGCTCGTATATGTTGCACAACTTATGAACAAATAGAAGTACCTCTGCTTGAAACTGCTTGTATCCTTGGGCTGATGATGGAGAGAGCATCTTTATAGCTACCTGAGTGTTATCTAGGTAGCCATGGTATACTGTTCCAAATCCTCCCTTACCAAGAACCCTTTCGAAGTTGTTGGTAATACTCAGGATCTCAGAGTAAGTAAATTGTCGTCCCTTTGATTCCCGTGGCTCATATATGTTGCTAGCTCTGGCTTCTTCTTCTACAGCTAGTGATGCTTCGTTAAGGAGTCAAACAGTAATCAGAATCGACAATTCTTCAGCAATTGAATGGAAAATTTTATGAAATCTTCGTACCTTGTTGTTTTCTTTTTTTAAGGGTATGGAACAAGACTGCTGATGCAGAAATGACAATTATTACTATTATTACTGCAGCAACTGATGCCACTATAGGAACAACCGGGTTGTTGTTCTTCTTACTCTTGCATGAACTTGATGCGCATAAATTTGGATTTCCACCGACACTAAACAGCAGAGTATATTACATTACTGAAAACAGATTCAAATTAGTCTTTACTGTTACAGGCTTACAGCTATAAAAACTAACCTTAAGACTAGCAAATTCTGCTCCGACTTTTGAATGAGTGACGATGGAACTGAACCGCTGAGCCTGTTTCCTGTCAAGTTACTGAGAAAGCAGCTTATAAGATAGCTCTCTAAGGTAATAATCTTTTCAACGCTTTGATTTCTAATTCTAGCCCCCTATTCAGTAAATAGTAACTTACAGAGCTTTCAAGGATCGCAACTGCGAAAGAAAATCAGGCACTGATCCAGTCAAATTATTGTTTGATAGATCCCTGACATTATAGTTTAAAATTGTATCAGAACTGTTTTTGGCATTGATACATTAAGAACAGGCTACTTTATTCAGACTTACAGAGATTCTAACGAACTGAGACCAGATATGGAGGAAGGTACTTCGCCAGTCAATCCACTTGAGGATAAGTTCCTAATTCATATTTAATACTGTTATTGGAAAGTGTGTGAGCTAACAAAAATTTGCTCACCAAAAAACACAAACTTACAAAGATATGATTCTGGGCATATCATTTTCACTATAGCTGCAATCTAGACCTTCCCACAAGTACTCTCGAGGGGTACATGGATCTCCTTGCCAGTTCCTCTTAATTCCATATGACAATTTGATATTTGTGATTGCATCGACTGATTGGTCAAATTTACATATAAGAAATATAATTAATCAGAACATAATGAGCTTTGTATATTGGTGGTTTAGATTAAAAAAAAAAAAAACAATTTGCATTTTGTATACAGGACTATTAGGCTAACCAGAAAATGAAAACGTTATGAAAGAAACATACCATCTTGTTGATTTGATCCGGGTTGTGAGAGATCAAGTATATAATAGATCTCGATAGCGTTGAGAAGGGGCGGGAGGGTTGAATTTCCAGTTTTATAGAGTGAAAATTCATACTTTCCTCCAATCAGCACTGTTGGGCTGAACAGAGTGGTTGTGTACAAGTAATCAGGACTTAGAGGTCCATACCAATGTGCTCCATTCAATGAAACGTTAAATTGCCTGGACTGGTTGGCTTTCAGCTTTACAAGTTCAGCAAAGTGCATGTACACTAAGAATCTCAAATTGCTGTCCTGAAAGTCTATAGAGAGGTTCATTGCCTCACCATTTGCAGGTATGCCAGCAGTCTTCATGACTATTGATGGCGGCTGATAAGCATTCTGAGCTTGTGCATCAATAGTTTCTGAGGTATTTATCTCCGCCCATTGATAGGAATGATAAGGGGACCAGATACGGTCATAAGCATCATCTGCATATCTGAAAAGATTTTCTGACAATTAAACAAGAAGCAAATTGGGTTGCTGTTAAACAGTAATAACAACAGTTTCTGGTTTAAAGTTGCTCACCTCACAGTCTGATTTGTTGTTGAACCAACGTCTAACCGCGTAAAGCGTGCTAATGATCCGAAACTAGTATTATATGAAGTACTTTTTACAGGCCTGAGCTCTAATGTTGACATAAAAGGAGTTCCTGAGCCAGTTTTGACTAGGCAGACATCAATGTAGCTCATGTTAATCAAATGTATGAGTTCCTTAGTAATAATCATGGTCGAATTAATTGTTTCAACTGTTTCCCATATGTTAGATCCCAGATACAGATCGAATTGTGGCGCTTTATCTTGACCATCATAATTTCCATAAAAGAAAGCAACTCTAATCAAATACTTATTGCCCTTTTTCACTCCAATTTTGTAGCAGTTTCTTTCACCTTCAGGGAAGCTTCTGAGATTCTGTAGCTGCTGGTTTATATTATAGCTACTGTATTCAGTTGATATTTTCTGGATTTTTCCGGTGTCGGTGAATGCAGCATCAGAGACATAATTTATGCTTGTGGTCTTATCAATATAGGTTGCATTTTCAGATATCCCACAATCTATGCTGATAAATCCTGACAAGAGAAACAAACAACAGGAAACATTAAATCAGCGGTTATTGGAGTGACTACTGATGTTTAAAAAAATGACAAATTTTCCATAGAAACCTGATTGTTCCTGAGCCCGAACCTGAACCTGAACCACAGCTGTAAGAGCAAAGATGCTAAGGAATGGAAGAAGCAAAAGCTGCAGCATATCTACAAGAAGATTGCAACTCTAAATGTTATATTTTGTTCTTTTATCGTTTCTAGTTGAAGCTTTGGCTGGCTTCAAGACTTTATATGAATACCTGTAAAAGTGTTCACACCTTGTAGCTTAGAAATATACATGCAAATAATTTATTAGAATATTCTCAAAAACCATTTATTTGCTAGAAGCATTGTTGGAAAACCATTCGTTTTTTTTGATATATTTTTTTTCGCTTGATAATGGGTGTACAAAAAAATTTATTTCCGAATATTTTGCTTGGTAATAAATTTTTAAGAAATTAATTCATAAATTTGAAATTTAGTATAAGTAAAATTTTATTTGAAATTCAATTTTGTTGAATTTATAAATTGATGCCAAGCAAAAAAAATGTCTAATGGAAGCTCTCTTTTTTTTTAAAAAAAATTTTTGTAAAATTGATTTTATATTTTTTTAAAAGAAAAATGTTTAAGTTGTTTGATATCTGTCTTCATTTTTTTTATGAAATTGATTATTATTTATTCAAAGTTTTTAAATTTTAAATGGTTTTCACATTTTAAAATTTTGTTATAATAAAAATAATTTTAATTACATATTTATTTAAAATTAAAACATTAAATTGAATGTTTAATTTATTTCAAATATAATATTTATTGCATTTGAAATGAAATATATAATTTTTATTTATAAATAAATTTTAATTTTAGTTAAAATAAATAAAAGTTGACTTCCAAAAAGGACGTAATTAACATTGACTTACCAAACCTTCACCACGCAATGCCAAGTCGATGATTCCGGCAAGTGGACATTGTTGTACGGTCTAATACATCAATTTTTTTGGAAGGAGTCTAATCCCTCATTTTATGGACCACATACGTACCAAGTTGATGAACAGAACACCTATCTCTGAACGCGTCTTGAGATATATATATATATATATATATATATATATATATATATATATTGTCTTAATCTATAAAATTGAAGTTTATTTAATTTAAAAGAAAATAGTTATTCTTTGTTTTATAATTTATAAATAATTAGATCATTAATATTTATATTAATGAAAAAAATTAACATAAATCAACCATAAATCAAAGAAAAATTAATTTCCCTATGTACATTGGTCAGTTAATTTAATTTGGTTTAGGAAAAATTTATCATGTTTAAAATAATAATATTTTAAGATTGGGAAACATGTAAAAAAAAAAAAAAAATGATTATGATGAATGTTATTATTGCTATTTTTTTTTTTGCGAATTGAGTTCGGTTCTATTCCTCGACGCTTTTCAGCTACTCAAGAGAATTATACAATTGTAACAAATTGTTTCAGCATCTTCCAAATAATTCTTATGTCTTCTTCCTCTTTCTCAAGTCTTTGTGGGTTGGGTTTCAAAATTAATTTTGGATTTATTAAATTTTAATTTAATTTAGCCAAAAATTTTGATTTGGGTAAAAATATTAGGTTAAAAGTAGATGAAATCTTACATGAAAACTGAAATATTGGTGAAACAATATTGATAAAATTAAGATTAAAGTAAAATTCTTGATTAGATAACTTTTTTTTTTAAAAAAAATATAATCTACTTTTCTTTAATTGTTTAACAAGGTGTTAAAATATTAGACAAGAAATTAAACAGGTAATAAATATTTGCTCTTTGACAGGTGCTTTTAGTACTTATTAGCGGTTATAATAACACCTTTTAGGTGTAGAATTTAAATTATGTAATTGTTGATTGATAAAATTAATTTTTATTTAATGTAAAAGAAAAATTATATTTTATTATATAATGTATTAACATTTAAATTATTTAATTTTTTTATAAATAAATTAAAATTTACAGCTCCTCTAAAAAAAGAGAAGCGGTTTACTCTAAAAAAAGTTTTGTGGCTGTATAACTAAAGGAATCAAGAGTTTATTGTCAAAAGCTATTAGAGAAATCAAGCTATATGTCCGGGTTAATTATTTGAATTGTTATTAAATTTTAGCTAGTTTTTCAAAAAGGTTACTTATTTTCAATTTGTGACATTTTGGTTATTACATTTTAATTTTTGTTTTAAATATAGTCTCTTTTTAAGATTTTAAGTCTTAAAGTTATATAATATTACCATTTTAGTCCAAAAGATTATTTTCTTGCAAATAAGTTTATAGATTTTAAAGATAATAAATAAAATAAAAATATCTGTAGACGGTGGGGTTAATCGTATACCCAAATATTGGCGACAACAGTATTGTGCGAGCTTAGGACTCACTAAGAAATACATAATGGGTTTGGGGCCCAAAATGGAGATGGAGTTGCCACCCAAATAAAAGTCGGGATATACTGTACAACAATTGGATTCCACGGAGGTTCCAAAAAGCCGTTATTAGAAATCGGGTTCAAAAACTAGGTATGGGCTTTTGGAATACCCACCTAACCTTGCGGTTGGTCTCTGTATGTGTTTCGTATTTTATTACCTTTGATTATTAAATTATTTCCTTATTAACATGCTAATCACGATTGGTTTCCAATTTTAGATTTATTTCAATTTTGCACATTAGTGTCATTTCATGCTTATGTCTCGACGTTCAATCATAAATAAAACAAATAATAATAATTTACAACCATTCATTGCAAATAAAAGGGGAGAGGGATTAAGGATTACAACTTTTGATGTAAATAAATGTAAAAAATACTAAAAATAATCGTACATAAACAAAAAATAAACTAATTAATTATACAAACCAAGACTATCAAGAACTTATTAATGAAGTAATCATCTAGTAATTAAAAATCACCAAATAATTCCTGCAACAAATACGAGTTAGTTCTATCTCACAAACAATAACAATATCTACAAATTATTAACCAATAATATTCACAAAATAAATATAAATAAATTCACAAAATAGTCCACAAAATAACACAATAATACAATATTAAAAATAATACCAAACAAAACAATAATCATGCATAAAATTAGGAGATATAACAAATTAAACATGGAAATCATGTTAAAAATACAAAACAAGCATGGAAAAGTAAGGTAGAATTCACACAGATTCTGATCAGGTGGTGGCGCCTCTTCAAAGAGGCATCGCCTCCTGACCAGGAGGCGATGTTCTTGTTGCCTCATCTCATAGAGATGTCACTTCTTCAACAGGAACATAAATAGGCTACATTTCTTAAATCCTAAGAAATTCAATACTCATGCAAATAAATAAGAAACAGACACAAATATACAAAGATTAACTATCAACATTCAGTATTTCATGCAATCATGTTTCACATATAACTTTAAACAAGCAATAAAACTCAAGAATACAAACACAAGAGTAATGAATCAATACTTTTAATGAAAACAAAGGATTTAAAGCTTAACAAGGGGGAAGCTTACTAACTTGGATGTGCTTGATGCTCCTAACTAAGCCCTAAGAGCTTGGTGATTGATTTAAGGCTCTGAATGCAAGAGAAACCCCTTTCCTTTCCAAGAAATCCAAGTTTTTAGCCTTTTAAGTCTTTTTCTTCTTTTTCTTTTTCTTTTCTTTTTTCTTTTTTTCTTCTTTTTCTTTGTCTTTTTTTTTTAGATTTTTTTTAAGTTGCCAACCTTATCTCTCATACCCCCACATCCTTTTTTTTAAGCCTCTCACCCTCTCCCCTTTTCAATTTCCCAAAAACTCATTCTCACCCTCTCCCCTTGCTTTTTTCATTCCCTAATCTCTTTCCCCTATTTTTTCCTTTCTTTTTTTATGTCAAAAAATGACCAAATCTTCAGCAGGTAAGCCTCCAACCACTGTCATTAATGACATTTAATGCTATAGAGGGTGGATAGGAAGAGGTGACGCCTCTTTGATAAGGTGTCGCCTCATCGATGTCTGGGGTGAAGAGGCGATCACCTCTTGACCATGACTAAGTCAGGGCCTTTGGGCCAAGAGGCAATGGGCTTGGATATGGTATTTTTGGGCTTGGCTTAATGTTTTAAGATTTTTGACTCAATTTTAGAGAAATCTCAGGCTCCCCTTGCATTCAAAGCTCGAACTTTCTTATCATCAGGTTTTTATTGCAGGCCGATCAAACTGATGGTTTCCATAGTTTGCCCCCTTGATTTTTTAAAAAATTAAATTTTTTAAAAATAATTTTTCAAAAAAGCAATATGCACATCAAACAATAAAGAGAAAAATGACATACTTAACCTGCGAGCTTTACTCGGGCCGTCAGCCTCAGGAATTCAAACCCACGAGGTTAAATTTCATCTTCAAAATGTGACCGTAATGCTCAGGTTTTCTTGGCCTAATCAGCCACTCATTAATAAATTTATCGTGAATCTCAAGCATGACCCAATCTTCACTTAGTAGAGATAGAAGAGAAATATAGTCTTGATCCTCGAGTTAAGCTAACTTGATAAGCTACTCATTATACATTTGGTGTGATTCCCAAGTTTTCCTGGCTCGAGAAGTCACTCAGTAGAAGAGATGAAACATAACGTATTCCTTGGGTTTTCCTGGCCTAATCAATTACTCTTTATAGTTTGGCATGAATCTTGAGCATGGCCTAACCTCTACTCTAGTAAAAAGAGATGAAACGTAACCGTGTTCCTCAGGGTTTCCTGGCCCGAGAGTTACTCAGTAAAAGAAGAATGTACTTTGGGGATTCAAACCTGACCAGACACCTCCTGAGATGCATACTTTAGGGATTCAAACCTGACCAGATGCTTGTTCTTTTGTGCACTTTGGGGATTTAAATCCAAGCAGACGCTTGTTCTTTCACACACTTTGGGGATTCAAACCTAACTAGATGCTTGTTCTTTCATGCACTTTGGGGATTCAAACCCTAGTAGATGCTTGTTCTTCCACACACTTCGGGAATTCAAACCCAACTAGATGTTTGTTCTTCTTGATGTTTCGATCAAAATATTCTTATCCAAAGATTGATTTTAGGATATACCCGAGTAGTGATGTATAAATTCTCGTTCAATTTTTTTTCGATGAGGCATGGGCCATTTTGTGCTTTATTTCACTAAGTGGGCCTCACCCTCTACTCCTCATTTTCTTTTCTTTCAATCTTCCTCTGTCACCCTAATCATATAAATTCTCCTTTCTAAGGGTCACTTTTACTTCTTAAATTCTCTTTCCTTTTCCTTTTTTCTCTTCTTTTTCTTTCTTTTTCACTCTCTATATTTTCCCAACATGGACTCTGCACGAACCCCGAATTTGTCAATTTGGGACCAAGTGGCACCTATGGTGCATCCCTCTCAGAGTTTTGAGCTTAGTATTAGAGACGAGATTCCTTTATTTGCGGATGCACGATCCTGTATTTGCAGCTTGGCCATCAGAGAGGTTAGTATCCAATTTCCTCAATTTTTCCTATGAATATCATCAAATAACTTCAGGTTACTGTTCATAGATGCACATTTATCAATTTAATAGAAAGAAATTGAATCTTATTAATTCAAAATTAAAATTTTGAATTATACTATTAGATTATCGATATGAAGAGGCGTTGCCTCTTTGATGAGGTAATTGCCTCTTTGATTAGGCGATCGCTTCTTCATAAAGAGGTATTTGCCTCTTTAAGTTAGGCACTTCTCAATGAGGTGATCGCCTTTATATCAGGAGGTGACGCCTTATCACTGAGGCGATTGCCTCTTCGATAGAGGCGTTTGCCTTAGTAATAGGATTCAGTAAAAGTTTAAAAATTTATTGCACTAAATGATAATTCTACTCCCTATTTTACTTCTTTAGCTCAATGCCCACACCCTCAAGGGTACTGAGAACTTTAGTGGTGCACTCATATGGTACAATGAGCTTACTAACTCAGTGCAGACTCAGATTCATGATACTAGGTTCTTTAACTTTATCCTAGCACTCCCAATATAGCAAGGGCATACAGACTACTAGCCCCTACATGCCCTGATGGAGAGGTGGTTTAACACTACCCACACATTCCATCTTCTTTTCAGGGAATTCACCTTTGATTCATTGGCCTTTGCCGCAATCACTGACGTTGCTTGTGCTAAGGATTCTATTCCTTTCGATGCCAGTCTCTACCAATTATCTTTTGACCATCTCGCTTTTATTGAGCGTCTACTTGGTATGGTCCCAGATATGAAAAGGACCCACACAATGAAGCTCGATTCGATTAGGAGCTTTTACACTCAAGCTAGAGTTGAGGCGGCCACTATACCCCTACAGATTGATCAAGTGGTACGTGCTTTCCATGTCTACTTGCTGGGCACTATGCTTTTTATAGATATGACTAGCTCTGTGGATTTGAGCTTCCTGATGCCTTTGAGGGACCTAGATTTGGTGGCGACCTATGATTAGGGCAGCTATGCCTTAGCTTATCTTTATAGGAGTATGGATAAGCTGATACACAGAGCTAGGCGACTCTGTGGTTTTTGGCACGCCATACTGGTATTTTCCTTTCTCTTTACCTTTATATTCCATCCCAACTATTACTATCCAATTTTACTAATAACCCTTTACTTCTTTTGTAGGACTGGGCTCTAAAGCTGGAGTTGATAGTGGGGATTTCCAGGGTTTGTGATACCCCCTTCATTGCTATGGTGAGGTGGGGTCCCAACCAAGCTTAGAGGAGGCCTGTGGCTCGTGTTCATGTCCACCACAAGTGACTAAACATGCTCACTCATGATGAGGTAAGTACCTATAAATGTAACTGGAATTAGCAAGAAATTTATTAATCAAATTCATCCACTTACTTATTTATTCTTACAACTATATCCGAACTTGTGGGGCCTACAGGCAGGGTAGACGTAGGCTATGGTTCACTTTATACCTCTCTCTAGAAAGAGGGTTTTTCTTAGAGGCCCTGACTATAGGGTTTGGTTCCTCAGGGAGAGGATACATCAGTAGTGACAAACACCCGAGTAAGGCATCCACCTCTTGCTCCTCCTTGATATATCTTTTGGGCATATGAGTTAGAGGGAGATGAGCTCGATCACGCCCTATAGGGAGAGGATGCTGCAGACTATTGCGAGCGGAGGAAGTCCCACTATGTGGACTTTGCACAGGCTCATTTTTTACAGTGGGTGCCTCTTCCTGTACTTGCACTTCAGGTGAGCATGCAATATTTCATTTCACTTATTTTATATTTACTTACAGATGTTATTTTTTGACTTATCTTTCATCTTTTAGGTAGCTACTAAGGCACCTGCTCCCCGTCCTAGGCCCTTTGCATAAGAGAGGCTTCATCAACACCCCTGCATCATTCCTAGCAATGAGGGTTCTTTTTATAGGGCACCCTCCTCTGCGGATCCTTCTAGTTCTCAATCCCAGGTAATGGTCAGCAGATTCGCTGCTACTCCTGATTTGCTGATTCATTGCTAGGTGCCCTCTGGTGAGCTCTCTCATCAATTTCTAACATTGGACATGACCCTAAAGCTAGCATTCTCCTTAGAGGCTACCATTCATGTAAGTTTCCTTCTTTTGAATAGTATTCTCAAGTCTTACTTAATATATGGTTAGTTCTAATATTATCAATGGAATAGATACCTCGAGATTAGGGGGAGTATATATATCGGGTGATCGAGGCCCACGTGGACTTCCTAATGTAGATGATGCAGCAATGGAAGGTAAACACAAAGTATGCTTTATTTTTATATGTATGCATGCTTTCATGATTTCTTACCTTTTATTGTGCTTTAACTGGATCAAGATGAGGCCAATCAGGCTAGGATCATTGGCCTTGAGCTCCAGCTCACTACCTGTCAAGTCGAGGGCAACGAGGAGGAGGGGGCAGTTGATGAGGAGTCTGAGGATAGCAACGATGATGATGGGACTAACCCTACTGATACTTCTGCAGATGAACCAACTGATTAGCCTACGGATGAGCCAGCTAACGAGGAGGCTAATGAGTCTAAGAGCAATGAGTATAGAGGACCCTTTGGAGATTTTTACTAGCATAGGGGTGTCATGTTTATAAACATTTGATACTTTACACTGTTGCCTTTTTACTATTTGAATTGATTTTTACTTTTATGCCTTCATATTTTGTACTAGATGGATGGGAACTGTGACTTTTAAACTCAATTTTTGATAGAATTTTAAATGAATGGAGGCACTTTTATTTTTGAAACATTATGTTCTAACTTTATATGTACAACCTAAATAATTTCCAGCAATATGAAGATCCATTCTACCCATCATAGGGGCATCACTTCTTTAAAAGGGTGTCGCCTCTATGTGAAGAGGCGATAGATCATTTGCCTCTTCTCATAAAGGCACTGCCTGAACATAGAGGTGATCGCCTATACAAATATGTCTTGTAGCTATAAAATTAGGGGTTAAAATCCCTAATTTTTTCATCTCACCACTTCTCTTTATTCTTCTCTCCCAAATAACATTCTAACCCCTAATAATGACTGAGGGAAGCTTAAAATAACTACAACTGATTCTAAAAAGTCTGGATGGTAGATCATGGGTTAGAATAGAGTCATTTTACCTATCTGCCTTTTGATCTTTGCATGCTAGAAAGATTAATTTCTCACTTCTCCACATTCTTGCTCAGTTTTGAGGTCCTCAAAGATACATTTTTTAGTTTAATATAATGGAGATTTGCCCCTTGCTAGAGGAATTTGAAGCTATCTTAGGCTCCTAAATAGATTATGCTTAACAAATTGTCATTCCTTCAATTATAATGCTAGATTTACACACCATTCTATTTCAAATGGCAAGGTTGTTCAACATGCCCCCTCAGTCCTCTTTTCACCATATGTTTGGCAATGAAATCCTGATGAGCCCTTTTATGGAAATTATAGTGGTTGTAGATAGAAACGAGGTTCTTTGGCCTTGAATGATAGCACTTTGCCTATATGCTCCATTCTCATTAGTCTCCTTCTGTAGCGACTGTAACCCAAAGATCCTTTATATTCTGGACTAAGTGGAGAGTGGACTGAACCCTTTCCCTCTTATCCTAGTTGAGACTATTATCAGGCTTGACAACTTCTTTGAGACTAAGCGATTCTCTAGGAGGCCTTTTTTTGCTGGAGGTGAGTCTCCTTTTCCTCTTATCATCTTCTGCTTTCCATCATTCTTACCCATTTGTCATTTCTCCAAGCTTGGTTGTAAGAGAAGTTGAGGTTGCTCGAACCACCTAGAGACATTGCTCACTATAAGGCTAAACATTATCGTACTAGGAGACTTCAGCCTATCCCAGAAGATACTCATAGCTGGTTGTCCACATTCCCTGACACTCTGATTTAGTGGATGTGCCCATGGTGGAGACTGCAGCATGTGACCCTCCAATCCTACACCTACTGTGTTCCTTTCGTTGGCCTTCATTTCACTACCTTCTATAATCTGGCTTAGCTTTACAAGAAATATGGATAAAAATAGTTGATTGTGGAACTAGTGCATGAGTTTGAACCAAGGCCTCTTTCTCAGAACTTTCTAGACAACCTGGTTGCTACTTGGCCTCGTAGAATCATCCAAAAGTTCATTAACTACAGTGGAGATCAGTATACTAATGACCAATACAAGGCATGGATTCAACTATAACAGATAGAAAAGGATGAATTTATAAGAAATAGAAGGACCATGACATTACAAGCATCGAGTGCCCAAGGGAGTCAAAAGAGAAGCAAATGATATTAGATTAGTTTATGAAATTTAGTCTTTTTATTTACTTTCTTGCCGGATGGAATTTCCTTTTTAGTTAGACAATGTGTAATAAGCATTTAATGCAACATTTACAATAATAAAGGCAATCCATTCTATTTAATTTAAGCACAACGCAACTATATAATTTTGCTTCTTACATATCTCTTGTCATTAATTGGCTTGCTCTTGCAAGTTTTTCAACTAATTATTTTCTTTTTCTCTCTCTCCTTTTACATGTCCTTTACTTTTGCCTAGACTGCCTTTTCAGGTTTTCAATCCAGCAGGACTTTTACTTTTTTCCTTCTTTTATCTCTAAATTTTGCCTAGGTAACCTCTTTTAAGGATTTCTCCCTAGCGAGACTTTACAGAAAGTATTTCTTGAACTTGTCCATATTGATGGGCTCTCTGAATTCATTTCCCTCTAAGTCAGATAGAATAACAGCCCCTTTTGAAAATAGCTTCTTCACTTGGTAGGGACCTTCTCAGTTTGGCTTAAACTTCCTTTATGGATCAGTTATGATTGGCCTAGTGAGCTTTAAGACCAAGTCGCCTTCTTTGATCTTGCCTGGCTTAATATTCTTATTATAAGCCTGGGCTATCCTTTTTTGGTACAACTGAGAGTGATACATAGCCTTCATCCTCTTTTCATCCAATAATGTCAACTGTGCTAATCAAATTTTTACCCACTAATACTCAAGGATTTTAGACTCTAGGAGAACCCTCATGACTAGATTTTAACCTTAATTGGTAACATAACTTACTAGAGAATCCCGAGTGGCTCTTGTTGACATTCTGGCAGTGGTTCTGTATCTATATAATGTAAAATATAAGTAACTTGCCTAGTATTTGTAATTTTCTAGTATATTGGCCAAGATTCTTTTCACGTTCTTGTTTACTGCTTATACGGCTCTATTCGCCTGTGGTCTGTAAGGGGATGACCTATGATGCTCAATTTTGCATTCTTCTAATAGAGTGGTAATTTCTGCCCTAAAATGAACACCATTATCAGTGATGATATGATGAGGCAACCCACACCGATAAATTATATTCTTCTCTATGAACCTAGCCATCTATTTTGCCCTTACAGTTATGAATGATTCAGCTTTTACCCATTTAGAGAAATAGTCGATTGCCACTATAATGTAACGATGACCGTTGGATGCTTTCGGCCTTATCTCTATAATAATGTTGATTCCCCATACTGTAAATGGCCAAGGAGAGATTAATCCTTGTAATTCCATAGAAGGCAGGTAGCTCACATCACTATACACTTGGCAATTATGACATTTCTTCATATACTTTGCATAATCTACGTCCATGGTTAGCCAAAAGTATCCTTGACAAGTTATCTTTTTAGCAAGGATTTTCCTATTCATATATGGCCCACATACACCCCTGTGAACTGCTTCAATGATTTTTTATACCTTATCCTTATCGACATATCTCAGGTGCACTCTAGTTAACATCTTTTTGTACAACATCCTGTTATAGCTAATGAATTGCCAAGATAACATCCTTAACGACATTCTTTCTTTTCTACTAGCTTCCTCAGGGAATTTCCCTATCTCAAGATATTACTATAGATCATAAAACCAAGGCTTCTTTTCTGGGCCGATCAATATTATTTTGATTTCCTCATAGAAAAGAATCCAAGACCTTACTAGGATAAAAGGCTTAAAGTCGAAGTTAGAGTAGCCAATGCATCTACCATCTAATTCTCTTCTCGGGGAAAGTGTATGAATCTGTATTGCATGAAAGACAATAGGATCATGGCTGAATAATCCTAATATAGCTTTAGCTTATCTTCCCTTACTTTTCACTCTTTGGAGATCTATTTCACTACCAGCATCGAATCCCCATACACCGTCACCTCTTTTGCTCCCACATCCTTGAGTGCTTTTAAATAAAAAATGCAGGCTTTATATTCAGCTTGATTATTAGTGACCTCAAATTCTAGCCTCTTCACCATCAAAATTACTTTTCCTTTTAGCAAGACTAAAATCGCACCAATGCCTACCCCTTTGCTATTCACTACTCCGTCAAAGTACATTTTCCATGTTTGGATCTCTATTGCCCTCAGATGTTCATCCAAAAATTCTAACTCCCATTCTTATCCATCATCTACCAAATTATAGGCCAAAATGTCTACCACAACTCTTCCTTTTATCACTTTTTTAGCCACATAATCTATGTAAAATTTAGTAAGTAGAACTAACCATCTAGCTAATTTTCCTATCAGTGACGGAGTTTGCTGGAGATATTTAAGAGGATCATGCTTAGAAGTTGCATGAATTTTGTAGGACTAGAAGTAATGCTATAGTTTTTTTGTTGCCTAGATTACAGCTAAGCAGGTTCTTTCTACTAGAATATAATTGGCTTTATAGGGTAGAAGCTTTTTACTCAAATAATATATAGCATGCTCGACTCTCCCTTCTCCTTCTTGAGCCAACATTGCACCAATCACATTTTTCTCTATTGCCAGGTAAAGAATTAAAGGCTTTCATAGTCTTGGTAGTTACAAAAATAGAGGATTCATCAAATATTGCTTAATAGTTTTAAAGCTTTACTAACAATTGTCATTGCAGACGGTCAACTGATTCTTCTTTAAAAGCTTAAAGATCAGCTCATAAATGGTAGTCAGCTTGGCTGTGAACCTGCTGATGTACTGTAGCCTTCCTATAAACCCTCTGACTTCTTTCTTGTTCTTTAGTGTAGGCATCTCTTTGATCGCTCTAACTTTGTCTGGATCCACCTTTATGCCTTTTTGACTGACAATGTGTCCCAATAGTTTCCCAGACGTCACCCCTAAAACATATTTCTTTGGATTTAGTATGAGGTTGTACTTTTTAGATCTTGCCAAGAACTTGTCTAAGTCTTGGAAATGCCCTTCTTTGGTAAGAGATTTCACCATCATGTCATCTATATAAACTTTTATCTCTTTGTGGATCAGGTTATGTAACAGTGTAGTAGCCATTCTTTGGTAAGTAGCCCTTGCATTTTTTAACCCAAATGGCATAACCGTATAGCAATAAACACCCCACTCAGTGGTGAAAGAAGTCTTCAACTTATCAATCACTGTCATTATGATCTGATTATATCCTGAGAAGTCATCCATAAAGGAGTAAAAGGCACTGGAAGCTGCACTATCGACTAAGGTGTTAATGTGTGGAAAAGGAAAATCGTCCTTTGGACAAGCCTTGTTCAAGTCCCTATAGTCCACACACATCCTGATTTTACCATCTTTCTTGGGAACTGAGACTATATTAGTTAGCCATTGGGTGTCATTTACCACTTCTAGGAACTTTGCTTTCAATTATTTTTCTACTTCTTCTTTGACTAGGAGAGCCCATTTTGGCCTTAATCTTCTCTTCTTCTACTTTATCGATGTGATGTGAGAATACATGGGAATCCTATATTCTGCAATCTCTCTATCGATCCCAGACATATCCTTATAGCCCCAAGCAAATACTTTATGTCTTCTTTTTAGCGTTTCTTTCATTTTTTCTCTCTCATCATGAGTTAAGTCAGAAGCAATAAGTATAATTTTAGGGTTATCAGTTGTGCCTAGATTAAATGATTTAGTTTGCACTGAATTAATGTCAAACATATGTATGAAATGATCATCACACATAACATAACCATTAGGAAACACATCACACAAGTAAGTATAATCAGACATCATCACATTAACTTTAGAAAGAAAAATGTCATGAGTCTCAAACAAATTAGAAAGAGAAAAGTCATTGTCATTATAGAAAACATTCATAATAGAGTCAAAGACAAAGGCTTCAAAGCTGAATTCCTTTTCCTGGTCAGCAGCGTCCTTCAGCTCCACTACAGGAATATCCCCCATTGATTTCAAAGTTAGTACTAGCTCTTCTACTATAGGCTCTTCAATAATAAATTCTTTGATCCCATCCACATATTCAGTAAAGATTTTAAACTCGGGGACCAGCTTATCGACAATCATTGAAGGCTCAAGAGTCCTTAGTAGGGGTAATTGGCACCTTCCTCTATAAATGTTTCCCAAAGTGTCTTCTCCTTTGGCTTAGCCCTAATTCTATTCTTCCTAGACTTGCCCTCAGCTTCTTCCTTTTCATCGGACTCATCTTCCCATGGATATCCTACCCTGTGCTTCAAGATCAGCACCTTAGGTTCAATGAATTCTGGTGGGCCCTACTGATTCTTCCTTAATCCTATCCCAGGCATGAACTGCATGCTCTTTATCATACTGACAATCTTTAGGTTTAGCTCATTTTCATAAATCATGCAGACTTCAAAACTCGAGCTGTTTAGGATCTCAGTAGGAGCTAGTTTCAATATAGCAACTGCAGCCTCTGTTTCAGCTGTTATAGTAACCACTCTTCCCTTGTATGGAAATTTAATCTTTTGATGAATAGTACATGACACTCCCCCTAAAGGATGGAACCATGGTCTTCCTAGAAGAATAGCAAAGGTGACTGGAATATATATCACATAGAGGTTAACCCAAACTTCAATGGGTCCAGTCTTGACTAAAGCCCGGAAAGTTCCTTTAATTAGCCTTTTTGTATCATCATAAGCCTTGATGACTACATTGAAGGGCTTCAAATCAGCTACTTTCACGCCCATCTTTGGTAGGATCTTTAGAGGACATACATTAATAGATGACCCATTATTGACCATAACATAACACGTTAATTTGCTTTTCACTTTGGCCTTAATAAAAAAGGCTTTACTATGATCTCTTCTTTCTAAGGGTAGGTCATCATTTATGAAAACAATTGCCCCCTGAGGGCTTTCAGTTAGTAAGTCCACCATATGCTTTGAAGTGTACATCGAAGGTATCTTCTTATGATTGAGAGCCATAACCAATGCTTCCTGATGGGCTTGGGAGTTCATAAGCAACTCCCAAATACTAGGAAGATTTTTCTCGTCTCTTTTGGCCTTAATAATCTCCTTAACTTTCTCATTTTTCTTTGATCCTTCTTTTGAACCACTTCCCTCTTTCTCTACTTTAGCATTTTTCACCTCTTCCTCCCTCTCCTTTGATTTCTCAGTGAATTGTGCTACTTTCCTCTCATTATTCTTCCAAAGATCAATTGCTTCTCCCTCTTCATCATCGGAACTTTAAATATTAAGCACATTTATATAAGACTCAATGAATTACTGTTTCAGATTCAGGTCTTTTGGTTATGGTTTTGGTAGTGTAGGTATGACAACAACAAAGGAATTAATGACTTCTTCCTCTGTTAGACCCATGTTGATCATCAGGATATGGGGATTAGTGGTGGTACATTTCGGTAGTTGGTAAAGGGTTATTTTAGGTGTTCGATTTTCTAGTTTTTGGGTTGGTTAGTTTGACTGAATCAATCAAATCTTGAATCTCGTGTTTTAGGTGAGTGCAACCTTTTGTATTATGCCCAATGTTCTGGTGGTACTTGTAGTATAGCTTTGGGTCAGCATTTGGTAAAAAAGGTCATTTAGGTAAGGGCTGTAGAGGGTTATTCTCAATTAGTTTTTCTAAGACTTTGGAGAGGGGTCTTCCCAAATTAGAAAATTTTTAGGATTGTCTAACTGTGTTAATTTGTATGCTACTGCTTGGACTGACTACGCTACCAGATCCAAACCCTTCTCTGTTTACAGATCTTCTACTGAAGAACCTCTTTTCTTGTGTAAGATTTAATTCTTTCTATACTCCAAACCTATACAACTCCTAAAAGTTTTGAATCCCTAAATCCCTTAACTTCTTGGAGAGAGGGAGTACACATCTTTCTATGGCTATTACTAGCTGATCAAATTTTATGGGTTGTTGCTTCATCTATGTTAATTTTGCTCTCCACCTGATCAAATAATCTACAAAGGATTCATTGAACTTCTGCTTCACATTCTAAAAGTCTCTCAAAGAAGCCTCCATATGAATGTTAAGACTATACTGCTTGATGAATGCAGTGCATAATTCCTCCTAATAAGCTTGAACACGAGATTCTAGAGCATAATACCATCTGATGGGTGCTCCTTCTAGAGATACAGGGAATTGCTTCATAATCTGTGCTTTAGTCAGTTTAATTATCTTTATGTGGGTCACATATTGCTTTAAATGGAGGTGGAGTCCTCTGTGCCAGTGAACTTCTTTATGTCAAGGAATTTAAACTTCCATGGCTTAGCTCGGAATAGCTTATTAGGGCATCGATCCCTTTTTCTTTTATCATCATCTGCTTTTGAGCCATAGAATTGACATGGTCTTTAGCCCAGTCTGGCTTCTCTGCATTTCTTGGGGCTTCCTCTTTTTGATAGATAATAGGTTTTGCCAATACTATTTGCTAATCATCCTTTACCTCTTGCCTTTTAGGATCCTTGACATCCAAATCAAATGGTTGAGGTTAAAGTGTCGATGATTGGCGTACTTATGGCTGAGGTGCTGGTAGTTCCTTTCTAGTTGTACCCATCATTTCCCCATAATTTCTCTCATAATCGTCCTGGTTTGTTTGGACATTTTAGCTTTTAACTATTCCTTGAAGGCTTCAACATCAAATTCTACCATCTTGATCTCTATAAGGATTTTAACCAGATGGCCGGTGTCAGATCGCTTCTAATTGGTAGACTGTTGTGGATCTATATCTACAACCATTGAAGGTAAAAAACATGCATGACTTGTATGCATGAAATGCAAGCCTATTAGTAAAAATAAAAAAAACATATATGTACATATCAAAGGATAAAAAAACTCTCCAACTGTATCTTTACCCTTATTTCTCTCACACATATGTTTAATGGTGAGTTTCTTGTCTTAGGATTTTTGTTCTGGGTTTTGATTATCAATGGGGGATAATAAAACTGATGGATGCAAGATAACTCTTAAGACAATACAAATACGTGGTAATTCCTCCAAATAATTCCAAAGTCCATTTTAACAGGCAAAGAATGATATCAAAGGCCCACCTTGTCAATATCCCTTTGAAATGGGTTAACAATAGGCATGAGAGGCCCATCTTGTCAAGGTTTATTTATAATGGGCTTGGGCCTTATTTAAAGGATTACCATATAGCATAAAATACATGTATTTGGAAAAAATTCTAGTGGAAATTACTAGGTCATTACATGAGCTGAGTATTGGGTAAGAAGCTTTGGCTTCCATAACTATATACATCCATTATGTCTCCCTACTCAAGGATTCGTGCAACATGGATAGGTACGTGCTATGAGTGATAATAATCAAATACTTCACCACTAGGTTTGAGTAAAACACAGGCAGCAAAGCAGAGATTATTATCGATTTATTTAGGACTTAGAGTGCATTGTGTAGAAACGTGTAGTGAATGTAAAATTTGTAAAGGAAATAAAGAAATAATAAAAAATAAAAAATTACAAAACACTTGGAATCAGTTTCTCTATTCCCCAATAGAGTCGCCACTGTAGGCATCAGGGTTAATTGCGCACCCAAGTGTTGGCGACCACGATACTGTGCGAGCTCAAGGCTCACTAGAAAATACATAATGGGCTTGGGGCCCAAAATGGAGATGGAGTCACCACTCGAATAAAAGTCGGGACACACTATACAATAATTGGATTCCATGGAGCTTCCTAGCAGCCGTCATCAGAGATCGAGTTTGGAAACTGGGTATGGGCTTTTGGAATGCCCACCTAACCTTGCGGTTGACCTCCATGTGTGTTTCGTATTTTATTACCTTTGATTATTAAATTATTTCCTTATTAACATGCTAATCGTGATTGGTTTTCAATTTTAGATTTTATGCCAAGTTTGCACATTAGTCCCATTTCATACTTATGTCTTGACGTTCAATCAAAAATAAAACAAATAATAATATTTCACAATAATTCATTCCTAATAAAAGGGGAGAGGGATTAAGAATTACAACTTTTGGTGTAAATAAACGTAAAAAATACTGAAAATAAACCGTACATAAACAAAAAAATAAAAAATAAACTAATTAATTATACAAACCAAAAATCTCAAGAACTTATTAATAAAGTAATAATCTAATAATTAAACATCACCAAATAATTCCTGCAACAAATACGAGTTAGTTCTATCTCACAAACAACAATAATATCTACAAATTATTAACAAATAATATTCACAAAATAAATAGAAATAAATTCATAAAATAGTCCACAAAATAACAAAATAATATAATATTAAAAATAATACCAAACAACACAATAATCATGCATAAAATCAAGAGATATAACAAATTAAACATAGAATGATGATGAAAATACAAAACAAGCATGAAAAAGCAAGGCAGAATTCACATAAATTCTGATCAGGCGACAATGCCTCTTCAAAGAGGCTTCGCCTCAGGACCAGGAGGCAATGTTCTTGTTGCTTCATCATGAAGGGGCGAAGTCTTTATGAAGAGACGTCGCCTCTTTAATAAGGATAGAGACAGGCTACATTTTTTAAATCCTAAGAAATTCAACACTCACACAAATAAATAAGAAACAAACACAAATATACAAAGATTAACTATCAATTTTCAGTATTTCATGCAATCATGCTTCACATATGACTTTAAACAAGTAATAAAACTCAAGAATACAAACACGAGTAATGAATCAATGCCTTTAATGAAAATAAAGGATTTAAAGCTTAACAAGGGAAGCTTACTGACTTGGATGTGCTTGATGCTCCTAACTAAGCCCTCATATTTTGGTTGATTGATTTGAGGCTCTGAATGCAAGAGAAACCCCTTTCCTTCCCAAGAAATCCAAGTCTTTAGTCTTCTAAGACTTCTTCTTCTTCTTCTTCTTCTTCTCTTTCTTCCTTTCTTCTTTCATTTTTTTCTTCCTTTTCTCTGTCTTTTTTTTAGACTTTTTTTTCAAGTTGCCAACCTTCTCTCTCATGCCCCCACATCCTTTTTTTAAGCCTCTTACCCTCTCCCCTTTTCAATTTCCTAAAAACTCATTCTCACCCTCTCCCCTTACCTTTTTCATTCCCTAGGCTCTTTCCCCTGCTTTTTTCTTTCTTTTTTTACATCAAAAAATGACCAAATCTTCAATAGGTGAGCCTTCAACCACTGCCATTAATGACATTTAATGCTGCAGAGGGTGGGTGTAAAGAGGCAATGCCTCTTCGTTGAGGTGATCGCCTTTTCACTAGGACTAAGTCAGGGCCTTTGGGTTAAAAGGTGATGAGCTTGGGCTTTAGCTTGATTTTGGGCTTGGCTCAGTGTTTTGGGCTTTCTGAGTCAATTTTAAAGAAGTCTCGGGCTCCTTTTGCATTCAAAGCTTGAACTTTCTTATCATCGGGCTTTTATTGCAAGTCGATCAAACTGACTATGTCCACAATATGTATTTTTGTTTTCTCCATACTTTTCATTATAAAAATTCTTGTCCATTATTTATTTTTGTTTGACTAGTCTAATACTAATAGTTTGAGAGTTTTAAGATAAAAATTGTTTGACATAGGATAAGAAGATGTTAGTATTCACCAAGAATATTATAATTAATACTATGATTATGTTGAATACAATTTAAAGTTGTGCATTATTAAGATTATTATTATATCTTTAGATCATTTGCTTGATTTAGATTAAAATAATTGTTAGATAAATGAGAAATCGAATTAAGACTTTGTATTCCAATAATCCATCAGGATTGACTTCATTCAACAACGTGTAGAATGAAGTGAACCAACTCCTTGAGTAATTTCATGCTAAAGGAATACTTGATGATTCACTAGAAAAAGACAAGTCTTAGCCAATGAAGTAGGAAGACTAGTGAATAAAAGGTTAAATGCTATAGAAAGGGAGAAAGCTTTAAAAGCTCTAATGACAGAAAAAGAAGTACAAAAATTAAGAAAACAGAAAATGATCCCATATATAGCTGACCCTACTATTAAGGCAGCCAATATGAATAACAATAATCTAGCTCAAGACTTTAGAAAATATAAGAAAAAAGTGACTCTAAGACAAAGTGAATTGGATTATGTTGGTAGCTTTCGATACTTTAATGAGTTTGAAAAGCTGAAAGAATTTAGAAATTCTAGATCGCATTCTTATTGATCCATGAGTAGCTTTTTAGTTCTGCCTCAAAGAAAACAGACTCACCTTAAATGGTATCAAAGCCAACGGAAGAAAGAAAATTGAGAATATCTAAAGATTTTTATAAAAGTGGACTAAATTGAAAAATCAAAAGATGAAAGACCAAAATTCTGTATAGGAACCATTTTGAAAATAAAATAAAAGCTGAGTTATTAAAAAGTTACAAATTAAAGATAATTAACAAATTTGAAATCTTATACAAAGTTAGGTAACCAATGGTATAATTTACCTAATTATACTCTTTATGAGTAGTTTAAATGATAAAAAGTGTGAATATCTAAATGTGAAGTGCACGATTTGAATCTTCATCCTCTTATTTTTCTTCTTCTTTCTTTTTGTCATAAGTCTCTTGTTATTCTTCCTTGTGGTAGGAAACTAATCATTTTAATTGGTTAAAAAATAAAAAATTAAGCCATTAGTTAGACTATTTTATGTTAACTAATTAATATACGGTGGAAATGCTTATTTTCTTCCATTATATTATATTTTATTGTACTTTATACATCTGTTTTAGGTTATTAAATTTTTAAAAGTTTTATAATATACAATGTATTATATGCTTATTAATTATTTAGTTAGATGTAAAATAATTATAACAGCATGTTCCTGGCTGCTATATATATATATATATATATATATAAAAGAGCATGTTCCTGGTTGCTGAAAATTTCTATCTGGTTTATATTGGGCACAGTGTATAGATATTTTAGTAGGTTGTAATTAATATTGTTAGATTCATAATAGTTATTTTCCCACCAAACTCTTGTATTTTCAGTCTAATCACAAGTCTTCCAGGTACACCAACTCAGAAAGAAATTTCTGCAGCGGTCCTCTTAATCTATTGTTTGATAAGTCACTGGAAATTGCAATAGAGGTTGTGAACGCAGTTGGTTTTCGTTTTCAATCTGTTGAGAATATATGCACTGTTAGTTTGGCTAAAATTCCGAATTGGACCTTTTTTTTTTAACAAAATTAAAACTTTTTCTTTCAAAATTGCACCTTTTATTAAAAAAAAAATCTACAATTAAGCTCTAAAAACTAAAGACAATTTTAATTTTATAACTAATGAAAATTATTATACTAACAAATAAAATCAATTATTTTATTTATAAAAATTATATATAAGCTAACTATAAAGTTTTTAAAATTTTTAAACCTACAAAATAATTTTTAAAATTTGTAAAAAATAAAAAAAATAAAAATTATTATGTAGGTTTAAAAATTTTAAAAATTTTATAATTAAGTTCTATATAGTTTTTAAAAAATTTCATCAATTTTATTTGTTAGTCTAAAAAATTTTTTTCTTTAGTTTTGAGGATTTAATTGTAAAAATTTCTTAATAAATGGTCTAACGTGATTTAATTTCAACTCAAAGAAAAAGTCTATCTAAACTTAGTGCAAAACATGGAGGTCCAATTGGATCTCTGTCTAAATAATTTTTTTCTTTTCATCATCTATGTTATCTTTAATTATTTTATTTTTTAACATTTTGATAATTTTTTTCTATTTTGGTATGTTGGAATTGAAAAAAATAAATATTTAAAAAGTAATGGTAAATTTATTAAAAATAAAGAGAAAATAAAAATAAAAATAAAAAAGGAAAAGGAAAAAAAAAGAGACAAAGAAAAAATAAATAGAAAATAAAAAATGAGGGAAGGAGAGAAAATAAAAATAAAAAAGGAAAAATGAGGAAAAATAAGAAAAAAAGGAATAAAAATTTTAAAAAGAGAGAAATGAAAAAAGGAGAGAAAAAAAAATAAAGAGAATACAAGTAAAAAATAAGGAAGAAGAAAAAAATAAAAATAAAAAAGAGGGATAAAATAAAATAAAATGAAAAAAGGGTATACTTATAAATAAAAGGGACATGCATATAAATAAGTTAGATAAATTTTATAATTAATGAAAAATAGAGGTATTTTTGTTGAATTTTTTTTTAAAAAAATATATTTTTAAATCTCATGTTTTTAACCTTTTGGGCTAAAAAAATACATAACTTTTCGTTATGGGTCAAATAGGCACAAAATTGAGCAAATGAAATGCACATGCTAAAAAAATAAGTCTTTCTTTGGTACAAACATATGTATATATATAAATAAAAATATAATTGTCATACTAATATTTATTTAATCATAGATATTGATACGTATTATAAGTATTGATACATAAATATATTTAATGGTTGTAATTAAATAAAAACTAATTTAACTGTTCTAATTTCATTTGTATAAATATAAATATTTGTACCATACTAAGAGCCGCTAAAAAATATATAGTAAGCATCAGTCGGTTCCAAAAAACCAAATTACCAAATTTTTTTTAATATAGTATACAATATATCAATTTTACAAAAATTATGTGTGTATAATAAAATTATAAATAAAAAAAAATTAGTTATATTATTGATGGATATAATTTAAACAATATTGAATAAATAAATAAAAAGTTAAAAATTATTTTCATAAATAAAATTATTAGATCAATTAACTCAACCAAAATGAAATATTTTGATTCAGTTTGGTTAGATGCCATAATATTTAGTTTAGTTTGATTGTAAATTAAAAAGTAGATAGAGCTATTAAGAAATATATCTGATTACCAATTTTTTTTTTTTAAAAAACTATTGAAATATATTGAATTACTGAAATTTTTAATATAAAACTGAATGGAGCCAAATATTAGTATCTAATTGAATAAAATCAAAATATTTTGGTTCAATTTAGCTAATTGGTTTAATAATTTCATTTTTCAACTTTATTTTTAGAGTTTTTCTTCAGTACAAATGTGTGTATCTATGCATAGTTTCTAACTTTTATTTATTCATTCAATATATTTTAAATTATATTTATTAATGACATATAATTAAAAAATATTTTTATTTATAATTTTGTTATCTATATATAAATTTTCTAAATTAATATATTTTGTATTATATTGAAAATTTTTGATAATTTGCTATTTTTAGCATTGTGGTTTAACTTTAAACCAAACTGACCAATGCTCATTCTCTATATTTTGGCATGTACATTTCACCTTTTAAATTTTGTGTCTATTGAATTAAAAAAAAAAGAAGCATATATGATTGGCCAAAAAGGTAAAAAAAAAAAACATATTTTTAGGAGAAATCATGGAAAAGTACCCTGTGGTTTCACATTTTTAAATTTGAGGACTTATGGTTATTATTATTATTATTATTTTTTTTTTACACTTAAGTGACATGTGATCAATAGTTGTTAGCAACTAAGTGACAATGACGTAACTCCATTAAATCTGCCTACATGGCAGAAGACGTGGCTCCAGTTGCTCTCCCTCTCTCCAAATAAGCAATAAAGTAAAACCTTAAAATTTTATCCCTTTTCACAAACACCCAATTCTTAGTAGAAATAAATTTCTTTAAGCTGAGAAATCAAACCCCAATTTCTCATCTTTAATGTAATTAAGGTGAATATCTATGCAATTTATGATCAATGGGAAGTTGTTGAGCTACTGACCAATTGAAGACAACTTAAAGCGTCACTATCACAAGCTAGAAAAAATAAAGAATTGGCACTTACCTAAGCTTTCTTGTGTATGGAGCAATACTTTTCTTGAGGAGAAAGGTATGTCTTGCGTTAAATGGGTCAGGTTTGGGCAAATCAGTTACTTAAAAAATGGGTTCATTCTCTTGTCTTGCACTTTTCAGTTGCTAAATGCATTCATTATATTGCTTTGCCACTATCGGGTTTTAAAAATTAACACTTTTTATTTAATTGCATGTCTTATTTATTTATTTATTTATTTTTTATTTTTTTGTAGCCATGAGCTAGTTTGTGAATTTAGTAATATATCACGATGGGCATTGAGAAAGTTCTGATAACATGGTTTATATTAGAGGTGAGATTCTGCATTTAAAGAATGTTGATATTGATAATCTATTAGTGTTTGAGCTACAAGATTATGCAAAAGATTTGGGATACAAAAATAGTATGTTAATGTGGTTTAAAATATCTAGGTTAAGTGGTAATGAAAGCTATGAGGAGATAGGGATTGATATGAATGTTAGCAATATACTATATTACAATCGACGTTGTGATTTTATAGAGTTAATTTATGTTGAAGTTGATGCACTTGTAAATGTTGATTATGGAAGTAGAAAACAAAAGTGGAGTCCAAGCATGTCAAATGTGGTGACTCCACTTGATCTAGCTTATTTTAAGGATACGTATGAGGATTTAGAAGATGATGGGGATGCTGAGGGTTATGGTGTGGATATGTGTGATGAAGGTGAGGGTGTGGATGGTGTTGCAAATGGTTTGGATGGGTTTAATAAGAGTGAAGGTGAGGGTATGGATTTTTTTGATGAGGATAAGGTTGTGGATGGTGCTGCAGATGGTATAGATGAGGTTGATGGTTTATGTCAAGATGAAGGCTAGAGTAATGACTCTAAAGATAGTGATTATGTAATGTGTGATGTCAGTTACAGTTCAAGTGAAGTGGATTCAGAATGCAGTGAAGCTACTTGGTTATATGATGATTTGGAAGGCAATCATGATAATATATTTGGTTATGATGGCATGGAAGACCAGTGTGCAGATTATCTGGATGGGAATGCAATTGAAAATGTAGACAAAATGGGAGCAGGGGCTAGGGCAAGGGCTGATGCAGGGGTAGGGCCTGATGATATGAGAGTAGACCTAAAAGAAGATAATTATAAGGAGTTTAATGAACATGTAATTGATGAAGACATGGCCAGTATGGATGGGTCAAACCATGAAAATTATCTTAAATTTGATGAAGAGAAAGACATGAAGGACCCTCAACTATGTAAAGGAATGAAATTTATAAACATGAAAGTATATAGGAAGGCATTGCAAGAATGGGTAGTAAAAAAAGGGGTATGAGTATCAATTTTTGGAGAAAAGTTCAAAAAGGATAATAGTCATTTGCAAAGAGAAATATGGCTTTAGAATTCATGCCTCTGAGATGCAAATGTCAACCATTTTTTAGATTAAAGCTTTTTGGCCCATCATACCTATCTAAGAGAGTGGACTTTCATTATTTGGCTAGCAAGTATCTTGAGGACTTATGAGACAATCCAAAATGTGATGTACTTGCAATGTAGAAGAAATTTCAAAGGGAATTTAGTGTTATTGTGTCATTACATTATTGCTATAGAGTGCAGAGAAAGGCGAAGCAAATTATATAAGGGAATCATTTAGAGTAGTACAAGTGGTTATATGACTATGCTGAAATAATTAGGAAAACTAACCTTAGCAGGCTTATACGATGTAGATGTATATGGTGTTAAAAGGAATCAAGATCATAGTAGCATCTTTACAAGTATACAAGTGTTTGAGCATATGTATGTAAGGTTTATTGCATAAAAATAAACATTTTTCTCAAGGATGAGACCATTCATAGTATTAGATAGGTGTCATTTAACCACAACAATAGGGGGCAACTCTTGTGTGCATTATGGAGAGATGGCAATGAGAACATGTATCCCATTACCATGGTTGGTTGTTATGGATATTGAATGCAAATCTTCTTGGCTTTAGTTCTTAAGTATGCTGTTTGAAGATTTTGGACCTCCACAAGAAAAAGGATGGGTGTTTATGTTTGATAAATAGAAGGTATAACATAATGGCTTGTTCATGTAAGGTTTTAATTAATTTTACAACTTTACTATTAAAGTTTTAGTTTAATTACTTGTTTACTATTAAGGTTTTATTAAATGATGTAAATGTAAGGATTAGTAGAGGCTTTTACATAATTGATGCCCAATGTGGAGCACATATACTGTGTTAAACACATGGATGCTAATTTCAAAAAATTATTTAGTTGATTGAATTATAAGAAGAGGCTTTGAGCTATAGCAGGTGTAGGAATAATAAAGGGTTTTGAAGCTCGTATGAATTAGTTGAAAGAATTCAATAACAAAGTGTATGCTTGGGTAATGTCTAACGACCCTAAATGTTGAGCGAGACATTTTTCTTGACTCATATGAAGTGTGAAGCATTGCAATGAATCAATGAGTTTTTATTTGCACGTAGGTAGAAACATGCCTATTCTCAACATGCTTAAGTAGATTTGAAGGAAATTAATAAAGCGAATACATATAAAGTACATTGGCATGCTAAAATACAAAGGGGAGCTATGTCCTAATATTCAAGATAAGTTAGAGAAGCTAAAATTGAAGCTCATAACTATTTCTGTACATCGGTAGGTGAAAAGAAGTATGAAGTGGACTTTTACTCAACTTAGCATGTTGTTTACTTAATTGCCAAGACTTGCAGCTGTAGAATGTGGGATTTTTCAGGTATACCGTGTAATCCCGCCATCTCAATGTCATGACCCAAACCGGGGAGTCATGCTAGGGAACGAGAATTCTTTTGAATTAGGAACCCATAGCAAGCCTTAAAAATAAAAAAATCACATACAATAAATAGATAAAAATATGTCAGAATTAAAATTTAAATTGATATAAAAATAAATACTCAAATTTCATTTCATAAAATAAAAATATATTCATACAATATTCAGATATAGGTCTCTTACTAATATAACATTCTACTGATACATTACACTACCACTGCAATTTTTTAGAATACAACAAAAGTTCAGATAAATAAATTACATAATCTAGCCGAGGCTAATGAAATCTGGTGTATAGGTCTACTACTAAAGTCTGACAACAGGGAATCTCTTGAAAAAATATTGAGGGGAGTCAGACCTCACTGAGTGAATTATTATAATATATATACATGCAATCTAAATCATATACAGTCAAGCATCAATATATATATAAATATATATAAACATTTCACACAGATGCTAAAATCCATATATATATATATATATATAAGAAATGAATAGAACATTTATTTAAATGAATAATCAAATAGAACCCTAATGTTCGCAACCTCAATCAAAATTTCATACTAGCGACATAGACTCACTTAATTGTAAAGTAATTCTCTTATCCCATTTTAGACAGTAGACTAGCCCCGAGACACTAAGTCAATTGAGTTTCCACAGTCTCACTGTCAGTGTGATTGACCCCGAGACACTAGGTCAACCGAGCTCCAGCAATCACACCAGTCAATCACATTAATTCTTAATAATCGATCAATCATATGTTACCTCAAGTGATTTAATAACTCAACCTTAAAATCTATTGCGTTAGTACGTACGCAGTTCTAGTGTAGCCCATTAGGTAGCATGTTCTACTAATATCCTTTAATAAAACCGTATGATTATGGAAAATAATAAAATGCATCATTAAAACATAATATACCACTTACATACCAAATAAATATGTTGAACATATGTCAAATATTCTAAATTTATACCAAATAAATACTAACATATATATGTCACCTATATACAAAAGATACACCAAAAATATACCTAGCATATATGTCTCATATATAGCAAATATACCTACAAAAAATAAACCAAAAGTATACCAAATCATTTAATAAAATAAATCATATTTAAACATATATTGAAAATCTTCAAATCCTTAATCATACATCCTATATGCAATGCATATATAGAATAATAACTCACAAGTTTGCACTCCTAGAGACTGATTCGACGAGGCTGGTCTGATAGGCCTCGGTTTCAGTGAAGCTAGAAAAATAAATAATAATAAAAATCAGAATATATTCTAACTTATACTTCTAAGAATTTGAAAGAAAGACTCAATTTAGGAATTCAAAACTCAGTTAAAACACAAAGACTCAGGATTGACCCGACGTCATGTTTTAAGAGAATTCTACTAAAAAATCGGTAGAACCTTCTCTATAAAATGGACTTTCTCTACTAAAAAGTAGAGCCGATCCTGCAAGAAAACGCACTTCTAAATTCAAAATGCTCAACACCTTGGGTTGGGACCCTGATGTAATATCCCGAGTTTTTAAAATATTTTAAATTGTATCGGGATATGCAGTGTTAATAATTTTGTATATAATTATGATATTTTTATGAGTTTTTATTTGTTTAAAACTAATTTTAATGGTTTTATATTATTTTAAGTATCTTACGTAAAATTTTTTCGAGAATTTTATTTTCGAGGAAATTAACATGTAAATAATTTAATATTAATTATTTTAAACAATTTCACGAATTTGCATGAACTCATATATATTCTTAAAGTGCTAAAATAAAGTGTATATATGTGTATTTATTTAAATTAAACTAGGGATTTATTTAATTACCCTAATTTTTATTATTTATTATTTAGTTTTAATATTGTTTAATTATTTTTAAGTGTATAAAATTATTAATATATTAAATTATATGTGTGTGGAGTATATTTAATGTGTTTGGCAGTTTATTTTATTATAATATATAGTGTGGGTATATATATATGCGTATATACATATTTGTTTAACAAAAAAATAAAGTTAGCATTATTTACGGTTCTGCCATTATCCCCTTCCTCTTCTTCCCGACCGATTTCCGTCACTCTCACCGCTGCTACTTCCATTTTCAGGCCATCGGTGTGCCACCCTAAGCTCTGCCCTTCTCAGCCAGCAGCTCCGCCACCCTCTCTTCTCTTCTCCGACGCCGTTTCACCCTTTTATTGTCGAAAAACCGAAACTTCAAGCCATCGTTGATCAAGCTGATTTCGACCACCGTTTTTGACACCGCAGGTCTCTAACTTCTCCTTGAGCTCCGTTGAGTGTGATTCCAAGCTTTGTTTCACTTAAAATGGTCTAGATTTGCCTAGGTTTCAATTTTTTAATTTCAGCCTATTAGGGTTCTTGATTTTTTTGAGCTTCAATTTGATTGATTCATGAAAAATTCCTTCATAAACTATGATCATTGTAGCTTAATCTTTATGTGGGAATTTTTGTAGAATTTTTTGGAATTTATTTTGATTTTTGGGTATTTTTGATTATTTTATTATTATTTTATAATTTTCGAAAAATAATTAATTAAATTATGGAATTGTGTTTTATGGTAAATATAGGTGTTGAAATGAATTATAGAAATTTATTTTGAATTTTTTTGAATTTTTATGTATTTATTTTGAATTTATTTAGTTTATGTAATTTTGAGAAAATAGGGTTAATTATGTGTTTAATTGAAATTAATTGGTTAATTGAGTATATTTATTGATATTATTGAAATATATGTTGAGAAAATTAATTTTGTGCAATTATATTATTTTTGGTGAATTTTTGGATTTATTTTAGTATATTTATATATATAGGGGTATTTTGGTAATTTTACTAAATTGGCTAAAAATGTAATTAAATTGGTTTTAGTAGTTATTTAGGGTAGAAAAATGATTTCTAAAAATTATTTAGTATTTTTAACTAATTAAAACTATTTTTTGTAAATTATTTTCAAATTATATATAATATACGATTTTTCTAATAAAATGAGTTTTCATCGATTTTTACTGTGTTTTAGGGTTAATTATGTAATTGATACTTATAAAATGTATTTTTGGTATATAAGGGTATTTTCGGCATTTTGTAAATATTTCGTGAATTATGAACCTCGGTCGGTGATTTGTAGTTTGGAGTCCGACCGAGGGATTGTGGTTGTGTTTTATGTGTATTTGGAAGTGTGTTTCTTTGCAGGGCCGGCTCTACTCATTGAGTAGAGAGATGTCCATTTTACAGGAGAGGTTTTGCTGAATTTTCGATAGAATTCTCATAAAACGTGATGTCTGGTCAAGCTCTAATCCTAATTCTGTCTCTAGTATTCTAGATTGAGTTTTTAGAACTTCTGTTAGATTTATTTTGATTCCTGTCATTATCTATTTGTTTAGTTGTGCTGAAACCGAGGCCTACAGGACCAGGCCCATCAGACCCATCTCAAGGAGAACAATAATTGTGAGTTGCTATTATATATATATATATGGTCTAGGGTGCATGATTTTAGAAATATATGTGTTATTTTGATTAAATATGCATAATGGTTTAATTAGTACTTAAGTTTATTTTTAGTTTACTTTTGGTTTATTTTTAGTTTATTTTTGGTATATTTTAAACCATAAGCATGCTTTATTAATGAATTATATTTAAAATGTTTTTGAATATATTTCTAGTATACTTTGCAATTACATTGGATTTATTTGACGTATATATACTTGAAATATACCTGGTTTACTTTTGGTATATTTCTAGTATATATATAGTTTATGTTGCTATTTTATTTAAATTCATGCATCATTATTTTATGAATGTATGTTTTATATTTAAAATGAAGAATATCAATAGAACGTGCTACCTAGTGGGTAGTACTAGGACTGAGTACGTATCGGTACGCTGATAGCATTTAGGCTATAATACTAACCTAATTGTGGATGTTGATTATATTGATTCGATTTGATATCTGATGTGAGATATGATTTAAGAGTGTGATTGCTGGAGCTTGGTTGACCAAGTGTCTCGGGGCCAATCATACTGACAGTCAGACTGCTGAAGCTCGGTTGACTTAATGTCTCGGGGCCAGTCTACTGTCCAAATGGATCAAGTGAATATATTTGAAATAAGTGAGCCTGTATGGCTAGAGTGTTGTCTAACACTGTTTTGAGGTTGCGATTTTCTAGGGTTCTATTTGATCCTTCATAAACTGTGATTTTCAATAAAAATATATAAAATGATTTTATTGCATATGTGTGTATTTGCTTGTATATATGCTTATTATATATATACTAGTGACTGTGTGCATTGTCATTTAGTATGCATGTGTATATATTATAGTAATTCACTCAATGAGGTCTGACTCCCCTCCGTTGACTATTTTTCAGGAGAGTCATCTTCATCAGACCTCAGTAGTAGACCTGTACGCCGAATTTCTTTCGCTCCGGCTTCTTTATGTAAACTGCTTACTTGAGTTTTATTTTTATAATCTAGACACTGCAGTAGTTATAAAATTGAAAAAAGATATTGTATTATATTTGTGTGAGTTATGTGTTTTAAGAATTTGAACTAAAACTTGTATTAAAAGTTATTTATGTATGAGATTAGGATATTGATTTAATTTCATTGGTGGAAATATTATTTTGATATTTATGATTTTATTCCGATGCATAATATTTTATTTAATTATGTTGTTATTATTAGTATTGCATGTTTTATTTTATTTTAAGGCTTGCTACGGGTTTCGGATTTGAAAGAATTTTCATTCCCTAGCGCCGGTCATGGCCCCTGTTTTGGGTCATGACACCCGAACTATACAAATTCTCAACCAAGATTCACAATTCACCAATAATCAATATAAAATAATAAATATATTAAAAATTATTAAATTCCATAAATATCCATAAAATACCAAAATATAATATATTTAAACATTTAAAAAACTAAATATAACTTTTTTCACAATAATTAAATAAAAATCTCAAATAATAATATAATATTAATAAAATCTAAAATTTCAATTATTTAATATAAGATAGTAAAATTCACAATTAATTCCTCAAATAGGTTATATATAATAAAAATAGTTAAAAACCCATTTAATCACAAAAATATTAAATAATTTATTATTTGAATATAATTTTCAAACATAAGTATTAATTAGTTAAAAATAGTAAATAATTTATAAAAGTTATTTTAACACCATTTATTATTCCAAAATTATTTAAAGCATATTATTTAACAATATTTTCAATATAAACACATAATCAACTTATAATTCTAAAAATCACATAATACAAAAATATTTCCAAAAATTATAGAAAATTACCAAAAATTATTTTATAAATTCTAAAATTAATAACAATAATTTAACCAAATTTCCATTAAAAATAATTAATTAACATAATTATCAAAAATTCAATTTAAATTACTAAAATATTCAAAAATACCCATAATTCAAAATAATTCAAAAAAATAAAAAAAAAATTATATTTAGGAAAATTAAGCTGCCATAAACAACATTATCAAAGCAAAAATCCATGAATCAAACACAATAATTCAAAAAAAAAATTGAAACCCTAATAATACATAAACTAAAATTAGACATACCTTAAGATCAAGAGAGTTTAAGCTCAAACAGAGCTTGGAATCAAACTCATCAAAGCTCGAGGATTCTAAAGAGTCCAAGAATGTGAGCTATGGCCACCGGCGTCGATCGAAGCTTCACGGTTATTGCTGCCACTACATTTTTTGGCATGCTAGAGGTGCTCTAGAGATGGTGGTTGACGTCTAGAGGAAGGAGGAAGGCGATGGTGGTTGGTGGTGGCGGCTATGGCAGCTTTGGTGAGGTGAAGGGTGCTATTGGAAATGGAAGGTAGGGAGAAGAGAAGAAACAAAATGCAAAATGGAAGAGAAAGAAAGACAAGAAAGAGAAAAAAAAAAAGAAAAGAGAAAAAAGGGGCAAAAACCTGAAAATGCCCTCACTTATGTATGTATAAACTAATAGCTAACACATATTTACATATATATACACATATAAATGCACACATAATAATAACAACAATAACACATAATAACAATAATAATAATTATAACCCTAATAAAACAACAACAACAACAACAATAATAACAACAGCAACAACAACAACAACAACAACAACAACAACAACAACAACAACAACAACAACAATAATAATAATAATAATAATAATAATAATAATAATAATAATAATAATAATAGTAATGATAATAACTTTAATGTATTAAATAATAAAACTCCTAAAATAAATTATTTTACATAAATAAAACTTTTAGAATAAAATAAATAAATAACATTCACAAATAATGAATATATATAAATAAAATTTAAAATTTTATTAACATTGCATATCTTAAAAAAATTTTATATTATTTAAAATATCAGGTCATTACACTCAGCCATCTATGCCAATAGAGAGAAGCTTGAATCTTATGTCCATGCGTGTTTTTCAAAATAAACTTGCATCGCTTTGTATAAGCATGCAATAACTCCTGTCCCTAGTCAAGAAGAATGGGAAAAAATTGAGCTAAATGACATATATCCTCCCATTCTATGAAAACCAGCAGGGAGACCTAAGAAAAAAACAGAATTAAAGATCTGGATGAACCAAGAATCCTTACAGAGTTTTGTGAGTTAGTGGGAAGATTATTTAGGGAAATTGTGGGTAAGTTGGACATAATGTTAGGGGGTGCCAAGCTGCCATTACTGGTAAGTCAAGATGGCAAAAATGTATGCGTAAAAAATCTATGAGCAACAAATGACATCATATGTGGCATCATCCTCAACTCAGGTATAATGTGATTGTGTTTGATTATGTGATTTTGTTTGAGCTTACCTGAAATGGACTTGCAGAATTTATTCTGTGATTGTGTGGACTTGCAGAATTCGCCTAAGCAAAGAAAGGGAGGGCAACCAACACTACTAGAATTTATTGATTTAGAAATGGATTTTAGAAACGGAAAATATCTGTTTCTAATTAGAAATAAATTTGAAATGGAATAGAAACAAAAAAAGATAATACCATCATTGGTATACATTAAAAATGGAATTTTAATTCCATTTCTAAATTAGAAACAAAATTTCATTTTTATTTCTAAATCAGAAACAGAATTTCAACTCCATTTCTTAATCAAAAATGAAATTAAAATTCCATTTCTAAATTAGAAATGGAAGTTCAATTCATTTATAATAGAAATAAATATATAATCCATCTAAATAAAAACAAAATTTAAATTACATATACAAAATAGTGCGACTTTCTTTTCACTTAATCTTTTGTTCCCCCCCTCTAGATCCCTAATTCCTTTGCCATTTTTGTACCTCTTATTATTTTTACTTGTTAACACTTAATAAAAAGACTTCTCTTTTTTCTTCCTCAAGTATAGACATATTTGTTGCTCCTGATGTCTTTACAATTATAAATGATATTGTGAGTCGTCGGAAGAAGGCTTTCGTCTCTTTGTATGACACAACCATTATGGAGACCTAACTAGGTTATTGCCTTAGCTGTTGTCTCTTGGAATTCATTCTTCAGCAATAATTTCTCTTCCTCCTTTGATGATGTTGATTCCAAACTGTTGAATGATTATTTTGCTTTTCGGCCTCAATTTCACATCCTTAACAGAGGTTTATGTTTTCTAAGGTTTTCTTTTTGTTTCATGATAAATATAACGATTTAATGTTAATTATTTTCTAATTTTGGACCTTCATTAGGGATTGAAGTAGGTTATCGAATTGTAATTGCTTGGATTGTCTTATTTTGATGTGTGTAATTTCTACATATACTTTGAAGTTGAATTCTAATGGATATTGAATAATTAATTGGTTTAATTTGGGTAGAATTTCAGCTTAATTGAGAAATATTATCGTTTCCTATTTTATTTCGGATTTTATTATTTTTGGTTTAATTATAATCAAATAAGGATTTTTATTTAAATGCCTAATTAATTGTTCCTTTTTGTAGGAGATTTCATTAAAGGAATCCATGAAGACCAAGGAATAGTCTAATAGGGCTTTAACACCAGTGATGTGCAACTAGTGTGACATGCTGGAATCCTAATTTAAATAGTCGCGCGCCCATGCTGAAGTGGTGTCAAGAGCATAAAAGTTTCCTTTCTCAAAAAGGAAAAGGAGTTCAAGAGCAAATAGGTTTTCATTAGCTTTTCTATAAAAGGGGATGATTGAGAAGGCTTTTGGGGGATTGATTCTACGTTCTTGAAGGCACAAAACAAATTCTCAAAGAAGATTGAAGGAGGATTTATTAAGGATACTTTTATTTTATTCTTCATCTTTAATTCTCAATTATGTTTGTATGCTTCACCACAATTATGTGTGGCTAAATTTTCATTAGACTTTAGGTTAGGAGTAACTATTCCATAGTGTGATTGAACATAAGAGTTTAATTATTTAATATGATTTTCAGTTAATTCTTTGAGTTGTACTTAATGTATGTTTTCATTCTTGGCCAATTTGTTTGCATGTTTATAGGTAAATTCACTAATGAGAGTTAGGAAAATTTATTAGCTTAAAACTCATAGGACTTAAATCACTTGACCACAGGAGTAGATGAGCTCTTCGGAGGTAAAATAGTTGTTAAGGAGTTTAATGAGATATGATTAATTTCTTAATCACGAGAGTAGGTTAAATCTTAATCTTAGCATGCTTAATTAAATCAAGAGAGTCTTTAGGTATTTTAGAACAATTACCCTTAACTGAAATCATTGTTTTTGTTTGATAATGTGTTCATGATCAGATTAGAATAGTAAAACTAAACGTAGGCTTTAAACTTTTAATTATTTGATTTTAATTCAATTTTAATTTTTTTTATATTTACTAAATTACTTTTATTCGATTTAATAGCTAAGATTATAAGGAAAGATATTAGTACTTAATATACAATTCTTATGGGACGATAACTCTTTATACTACAATTACGATCCATGCACTTGCAGGTTTAAAACGCAACACATTTCTATTATTTGTTAGTTTGCTAGTTTATTTAACTTGCATGATAAAAATGGTAGGGACTTTGATTTTAAATCTCATTGGGCTAATACATTTGATATTCAGATATAGGATGTAAGTTAGATTTTTAAGTGGTTTCTTGGGTAAATTAATTAATTAAATTAATTACAATAAAGTATATATTGATATGTAGTCATGGATTCGCAAGTAGTTAATTAATTAATTAATTTGTTGTTCAAAAAAATTTATTAATTTGAAGAAAACTGGAGTCTCAACCAGGTCTTTATTTTATCATTAATAAAGTTCCTGCTACATTTCCCAACTTAAAAAAAAAAAAAAAATGTAGCAGCCTTGAAATTATGAGTAGAAAGGTAAAATCATGCACCAAGGAATAACATTTTAGGCTTTTTCCTGGTCACAGGGTTTTGGTTCATCAGCTATATCAAGTGCAGCTCAGAGCAGAGGTAAGGCACCCACTTACATATGATACTCACGCATATATATATTTTTTAATCTATTTAGCCTTGTAGTTTTCGATTTTAGTTAGCTAAGTCTGCAACTTTTTTCTGAAAAAGATTTCTCTCATCTCTGTACAAGAAATCAGACATAAAAAGAAAAAAAAAAGGTAATTTCTAAATATTTCAGGTTGTTCCTCGATCTTTAATTGCAGAAAAATTTCAATTCTGTCAACACCATATATGTTAATGTATTTTCTAGATTAGAATTTCAGATCCTTGTTCAAACTTAACCTTGAAGCTAATGAGACAGCTTTCAATATAGTTGAAGCAATTTAGTTAGTTTGTTGAACTAGTTTAGTTAGTCATGTACTAGTAGACATGGTTGTAGATATGACTCTTGTTATATTGTATAAGTAAAAGCAAATAATATTAGGTGTAAATGTTAGTTTTAAGCATATGGTATTTACTTGCAAAAAAGATGTAATATTGCTGCAGCTTTGTTAATGAAAAGTGTGAAATTTCAATTAATTGCAATATGGCCAACCAATTGCAATCATGTGTTTGCTACACTATGGAGGTTGAATTTTGGTTATTGTTGTGGTGTTTCAGCTCTAGAGATTTTGTGATTTTCTACTTGAGTAAAATGATGTATTGGTCCTTGTTTTCCTTTTTTATTTCTTTCTTTATTGTTCAGCTCATGTTTCTGATCTTTTAAAGGGATTATTTGGAGTTGGAGCTTTTTCTAACTATAGTCTGATTACCCTTTACGCCATAGATGATGTTGCTGGTATGAATATTTACATGAATATACGTTTGTTCTTGTTTCCATGTTTCTTTAATCACATTTCATTCAATTATTGCAATTCAACTTGCAAATGTGCAAAGATAAGGATGCTCGATCTCATAATCAAGGATGTTGAGGGCAAAGCATCAGGTATGCTGACTGAGATATATATATATATTTATTGATTTTGCTCTGCATTGAGAATCATAAGGCTGAAATGAAGGTCAACACTGATATGAAAATATTTGAGAACCAAAGGCAGCTGAAGTAGCAGAGGCCAATGCTGAACTAGCAACCAAGAAGGCAGCGTGGGCTAAGGCAGCGTGGGCTCAGGCATCCCAGCTTGCTGAGGTAGAGGCTAAGAAGGCTGTGGCCTTAAGAGAAGCTAAGTTGCAAACTGAAGTGGAAAAGAAGAATGTTTTGGCCAGGACTGAGAAACTCAAAGCTGAGTTTTTGAGTAAGGCCACTGGATTACGAGACCCAGGTATTTGACATTACCATACATTTTCTTGGCATTTAATTTCACTTTGCCTATCAGTATAATGCTTTTGCTATATTTTTTTAACAACGAATGTAAAAATATCATTAATAGTGGAGAGAAAATTACAAAAGATACCATAAACTCTGTTAAACAATCAGCAATAGCTTTATGGAAAAGTTAAAAAAGAATATGCATATTTCACGTATTTTGGATTTTACATGTTTGTGCTTTAGTTATTTAATTATTTTTTAATGATGGAGTATAATATATTCAGGGAAAGAAAGTTGTCATTCAATTTCTTTTTTGTTTGTGTATGCACGATGTCATTCAATTCAGCCATTGTTATAAATAATTTGATGCATAAATTAAATGGACAGCCAAACTCTCCATATTTTATATATTCAATAATGGAATATAATATTTTAATTTAGACAATAATCTTTTTGTGAAAAACAAATGACATGGCAAGTGTGTAATTCTTAAATAAATTAATATCATGGATTCATATATATATAGAAATTTAGAAATTTAGAATGTGAAATAGGGGTGAGCAAGAGCCGCTCGAATATGAGTTTCTGGCCCAACTCGACCTGAGTTGCTGCTTCGGTTTGGCTTCTGCGGTGCTGAGATAATAGGTTCAAATGATGGATAGTGAGTTTTTCGAGTTTTGGGTGACAGGTCAGGGGAGGTATTTTTTTCCCTAACTCGTCTAAATTTTCGAAATTTGGATATTAACTAAAAAGATGTCGTTTTAGTTAATAGGGTTAGTATATAAACTTAAAACCCTACCGTTATTCATTTCACACCATTCTCAATAGACACATCGCCTCAACGCCTCTCATCCTTTGTCCTCTCTTCTCCTCTTTCATGCTGTCTCTCATCTCCTCTTCTTTTCTGAAACCCTAATATCTATTTTCATTCTTCAAGACTTCAACCTTTAAGAAACTATACTCTTCACTTATCTCTCTTTTTTTTTCTCTCATTCTCAGTTCAGTCTCCTTTTGATTTATAATAAATCACAGTGCCTTTTTTGAACAAATCGCTATCTCCATTGACGATCTGTTTACTAATGGTAATCCATGGAAGTTCTTACATTTTTGTGTTATAATATGATTTTATTTTATCGTTTCAGTTGGTTATTTGTAAAAAAAAAATTTCCTTATAAATATAGTTTATATTTTGTTCAACATGCAAAATTTTAAGATTTGTGCTCGATGTTATATGTTGTTGATTTTATTATAACAAAATCTTTGATTTTCAAATTTTTTTATGTGTAATATTTGATGTTCAATATATGTTAAATTTATAGATCTGTTGTTTTTTTTTTCATAGTAATTTATATTTATAGATCTATTGTTTATGATAGTTAATCGATTATTTGTGAAAAATGTAAGGATTGTGAATATTTGTTTTTTTTATATATGTTATATATATAGATCTATGTTATAGTTATAGATCTATGCTTATTTTACATGGATCCATCTAACATGCATTTTAAAAAAATGTCTTTTTATACATATCGAATTTATTTTGGTTAATTTGTTAAAAAAAATAATTTGACAATATTATACTATTATTTGTTATTTGTGACTCTGTGTCAAAATAAATGTGTGTTTTAAAAGTTTTTTAGATTTGAGAAATTTATATATTTTTATATATCTATATATATATATTTTAAATTTTTTTATAGATCTATAGTAATTTTTTATAGATCTATAATTAATTTTTTGGATCTCTAATTTTATATTATTTTTATAGATAATATCTTTTTTGTATTTATATTTATTTTAATTAAAATTTAGGTATCATCATAAAATTAAAATAGTTTATGTCGATGTTTATGTGTTTGCATTCTCATTTATAATAATGATCTGTGAATTTTTTTTTTTTTTATCATGCTTGTGGCTTTTGAAAAATAACAATTTTTTTCTTTGTTCTTTGTATGAATTTGTGACTGCTTCTAAAGTTCCTATTGGTGGAAACTTAAAGTTATAACACAAAAAAGGGTTGGAAGCATAACCTTTACAAAATTGAGTTATGACTTTATAACTTTTGAAAAACAGGGGTGGAAGCATTCACTGCGATCTTAATGGAAGTACTAGCAACTAAAATAAGGTATAAATAAATTCATTTTGTTTTATTTGGTATATAATTGATAATTGAGATAACAATGTATGATTTGATTATGTTTATTTTTCTTTTGTGTTTTTTTATGGAGATGGAGAACACTAGTGGCAATAATAATGCCATTGGTTCAAACCCTGAGGTGGTGGAAGCCCTAAATGCACCTGCTGACAATCAGACTGAGACTCAGGGTCAGCCTAAGCCTGTTGCTAAAAAATCAAAAGAGACTGAACCAAAATTTGCAGTCTGGTAGTTTTTTGAGAGAATTAAGGATGAGAATGGTGTTGTCATTGAGGGTAAATGTATTTATTGTGCTTCCTCTTACAATGCTCACTCTAAAAGTCATGGAACTTCTTCTTTAAATAACAATGTTATGACTTGCTTAAAATTTCCTCATTGTAAAGATACTAGGTAGTGTCACTGTTAGCATGTAAAATTGCTAGGGTGGAGGCATAGGATAAAACACAAAATGCTTGCTTAGGAACATGGAAATTTGAGCAAGAGGCTATTAGAAAATCATTTACACAAATGGTAATAACTGATGAATTACCATTTAAATTTGTTAAGGGGGCAGGTTCAAGAACTTCATGTCTGCTACATGTCCACGCTTTAAAATACCCTCTAAGTGGACTATAAGTAGAGACTGTTAAGATATATTTGTGTCTGAGAGGGTGAAGCTAATTTTTTTTATTAAGGAACACTGTCAAAGAATCGATATCACTACTAATTCTTGGACATCCAATCAAAGAATAAATTACATGTGTATGACTACTTAGTTCATTGATTATAATTGGAATTTGCACTTCCTAGTTACATCTCATAGGGGGGAATACCTTACTAAGGCTTTAGAGAATACTTTTATAGATTGGGGAGCTAGAAATGTATTATCAATCACAGTGGATAATGCTTCTTGTAATGGCATTGCAGTTAGGTATTTTAAAAAGAAAATGTTAAGTTGGGGGCCTCTTCTGTTAGATTAAAATTCTTACATATAAGATTTATAGCTCACATTATGAATCTGATTGTAAATAATGGGCTAAAAAAGGTTAATATGTGTGTAAAAAAAGTGAGAGAGGCAATAAAATACATTAAAAATAGTCCTGCTAGGCTGAGGAAATTTAAATAAATTTCTAAGTTGATTGGGGTGGAGTCAAAATGCTCTTTGTCTTTTGATGTCCCTACAATGTAGATTTCCACCTACATAATGTTAGAAACTGCACGTTTGTTTGAGAAATCTTTTGAAAAATATGAGGAGATGAAGTCCTCTTTCAGAGTTGATTTAGGTAATGATATACCATATTTCCTTCACTGGCAATGTGTTAGTAAAATGGTTGGTATATTGAAAGTGTTATATGATATAACTGTCAAGATTTCTAGTTCTAATTATGTGACAAAATATAGTTTTTTTCTCTATAATTTCTTATTTGAATTGCATGATTACTAAGTGGCAATTATCTTCTGATATGTTTGTTCATAAAATGGGCATTAACATGAAACAAAAATTTCAAAAATATAGGGGGATCTACAAAAAAAAAGAACTCTTTTATCTTTTTTGCTACAATCCTTGATCCTCAATATAAACTGGAGTTTTTTGCATTTTCTTTTAATCAAATATATGGTGGTGATGGTGTTAGAAGTGACCTATTCATTAACATAAAGTATGATATGCATCTTTTGTTTGATGATTAAGTGTCTTCATATGATTCATCTGCTGCCTCTGAGTCTAGTTCTAGTAGTTAGTTAATCCAGACTACTCAATCAGGTTTTGCAATTGATTTGGCAACTTATGGGAATACAATGTCTTTAATGAAAGCGAGATTCAAGAAGCATAAACATGAATTTAGAATGGGTGGAGGTAAGAGATAAGAAATTTAAATATATCTTAATGAGGCAGTTATGGAAGATGAGGGGGCTTTTGATATCCTCAGATGATGGAAGTTAAAGTCTGAGAGGTTCCCAATTCTTTCTCATATGGCTAGAGATATTCTAGTTGTTCTTGCATCAACTGTGGCTTTTGAGTCCTACTTCAGTACTTCTGGTTATGTTCTTGATTCATTTAAGAGTTCATTAATTCCAAAAATAGTTGAAGTATTGATTTGTTCACAGGATTGGCTTAGAATGCCAAACCAAAGAGTTAGGGTGGAAGAAACTTTAGAAGAGATGGAGACTTTTGAAAAAGGTCATGTTTTAATTCATTTCTCACTTCTGTTCTTTCTTTAAGTTCATTTAATCACATACTTACACAAATTCTAATAATTTACTTATTTATTTTCTTTGCAGCTCTTGAACCATTGGGCAGTTAATTATCTTACTACAAATTTATTGAATTATCTCTTATTCTATGTATAAATTTGTGCCATTTTTATTTTCTTGCCTCCTTTAGTTATTGTGACCAACTTGTTGTGCCTCAATTGAGGTGCCTGTGTTGATGTTACAACATCTCTGATTATGTTTAAACATATTAAAGAGGCAGTGATGATGCTTCCACCTTTAGGTTTTTTTATAGATTCAAAGTATGCATGCTTAAGTTTCTTTGGTGGTTTTTGTTTTTGTTTAGTTACCAGAAATGTGGCTACATCTTGATGTTGAAAATGCTCTTTTATGAGCCTTTTTAATATGTTTTTGGCAATGATGATGCTTCCACACCTTTTATGTTTTTTGATATAGATAACAATAATGTGCTCTATTTCACTAGGTGGTTGTTTTCTTTGTTGCTAGAAAATGGAGCTCTATTCTAAACATGATATGATTACAAGCATCATGAGCCTACTCTTTGTTTGCTACTTTTATTTCATATAGTAATCTATTAATTTTTTTGTAATTGAAATTGTGCTTGTTGTTTGCAAATGAACTCTGTAAGTGAATTACAAATATATAAATCTGTTGTAGTTGGATTTTTTGGATTTCTGCAGTCTATTTTTTGGTACTTTTTGGATAGATTGCTATAACTATCAATAGTAGATCGTAATATGGTGAATAGTAATTCTTGAGTCTATAATCTTAGTCTGCTTTATTTTTTATGCAGAATGCAGTGCTTCAATTGTTTTTGTAATTAAAACTTAACTATTTTTTGTATATAAAATTATAGTATTTAACAAATGTAATATTTGGACAGTGTAAATGTATGGGCTTGGCCTAAATATATTAGTGAAATCAATATATAAATTTAGTTATTTTATTTTTGTAGCCTAAAAAAATGGGCCCAATCTATTTGAGTCCAAACTGAGTTCCAAATCGACCAAACCTGACTATTTTCAGCTTTTGAAAAATCGATTTCTTCCCCTTAATTGGATCAGTTCAGACTTGAAAATGTTTTTTCGAAAACCGATCGGTTTTAGTATTTGTGCCACCCGACTTGCCTGATGCTCACCCTTAATTGTGAAATTTATAATTTTTTCTTATATTATTTACTAAATTTACTATGGCCTTTGTAAAAATCAAATTTTTAAGTACTTATGAGCACTTCATGCTTATCACTATTTGCTATAGTGATAAGCTTATGACTAAATTCTAAAATTTAAGCTGAAACAACTATTTCTTAATGTTATAGTCTCTTCTCTTTCATCCGTATTTAAAATGGTGGGAACTTCAATAGAGTACTTTGTATAGGTTTTGTGCTTTCTTCAATTAATTGATGAAATAACTATTGAATTCTTTATAGGAATGCATGGCAACAACTTGGAAACATAACTCCTGACGCAGCCATGGACCATTATATCAATCTCATTGGTCATTTAGTTAAATGTCAACTAAATATTTAGTATATCTTATTTATCTTGTATTTACTTTAGTTCAATGTTAATTCGATGTAGGGACTCATACTTTGTAAAATTATAATTTTTTATGCAGTTATATTTTTCATCTTTGTGGGTTATTAATATTATTGAATAATAATTTATTCAAATTTATTTAAACAAATTTTCCCTTAGGAAATTATAAATATTAAAAAAAGAGGAAGTTGAAATTAGAAAATGAATGAAAATCTATTTTCAATTAGAACCGAATTATAAAAATTTGTTTCTAAATTAGAAACAGATTACAAAAATCTATTTCTAAATTAGAAGTGTAAATTTTATTGTTCTCTTGAAATTAGAAATAGAATTCAGTATTCCGTTTCTAATTTAGAAATGAAACGCAATATTATGTTTCTAAATTAGAAATGGAAATATTTTGTTACAATTCCGTTTCTAATTAGAAATGGAATTTTAAATTGCATTGTGAATCTAAATTGCAACGAGCAATATACCAACAGCCGAAATCCATTTTTAAATTAATTAGAAATGGATTTATTGATATTAGAAATGAAAATTTTTTGTTTCTAAACTATGATTTTCTTGTAGTGAAAATAATGTGCAAAGCTCGTCCTAACCAACACCTCCTATTACAATAAGAGGAGTTGCAAAGGTTCATGTGCCTCTCAGTACTAGTAACAAGAGCACATGACAGTGCACCTAAGAGACATACTTGATCTTCTTTAACTAGGCAATAAAGTGTTCTCATATTGAATTCAATATTGCACTAGCAAGCTTCAAAGACTTCAAAAGAGCCTCTGGACTTACAAATTTCATGGACTCGACTAAAAGATCAAATAAGACAATTTAAAGGGATGAAATGTTTTTTACTTTTTGTCAAGTGATGATATTGCTTAACTTTTTGTCAAGTGATTATTAAGGCTTAGCTATTTTTGTAAATTTTGTTTAGCTTGAACATGTTGCAATATTGTCAAGTTAATTACTTAAAACCTTGTGTAGCTCTTTTTGTAAAATTTGTTTATCTTGAACATGTTGCAATATTTTCAAGTTAATTACTTAAAAACTTGTGTTTATTATTAGGTCACTTATATGATTAATATATTGTCATCTTAACTATCTTCTTATAGGATTAATATATTGCCACTTTATCGATGTATTATTGAATTCAATAATAAATGCACAATTTGCACTTTTTATCATAAATAACTATTTTCATTAGAGAAAATGCATTTCATGCAAACATTACATCAAACACTTGATATGCAAATCCTTATCAGGCTTACATACACATGATACCTACTACACATATCAACATAAAGAGCACAACAAATGCATAATAATAACATTTTGGCTCTACTTGTTTCTTCATGTCACCATCTAACATTCCTTTCAGTCTACTAATTTCTTCAAATGCTTCACTTAAATCTACTTCTAAGTCATTCAGATGCTTTTTTGCAACTCCTTATTCTACTTCCAACTCAATTGCTCTCACCTGGCATTCAATAATTTCATTTTCCTATATTTGCTTGTTTGATGTTGCTACTATTTTCTTTTTATTGATATAGTTAAAAAACTCATAAGCTTCAACACTTGGAAATAAGGGACAACCCCTAAATCGTCTCCCCTTGTTGTTCGTAATAGTGAAAGTCTTAATCACTCTATTCAGGCCATAAAAGCATTTCTTCTCTTTCCTTCACAATTTTGGAAATCTTCGTGATTGAGAACTCATTTTGAGAATGAAAGCTTCAAAATTTTTAGGATGAAAGAATGTCAAATTATGGGTAGAAGAAAACCTCTTTCCTTCATAATTCTTCGTGCAAGTATTAGATAGTTAGAGATTTAGACAGTTTCAAATAGGGTTATAAGATTTCAAATTTGGGGATTTCATAGAGTTTTGTTTAGTAACCATTTGGGGATTTCAAATTATGATTCTAGGGTTTTTAAAATTTCATTGATTATTTGGAGAGAGAGAGAGCAACTAGAGCCATATAGGTAGATTTAATGAAGTTACGCCATTTGTCACTTAGTTGCTAATGGCTATCGATCACATGTCACTTAAGTGCAAAAAAAAAACATGCTTTTGAATCTAAAAATATGAAACCATAAGATACTTTTTCATACTTTTCGCTAATTTTTAGCCCAACCATATGAGTCAAGGGCCAATTTGAGCTTTTATTTAAAAGATAAATATTAATATCACTGGTATCGACATCAACAGTGTTGTTGCAGGACCCGCGACATTATTAAAAATCCTTCTTCCTAGTAGATGATATCTTGTATTTGGGGTAAAATAGTCATTTTAAAAAAAATTGTTACATCGTGAACCATGATATCACAACCCGTGATGTGCATCGCTTTCCTTATCCAAATAATATATATCTAACACTCTTAATACTATTTAAGGTATCTAAATGATATGTTTATAAATCAAGAAAACATGTGCAAGCACCTAAATTTTCTAAAAAAATTCATTAATCATATTATAAATTAAAAGGGAAAACTGATGAAAAAAGGTCGTATAGTTTTCAAATCTCAATGACTTCTTGTGTTCATTTAAACCTTCACGTTTACTATTGATATAAAGAAATTTTAGAACCTGAATCCTGATTGAAATTTGAAGTTTGAATTCAAAGATTTGTATAGTTTTACTAACTTCACATTGTTCTAGTTTAGAGCTTCTGACATATCAAAATGTGCAAGAAGACATCTATTGATTATTAGTATAATATTTGATAAAATCAATAACTGAAATGTTTCCTACCTTATTTTCCATATTTTCTCACGATTATACCAATTTTTTTGGTTCACTGAAATTACTATTTGCTTAAAATCTATCATATATTGTTTATTAATCAAGCTTCACTCTGTTTGTTGTTGCTAAGCATCCATACTATGGTTGAAATCCTCAGAGAACTAGAATTATTATTACTATCTTTCAAACAATTGTGTGCTATGTGATGAGTTGGTCCACTTATTAACACATATTTGCAACAAATGTTCATAGAAGGAAATTACTGCTACAACAACTGTTCATGATGTTCACAGAAGGAAACTACTGCCCACTCTATCATATGTCGTTCATCTAAAGATTCATGTGGAAAATGATGTATAAAATGAAATAACATTTACAATTTGAGAGAAACTTGTTTGCCCATCTTGACTATAACATAAGGATCACTACTGCAAAACATCACAAACAACAAGGTTAATGCCTCGTTTCACTCTAATTATAAACAAATCAAGGAGATTTTCCATTAACAAGGATGACGATATTCTTACTAATTTTGGTGATCATGGTGGCTCCACCATTTTCTTATCCTTCTTCCTCTACCTTTTTATCTCTTATTAAACATCCAAAATAACTAATAAGAAAAAGGGGGCATATTTCCTTTGCTTCACAGGTGTGATGAACCCGTAGTCCATATTGCAATATGGATAAGGGTCCATGTGTAGATGACAGGGTTTAGCACGCGTCCAAGATTTTAGCAACCGCGACATTGTTTTGGCTCAGGGCCTTAGGAAACACGCTACTATATCACAAAGTCATAGCGTGGAGAAGAGGAGTCGCCACTTAGGATAATAACTGGGACAATTTGATTGGTGGTACTTGATTCTCTAAAAGAAAGTTAACACCACAACTAGGACATCCATCTAACCCTAGGCATATAGTCAATAAAATTACACATAAAAAATGCACTCAAGATCGCGTTGTCCCTAAGTTTAAACTATGTTAATTTTATTAAAAAGTTAGCTCGATTTATATTTTATTTACTAGTGAGAAAGGGAGTAAAGGTGGGCCTACATTTTTTATTAATTAGTGAGCCTAGATCTATTTATTTTAGTTTGTTTAAGGAATGAGCTTAAGTCTATTCAATTTTAAAGAAAAGTTAAACTAGTGGGCCTAAGTCTAACTTGGTTTTATTTAAAATGAGAAGTGGGCTTAGGTCTATTTATTTTAAAAGAAATGAAATTGAGCTAAGTCTAAACAAGTTTTAATTAACTAAGTGACCCTAAAATCTAATTATCCTAATGAGCCTAAATTGATTTTAATTATTTAAAGTCCTAAACCTTTTTTTAAGTTTATTTAAAGTGAGTTGGGCCTAAGCGTGGGCTTGGGGCCAAAATAAAAAATAAAGAATAAAAAAAACACAATCCAAAATAAATAAAATATAAAAAAAGATCAAACATACATTGTAGTGATTTTCTTAAAAAACCTAAATCAATTACATGCGAACCCTAAATTAAGCTACTGCCACCATTGATTTTAATTAATTTTGACCAAATTGAATCTAATTACTAATTGATTTTAAATGCAAAAATTTAAATCTTTTTACTATTCCCATTACTGGGGCTATTACAAACAACGTACAAAAATTAAAATTAAACAATTATACGCCCATGAATTAAAATAACTATACAGAACACATAAAAGCAAAATGAAAATTTAAACCCTAATATCTATTGGAAGACAAGATAGGTTCTTCCATGGCATTACATGGACCCTCTGTCCTGTTTAAACACAAGCAACATCTTCCTCAATCCATATTCGGACATCAAAACAAAAAAATTAGTAAAATTTAATACCCAAATCAATAACACAATAAAAATAAGAAATCATAAAGAAATAAAAGAATAGAAAAGAACACTGATGATTTTAGATGCTGTGCAAATGCTTTAAGATAGCCCCTCAGATTGGATTATCACCGTTAAAATTGACTAAGTATTAATTTAATTCTGGACTGGGATTTGATTGCGTTCGAAGACACTAGCAGTATCTAAAATTAGGGTTTTGAAAGACAAGGGTGTGTTCTTTGTGTCTAGATTTTTAGGGTTTTCTTATGCGATAGGGTTTTTTTGCGTAACTCTCTTATCTCTTTCGCAATCTCTCTGTTTTTTTCTTTCTCTTGTCTTCTTTTTTAGTTTGTGTGTGTGTGAGTTTCTCTCAGTTTGTCTTTCTCTGTGAGTTTTAAGCCCCCTCACGCACGTATGTAGACTCTTTGCTTTTTAAAGTAGAGTTTGCATGCGTACTGACTTCCTAAATTTGTAGGAACGGTCTCATCTCTTCAAAAAAAAACATATAGAGTTTTGATTTTTGAAAGCTATTTACACATTTTGAATGCGTTGAAATTTTCATCAAATAGTAATAATAATAAAATTAAATTTTCAACCAATCAAAACACTGAAAAAATCGACAAAAAAGTAAAAAATAAAAAATACTTGAAAAATTGAAAAATGGAACTTTTTATGCGTTGACATTGTGCAATGCCAATCGACATTGTATAATGCTGATCGACATTATAGAATGTCGATCGACATTACACAATGCTGGTTGGCATTGTGTAATGCCGACATTGTGTAATGTCGGTCGGCATTACACCAATGCTGATTAGTATTAAATGTCGATTCTAATTTTTTTTACTTTTAATTACTAAAAGATCCTTGAAAAATTGACTTTCTTGTAATCAAATCCTAAAAAACGTTGCAATTTAGTCCCTAAAGTCTAGAAAATCGATAACCAAGTTCAATTTTTGAATAAATTTCATCATAGGGGCTTACATCACAATTGTGCACAATTGCATCACAAAATTGGGTGTTTACACCATAATATAATTTGATAATTTATAACTAGTCTAAAATAAATTTTTGCTCATAGTATGAGCCTTATGCCAACAAGTCCTTAAGCCTTAAGATTTTTGGCAAATGCATATACATGTGAACTTATAAATACTGTTGAGCTTATATAACACAAAACACAAACGGACTGCTCCCAACTCCAGGTCTTAAACACAAGTTTAGAATCACTACTTTGATACCATGCCAATAAGTTTGTGGGCCTTGAGAGTGTTGACTCATGTATACACATGTAGACTTATAAATAAGGTTAAACCCATATGATATAAAATCAATTAATTTATATTAAGGTACAATTTATACCACTTATAAATCCTTTATTGCTTCACACGTTTTCAATGAGGGATTTCAACACCTCATGCACGCAAAAGAAAAAGTTTGGAGTCAGCTCAATATTACCCTTCGGGCCAGCTTACAAGCAAAATTCAATTCAAAGCTGTAATTTTTTTTTTGTCCTGCCCAATTAATTTAACAAAAACTATTACTATTAAGTTTTGTTTAACAAAAACAATTATTATTGTTAAAGAGTGCTATTTTCAATGAATTTCGAATCAAAATAGCACGAGATAAAACATTAAAAGATGAAATATGTTCAGTAACCTGTAGATCGAGTTTTTAGCCGTATAAAAATGACAAATATGAAACTATAAAAAAATTCATTTTGAATAGAATTTTAATTATGAATAAGATTAATCTTTCATTTCTCTTATTTAAAAGCAAAAATGTACATTATAAATTTAATCACAGACCATCTTAAGAGTAAAATTTTTCTCATTTATCAAAATAGAAAAAAAGAATTGACTTGATGCTGGGATAATCAACGGATCATTATCTAGGAAACTACCTTCTCATTTATTGCCTGATTTTATAACATATTATAGGCAAAATTCAATTTTTAATCTCTTTACTTTTTGAGTTTTTTTTTATTGAGTCTCTATCTTTTAATTTCATGCTATTAGACCCTATGCATTTATTTTTTTTCATTGAATCTTTATACTTTTATTTTTTTACACATCAAATCCCTCCATCAAAATTTTAATTCCTATATTTTAATACTATATCCAATTAAGACCTTAAAAAATATATAATATATTTTTAAATTGTACTACTTAAATCCTTACAATATTTATTTTTAGTCAATTAAATCCTTATACTCAATTTTTTAAAGTTAATTGTTAATTGTTTAATTTATCTAGTTAAAAATATAGATTAACAATTTCAAATAAATTTCTATTGATAAAAATGTGTATGATTTTTAAAAGAATGTATGATACAAATTTAATTTAAATATATAAATAGCAAATATTTTTATATTTTTGAATCAAAACATTTTAGCTAGTTATTAGTATTTGTATAGAAAATTAATAAATTTGTAATTTTACTAATTTAAAATTGTAATTAAATATGTAACTAATACAACTTTTGAACACATGATAAATTTAAATTTTAGATCATCATTAATTAAAATATAAAGATTTAATAAATAAAAAAAATTATATTAACCAAAATTTTTTATTAACCAAATATTAATTCATGTGACCTTAAAAGCTACAATAATTCATGCATAATGCAAATGTTTTTATATATTAAATTTGTCTATCAATTAGCAAAAATATGAACATTTTTGTAACATTTTTAAATATTTTTATAAGTAAATAACTTATACAAAAGTTTTAATTCACCAAATTAAAAGTCTCAAATTATAATTAAATAACTTAAAGGTATATTAGATAAGAAAATAATGAAAAAAGTAATAATTTAAATTCTTAATAGTTTTATTTGGTTGTTTTTGTGAAAAAATTAATGAAATTACAAATTTTTTAATTAGGTATATAAATGTTGATGACTAATTAAAATATTTTATATCAAAATAGATAAAAAAAAATTTATTATATATATTTATTTTGGATTTCTGTTATACATATTTTAAAATATTTACAATATATATTTTAATTAATCGTAATTAATTATAAATAAATTACCTATATTTTAACTATATGAAAAAAATTAATAAAAGAATATGTATTTTAATATTTTAATAATTAAAATAGAAAAGTAAAAAATAAGGATTTAACTGGCTAAAAATAAAATTTTTGAGGATTTATTTAGTACAATTAAAAAAATATAGAGAGTCAATTATATATTTTAAAAGGACTTAATCGGATATAATGTTAAAATATAGGGAATTAAAATTTTGCAGAGGAATTCAATGTATAAAAAAAATAAAAGTATAAGGATTCAATAAAAAAAAATAAAAGTATAGGGATCCAATAGAATAAAGGGGTTTTTTCATAAATAAATAAAAAATAAAAACTATTATCAAAAGCCACATTGACCAAAAATATTATCAAAACTAACCTTTCCTTTTTGAAAACTAATTTTTCTAACTTTTTTCTTTCAAATATGAATTATTTTGATTTCCTCCTTTATTTTTGAGATACTGTTTTTTTTCAATGTTTTTTAAATATTTTTTTTACTGTCTTCATATTTTTTTTTCAATGTTTTTTTGCTAAATATTGTTTCTATTTTAAGGTACTTTCTTCCTTTTTTCTTAATGTTTTTTACTCAATATTTTTTATCTATTGTCTTCATTTTTTCTCAATGTTTTTTTACTCAAATTTTTTTTATTGTATTCATCCTTTTTTTTTCTCTCAATGTTCAACATTTTCTTTTCTATTTTTAAGTTACTCTCAACATTTTATTTTTTAAAAAAATTTTAAGGTACTATTTTCATTTTTTTCCCTCAACATTATTTTTCTCAACATTTTGTTCTCTTCAAAACTTTTTTTTTTTCAAATGAATGATTATGAATTAAACATTTTCAATTGTTATGAAAACAAATAATAAATATTTTTAACTGTTGTAACAACAAACAATAAATAAAAATTTCTCCTTTTATATTCTTAAAAAATAAGGATATTATTTTTTTTACTTTGTTTGTTTATTAAAATGTCTAATAAGTTTTTTTTTTCAAAAAAAATTATCTTAAACTTATTGATAATCAATGTGTAACATGTTTACGATTCTTATGGTGTATTTGTAATATAAAAAAAATGAAAAACAAGGAAAGTAATAAAAACAATAAAAAAATAATAACATTGAAAAATAAAAAATACCAACGCTGAAAAAAAAAGTAACAAAAAGAAATTATTGAAAACAACAAATTTTTTATCAATATGTTTTTTTAAACTAGCTAAGCGGCGTCTACAAAAATCATATTTTAGCAGAAAATGAAAGACCCTATAGATTAATGCAACTTGCTTATTTTTTGTTTCATTTTCGATAGTAATAGTTGGGTATTCTGTTATGATTTGATCTAATAAAACCTTAGGACTGAAAATTTTCGGTTTTCTAAACTCTATTCGTTCGTTGTACAATAAGAGCTACGTGGCCTTATTATGCTCCCTAGTCATTACTAATTTATGGCTTGTATTGAGCAGGGGTTCTTGGGTTGGGGTTCTTGAGGTTTAAAACTGATTAATCATGGCTCCATTAAGTTTTGTTTGCAAGGAACAACGAGAAGAAAGAGAAGGAAAGAGGAAGAAATAAGAGAAGTAGTGATTTTAAGTGAAAAGTTGGAGAACCTAAATTAAGAAACACACTCAAATATCTCAACTAGGTTAATGCTGTTTTAGTATTTGTATCATGTTTTTGATGTCCAAGAATTAAATTGAAAAATAAAATAAAAGAATTACAATCAGCATTCAAGGTTACTAAGCACAAAGCCTAGCAAAACTGAAAGGCACTTATCCTGTTGAAATCATTACAAATGAATTGATTACAAAAAGATGGAGAAGAGTCCCACCATTGAATGGAAGGCAGCGAGGTGCCATGTTTGGCTAGAGAGTCAGTGATAGCGTTCCCTTCCCTGAAGATGTGAAAGACCCGAACATCCATCTTAGAGAGTAAGAAGAGACAATGAAGCCACTGTGGACGTAAAAACCATAGGATTTCATGAGATTGATGTCGAAAAAAATGCACAACCAACATAGAATTAGACTTCAACCACAGATGATGTCATCATTTTCGCCAAGCCACATTAATAGTATATATTGTTGCAGATATCTCAACAACATACGAGTAGTTTTTACTAATACAAAATGCAAAAGCATCTCTTGGGAAACCAGCAGTAGTTCCAAAAATGCCACCTACACGGGCAGCACCGGGAGCACCCAAAGCTGAACCATCGGTGTTCACTTTAATCCAAGATGGCAGGGGAGGTTGCCATTGTATAAAAATCATTTTGGGCGCACATTTTAGGATACCATGAATGTTAAGAAGTCTGAGAATGCGCAAATTATCGTTGGAATTAAACATGGTACCCAAACAGAAAAAATCAATTTCTTTAATAGAACACCAGATTACCCGAAGTGCTAAATCAATGTTAGGAATAGAATTGTTAAAAATAGCATCATTTCAAAGTTTCCAAATTAATGATATACCATGAATAATCATTTTGGGCGCACGTTTTAGGATACCATGAATGTTAAGAAGTCTGAGAATGCGCAAATCATCGTTGGAATTAAACATGGTACCCAAACAGAAAAAATCAATTTCTTTAATAGAACACCAGATTACCCGAAGTGCTAAATCAATGTTAGGAATAGAATTGTTAAAAATAGCATCATTTCGAAGTTTCCAAATTAACGATATACCTTGAATAATTGCTGAACACCAAAGAGTGGCAATTTATGAACTGAAGTTGTGCTGTATAGCATTGAGAATGAGCTCAAGAAGAGTACCCGTAACAAGAATCTGTTTACCAAACAAAGATGAGATAGCTCGCCAAATTGCTAGAGAGAAAGGGCATCTAAGAAACAAATGTTCTAAATCCTCGATATGAGCAGAGCAAAGAACACAACAGGAAGCAAAACAAATACCCTTTGTCAACAAAGAATCTTCAGTTGGTGGGTAACCCAATATAGCTCTCCAACAAACCAAGGAACGGGAGGGTGGAAGAAACTCTTTCCAGATGAAAGAGTGCCGATTGACTGAATGTTTGGAAAAGCGCAAACTATTATACATGCCCTTTACACTGAACTTTCCATCAACAATCTTCATCCAAACACAAATATCTGAATTATAGTTAATAGACGAGATTGCCCGTATATTATTTTTAACCTGGTCATTTAGAATATGTTGAAGGTTCCAAGAACTGCTTGTCAAATAATTAGGAACTGAATCCACCAGACCACTTTGATTTTTAACCGAAGAACCAAGCTAGTTTGCCACTGAAGGAGAAATCCAAGCATCTATCCAGAAATTCAACTTACTATTTGACGTAGATGAGGCAACATTGAAGTTATAGATCACTTTAATAGAGTAGGCTTGCGCAGTCGTGCTTCAAATGGGTGTTTGTGACGGCATCAGTTGATCCACGAGACTCATAAAATATCAAATAAAAGTTGACTCAGAGAGCTACAATGGATGCTATACACTTTATTTGTAGTAGTCCATCTTCAAGCTCAAATTCATTTGTTTAGGCCTTCAAATTTTACCTTAAAGTTTATGTTCCTTTTTTTGGAGTTTTTTATCATTTCCTTTTTGGGATTTAGGATTTTTTTCTAGGCACTATTTATTTGCCTCTTTTGATTGTTTTGGAACAATTTTTGATGAAATAAAATAAATTACAGTTGTAATTCTCCAATTTCTCTAGAATTCATTGAATCAACAGAGTTTTGGCTTATTGGATTCGGGTATTCTTGAATTAACGAATTCAATTTATTTTGTTAAGCTTGCACTGCATTAGGTGGTATCAGAGCATCGATCTTGATAACATGCCGCCAAAAAGACGAATGCAGGAGGTGTATGAACAAGACATAGAGCAGAGGGTCCAGGAGATGATTGACGAGTGAATGAATCGAGTGGTGGATCAGTTGACAAATAGACTGGCCACGATGCTGGGCAATCAAAATAGAGCCCCAGGAAATAATCAACCAGAAAAGTTTAGTGAAGACGAGGAGGTGAGGGACGAGGATGAAGAAGAGGCTCCCCCAAGGCAAAATCGGCTTATTGCAGATAATAATAATAGGCGCTGGGAAACAGGCATACAAATTGAGATTCTAGAATTCCATGATAGCCTTCAAGTTGAAGAATTTTTGGACTGGTTATCTACAGTTGAGGAGATCCTATAATTTAAAGGGGTGCCAGAAGGCAAGCATGTACCTTTGGTTGCCACGAGACTAAGGGGTAGGGCTACTACGTGGTAGCAGCAATCAAAGCTGACTTGCACCAGATTGGAAAAGAGTAAAATAACTAATTGGGAGAAGATGAAGAAGCACATGTGATCTGCCTTTCTGCCATATAATTTTCAACGGTTGATGTACTAATGCCTGTAAAATCTGAGACAAGGTATAAGATCAATGGATGATTACACAACTGAATTTTATCAACTGATTACAAGGAACGAAATCCAGGAGATGGAGGTCTAGTTAGTAGTGAGGTATATTTATGGTTTGAGGCCATAATTGTAGGACATAGTGAATCTGTTTAATCCTATTTTTGTGTCTGCAGCTTATTAGAGGGCTTTGGTGGTTGAGAGACAGTCACAAAGAACTGCCAATTTAAACATTTGGAGTAGTGAGGCTAGCAGTAACAATGTTGTTATTAATAATAGTGGTGTCAATAAAATAACAAGTGGTAGTGGTGGCAGTGGTGTCGCCAGTAATAACAGAGGCATGGGACAATTCAATATGCCAATAAGGGGCTTAAAATGTTTTGGCTATGGAGAGGTTGGCTATAGGTTATCTGAATGTAAGAAGATGGCGGGAAAAAAGGCCCTCTTCCTTGAGGTAGATGATTATATTGAGGAGGACCGGGAAATTGAGGGAGATCCTGTGTATGATGAGAATAAAACAGTTGAAGAATTACTTTCAGATGGTGATGTGGGAACTGCCCTTATCGTTAGGCATTCCTACTTAACCCCTAAGCCAATTATAGAGGAGGATTGGCTAAGGAGTAAAATCTTTTAGTCTACTTGCACTATTAAAGACTAGGTATGCCGCTTTGCCATAGATGGAGGGAGTTATGAGAATATAGTGTCTATAGAGGCTATTCAAAAATTAGATATACAAGCTAAGAGCCATCCTAAATCCTATAGACTGGCTTGGCTAAAGAAGGGTGGGGAAGTTGCAGTGTCTAAGAGAGCTTTAGTGTCATTCTCCATTAGCAAGAAATATAAAGATGTTGTATAGTGTGATGTGGTGGCTATGGATGCCTTTCATTTGTTTTTGGGAAGACCATGGTAGTATGACAGAGATGTGATGCATAGTGGAAGAACCAATACTTATAGCTTTATCGCTGATGGGGTTAAAATTGTGTTGCTGCCTAAGCAACAAGTGGGTATACTAAAACTAGCCAGTGGAAGTAGTACTCTATTATCCTTGGCTAAATTCGATGAGGAGCTGCAAGAGTCAAATATAGGGTACATACTATTAGGAAAAGAGGTGGCAGATCCTATTACAGTCCCAGAAGTTATGGTTCCCTTAGTTGTAGAATTCATTGACTTATTCCATGATGAACTTCTTGACGGTTTGCCCCCCCTCTGCGACATTCAACACTATATTGACTTGGTACCTGGAGCAGCATTGCCAAATAGACCATATTATAGGATGAGTCCCAGTGAACATAAGGAGTTATGTCAACAGGTGGAAGAGCTACTCATTAAAGGTCACGTTAAGGAGAGCATGAGCCCTTTTGCTATTCCTGCCCTTTTGACGCCTAAGAAAGACAAGTCTTGGCATATATGTGTAGACAACCGAGCCATCAATAAGATCACTTTAAAGTATATATTTCCTATCCCACGTCTAGATGATTTGCTTGATCAAATTAGTAGTGCTACTATTTTTACTAAACTTGATTTAAAGAGTGGATATTATCAGATACGTGTTCAACCTAGGGATGAGTGGAAAATAACATTTAAGACTAGGGAAGGGTTGTATGAGTGGCTTGACATAGTTTTTGATCCCAACCCTTCACATGGTCCCCCACTAAATAACGCAGTAAGTTGCCCAAGGACTTGTTAACCACTTTAGTTCACCCATCTATTTGAGGGTGATAGGCACTGCTGAAGTTTAGTTTAGTATTGATAATCTTCCACAGGATAGGCCAAAAATGATTGAGGAAATAGGTGTCTCTATCAGAGATAATGGACATAGGCAACCTGTGCTTCCTTTATTTAGGCCTTCAAATTTTACCTTAAAATTTATGTTCCTTTTTTTTGGAGTTTTTTATCTTTTCCTTTTTGGAATTTAGGGGTTTTCCTAGGATGAGTGGAAAATAACATTTAAGACTAGGGAAGGGTTGTATAAGTGGCTTGTGATGCCCTTTGGATTGTCGAATGCCCCTAGTACCTTTATGCATATTATGAACCAATTATTGAGGCCTTTTATTGGCAGGTTTGTTGTGGTCTACTTTGATGATATCCTAATTTATAGTACTAATCATGATAACCATTTACAACATGTTTAGGAGGTTTTTAGTGTGTTGCGCAGGGAACCATTCTATGCTACTTTAAAGAAATGTGTCTTTATGTCTCCCAAAGTACTGTTTTTAAGGTATGTGATTTTTACAGCAGGTTTAGAAGTGGATGAAGCTAAAGTGGCAGTGGTAAAAGAATGGCCCATACCAACTACTTTAATAGAAGTGAGGAGTTTTAATGGGTTGGCCTCATTTTATCGACATTTCATTGCAAATTTTAACACCATCATGGCTCCTATTATAGATTGCATGAAGGGCAATCAGTTTGAATGGACGGAGGCAACAGAGGTAGCCTTCAATGATATTAAGGAATGCCTCACCACAGCCCCAATCTTAGTGTTACCAAATTTCTCACAAGCTTTTGAGCTCCACACTGACGCTTCTAAAGTTGGAATTAGTGCTATCCTGAGTCAGAATAACTGCCCTATGGCATTTTATAGCGAGAAGCGATCTGGGTCCTAACTCAATTACAATATGTATGACATTGAGTTTTATGCAGTAGTGCAAGCAATGCGACATTGGTGACATTACCTATTTCATAAAGAATTTATCTTGTACATTGACCATGATTCTTTGAAGCATTTGCACTAGTAAGATAAAGTTTCAACCCGCCATGCTAGGTGGGTCGCCTATCTTGAGCGGTTCACTTTCGAGGTGAAGCATAAATCTGGCATTACAAATAGAGTAGCTGATGCTTTGAGCAGACAGAATATTTTGCTGGTGACCATGCGAGTTGAGGTGCCTGACTTTTATTCTTTTAAGGATTTAATTGGTAATGATCCTTACTTTTCTTTAGTGTTACAAGATGTACAGGCTGGGAAGAGGACATAATTTATATTGTAGGATGGGTTCTTATTTTGGAGCACTCAATTGTGCATCCCCGATTGTAGCCTACGCCTATAGATTATTAAAGAATTACATGGTGAGGGACATGTGGGTAGAGACAAAACATTGCAATTGATTCAGGTTTCATATTTCTAGCCTATAGTTCACAAGGGGGTTAACAAGTAAGTTCAGAGATATAGAATTTGCTAAGTTTCAAAAGGAACAACCACAAATGTGGGACTGTACATGCCCCTCCCAGTTCCTTCTCAACCCTAGACTGACATTAGTATAGACATTGTGTTAGGATTGCCATGTACAAAGTGAGGTAATGATTCCATCTTTATTTTTGTTGATCGATTTTCTACAATGGTTCATTTTATTCCTTGGAAGAAAACTACATACGTTGTAACTGTAGAAAAACTATTCTTTCAGGATGTGTATCAGTTGCACGGGTTGCTTATGTCCATTATTTCTAACAGAGACACCTGTTTCCTTAGTCATTTTTGGCATAGCCTGTGGAAGATGATCGATACTCAACTGAACTTCAGTAGTGCCTATCACCCTCAAACAGATGGGAAAACTGAAGTGGTTAACAGATCCTTAGGTAACTTGCTGCGTTGTTTAGTGGGGGACCATGTGAAGGGTTGGGATCAGAAACTATGTCAAGCAGAATTTGCCTATAACTATGGTGTTAATCATAGCATAGGATTCAGCCCTTTCTAGGTTGTTTACTCCATTCAGCCAAGGGGTCCCCTTGACTTACTGCCCCTACCTAGCAAGATGAGGATCCATGGGAAAGCAAAAAATTTTGTTTTAGGTTTGCAAGATGTACACAAGACAGTTTTTGACAATCTGTCTAATGCCAATTCTCATTACAAGTAGCTTACGACAAGAAAGGCCAACCTTTGGAGTTCGAGGTAGGAGACTTTGTATGGGTAGTCCTAATAAAAAATTGCCTTCCAGTAGGGGAATACAATAAACTATCTATCATGAAGATTGGTCCAATCAAGGTAATATAGAAGATTAATTCCAATGCTTATCATCGAAAGCTGCCTAGCCATGTCCATACAACAGATTTGTTTAATGTTAAGCATTTAATTCCCTTCTCTGGTGATTCTTTTGATGATGATACTATGATCAATTTGAGGGCAAATTTTCTATCACCTGGGGGGAATGATGTAGATGAGGCAGCATTGAAGTTTATGGATGGCTTTGATAGAGTGGGCTTATGCACTCGGGCTTCAAATAAGTGTTCGTGGCAGCATCGGTTGACCCATAGGGCCTATAATATATCAAATCAAAGCTGACTCAAAGAGCTACAATGGGTACTACACACTTTGTCTATAGCAGTCCATCTTTAGGCCCAAATTCTTTTATTTAGGCCTTCAAATTTTACCTTAAAGTTTATGTTCCTTTTTTTGGAGTTTTTTATCTTTTCCTTTTTGGGATTTAGGGTTTTTTTTTAAGGCACTATTTATTTGCTTCTTTTGATTGTTTTGGAATAGTTTTTGATTAAATAAAATAAATTACAGTTGTAATTCCCTAATTTCTTTGGAATTCTTTGAATCAACAGAGTTTTGGATTATTGGATTCGGTATTCTTGAATTAATGAATTCAATTTATTTTGTTAAGCTTGCACTGCATCACTATTGTCCCCAATAAACCATTTAACTTTTAATCGAAGCATAGAAAAAATAGTTTTGATAGAGCGCCATATTAAATAATGAAAGAAAGATTCCCAAGGAATTCCTAAAGGAAAAAGAAAGTATTGTCTATGAAAAGAGATAGGATCTTGAAAGGTAAGGAGTCTTCAGGAAAGCTTACTTAACATGGCTTCATTAAGCACTCTCAGCTGCTTAATGCTAATACCCCCTTCCTTAAGAGGAAGACAAGTTAATTTTTAAGGGACAGAGATTAACTTCTTGTTATAGATACAAATAGTCCATTAAAAGTTTCTCATTCAATGTTCAATATGTCGAAGTAAGGACTGAGGCCATCTATACACAACACAAGAGTGTAACATGGAGCTTGTAATAACAAATTGAATTAGCACTAGGTATCCAACTATAGATAAAGTATTCCCTATCCACTTTAAAAATCAGTTATAAATCTTATCTACAATAGGTTGCTACCATTTCTTTTTTAGGGCACCCACAAATAAAGGAACTCCTAAATAAGAAAATGTTAAAGATCCTCGTTTAGCTTCATATACACCTCATGCCAAATCTTTTGAATGCAGGGTTCAGGAATTGTGTGCCTAGAAAAGGTCTAACTTAGACCAATTCATCATTTGCCCAGACAAATTACCATAAATCATGAAAATATCATTAATAGCCTTGATATTCTATATAGAAGCTTTTCTAAAGTGATGGACATCATTAGAAAATAAATAATGAGTTGGAAAATAGCTATGTCGAGATTGAAGCATGGGAGCAATAACACCTTGAGTTACCTTAGTAGAGATTAATTTACTAAAAAATTCCTCTGTAATGCAAAATAGTAATGGAGAAAGAGGATCACCCTAACAGACACCTCTAAAGCAAGGGAAATACCTATAAAGATGACCATTGATCATAATAGAAATTATGGTAGACAAAAATAAAGCCAAAATCCAATGCCTAAAAAGTAATGAAAAACCGAATGCTTCCAAGACATCAAGTAAGAAATTCCAATCCATAGTGTTAAAGGCTTTATGAATATCAATTTTTAAAGCCATGTTACCACCAAAACAAGCCTTATTAATTAGATTAACCCCTTTAGAAGCTCCCATAATATAGTTAGAGATGTACCTATCTTTGAGGAACCCAAATTGATTTTTAGAGATTATTCTGGTAGCAATCAGTGCAAGCCTATTCGATAAAACCTTAGTGATAATTTTCATACTAAAGTTACTAAGAATAATAGGTTTAAATTGCTTAATGGCAATAACATCAATTACTTTTGGAATTAATATCATAATGCTAAAATTAAGTCCTGAAGTAACAACACTAGAATGGAAAAAGCTATAAACAGTTAAACACACATCATCCTTAATAATATCCCAGTATGTTTTAAAGAAAGTATCTGCAAAACCATCAGGGCTTAGAGTGCTCTGAGCATCTGTAAGAAAAATAGTATTTTTAATTTCATCATGAGAGGAGCATCTGGTAATTTTTCCATTGTCTTCATCTGAAGGGAACAACTAATTTTATGAGATGTATATCAGAATGCAGAGAAGAATAAGCTTTGAATAGTGCTTTATAAAAATCCAGAATGTGTTGGGTAATAGTCAAAGAATCATCAATGATCATATTATTAATTATCATATAAGTGATGCTTTTTCTAGACTTAGTTCTGGCGAATTTTTGACAAAAAAAGGTCATGTTATGGTCACCTGCATCCAACCATTTATTCCTACTGTGCTCCTTCAAGAAAATTTCTTGCTGTTTTAGACAACGATCTAAATCCTCATGAGTAGCCAATTCACATTTAAGGAGTTCTTCCGAAATACCTTCAGAAGAGGTTTGTTCCTGAATGTTTTGTAAAGCAAAAGTGGCCTTATTAATAGTATCATCCAACCGACCAAAAGAATCTCTATTCCAGAGTCTTAACACCCGATGAAGCCATTTAAATTTGAGCCAAGAAGTTGCATTGGGTGGAGAATATCAATTGGCATCACCTAAGAATTGGCTATAACATCATGGAGTTCAAGGTGAGTGACCCATATGGCTTAGAATTGAAAATAAGGAATAACTCTCTGCTAAAGAGAATAATCTAGTAATAAACGTGAGTGACTAGAATGATGACAAGGGAGAACAGAGCAAGAAACTGTGTTCTAATAATTAAAAAATTGAAAATTAGCTAAGGCTCTATCCAATTTGCAATCAACTCATGAATTTCTTGTCTGCCCATTAGTCCAAATAAAAAAAGTCCCATAGGAAGGAACCTCTAAGAGAAGACAATCATCTATAAATATTTTGAAATCCATCCAAGGACCTAAAGTTGAAGCTCTTCCTGATTTTTCATGAGCTCCTAAACTAGAATTAAAATCACCAAGAACACACCAACTTAAAGAAAAATTGGTACAAAGAGTGGAAAGATCATTCTAAAGATCCTGACACCAATTCCTCCAGACACTGCCATAAACAAAAGTAATTCTTTGAAGAGTATTAGAAAATAGAATATCAATGGTAACATACTGATCCTAAACATAGAGAAAAGATGGGACATGATACCTATTTCTACCCAAAATCCAAATAGAGGGAGGAGACCTATCATTAGTGGCAATTAAGCTTAAGTTCATGCTATTCAAAAAAGAGGAAGAGATGGAATTAAAATCCACCATAGGTTCCACAAGACACAAAAAAATCAAGAGAAAATTTTCTACAAAAAGAAAATATAATGCGTTGGGTATTGGAGTTACTTAAACCACGATAATTCCAGTAAAGGAGCTTCATAAGTTTAACTTATCTGGCTTTTGAGGAACTCTCTTGGATAGAGTAACCTTTAATTTTTGATGCTTTGGAATTTTCCTTATTGAAACTGTAGTCCATTCATGCTCTGCATTTTTAACTTCTTCTACCCATGATACTATATGTTGTTTCTCAGTAGCTAACTGGTCATTATAGTGATCATCCAGTAAAGGAGTTTGCTCATTAGTATTATCCGTTTCTGGTGCAGTAACATCTAAATGATGTAGGCAGCATAGAGGAACAAGCCCTCCAATTCATGCAAAAATTTGACAAATTACAATAGTAGCAGTTTCGTAATTTTGAGCAAGTTCCAAGTATTAGATTTGGGCGATTCAAATGCCTATTTCATGTGAGAACAGGCCAATAGTTTGAAGTCACAAGCTTTACTTGTGAGATCCGTCACTTTTCGGCTAAATTCTATCATTTAGGCCCTTAAATGGGTAATTTTGTTATTTCCTATTTTTAGGATTTTATTTCCCTATTTTGTTTAGGGTTGTTTTGAGGATTTACTATTTAAGTTTTCTTTATTATTGTTGGACGACAATTTTTATGATAATTTGAAATTTCTTTTGTCTTTCAAAATTTCTTGAAATTTTGATGCCTATAGCCTAAATTGCTATAGAAGATCAATTATTGGTAGTCGTACACGATTCAACAATATTCGATTGTTATTATCCGCTCTTCTGCTACGTCAATCTACTTGACCATCAGACACCAAATGCATTTCGTGATCATTATTCAAATTCCCATGTTGCAATGGTGAAAATGATTCTTTTGTAGCAGCATCTGCCTGATCACCAGATATCGTCTGCCTCTCATGATCAACTGAAGTGTTACACAATCAACTGCTGATCATCATACGGATTGCCATGTGGAATCACATCCAAATCATCTTTTCTAACTTGTGGAAATTCATCAGCTAGAGGTTCAACAACCATTGCCTCCTGTTGAACTAAATGAGTGCTGGAATACAACAAATTAAAAGCATTTTGAATAGGAACAGAAGTCTGCGGATTGGACTCCTTAACTTTGGGTTTCCAAACACGCTTTACTGCATCTGTCTTCGAAAGATTAGCTTGATTAGCACCAGTATGGGTCTATCCTAAAGTCAGACAATAATCTTTGGGCAAATGACCAATATTAAAGCAGGTGTGACAAAAGGAAGGAAGATTTGCATACACACCCTCAATGAAAAAGCTTTTTTCCACTCGTTTGATTAGAAGACTGTCCAGCAAGGATGTGGATAAATCAATATCCACAAGTAATTGGGCATATATCCAAAATCAGCAGAAGCTGTGGCATTATCAATCTTCAAGGGAACACCAATTCCCTTGGCAATGGACGTAAGAATGTTCGGATGCTAATATTCCCAAGGAAGTTTGTAAAAATGAACCCATATTTATGTATTTGTTAACTTTTGAGCAGTCAGTGTTGCAAGCGCATAATTCCTGGCTTCAACGTGATTGCTCCCTGACTCCAGGCAGAATTCTTATCCTCCAATGAATTGAAATTGACTTGATAGAAACCACGACCAAGAGAAATTAATTTCCAGTTATTTGACAAGCCCCATATTCCATTCAATTTCTTCTTTAAATCCATAGTTTCCAAGGAGAATCTCCCTTGGAAAGGATAATCTGGGCAATAAGGGCATTCTAACAGAGAAATCCATTGCTCATAAATTTCCTGGTTGGTTTTTATGGCAATATAGCCACCCTTGTTAGAGAGATCAGAATCTATAGCAGGAAGGGTTGAAAGGAGAGATTTATTAACAGCATTACATAGGAAGGCTTTGATGCTGGCTTTGGTGTGAAAGAAGAAAACAAGTCATGATGGCTGAGATAATCAATAGGTGAAGAGGAAGACAGCACCAGGCCAAAGAGCCGCCAAGCGCTGCCGCCGCCAGGGGGCGACAATGACAGTTAGGGTAGGGAAAAGTTACAGAGCATTTTAACAAACTTAACCATCTAAAAAAGCTAGTTCATTCTTAGATGATGATGATGAAGAATAAAGTAAAGAAAGAAAAGGGCCAAAAATGATAAAATAGAAACATGGAAAATGCTTATAAACTTAGATGAAAACAAGGGAAGCCATTTTGAAAGACAAAATGTTGTAATGCTAAAAAAGAAACTAATGGGTCAATATAGACCCACTAGTTATATTATCCCTAGAATAAAATTAAAAGATAAAGATTTAATGAAAAAACTGAAAACGTAAAGGCAACAAAAATTCATTTTCCCAAAATTACATACTATGGATGAAATATTTTCAGAGGAGTAGATGAGGGGTTGACACATTTGCTCATTGTTTCCACACCTCGCCGTGTTGATTCAAGTCCATTCATATAATACTGACATGTCAGAAGACTTTTTTTTATTATTTTCTATTGTATTATGTGTTTTCAGGTACTCATTGAGCAAGAGAGAATGTATCTATAATTTATTTTAATAATTTTAACTCATGAACTGTGTTAATAATTTATCATTAAATTATAAACAATTTATAATATATTATTTTTTATAAACTAATAATTTATATACGTATCAAACAATCAAAATGAATAATCGAAAATTTTCTCTAATTAAATTAGGAGAAACTTTTGTCCTGCAAAAAAATATTAATATTCATATAAATGCTAGTCATGTGTGGGTCTGAAAATGGATAAATTAATTTAAAAGCCTATCTAGTTGCGTATTTTTTGTTTTCATATTACAATTCAATAACCCATTTTCATGTTGGCTTATTATCAAACTTAATTATGAGTTGATCTTCTCCGGCATTGCGCCTGATAGGAAAATTTTATGCATTATATATGTTCACTGTAATAATAGATTCTCCTACTTAAACTTAGTACATTTTCTTTTCGGACAATGATTGATAGTGACATTCATGAGAACTAAAAAAATAACTTTTTTATTAAAATTACATAAATGATCCCAGACATAGAAAAACATACAAATGGGAGGAGAAAAAATAAATAAAATTTCAGTCTCTCCATGAATATCACTATTTATATAACAAATAGTTACATAAATTATTATCTATTTTTTCTAGATTAATAATATTATTCCCACACTTCAAAATATCTTTAAAAAAAAAATTATCATTTAACTATTTTTTCACCGCTCTCCATATTTAATGTCCACGCTTTTTCACATTTTGGAGTAATTACGAGGGACAATTGCAAATATCATGCTGAAAAGGAAGCATTTATCTCACCAGGGGAGAGAGTTCAGTATGGCTATGCTCATCCACTGCTATAGTTTCTAAGAGAAAATTTGTACCCTCCCTTGCTCGAGTCATCTCCGATGCCAAACAGTCATTCAATTCCGCTACTACTACATTCATGGCTAGCCTTTCAGAAGAAGTTTGAGACACGCAAGCCATTGCCAATTCCACAGCTTTCCAGATAGAATTCATGTCGTAAACTCCATGTAACCTTGAATCAACAATCCTTTTAATGTCCCCATTTTTTAGCATGGCATTAATCCATTGACATATGTGAGTTCTATCGTTGGTTTTAGCAATCGCAGATCGGACTGTGATGATCTCTAAAAGCACCACTCTAAAGCCAAATACATCGCTTTTCTCAGTCAACCTGAAGGCCAAAATAACTTCAATTATTTCCAGATCTTGATTCAACAAATACATTTTTTTTGTTTGTTGATGTAATAAGGGTATTCCAAGACTTAGCATGCTATAGTCTTCTTTTGGAACATTAGGATCAGCTAAAAATACTCACTCAGGGTCTAGGTAACCAGGTGTGCCAGCAACAACCATCGACACATGAGAGCCACCATCAGATGGAAAATTCTTGACAGTCCAAAATCAGCTAATTTTGCTTGGAACCTATCATTTAATAAAATGTTTGTAGGCTTGATGTCCCTGTGAACAATCGGTGGCTTACAACCGTTGTGAAGATACTCCAGTCCTACTTGTCCAATTTCAAGTGTATTAAAATCAAATAGCTAGGAAATTTAGTAATCATTTTTCTAGCCAAAAAGTAAAGCAAATTTTTGTCTACTCCTCAGATATTACACCTAATAGTTAGATATATAACATATAGAGACACATCGCATATTAAAAATGCACCGACTCTCTCTCTTTATCCACATTATTCTAGAACCACCTATAACAATCTAAGCTTGCAAGTTGGCAAGTTAAAAAAATTGACAAATTGAAGATGAGTTGGACAATTTGTCTCTCCACTACCATTCAAGAAAATTATAGAAGTCTCTGACAACCAACCTACAACTAATATAAATAGATGTAGTATGCATAAAATAAGTGTGTGTGTTATGCATGAGTAGTGCATGGGTGTGTGCATGAGAATCAAATGAGTGTAAAAGTGTGTGAGAAATAGAGAATGAGAGTTAGTGGAAAAATAAAATAAAGTATGTTTCATGTGTTATGATGTGTGAAAGTGCAAGAGTGTGAGTTGAGAATATTTTGTGAGGCATGTACAAATATTTTTGTACTAAATTTTCTTTGCAATAATAAAAATAAATGTATTAAAAATTAGTCCTCCACAAATTCTACATGTGCGGTCAGGGATCAACTACCAAGTGTATTCGGAGCAAGCGATTGAGGATTGTGTAATGTCAAGGTGCTGCTAGTGTGCAGCCTGGAACTGTAAAGTTCGTTGGTATGGTGTAAGTACCCAATTTCGGGATGATTTGAGTTTGGATACGACACAGGATCCGATGATGAAAATTGACTATGAAATTATATTTATTGGGTTGATTTATTAGTTTTGAAATAAATTATAAATTATTTTCATTTTTTATTATATTTTATTTTTATTTATTTATTTTTTAGGACTTACATTTCAATTTCATTTTTAATTATTTCTTTAAAAAAGAGTTTCAAAAAAAAGAGAAAAAAAAAGGACGTAGCATTAGATATGTAGATTTCCAATTGAAAATCAATATTTCCGATTGGAAATGTAAATTTCAATCTGAAATCTATATTTCCGAACAGAAATATAGATTTCCAGTCGGAAATCTACACTTCCGACCGGACTCCGCAATTTTTTATTTAATATTTATTTTAATTATTTTGTTTTATTTTACTTTTATACTTATTTTTGATTGGTTATTATTTTTATTTTATTAGATAAATATATTGATAATTTTTTTATTAGATAAATAACAAAAAAAAAAAATTTATTTGATTTTTATCCTGAACCTAAAATAGGATTACAAGACTATGTCTCTATATATTCGTCTTTTTTTCTTTTCACAAGGGGAGACTCCTAGGATTTTATTATTTTTTATCTACTTTCTTTGATTTTTAGGGGAGCCACAATACACCCACTTGAATTTTTATATGCTTTTCTTTAGTTCTTTGCCAAAAAATAAGATCAAATAACAGACAAAGACAACAAAAGTCATAAGCATTCATCAACGGTGATTATCCTTCTGAGGGAAATCAGTACTGCATCTCAAATTTTCTTCTCCTTCTTCTTTTATTTTGATTTTGATTTTATTTTTTATATTTAATTTGTTCGTTATTATTATTATTATTATTATTATTATTATTATTATTATTATTATTATTATTATTATTATTATTATTATTATTATTATTATTATTATTTTTAATCATTTGTTGATTAATTTTTTTATTTTTTATTCTCCTGATGGATGAGGTAACATGGATTCACTGTGGAGAACTCGTGAAGATCCAGGGAATGCCATGAATTAAATTCTGTATTTGAATATAGTTTTTAGGGTTCCTGGGTATTTTATTTACTTTTTCATTTTTATTTTATTGATTGTTTTATTTTGTATTTTTTTTATTTTTTTGGATTTTTTGGGTTGTATTGAATTTAATTTTTAATTTGTAGTAAATTATAGTAATAGCACTAGTAATGGGAATAGGGGAATCCTATGTATGTATTATGTGTTTATTTTAATTAATTGGATAGTAAGATTAGAGTTTTAATTGGGTGATTAATTACAATTAATGGCTATAGAGATAATTAGGGGTTTTAATTAAAATTGAATTAGGTTTAAGTGGATAGAATTAGAGTTACTTGTTAATTATTTTATTAATAATTTGTTGTTTAAGGTCACTTTAACTAAATTAGGTTTTCAAGAAGAAATAAGCTAATTGATTATTTGATCTTTTATATGATTGTTTTGGTATCTTTTTTATGTTTTTAGACTTGTTTATTTATTTTTATGTGTTTTGGGCTCTATACCCACATTAGGCTCTAACTTATTTAATTAATTTTAGAAATAGATAGTTCTTTTTGGTCCTTCTTTATTTATCTTATTTCATTTAATAGGTTATTAATTAATTAGGTCTAGATTTTAATTAACTAAAATGCATATTAGGCCCATAATTAATTAGATTTAGGGTAGATGATAACTTAGGTCCATTTAGTTAATTTAGCCATAGGCCTACCTAGGATAATTAACATTATTTAGATTTAGCCCATTAAATTAAAGCCTTTTCCATAATTTGTAGATTTAAGATCACTTTAAAAATAAAATATGTAGAATTATGTCCACTAATTTAAATACTTCATAATTTGTAGATTTAGGCCCTTTTTAGAATTAAAGTAAATAGAATTAGGTTCACTTAATTAAAATTGAATAGGAATTAGACCTATTAGTCTTTAGACTCACTTGTAAATTAAAACATGTAGATTTAGCCCATTTAATTAAAATCAATATAGATTAAACTAACTTAAGGATTGCAAATTTATATGAATGTATTGTTTATGTGTATTTTTCATGACTAGTTTGCCCGGAGTTAATTGTTTTAATAAGGGTTTATATGAAATTACATGTAAATAGAAGGTAAGACAATAATTCAAAAAGTAATTCTAAATGAACACAAGACCAAAAGAAGTTGGTATTCTATATCCATAATCTTATAGTTGTGGTGTTGGCTTTCTTTTAGAGAATCGAGTACCACCATTTTTTGATTTGTCCTAGTTATTACCCTGGATGGTGACTCATAATCTCCATGCCATGTCTTTGTAACAGTGGTTAGTGTGTTCTCTAGAGCCTTGAGCTTAAATAGTATTACAATTGCTAAAATCTTGGATGTGCGCTAAACCTTATCGTCTATGTATGGGACCAAACTTACTTGGTTGATTAGTGTTAATAAACCAAGTCACAATGGCGGGCATGACTACATCGGTAAGTAGTCTTGAAAAACTTAATAATAATTATTATAGCACTTGTAGTGCTCATGAGCAATTCTACTTGCTCGGTCAAGATTTATGGGAGATTATTGGAGGTAGTGAGACCTCACCTTTTACAAGTCAATATAATCTTAAGAAGTGGAAGGTAAAGGCCAAAAAAGCAATGTATGCTTTGTTCATATCAGTGGAGGATGATATGTTGCAGCGTATTAAGGAAACAAAGACACTTAAAGAGGCTTAGGACATTCCCGTTGGATTATTTGCTCGGATGAATGACACCGAGCTCCAATTACTCAAGAATGAGTTATTATCAATCTCGTAATAGGACATGATGGCGAGTGAATATGCCACTAAAGTTAAAGCTTTATGTTAAGAAATTTCAAAATTAGATCCTCAAAATTAAATCACGGAGACAAGGATGAGGAGGATCATAATCCATGGGTTGCGTCCCAAGTTTAATGTACTTGTCATAGCAACTCATGGATGGGCTAAGGAGCTGACTCTAAATGAGTTAAAGAATGTATTGGCTAATTAAGAGGCTTTAAATAAGCAAATGGCTAAAGTCTCAATCAAAGAAGATGAGAAAGCCCTTTTTAACAATAAAAAGGGTAAATATTGGAGGGCTACGAGAACAAACTTTGGAGGCAAGTTGAAGCAGGAAGGACGACAAAAATGTCAATAAGGAAGGAGTTGGCAATAAGGGGGAGCTCATCACAACCACCAATTAGAGGACAAAGCAAGTTGTTGTAAGAATGACCAGTGTTACAATTGTGGCAAATGAGGCCATTTTGCTCGAGACTATCGGTATAGGAGAGCCAAAGGAAATGTTGCAATGTCCTCCTAGTCCTGAGTTGAAACTGAAGATAAATGGGATTTTCAAGCCTCATGTGCTATTATAGAGCCAGTTATAAGCAACTTTAATGAGGCTACACCATATGTCACACTTGAATTAAAAGAGGAGCAAGCATTTGCCATTATAAGTGATAAATCCATAAACTATAATGATGACGGGTGCTCTAACCATACGACAAGAGATAAAAGAAAACTTTTAAGCATGTTAAAATATAAGGGGGAGCGAGTTGTTATCACAGTAAACAACTCAAGGCTACCCATTGCTCACATCGGTAAAACGATGTTAATGCCTCGATATAATGTGAGAAGGGTGTAGTTGAATAATATATTCCATATACCTAGGATGAAGAAGAACTTGATATCAATGCCACAACTGACATCCTAGGAGATTATGTGCTGTTCAGGCCTGAAGATTTAAGGATTTATTGAAGTTTAAGAATTATAAGCACACTAGTTATGGAGCGATGAAAACTAGAGTCCATCTATGTAATGTCAGCACAAATAACTTATGTAAACAAGACTAGAAGGAATAAAATAGTTGACCTGTGGCATGCACGCCTAGGACACATGAACTATTATAAGTTAAAAGTAATGATGAAGAAATTTATACTCAAGAGACTTCCTCAACTTGATGTTTGAGATGACACTGTATGTGTTAGATGCCAATATGGAAAAGCACATAAACTGCCATATGAAGATTCTGAGTACTGTGTAAAGGAGCCTCTTGGGCTAATTCACTCAGATGTATTTAGCCCTATGAAGCAACCATCCATAAGTGGCTTTTGATATATGATAACTTTCATTAATGACTTCTCAAGGTATGTATGGGTGTACTTTATGAACGAGAAATATGAAGCTTTATGCAAGCTTAAAGAGTTTAAAAAGTCAGTTGAAAAAGAGGTAAATCGAAGGATTCATTACCTTTGTACTGACAATAGGGGTGAATATACTTCACATGAGTTCTTAAAGTATTTATAAGATTGCAAGATATGTCGGCAACTGACTTGTCTTAATACACATAATAGAATGGAGTAGTGGAAAAGAAGAATAGACATCTTGCAGAGATATGCAAAAGTATTCTACAAACAAAGAATATTCCACCTCGGTTTTGGGTGGAATGCATGAAGATAGTTGCACATGTGATCAACAGGCTACTACTAGCACCATTTGGATTCGTTTCACCTTTCGAGAAGCTAAGGAATATAAAACCCACTGTAAGTCATTTTTGAGTTTTTGGTTGCGTATACTATATTTTCATATTAGATCATTTATGAAGTAAGTTTGATAAGAAAGTAATAAGGTGCATCTTATGGGTTATGATGATCAAAGAAAAGGGTTGAAGTGTTGTGATCCTATAATAAGGAAATGCTACACATCAAGAAATATGATATTTGATAAAGCTTCATCCTGGTAGTCCCCTCAAGAAGTAGTTCTGCTAGACTTAAAAGAAATTGAGGAGAAGTTACAAGAGAGAATTGAAAAAGATGAAGTGGTAGAAGAAGGTAAATAAATCACTTAAGAAGAAGGACTAGAAGAAGAAACAATCAAAGATAAGTCACCCAAGAAGTCAAATTCCCCATGGTGCACATGAGTGCATCAGCAGACATCAAAAAAACCATGTCCAAGCCAACTTGAGGAGAATCAAGAGGAAGAAGGTATAGTAGAATATGGGCCACATTTAAGAAGAACATCAAGGAAAATTAAGAAGAATTCTAAATATGCTAATGTAGCACTTGTTGAAGAAGACAATGCAAACGAGCCTACAACATACGAGGAAGCATTCATAAGCGAGGAATGGAGGAAGGCTATAAAAGAAGAAATAGATACCTTAAAGTAAAATGAGACTTGGGATATAGTGCTAAAGCCTAAAGATGTAAAACCCATATCTTGCAAATGGGTTTATAAAATAAAAAGTCATCCTAATGAATCGATATAGAGGTACAAGGCTTGTTTGGTGGCTCAGGGATTCTCATAGAAATATGGATTATAATATGAAAAGACATCCAGTCCAGTGGCAAAGATTACAATAGTACATGTTCTACTAGCTTTAGCTGTTTGTAAGAATTGGAAACTTTGGCAGATGGATATGAAGAATGCTTCATATATGGAGAGCTAGATCGTGAAATATATATGAAGCAGCCATAGGGGTTCGAAAGCAAGACTCATCCAAGCTATGTATGCAACCTCAAAGAGGCACTATATGGATTAAAGCAGGCACCAAGAGCATAGTACGAGAAGATAGTGGAGTTCCTAATTCAAAGTGACTACACAATGACATCAACAGACTCCAATTTATTTGTTAGAGCTCGAGATGGAAAGTTGGCAATAATTCTAGTCTATGTGGATGATTTGATTATCACTAGAGATGATGAAGCCGAGATTCATCAAATTTAATCCAACTTATCAATATGCTTCTAGATGAAAACTTTAAGAGAGTTAAAGCATTTTCTTGGTCTTGAAGTCAAAGGAGTGGATGATGAAATCTTTTTATGTCAATAGAAGTATATTAAACCTCATGGAGAAGTATGGGATGCTAGAGTGCAAGCCTATTTCAACACCAGTGGAGGCTAATACAAAGTTGTGCTCTACTGAAGGAAAAAACCTAGAGGAGTTTAGCATGTACCGAGAACTAGTTGGCAGCCTAATCTATCTCACTCTCACAAGGCTAGATATAGCATATGCAGTGAGTTTAGTAAGTCGATTTATGCAGAATCCAAAGAAGCCTCATTTAGAAGCTATGTGAAGAATTTTGCAATAAATCAAAGGAACCATTGACTATAGTATCTTATACAAAAAGGATGGAGCAAGTGAGATGACTGGATATTATGATGCTGATTACGCTGGAGATTATAATATAAGGCGCTCGACTATAGGTTATTTGTTCAATCTTAAATCAAGACTTATCTCTTAGTGCAGTAAAAGGCAACTGACGGTGTCATTATCGATTACCGAGACAGAGTATCGAGCATTAGCTATAGTAGTGTAAGAATATAGATGGTTGATGCAATTAATGAAGGATCTCCATCAATTTGTTGAACACACGGTACAACTACATAGTGGTAATTAGTCAGCTACACACTTGACTGAAAATCTAGTATTCCATGGAAGAACTAAGCATATGGAGGTGCATTATCACTTCATGCGAGAAAAAGTCCTACGTGGAGGATCAAGGTGCAGTACGTGAAGATTGAAGACTAAATTGTAGACATATTCACTAAAGGACTTAATGGTGCAAAGTTTGAAAACTTCAGAAGGCAACTTGACATGGTGAGCAAGCATATATTAAGAGAGAGTTGTTGTTGAGGGGGAGTATTAAAAATGCACCGACTCTCTCTCTTTCTCCACATTATTCTAGAACCACCTATAACTATCTAAGCTTGCAAGTTGGCAAATTAAAAAAATTGAGAAGTTGAAGATGAGTTGGACAATTTGTCTCTCCACTACCATTCAAGAAAATTATAGAAGTCTCCAACAACCGACCTACAACTAATATAAATAGATGTAGTATGCATAGAATAAGATGTGTGTGTTATGCATGGGTAGTGCATGGGTGTGCGCATGAGAATCAAATGAGTGTAAAAGTGTGTGAGAAATAAAGAGTGAGAGTTAGTGGAAAAATAAAATAAAGTATGTGTTATGTGTTGTGATGTATAAAAGTATAAGAGTGTGAGTTGAGAATATTTTGTGAGGCATGTACAAATATTTTTGTACTAAATTTTCTTTGCAATAATAAAAATAAATTTATTATAAATTAGTCATCGACAAATTCTACATCACATTTTTATTGGCCACGTGTAAAACATTTGGAATATATACCATATATCTGATCATTATGTGTAATACATCCAAAGTATATAAGAATCTCTCAATAGTAGAATATACTTAGCCATGAATATAATGCGAATTTACCAACCTTTTGCTGCATCAAGAGCTATTAATTGAAGTCTCTATTTCCAACTTAAGATGTCTATATTTTCATCTATATCCATAAAAGTTACCGTTATCCAGTGATTAGTAGTTTTGCTTCAATTGAAAGGTTTAGGGACATTGCAGGAAAAAAGAATTTGTACCAGAATAGTGTCAAACCCACCATCAAAATATAATCAAATATCTATAACAACACAAACCTGAGAGATGCTCTCTTAAGTTTCGATTTGCCATGTATTCATAGATGAGTCCCATTTTGTCTCCTTCATCGCAGTATCCAACAAGGGCAGTCAAGTTTCTATGATGAACTCTCAAAGGAAGTTTGACCTGTAAAATTTTAATAAATAAATGTTGATAAAATGAGCTAAAACTTTGCATGTATGTATAATTATATATACCTCTACCTCAAACTCATTATATCCTTGAAGCGATGTTGGAGAGAGCATTTTCACTGCTACTTCATCCTCATCTAAGTAGCCATGGTACACTGTTCTGAACCCTCCCTTGCCAAGAACCCTTTCAAAGTTATTGGTACCATTCAGGAGCTCAGAGTAAGTGAATTGTCACCTTTTCGAATCCAGTATTGGTGTCCTTCAGGTTTTAGCTGTTTCCATGTTCCTGGCTGCTGAAAGTTTCTATCGGGTTTATATTGGGCACAGTATATAGAAATTTTAATAGGTTGTAATTAATATTGTCAGATTCATATCTTATTGCTTTTTTCTTTTAATGCGCCATACAAAGATTGCAATTTCAGCTACCATGACAATAAATGCAGCAACAGATGCCACTATTGGAACAACAAAGTTCTTTTTATCGCATGAACCAGACAAGCAAAGGCCTGGATTTCAGCTTATGCTTGAATTCATTAAAAAGATAATGAGAAAAAAAATTTATAAACATGGTGATCCCTAAGCTTCTACTTCTAGAGTTAGGAAAAAAATTGATTCGAATAAGCATCTTCTTTCCAAATAGGTTCTTAGAAGTACCTTAACAATAGTGAACCACTATTGTTTCTTTGAAGGAGCTCATTTGGTATCGTACCTGAGAGATAATTTCCTGCCATGTTTTTGAAGAAATGTGTGCGAATTAAACAACATTTCCATCAGAGTTATTTTCCCACCATACACTTGTATTTTCAGTCTAATCATAACTTACTCACAAGACTTCCAAGTACATCAACAGAGAAAGAACTTACAGAAATTGCAATAGAAATTATGAAAGAACTTGGTTTCCATTTTCAATTTGTTAAGAAGAATTTTTTATTAAAAAAAAAACTGGCCAAAAGTCCCCTATCCAGTGAATAGTACCTTATAGAAGTTTCAAGGATAGCAACTGCGAAAGAAAACCGGGCACTGATCCAGTGAAATTATTGTTTGATAGGTCCTAACGTTATAGTATAAAATTGAATCAGAACTGTTTTTAGTATTGATGCATTAAGAATAGGCTACTTTATTCAGACTTAAAAAGATTCTAATGAACTGAGACCAGATATGGAGGAAGGTACTTTGCCGGTCAACCCACTTGAGGATAAGTTCCTAATTCATATTTATAGTGTTATTGGGAAGCGATTCTGGGCATATCATTTTCACTATAGCTGCAATCTAGACCTTGCCACAAGTACTCTCGAGGGGCACATGGATCTCCTTATCAGTTCCTCTTAATTCCATATGACAATTTGATATTTGTGATTTTAATGAGCTTTGTATATTGAAAGTTTTAAATAATAGGCTTCATTAATTGAAAATTAAACATAATTAATCTATATTTTAGAAATGAATTTTAGGTTCATTTGATAAATGTGGGCTGTAGGGTCCAATGGGCATATAATAATTATGACCCATTGGACCACTATATAAATTTAAAATTTTTCCATCACCCTCTTTTTGTTATTATTCAATTTTCTTCTCGTGTTTTTAAGAGAGGAACAGTAGCTAAAAACCATTTGGAGGTGAAAAGGTCTGTCTCCGTTGTTGCTGAATATCTTAATGAAAGGTCTGTCTCCGTTGTTTATTGGCATCAAAATAGGTTTGTCTTCACTTCAACTCTCTAATACATATTTTATATTTTAAGTATCTATGAGCTTAAAGAAATTAAAGTTTTATTTATAGAGTTTACTGAATTGTATAGCTCTTGATCCTTGATTTCTTCTCATTTTTTTTCTCTGTTATTTTGGCTATCACGGAGAAGTTTTTTAAAAACTTCGAATTTTCTTTGATTATTTTAATTCATGGATTGTTGAGTTTGTAATGAAGTGGATACATAAGTTTGTGTTTATGGGTTGAAAATCAGTTTGGATGTTGATTTTGGACAAAAATTCAAGTGTAAAATGTCCAAAATTCAATTATGGGCCAGAGTTTGTGTTTTTTTGGGTGGTAAAATCATGTTTTGCCGGTGAAAAATGTTTTTTGGGCACCGGACCATGTGATACACACGCCATTCAATGGTCAAAGCACTTTTATGAATTTATGGTCAACTAAATATTTTGTTAATTATCTGATTTTCATGAAGACCCTTAAACTTTTAAACGCTATTTAATTTCATCATGAAATTAAATTTATAGTGATATTTTTTTTTGGTGACAATTAAGGAGGTATATTATTTTCTTATTAAATAAAATAATATACATATAATTGTCTCTTAGAGAGAATAAATTGTCTCTCATAAATTAAATTAATAATACAATTAATTTATTATGATAGTATAAGATAAATATAAATTATATTATTTATTTGATAATTAAGAATTATGTCACAATAACTAAGATTGCAATTTTATTAATGATGGAATCCCACATCTTAAAGGATAATATTGTATTATGAAAATTATTGTTAGGACAATATAAAGAGTATCTCGATGTAAGATTTTCTTAGAAAAGTTAGCAAATTGCAGCCACCAAAGTGGCATTTTCTCTAAATTTCTTATGAAATGTCAGTCTTACATGTTTTAGAGATGTCTTTATTTTGGTATTATAATTATTCTACCCAAAGGTGTTGATTATATATCTAATACTATCTAAAATGTTCCCACCTAATTAGGGGTCCTCTACCCCCCTAAATAGGAACACATAGACAAGAGAGAAGACAGATCCGTTCAAGAAACTACCTCAAAAAGGAATCCTAACCAAAGAAGGAACACTCTCCTACAAAGATTATGATTCACTGATCCATAAGGAATCTCATTCCTCCCAGGTTTGAGTATTGCTATATATAGAACCCTATACCCCTCATAAGGGGACATCTCATTCACACATATTCAAGCTATCTCACCTCCTCCCTGCTTCTATTCTCTAACTTAGTCATTGGAGTGTTTGTGGGGATTCTCCCCACCTCTCACCTTGCCCCCTGTTTCGTGCTTTGCATGACGTCTAGCTCAGGAGTTCCAGAGATTAGTTATCAAGTGGCGCCGTCTGTGGGAACTCCTTGGGAAAAGCCATTCATTTTACTTGTTAAGCTAAAGACACCTTCACTATGACTTTTAGCCCACCTCCAGCTCAAATTCCTGAGGTCGGCACCAATCCTTCTACACCTATCCTTTCGACTGACCTTTCAAACCCTTTCCCAACCATAATACCACGGCCCACCTTGCAGCATGTTGGAGCCTCATCCGGACATGTACCTTCACTTTCGGAAAACACCTCGAGATACCTGTCCTTGGGCACAGATCTCCCGTATTATGCTCTGCTGCAACACCATCGATCAATACCCTCAATACATTTTCTAAGCCTACTAGAAACGCCAACAATAACCACTCCAAACCTAAACACCGTAACCCAAACACTCGGCCTTGACCAAGTAAGCAAAGAGGCCATGATAAAAAATATTCAAGCATAAATAGCCTTGATGCAACAATAGCTAAGTGCTATAATACAGAGTGGGCATACTGAACCGGCTCCAAATAATGATAATAGAACACCTCGACAAGCCCCAGGGATGAGCACAGGGATGGGTAAAGCACTAGAAGGGGAGTGTAGTTCATCCATCCCAGCTCTTGATGATTCAAAATTAGCGCAGAAGGTTGAGGAAGCAATGAACAAAGCCCAGACTAAACCTAGAAAGGAAGAAGAATGGGTGATGGGTAGCAGAACTCCATTTGTCAGCAGAATAATTCAAACGGAGATTCCTAGTGAGTTCAAAATCCCACAGCTTGATCAGTACAATGGGATAGGAGACCCTATCAGTCATATATCAGCTTTTCGGACAAAGATGTTGCTCTAGAATGTGAACAATGGAATCATGTGCAGAGTCTTCCCAAGTACACTCACGAAGAGCGCCCAAAAATGGTTTCATCGGCTCCCGGAGAATTTTGTCACTTCTTTTGAGGACCTAGCAGAGTAGTTTCATATCAGATTCATCACTAATATCCCTCTCGCAAAAAACATCAATGACCTGCGGATGTGCCGATAGGAGGCTGACGAATCTCTACGAAGTTACCTTGACCGTTTCAATAAAACAGCTATGCAGATTGAGCACATCGTTGATGAAGTTGCCATAGAAGCTTTGAAAAATGGCACCAGACTCGGAAAGCTAAAAGATAAATTAATGACTAAAGAGCTGAATACCTTTGCAGAGGCAATGGCAATAGCGGTCCGGATGATCAAGATGGACGAAGATAAGAGGATGCATCGGGAAGAAGATAGGCCATCGATCAAGGATGAACGCCAAAACAGAGATGAGTAAGCTTCCTAAAAATGAATTTTAGAACTCCGACAAATAGATTTGACAGGGAAGCAGATAGATATACACCCCTGAACACCTCTCGATCTAGGATCCTCATGTGGGTCAGGTAGAATGGAGTGGAGATTACACCGGCCAAGAGAATCAGCCTAAGCCGGAGATTTACTCATGACAGAAGCTAGTACTGTAAGTACCACAAAGAGTACGACCATAACACAGAAGGCTACAGAGAACTGAAGAGTGCCATAGAAAAACTAGTGTAGTGGAGAAAGCTTGATAATTTCACTGACACGCTGAGGGGACACGGAAACCCAAAAAACCATGACCATGACAAAGCTGAGGCAAAGAAAGCTAGGAAAGAACTGATTGGGACGATCAACATGGTTGTAGGAGGAGAAAACACTAGGAAACAGTTAAAGCACAGTAGAGGAGAAAAAATGATACCTGGGAAAAGCGATAGCATTTTCAACCCGGAAGACAATTTGCATATACATCACCCTTATAGTGATGCCTTGGTGATAACTGCATGCATAAATAAGTATCGAGTCAAAAGGCTACTGGTCGATAATGGGAGTGCTATTAATGTTTTATCTTGGAATGCGTATAAAGCTATGGGCGGCTCCATCACCAACTTAATGGCCATCTAGAACCCCATCACTAGTTTTTATGGGGGAATGGTACAACCAATGGGGATTGTCAATCTGGACCTAGAATTCAAAAACCAAGAGGATGAGGAAATAAAAATCATCCGGACTCCATTCAACGTGGTAGACATACCACTAGCCTATAATGGGATAATAGGACGGTCGGTACTTTACGAAGCAAATGCAGTCACCAACATCCGACAATTAACCATGAAAATTCAGGTCAAGAAAGGGAATGGCCAGACAATATTATCATATGACCCACAACCGATGGAAGACACAGAGACATTATGAATTAGGGGAGGAAAGTCCGTGAAAATTGGCAATGCCCTTGATCTGAATATCAAAGACACAATGAGGGATGTCCTTACCAGAAACTTAGAGGATTTTACTTCTCAAGCCTCCAAGATCATCGATGTGGACCCGTGGGTTGCCTGTCACTTCCTAAACATCAAACCATGAGCCAAGCCAGTAGCACAGAAGAAAATAACTTTTTCCTATAAAAGACAAAAGATCATTGCCGAGGAAACGACGAAGCTATTGGCAGCCGGGCTCATTAAAGAGGTTACTCACCCAGACTGGGTAGCCAATATGGTACTCATTAAAAAAGTAAACGAGAAGTACAAAATGTGTGTAGACTACACCGACCTCAACCGAGCATGCCCTAAAGACAACTACCCGTTACCAACGATTGATCAGCTCGTCAATTCCACCACTAGCCATGGCTTATACAGCTTCGTAGATGCTGCCCAAGGTTATAACCAGATCCTCATGAAGAAAGAAGATCAGGAGAAAACATCCTTCGTCACGCATGAAGGGCTGTACTGCTACAAGGTGATGCCCTTCAGACTGAAAAATGTTGGAGCCACGTACCAAAGGATGATGAACCAAGTCCTCCAGAGCTAGATTGTAACTAGCGTAGAGGTATATATGGATGACATCATCATCATCATCAAGAGCAAGCACCCGGAGGATCACATAGTGGATGTGGATCGAGTCCTCCAGTTATTAAGCCAATCCAGGATCAAGTTGAATCATGATAAATGCATCTTTGGAGTCCAAGTAGGCAAGTTCCTAGGGTTCATGATTTCTTATCGACGCATTGAAGGCAACCCAGAAAAAATGGAAGTCATACTCAATATGGTGGCACTGAAGAGCATCCACGATATACAAAAGCTAAATGGTAGAATAACCGCACTGCGGCATTTTATTTCTTGCTTGGCTAGGCGATGTCTACCATTTTTCCAAGCTCTCAAAAGTTCCAGCAAGTTTCAGTGGTCCGCTGATTGCCAGGCAGCATTTGAAGAAATTAAAAGATTCTTGTCTTCCTCACCATTAATCAGCCGTTCGATACCAAATGAGACCTTATACTTATACCTCTCTATTGGCCGAGAATGCATTGCTTCAGTACTGGTAAGGGAAGAGGGAAGCTAGCAAAGCCCTGTTTACTATGTCAGTAAGATGCTCCGAGGACCTGAAGCTCGATACCCCATGTTGGACAAGTTAGCCTTAGTTGTGGTTCATGCTTCTCAAAAGCTTCGGCACTACTTCCAAGCACACCATATTATAGTCTGGTCCTGTTTCCTGCTATAAAAAATATTATAGAGACCAGAGACTTCAGGCAGGCTAGTGCAATGGTCGGTATTACTCGGCAAGTTTGATATTGATTACGAGCCCCGGCGGTAGCTGAAAGCCCAGGCATTAGCAGATTTTGTACAAGAAATGGCTCCGAAAGATATAGCCTTAAATAAGATACCAGAATAGAAGCTTTATGTTGACGGAGCATCCTCAGCTCAGGGTTTTGGCGTGGGAATAATCCTCAAGGGGCCATATAAAGTTCATATCCAGTATGCAGTCTGCATAGAGTATAATGCCACCAACAATGCAGCCGAATACGAAGCACTCATCACAGGGTTGAAAATAGCCACTGAAGTCAGGGCCGAACACCTCATCATACACTCAGATTCCCAACTAGTAGGCAACCAAGTCAGTAGAGCATTTTAAATCAAAGATGCCCGCATTGCCAAGTACGTAGACAAAGCCAGACGACTTTTGCAACACATCGAGCAAGACGGAGGTCAATGGAAGATCATCCAGATTCCCAGGGAAGACAATAATGAGGCTGATTACTTTGCTAAATCTACAGCCGAGAACAGTCAAACATTTAGGGATATGAATTTCATCGAATCATTAACCAGTCCCAACATAGAGGACGCTGAAGTTTTCAGAACACAAGTAGTCTCAGAATGGATACAGCCCATAATCTAATATCTTGAGCATGGCACACTCCCAGAAGATAAGTTATAAGCTCGGAAGCTCAAGGCCAAAGCGTCCCACTATTCCATCCATCAAGGGGAGCTCTACCGAAATCCTATCGCACCCCTTGTCAAAGTGCGTTTCCCTAGAGGAGGGAAATTACATACTCTGAGAAATCCATGAAGGAATCTACAATGCACATGAGTCCCATTATTCACTCACTAGAAAGGCTTTGCTCCAAGGGTATTACTGGCCCACCATGTCCAAGGATGCCCATCAGCTAACACAATCATGTCCCCAGTGCCAGCACTATGCCCGATTTAGCCACAAATCTTCTTGGCCTCTACATCCCATCGACAGCCCTTGGCCTTTTGCCATGTGGGGGATGGACATCCTGGGTCCTTTTCCTCCCTCTACCTCGTAGAAAAAGTTCTTAATCATGGCCATTGACTATTTTACGAAATGGGTAGAAGCAAAAGCAATCCTAACCATCATAAAAGCCCGGATACAACACTTTTTCTGGAAGGAGATCATTTGCAGATTCAACATCCCCCACACTTTAATTACAGACAATGACAAACAGTTCGACAACCACAAATTCAAAAGTTTCTGCTCGGACCTTAGAATAAAACTGTGCTTTACCTCAATAGCTCACCTGCAGACAAACAAACAAACTGAGGTCACTAACAGAATCCTCATGCAAGGGTTGAAGAAAAGACTCGACGACAAGAAAGGGAACTGGGTTAAAGAGCTGAACAACGTAATTTGGGCCTATAGAACCACACCCCGATCATCCACTAGTGAAACGCCATTCAGACTGACTTATGGTATGGATGCAGTAATTCCAGTGGAGGTTGGGTCCCCAAGTTACCGGGTAAGCCAAGACCTCAACCACGTCGTCAATATTGCCGATGCACGAATATGCCTTGACTTACTAGAGGAATGAAGAGAACAAGTGGCAGCAACGGCTAAGGCACATCGACAAAGGATAACCCGGTACCATCATCTGTGTAAACCAACTAAGAATTTTAGGACGGGTGACTGGGTACTCAGAAGAGCAAATATTAGCAAAGGCACCTTGGGCACCGAAAAATTAGGTTTGAATTGGGAAGGCCCGTATCAAATCTCAGAATGCACAACAAAGGGGGTGTACAGACTAAGAGAAAGAGGAGGCAGAGAACTACCGAGGTTCTAGAACTCAGACTCTCTCAGAAAATATTATCAGTAATCTTGTACTCAAATACCCAATCTGATTCAATAATAAAAAATATCTTCATGGATAAAGAATGTCTTTACACATGATTGGTTACAAAAAAAAAAGATAGAAGATACACATCAACTTATACATATCTACTCTAGTATTTGAACACCTAGACCGCTAGTCCTAGACATTGAGAGGGAAACAACATCGGCAGCCTCTGGACGCTCGCTAGACCCAGCTATAACAGTGGCCTCTTCAGACTCCCTCACAGGAAAGGAACCGGCTTTTTGATGGGCGTCTTCCTGCACAACAAGCCTGGCCAAATTAGCTGGAGTTATCCGATCTAAGGCCCCCAAATCCAATCCTGAGTCTTGAGAGAGCAGGATCCTTTTGCACTCAACCCAGTACGCCTTAAGAAACCCCTTACCATACTTTGATATGCCTTCTTATCATTCGCACGAGATTTCTCAAGCTCCGCTAGCCTCCCCTAAAGCTCAGCAATCTGAAGATCCTGCTCCTCGATCCTCCTTGTCAGCTAGGCCTGGCTATGTTCCAGTTCAGAAACCTTTTTCTAATTCACCTCCGCATCAGATTTGGCCTTCGCGTATCTTGTATGGCAGTGCTCCAGAGCTGCCTTGGCACTATCCAGCTTCTTCTCAAAATCTATAGCTATCGTCCCCACCTCAGTTTCCTTTAAGTTGTACTGGCTCTTCAAGTAGAAGTATTGATCCTTCGCCAGTAGCAAGGCCTGAGTCATCTGCTAAAAACAACCAGGAAACTTAGCCAAGAATCCACTATAAAAGTTGTATCAAGTAGCAGAAACTCCCTTACCTCCAGCGACTGGTCAATCATGGAATCTAGCAATCCGTCTGGTCCCTCCTCCGACCAATGCTGCATGTCACTGGGTAACCGTAGTGACTCGACGTACTGGTCCTGTACTTGATTGTTGGAGATGCTCGGGGGCTTCATCTTTTTCAATATCTAGCCCCGCATATCTGGACAACCAGATAACCGGAGGCGCTAGACGTAAATCTCTTTGTCCAGCCCCTCTGCATCTGACCCTGTGTCAATTAGTCGCCTTTTTCTTTGCCCGACCCGCTCCGATAGCTCACTTTCCACCGGTGCCTTACCCTTGGGGTCAGCAGGAACAACCTTCGAAGCCAGAGGAGCCTTAGTTTCCAGGGAAGTAGAATTCCGGCCCTCTTCCACTGTAGCTGGCTCATCTACTAGGGAAATCCCACCCGTAAAATCAAAAAAGTTAGCCATCTATAGATGGAAAAATAAGACTAGTTAGACAAAAAAAAGCTCAAAGAAAAATAATCATACCAGGGGAATGGTCGTGACTCGGATAGACTCTCCACAGATACCTCCGAGACGCATCTTCCGTGGATCGAGCTTCGGCGAGTTCGTCTAGATGTAGCCATAAAACTAACTCCTTATCAGGATCAGAAGGTTTCGCTGGATGGGTCACTTTATGACACTCGTCCGACCACATCCTCCGGACATCCAGGAAGTCCGATTGATGCTCCACAATGAAAAAATGGTATCTCCACTTCTTGTGGAGATCCAAAAGTTTAACAAAAAGTGAATGGTTGGGTACGACCGAAAGGGAGAACATCAGCTCTCCCTTCTTCCTAGTCAACCTATACAAATACCGGAGGACATCTAGATCGGGAACCCTACCCTCTTTATGCATCAGTTGGATGAACCCGGTCAGTATCCTATAACTATTTGGATGAAGCTGACCGGGCACAATGTTATTCCTATTAAGAAAGTCTTTGACAAAGGGATCTAAAGGAAATTTCAGACCCCCCTCTAACTGGTTAAAGTACATTACTAATCTACTTAGCCCTGATAAAGGGGTATGCACCCTAAACCTTCTATCTACAGTGTGGAGGGCATAATTGGTGGGGATGTAGAACCGTCGCCGATACCACCCTAGCAATTTGCTATCTACGTTGGACACAAAGAGGTCATAGCTAATTTCTTCCCGGGGGGCCATAGCAAAGAAGGGGACAAAAACCAAATGACAGAAAAGGGGCAAAAAGAGGAGGAAGAAAAGATGAAAAGAATCACCTGGTCACCTCAAGCAAGAATTATGGCAGGAAGGAATAGAAATGGTGGACGCAGTAAAAACAGAATAAAAAGCGAAGAAAGCAAATTGTGCCAGTTAGCAAGCGCAACAATATTTATAGAGACACGAAAGGACCTAGAAGCACGCCATTAACTGTCCTCATTATTACTGCGCTCCTCCCTAGGCCACCAAGGGCCTATTGGGAATAAAATAACCCATTAGGCGAGGAGTCGCGATAACGGTTATATGAGCGTTTCATTCACTGACACACGAAAAGACGTATCAATCACGTGATCTTAAGAGTTGAAATAAAACCACCATGTGTTGGCCCACCCACATCTTCGAGTGGGCCGCTCCATCAAGCAAATCGGGAGACATTTCAAGCATCACTACTAGCCCATTCTGAGTACATAAGTCCAGTAACTGAAGCTGGCACCCTCAGGCCGCTTCCGTAGTACTGAGGTTCCGAGCATGTAAGCCTCGCACCCTTTAGTTGAGCATATAAGTCTCTTGCACATAAGTCCAGTGACTGAAGCTGGCACCCTTAGGTCACTTCCGTAGTACTGAGGTTTCGAGCATGTAAGCCTTGCGCCCTTGAGCCGAGCATGTAAGTCTCATTCACATAAGTCAAGTGACTAAAGCTGGCACCCTCAGGTCACTTTCGTAGTACTGAGGTTCCGAGCATGTAAGCCTCGCGCCCCTGAGCTGAACATCTAAGTCTCATTCACATAAGTCCAGTGACTGAAGCTGGCACCCTTAGGTCGCTTCTATAGTACTGAGGTTCCGAGCATGTAAGCCTCATGCCCCTGAGCTGAGCATCTACAAATCCAGTGACGACTGGTTCCATCTTGTTCCAAAATGGATGGGTTAATCTATTGTGGTGATCATACTCACTCGTCAGGTACCCTAGTTCCACAGATTACGATTCGATGACTACCAACCAAAATACTCGACACCAAGCTTTGCTTATTATGACTAAGGCTGGCCACCTCAGCTCACTTGCATCTTATAACCCATATACAGGCATCTGCATCCTACTCGGATGCAACAGACATAAATATCCGAATACTCTTGGGGGGGGACTTTTGATACTATCTAGAATGTTTCCACCTAATTAGGGGTCCTCTACCCCCCTAAATAGGAACACATGGACAAGGGAGAAGACAGATTCGTCCAAGGAACTACCTTAAAGAGGAATCCTAACCAAAGAAGGAACACTCTCTTATAAAGATTATGATTCACTAATCCATAAGGAATCCCATTCCTCCTAGGTTTGAGTATTGCTATATATAGAACCCTATACCCCTCATAAGGGGACATCTCATTCACACACATTCAAGCTATCTCACCTCCTCCCTACTTCTATTCTCTAACTTAGGCATTGGAGTGTTTGTAGGGATTCTCCCCACCTCTCACCTTGCCCCCTGTTTCGTGCTTTGCAGGACGTCTAGCCCAGGAGTTCCAAAGATTAGTTATCAATGTCAATTATAGAGATGTTATATATAAGGCACTAAGTTGAAAACAAATTAATCTGAGTAATTTACTCTGCACAAAGGTGTTTAAATTACAAAGATTAAGTATGTTTTTGAACTAACCTTATATGGACAATTTTCAATTGCATGTTATATTTTTTTCCCAAAGGTGTTTGTATAATGATGCATAAAAATTTTCAGATATAATGCCTTTTCTGGCTAATGGCATTAATTATTGTCATGTGTTTTTGGTAAATTAAAATTGCATTATTAATTTCAAAGGTATCTTTTAATCACAATAATATAGTTAATATTGTGAAAATAATAGCTCCTTTTAAAGAAAGGAAGATGATTAAAATACATTCATGAGCTATGACATTGACTGAAATTATTTAAATCATAATAGCTCATGAAACTACAAATTTGATTGCTTGGCACTAATGCTAATAAGCAAGTGCATGTGGTTATATGCTTGGTTGATAGCTTTTACTATCATTAGTGGACTTTTTATAGCCACTAAAATACAAGAATTTTTGCATGGTGAAAATATAAAGCATCAACCAATAAAGTTACAATTATATTATTATACAAGACTTACATTTCGCTATATTCACATATAGTTATTTTTGAGGTTCTATAAGGTTTTGATTACTTTATCCACTTTAAAGTGAATTCTTAAACCCTAATATTTGGTTCTTTTAAGTGTCAATGATCTCCCATTGGAGATTGAGTTGATTGTAATTTGATACAATCAAATAAAAGTACATAAAGAAGTTAATGATTTCATACTGTTAATTTTTTTCATGAGGATGTTAAGCATAAAGATTAAGCAATATTGTTATTTGCTTATTACGGTTAAACCACATAATATAAAGAAAAAAGTATGAAATCATAAATTTAATTCTCCTTTGTTTTGTTCAACATTATATTAATATATGAATTTGGTCAAATTTATCTTGTGAGTAATGAGATTGTCTTTAAGTAAAAGTCAAGTCCTTCTATCATAAATTAGAAGATCATATAAAGATTGAGTATTCTACAAATAAAATTTGACCAGTTTAAGTCAGCATAAAAATAACTCTGTAGTTTATTAATTTATTTAAATCCATTTTGATTTGGTCATATTCAAAATTTGAATGACTTAATGGTGAAATAACATATAATGTTATTTTTATGTTAAAAGGGATTCATAAGTAAATATAAATCAAATAAGAAAGAGTTAAGCTCACTGTTGGCTATAATAATGAAGTGTTAGGAAGTTTATTGAAGCTGTTTGTATCATCATTTGATGAAAGTTAATTTTCATACGTATTAAACAAAGTAGGCTTATGATTTTGAATTTGAGATAGATTACTGTTTTACTTTCTCATATTTCATAAATCATAAATCATTATACTTTGCTATATAATTAATGCATGCAAAAATTTGACTTTAATTAAAGCTTCATGCTTCATATTATATTATAGCCTAAAGTCCTAAATTAAGAAAAATGTTATATGTTGTGACATAAGGATTGAGTCATATATTTAGAATAAAGGTTAAAAGATTGATAATTGACATCTTCCTATATACCTTTATGTTAAGTAGGCTATAACATGTAATAATAACTCTTTTAAGAAAAAAAAACCAATATAGATATATTCATAAATATGATCATTAAGAATTTATTATGTAAATGACAATGATCTTATATGCTCACAGTATGCGATGAGAGTTTTCCAAATATAACTTGTGTTGTCTCAATCAAAGTATTAATTAAAAACCTTATTAAGTCGAGGCTTTTATGTTTAGATTGAGAAATAATTGAACAACTTGTTAAGTTCATTGCATTTTGACCAAGGAAGTGTGTACTGTAATAAGGTGTTGTGTTTATGGACACATAAAGGTCACTTATTGAATACATCCATAAAGTTGATAAAATAGTAAATTGATTTACTATACTAAATGAGTTGAACAAAATAGTGTGACTAAAGGATCAAATCACACTCTAAGGATGTAATAAAAGAGAACGCTGATTAGGGTTGGTTTCTTATATTGTTTTGGATTAAGACTAAAGGCTATATTCTTAGTCCAATTCTTAAAAATTCTTTGTGATTGAGACATTATTTGTATTTATGGATAAGAGTTAATTTGAACATGAACTACCTCTATATTTAGAAATGTATCAAGATAAACTATCTTTTTGATCCTGTTATAAGTTGTTACAATTTGTGTTTATTTTCAAGTATTTCATAAAGTGAAATGGCTCATTCAAAAGGCTATAAAGATCATTGTAGTTAAAGAATTGAGTTGTTAATTCATGAATTAAATAGTTATGTTTTTGTTGTAGCTAATGTAAATCACTTCACATGAAATAGTCAAAGGTCAATGAACTCAAAGTAACATATCTTTATTTAAAAGCAAGTGGATATAGGATAAACCTGTGAATGCTTATGAATGAAGAATCTATATAGATAATTGAGACTCTGTTATCACAAGATATAATTGTTATTGATTCACTTGTAATGTTCATTAGATAAAGTATTATAGTGTTTCCTTTAATTATATAGAGTTGAGTGATTATAACATTAGTTATTCAATTAACACATTAACTTATATAGATGATCATGAATGCATTTATGATCTATTATGAAATACATTAAGAAATCAAATGCAACAAGTATGGGATGTAAAGATGAGTGGGAGAGCTTAATTTTGAAGGTTGTGAACATATTATATTTCAATATTTTTATTGAAGATGAATAAACATTTCAATGTGAAATTGTTTAAAATCTAGTTGATAACTTATAAATTGTTTGAGTTATAGTTAATTGGTCTTGAAACTGCATTATCAAGGTGGTTTAAAAGACTATTAAGGATTTAAAAAGGAACATAAAGATGTTTAAGACCATATAAATGTGGCTTATTACAGTCTAAAGTTATTTTATATGGGCTTAAACTTACATTATTGAAATATTAAAGAAAATATCGTTCATACAGTTTAGCCTAAAGGCTATTGAGATGGATTTATATAATCCATACATTTTAAAATTAAATAAGCTCCTTTATAGCATACACATATATTAACATAAAAATCTTTTTTGATTTTATGGATAGCGAAAGTTGAAAGATGCATGATACATAAGGTCAGTGGGAGCTAATTATTTTTTTTCACATAATATATAGATAATTAGCTTGCATAATTTGATTTGGATGTGTTGTATAAGGCTTAGCAGTTGTCTAAACATTTGAGGATAAAGATATTTTGAGACATTTTTCACACTTATTTCATCCATAATGTTGAATCTCAAAACTTGTTAAGAATTTCTCTTTAAAATGCATACAATAAATATATAATATAAAGATTCAGTATGCATAATGAAGAATCTTGAGATGTGTGTCAGTTGCTAAAGGCAATAGTATGTCTGAAACATAAAATCTTGAGAATAAAGTATAGAGAATTAGTTATAGTAATGTTCTGTTTTAGTGCAAGTTAAGATTTAAAGTATATAAAAGTTAGCACTAAGTATTGTCATTGCAATTATGATAAGGTCATTTTATAAGACATTTCTCTTATTTTATATATATGACCGTGGTTAAGTATTAAAGAAATTTTTGAGATGCTCAAAGTGGATTAAAGATTATTTTTTGATTGTCATGTGTTGATAGAAAATTTATGTCTGGATGTATTTTGTGTATTGTTTATAGTCATTACAGTGTTATAAAATCTGAGAAACACTGGAGTTTTCTTCTAATTCAAACAAACTATATTCATAGCATTATTGATTATAGATTTGAACATTATTTGGCTATGAGAACTTATTATGAGATGTCTATGGATGTTTTCTGCAAGATTCATATGATTTTGATGTGGTGGTTGTTCTACAATATTGATTGTGGTAAACTATAAAAGTTCATAGGATCAATGCATGTTAAAGTCAATGTTTGACTGCAATGAGCCATATATAAAAGGTGGCACTTAAATAGAGCACATATGTGTTTAAACACTTCTTTTAGCCATAGGGCCTTACTTTGATTGTTTTGAGAACATAAAGCTAGCATGTGCATAATAAAGCCCTTATAAAGAATGAGTTAGTGGGAGGTGTTAATGCTCTATATAATTTATGCTTATTACATTTATATAATGTATGTGGAAGTATAGTGATAATAGTTAATAAACTTGTACCTTAATTGGAAGATATTATGATATATCATAAAGTTACGACATATCACTAAAAAAAACTTAAGATTTAATGTCAATCTTAAGCAAAGGATTGGGGTATAATGTTAAAGGCCTTAAATGTATGTCTTGTGGCATGTAAAGAAATCTTGATTGAGACATTAAAGAAATTAAGTTAAAACATACATGATGGTTTATTAGTGAAGCCATAAAGGATTTCTAATACATGTTTATGCTGCATAAAGATAGAAATCATTGACTGACAACATAAATAACACATTAATCAAATTATTTTGTTTGTATTATTACATATTGCCACACTTTCACTTCATGTTTATGTGAGTAGGATTTAACTAATGTGTGTGATCATGGAAGGTATTGTATCACACAATGATGTAGTTACCATTGCAATTCCATATCAGAGATCCTATTAGATAGAACAATGATCTAGAGTTGTTTACATATAAACTAGTACTGGATATCCTTAAATATTGTTTTATTGTTATGAAATTTTCAATTAATGTTGCCCAAGTGGAAGAATGTTGAAAATTTTAAATAATGGGCTTCATTAATTTAAGATTAAACATAATTAAGACAATTTTATATGCTGGGCTAGACTCTATATTTTAGAAATGGGTTTTAGGCTTATTTGATAAGTGTGAGCTGTAGGGTCCAATGGGCCTATAATGGTTATGGCCCATTAGATCACTACATAAATTTATGGCTAAAGTCTCTTTCCCATCACCCTATTTTTTTTATTCAATTTTCTTCTCTTACATTTTTGAGAGAGGAGCAGTAGCTAAAAATAATTTGGAGAGCCATGGGTGGAAGGGAAAGAAGATTTTGGTGTTGAGTTTCTTGATGAAAGGTTTTTCTCGGTTGTTTATTAGCATCAAAACATGTTTATCTTCACTTCAACTCTGTAATACATGTTTTGTATTTTAAGTATCTATGAGCTTGAAGAAATTAAAGTTTTTTTCATAGAGTTTATTGAATTGTGTAGCTCTTGATCCTTGATTTCTTCTCATTTTTCTAACACTTGGTATCAGAGCAAACTCATGGACTTAAAAACTTTAAGAATTTTTCTTGTTTAATAAGAATAAGATTATGATGAATGTTGTTGTTGCTATATATTTTTTGGCCAATTGGATTTAGTTCAATGCAAGCATATTAGAGGATTTGCTTCCTTAACAAGTTTTGACTTCTATTAAACGAAATTGTCAGTTTTCAAATGTTTTTACCATAATTTGTTTGGATTTCAATAAGAATTTTGTAGATTTAATTAAAATGATGTGAGATATTTTTTTTTGTAAATTTTGAAATAGAAATTTTTTATTAATGAAGTGTTTAGCTATAAAAAGTGAGAAATAGAAACGTTTAAGGAAAAATAAAAACTTTGTTAAAGCTAAAAAATTGATTTGTTGTTAATTGGTGATGATTTGTTGATAATTGATGACTTATAATAGGATTTGATTGGATGTTGAGTTGGGTCCTCTACCACCACTCCTTTTTCATCATTGATCTTGTAATTAATTTTATTACTCGCAGGTTATTTCTTTCCCAACTCCCTAGAATGTTCCTATACTTCACGTAACAACTCCAAGCCTTATAAACTCTTTGGCATCTCTCAGCTCTTGAGGGAATTCTAGAAATGTAAATAATGTTCCAACATCTTTCAAAGAATTCTTATTAAATTTTGATTATATTTAGTCCAAAAATTTTGATTTGGATACAAATAGTTATATTAGGCTAAAAGTTGATGGAATACCACATGAGAACTGAAATATTCGTGAAATAAAAATATTGATAAAATTAAAGTAAAATTGTTGATTAAATAATTTTTTTAAAAAATATATAATCCACTTTTCTTTAACTGTTTAACAAGGTGTTAAAATATTAGCATAAGAAATTGTTGCTTAACTTGCATCCTTGTAAAATAGTCTTGGGCAATGTCTTGAAGGGGAGAAGGCTTACATTACGGACACTGTAGTCTTGAGGGAAGAGTTAGCCTCTTCTTAGGTGGAGAGAAGCTGCTGACTATATACCATGTTGGAGGACCATAGATAGGGGGGTCGTGATCCCCTAGGCTACTAACTCTGACGACTACTGGCTCGAAAGAGCCGGCTTAGACTCGACAATGTTTGGGTCCATACCATTAGGTCAGGTATTTATTGGCGCTTAAGCTCAATTGCACATTTTTTATAAGTGTTAAGCACTCCTATATACCTGACGGGTGGAAGAATGGAGGAGAGACAGCCCTCGCTTACGCTTCTCCTCTACTAGGGAAGGAAGGCATTGAGGTTGGGGGCTGGCCGAACAAGTAATAAATATTTGCTTTTTTTTTTCAGGTGTCACTTTATTAGTATCCCATAAGGTCACGATTTTTAGTTTGTTAGTTGTTAACAAATAATAAATATTTGCTCTTTTGATAGGTGCCTTGTGTACTTGTTAGGGGTTCTAATAACACGTAAAATGTAAAATTTAAAATCTATAATTTTTTATTTATAATATTAATTTTTATTTAATTTAAAAGAAAAAATTATATACTATTATATAATCTATTTTTTAAAACTATTATTATATAATCCATTAATATTTAAATTATTTTATCTCTTTATAAATAAAAAGAAAATTTACAGCTCCTCTAGAAAAGAGACTAAAAAAAAAAGGATTTACGGCTATATAACTAAAGGAATCAAGAGTTTATTCCGAAAAGATATTAGAGGAATCAAGCCATGTCCCCATGAGTAACTAATGTAGTAAAATGAATAAATATTCAAATGTGGAGAGTAGAGTTTCAACAAGCCATTAGTTAGACTATTTTATAGGCTTTGTTAGCTAGTTAATATACTGTCAAAACGTTTATTTTCTTCCAGTATATTCCATGTCACTGCTTAATTTATGATATACCGTATGTGTTTTATGTTTATTAATTATTGAATTAAATGTAAAATAATTATAACATATTTTAAATATATAGTATAATTAAATATAATGGTTTAATTGCAAAACTTTTTTTTATATATATATTTTTTCCATTTTGGAAGCTGGAAAACTTTTTTGTTCCCGTTAAGGATCAATTGGTATTTATTATTATTATCGTTTTTTACATAGGTGAATCTTCCATTTATTAAACACTAGCACATTTTTTTGTTCCGGTTTTCCAACCTGAACTTATTGTTAAGAAAGTAAATATTTTTATTATATATATTAGGAAATAAATATTTGTATATAATTAGGAATAAAGTTGTATTCTATTTAGGGTATTATTTTATTCCTAATTAGGTTGAAATTAAGATTTCTGTGTGTATATATAAGGGGTGTAATCTTCTTTGAATATTATGAAAAAATATTTTCCTTAAATTTTTGCTCTTTTTCTTTGAATTTTATTTTTCATGATGTCAGAGCATATCCATTGAAATCAAATTTTTTATTGAATTCTTGCAAATCGTATTTTTTTCTTCCTTTGAATCCTTTGAAATCTTCAAAATCATGACAACTGAAAACACATCCATCGTATCCCATGGAACACCCAAATTTATTCAAACTCTTCAAGATAATTCTCCATTTCCCACAGGAATTATTCTTGATATACTCTATGGTTACAGATCATGGAGATGCGAATTGGAGCCAGAAATAAATCTGACTTTCTGAATGGCACTATGCCAAAGTCATTAGCAAGATATAAAGCATTGGAGACTTGGCTCCTTGATAATAATCGAGTCAAAAATTGGTTGATTGACTCGATGAGTCCAACATTGATGCAGAGATTCATCCGTCTTCCAACAACAAAGGAGATATGGGATACTATCTCAAAAACCTTCTATGATGGGTCTGACAAAACCTAGTTATTTGAATTGAATCAGAAATCATTCACAACAGGTCAGAATGGTAAGCCATTACCTGTATACTATAATGAACTGATTGGAATATTTCAGGAAATCGATGCTCGAACGTGTGCACAAGGGGAAGATGTTAATGGAGTAGTATCACTCTATAAGAATATTACCCGGCTTCGAACACATATTTTCCTAGCCAGGCTTGATTCGAAATTAAATAATGCTCAGAGTGAAATACTCCGGAAGGATCCACCTTTTGATCTCGAGTCCAGTTATGCATATGTCTGGCATTCTAATTTTTAGGGACCTGCTTGGATTCCTACTATATCTGGTGCTCGATATTTTGTAACATTTATTGATGAATGTACTCGGATTACCTGGGTATCTCTACTTTCCAATAAAGGAGATGTGTGTTCCAAGTTTTAAGATCTGTACAACATTGTGGCTACACAATACCAAAGTAAAATTTGAGTCTTGCAGTTGACAATGGTAGAGAGTATGTTAACTCAATTCTTAATGATTTCTACCTCAAGAAGGGCATTTGCCACCAAACATCTTATGTCGGCACTTCTCAACAAAATGGTATAGCTGAACAGAAGAACCAACAATTATTGGAAGTTGTTTGAGCATCACTATTTCACATGAATGTTCCTCGAGAATACTGGGGAAAAGCTGTTCAATCCGCTGTGTACCTCATAAACCGAACACCATCACGAGTACTCAATTTTAAGACTCCTCTTTAGAAACTTCAGGAACTTGTCATATCTCCACCCTTCAATAATCTCGAACCCTGAGTTTTTGGATGCTCGACATATGTTCATCAGACACTCAGCAAATTAGACCCTCGAGCTATCCAGTGTATCTTGTTGGCTATACAGATTTAAAAAAGGGATATCAGTGTTATGATACAAATACAAAGAAGATGTATGTCACTCAGGATGTTCGGTTTCATGAAAATAGTCCTTTCTTCTCTCTCTCTGAGTGCTCTCTTTAGGGGGAGAAAAATTCGAATCTCTTTGAGCTTGAAGATAGCATTCTGAGTATTCTGAATCTGAGTCTCCCAAATGTTTCGAGTATTATGAGCATCTCACCTGGACAGACATCTGGTGTTTCGAGTATGAGCATCTCACTCGGACAGACATCTGGTGTTTTGAGTACGAGCATCTTACACGGATAGATAATCGAAGAAAATTTGAGTAATCAAGATAGTACATTTTCCCAACCCACACCAAAAGCTGAAGAAACTCTGGATGCAATGCATAATAAGGTAAACGTGTCTCCTTTAATTCTAAATACTGAGCCTCGTTATCCTTCTAGAATCAATAGAGGGGTTCCAAAAAAACAATGTGATCTAGACCTTCATACCAAAGCTAAATACCCTATCAACAACTTCATATCAACCAACCATTTGTCTAACTCACATGCATTTACTATAAATCAATTATCTACTGTATCTATTTCGAGTAATGTGCAGGAAACCTTAGATGATCCGAATTGCAAGAAAGCTATGAATGATGAAATGGAGGCATTACAGAAGAACCAGACGTGGGATCTTGTTCCTTTTCCGGAAGGAAAGAAAACGGTGGGGTGTAGGTGGATATTCACTGTTAAACTCAATCCAGATGGAAGCATAAATCGATATAAAGCTCGGTTGGTAGCAAAGGGGTATACTTAGAAGTATGGAATCGACTATGAAGATACATTTACCCCAGTAGCAAAAATGAACACCATTCGAGTCCTTGTTTCCTTAGCTGCTAACCTGGACTGGTCGCTTCGACAATTTGATGTAAAGAATGCATTTTTGAATGGAACCATAGATGAAAAGTATATATGGATCCACCACCCGAAACTAAATGTACTGACCGAGTATGTAAATTAAAGAGAGCATTGTATGGACTCAAGTAATCGCCTCGAGCATGGTTTGGATGACTCTCAACCTTCCTGAGGAAGCTCAGATATAAGCAAAGTGATGTTGATCACACACTATTCATTAAACAAAAGTTAGGTAAAGTCACAACGCTGATTGTATATGTTGATGATATAGTGGTCACTGGAAATGATCCGAGTGAGACAAAAAACTTGCAAAGACAGTTAGCATCCGAATTTGAACTTAAGGATTTGGGTAACTTGAAGTATTTTTTAGGAATTGAAGTTGCAAGATCAGCTCAAGGAATTTCTCTTTGCCAATGAAAGTACGTAATGGATCTATTGACAGAGACATGGATGCTTGATTGTAAGCCAGCCGAGACTTCTATTGAAGTCAATCATGGACTTTCAATCCAAGAAGATCAAGTTCTAATTGATAGAGATCAATATCAAAGGTTGGTGGGAAGGCTGATTTACCTATCTCATACTCGGCCAGACATTGCTTATGCAGTAAGTGTTGTAAGTCAGTTCATGCATTCTCCGAGTAAAGAACATATGAATGCAGTATACCGAGTATTAAGATATCTAAAGTCTTCTCTGGATAAGGGGTTATTATTTGGGAGGAATACGATTATGAAATTATCGGCTATACTGATGCTAATTGGGCTGGAGATCGAACTGATTGAAAATCAATGTTCGGGTACTTCACATTTGTTGGAAATAATTTAGTCACCTGGAGAAGCAAGAAACAGAAAGTTGTAGCAAAGTCAAGTGCTAAAGATGAGTTTAGAGGAATGACTTATGGACTATGTGAGTTGCTCTGGGTAAGGCAAATTATTCAGGATCTGGGTTTAAAACATCCAAAGCCTATGTTGTTACATGGTGATAACAAGGCAACCATAACAATTGCAAACAATCCGGTTCAACATGATCGAGTTAAGCATGTAGAGGTTGACAGACATTTCATAAAAGATCATCTGAACCGAGGGACAATTGATCTTCCATATATTTCATTTTAGACTCAACTAGCTGACATCCTCACAAAGGCTGTATTCAGAAAAGCATTCTACAACTCACTTGGCAAGTTGAGAATGATTGATATACATTCGCCAACTTGAAGGGGAATGTTGAGGAAGTAAATATTTTTATTGTATATATTAGGAAGTAAATATTTGTATACAATTAGAAATAAAGTTCTATTCTATTTAGGATGTTATTCTATTCCTAATTAGGTTGAGATTATGATTCCTGTGTGTATATATAAGGGGTGTAACCCTTCTTTGAATATTATGAAAAAATATTTCCCTTAAATTTTTTCTCTTTTTCTCTGAATTTTATTCTTCACTTATAGTTTATTTAACTCTAACTAATTTAATTCCATTTAAATGACCATAATAATAATAAAAAAATTTCAACAACTAATTTAATACCACTTTATATACGAGATCAGAAGAGAATATAAGAACCAAAAGTTTATCTTGCTAGCGAAGTTAGTCTGGTGTGCACAAAAACCAATTTATCATATATAGTTAAAAAGCTAAACCAACCAAAATTTAATGTGGAACTGAAATGCTAAAAACTAAAAATCTAATAGGGTAGGGGCAAATCCATCATGTTCTATTTTAAATAACTAAATTTTACTTATTTATGTATTATGCTCTTAGTTGTCTCAACATTATTGATTTGATTTTCCAAATGTATATGGACTAGGTCTAGGTCTATTTTATTTTACAGCATGTAGACTTGATTTTTAAAATATAATAATCATCAAGATTATGAAGAAAAATCAAATAAGATAAATACGTAATCAAATGTATTTTAGTTTTTATTTTTTATTTTAAATCAAGAATCGCATGTTAATATTCCTGATATTAATTGACTATTACTCATACCGATGTTAAAATTTACATAAATCATTGATTATAATTAAGGTTGGATTTGGATCGAAGTTAAAAAAATGAGATATAATAATTATAGATATAATTGTTAAAAGAATAACAATTATAGGTATGGTAGTTAAGTTTCTGATTTATTTGATAAATAAAAAAGATAATGGATAAATTATTAATGTGGAATTATTTTTTAAAAATTGTTAATATCATTAATAAAATTTAAATAATTAAAAATAATATAAATAAATAATCATATTATTAAAACTTTAGGTATAAAAATAGTTTTAAAAATATCATATAATTGAAAAATTATTAGAAAATATTTTATGAAAATAAAAATACATAATATATATTTATACATTCATATACACAAAAATGACATAAATTTCCTGCAATACAATTAATAAGAAAGAAAATTAAAAATAAAATTAACTATAATAATTACGTTACAGGTCATAAAAACACATATACTGATTAATTATCATGATTTTTTATATATCAAATTCAAAATAGTTAAACTAACATTTAATCAACAATTGTATGAGCAATTAACTAGAATTTCCATAAGAATTGGTATGAAAAAGGAAGCAATTTATAGCTTATTAATAAAAAAAAAAATAATAAAAAGAGAAGTAATTTATAAGGTTCACAAAAAATAATAGAAAATTTTTAAAAAACTAGTTTTAATAAAGACTAAGGAAAATACACTTAAATGAATTATTAACTTTAATATTATAAAGCATAATATATAGGGAGCGTTCGGATTAGAGTTAAAAGAGGATAAATATTATTCCCGTAATGCCTTTATCCATTTTAACTCTGTTTGTCAAACCTTAGAGCATTAAGGTTAATAGTTGACCCCATGTAAGTATATTTTTGTTATCCTAATTGGAGGTAGAATAAAAGCCTATAAAATTTTTTTTTATCAAAAAATATAGAGTTTCCATTTTCTATTTTTTTATATGTACTAATAAATTTTTCTTCGTTTCTTTTTTTCTACAGTAATAAAATACAAATCAAATCAATCCAATCTGTAAAAAGGTACAATCAATTTAATTTTTTTATGGTGATTTTTTATTATTACTTTTTATTTATAATTTTAATCCTGTTATTGTTACTTGTTTATAATTTTTTATTTTCAATCTTTTTATATCAATTCTTTTGAGAATGTTAATAAATTACATATTAGTACTAGTTAAATATTATTTTCACTATTTAAAATTAATTAATGAAAAATGTTGTTAAATAATTAATATATGTGATTTCATGACTACTTATAAATTATTTGTTATAGAAAATTTTATTTTTTATTTTTATTTTATTCTTTACCATTGATATTGTATATAATTTAGATTATTATTTTTTATGTGTAGGAGTATATAGATATAGAGTTATTTACCAATTTATGGTGTACAAAATAAAAAAAATTCTTTTTATGGTACTTTTTAAACTATTTTCCTTTTTTTTTTTGTGAATTTTGAATTTTTTTTTAATTTATAGTACTTTTAGCTGAGATGACGTGTTTGGAGAGAGACAAACTTCATACTGCCATTTGTAGTGGAAGAATGCCAATTCCATCAACTGCAATGACAGTATGGATAGATTTATTTTTATTTTTATTTATTTATTTTTTCATTTTGATCCATTCTGCCACTGCCTCAGGCGGGATGGACACAAAATTTTTCATTGCTATCGCCCAAGACTATTCTTCTTATTACTGAATGGCCATGTAGTTGTTAACAGTACATCTTCTAAACGAAACTTTTATTGGGATTCGTGATACAAACGCAACGGAAAAATTAAAAATTTATCACATTCCCAAACTTGGATCCATGTAATTCGACTACTTGATTAAATTTAGGATTTTAAGAATCTCACCAAAACGTAGAAGAGGCAAGATTTTCTAGAAGGATAAGAGGAGGTTAACACCGGTGACACCTTACCTCGAGCCTTTTACTTTGGTTGTTCGGATCAAGACGTCTCCAAAAGGATGCATCCTCTATAGGTATCCATACGAACAACCCTTCACAAAATGAATTGGAGTGTGTGTGCTAGCAACCTCCTTGATTGTCTCACAAATCAAGAACAAAAGAAAAACTCTGTCTTTGTTTTCTAAGAAGAAAGAAAATGAATTTGGAGGCAGGAAAAACAAGTGTGTGAAACCCTAGAGAATATAACATATTTATAGACTCCAAATTAGGGTTTCACCTACCAATGACTTTTTGGTAATTTCCATGTATTATATTCTGATTTTGTTTAAAAACAAATTAGAAATAATATCTTATTTATTTATTTAAAATAACATTTATCTTAAATAAATAATAAATAAATAAAACACTTTAGTTATTTATTTCCACAGAGTTTATTTTTGGGCTTATTAAACCCATATTCGTTTTGGGCTTTTTTCTAAGTGTGTGACCCCGTAGGTTCACATAACATTGGTAGTGGGCCTAAATCTCTATTTAGGCCTACAATTCATAAGCGGCCTCTAGCAAGACATTATGACTACCCAAGTCATGTGAAGTCAATAATCCGACATAACCTAATTACAATGAATTTTATCGTCCTTTTATCTCATGATATCTTAATTGAACATAAGGCATAAAATGTCATCCTTATATAGTTCAATATTATGACTTGATTCCAAGTAGACTGAAAATGACAACTCTTTATTAATTCATTTCAGCATGGCCATGCATTTTTCCTTCAGTCTATCTCATCAAGAGGCCCATAGATATCTTTCTCATATTAATGAGGAATAAATCCCTTCTAAATCACTCACATAACTAATTTCATATCCAACAACATCCTATTTAATCATTCGGTTAAAGACAATGTTAGAATGTGTCAAAACATAAAATAGCTATGTAGAAATCCATGATGATTTCAAGGTCAAAGGACCAAAATAAAATTACTGTGATGAGAAATGCTTATGACAAGAATCTATGTAGTATTTTCATAGTGGGTCAATCCAGTACATGATCTCTCATCATGTATCTATGAGTTAACTTAATATCTCATATTCATGATTAGTAAAACATAATCATCAGTCAACTTCATACTAGCCTTAATACTTTAATATTTATATATAATGAATAAATGACTAGGGATAATTAGAATATAACTCTTATTTTAATATAAGGATTTTACTATCAAGTCACATACTTGATGACCTTAGTAAGAATTAACCATTCATATAATTATCATAAAATCAAATGATAATGAAATACCTCTTTATTAATAAAATAAGAAAGTTAATACATAATCGCAAATGATTGACCTAGTGCATATCACTAACAACTCTTACTTATTTACATGTACAAGATTTACATGTACATAATTTGCACTTATCTATTAGGTAGTTAGTTAGTTTTACTTTAGTCATTAACACCTTTAGTTCTGTGTACTACTATTATTTCCATGTACCAATTATTATTTATAATTGTACGCTTATTCATTCAGCAAGTAATACAATTTTTTTTCTTCTTCTCAAATTAATTATATGGTATCATAGCAAATATGGCCTCTCAAATTGTCCCTGCTTTACCCAATTCAACATCAACCTCAATTGCTACAATAAATTACAGCTTTTCTATAAAATTGTCACCTAAAAATTTTCTTGCCTAGAAAACTCAATTTGTCCATTTTTTAAATTTTCACAACATGAATCATCTAATTGATGGCTCTCCTGTTCCATCTTTATCAATTGTCTATTCTACTAACTCAAGTGAAACCATTGTCATTCCTGAATACACACAATGGTTTAAATAAGATCAATTGCTTTTGTCATGGATTTTGTCCTCTTTAACTGAAGAGTTGTACTCATACATCATCGGATGTAATTCTTCCTTTGCCACATGGAAAACACTAGAAAGTGCTTTTGGTTTTGTATCTCAGAATCATTAACTTCAACTTTATGTTGAACTACAAGAACTTAAAAGGCACAATATGAATGTTTCTCAATATCTTCAAAAGGCTAAAACCTTGGCCGATGAACTTGCCATTGCGGGAAAACCTCTTTCATCCTTTGAATTCAATGCCATCATATATCGTAATATAGGTTCAAAATTTCATCCTATTGTCTCTGCATTAAAACACTAGAAAGTGCTTTTGGTTTTGTATCTCAAAATCATTAACTTCAACTTTATGTTGAACTACAAGAACTCAAAAGGCACAATATGTATGTTTCTCAATATCTTCAAAAGGCTAAAACCTTGGCCGATGAACTTGCCATTGTGGGAAAACCTCTTTCATCCTTCGAATTCAATGCCATCATATACCGTAATATAGGTTCAAAATTTCATCCCATTGTCTCTGCATTAAATCTTTGCCCTGACCCTATTTCTTTTTTTTGAGTTATACAGTCAACTCATTTTCCATGAAATTCTTCTTAAAAGCTACAACACTTTTCCCACAGCTAATCTTGTTATCCGACCTAATTCTTCTTCTCGACCTACCTTCAATGATTTTCACCCATCATATATTAGCTCCAGACCTCCCTTTTGCACTAATTCAAACAAGCTTAAATGCCAAATTTGTGGCTATTTTAATCACACTACTAATAAATACCATCGTCAGTATGAGCCTAGAACTTCTCCTCGCTTGTAGACTAACGTTATATACCAATCACCTTCCTATTCACCAAACACCTTAGCCTTCTGTCCCTATGGTTTGACACACTCTTGGATTCCTGACAAGTATCATTACCAAGCTTGGATTACTATATTTTTGACACACTCCTCTACCACTTTGTTCGGGAACAAGTACTGTCAGGCAACATTAAGGTTCGTTTTATCTCTACTACTCAACAACTAGTTGATCTCTTCACCTAGCCCTTGTCCTTGTCTCGTTTTACTCATCTTTGTCAGCAACTTCCACTTTCACCGCCCAAGGACTTGCAGGGGGCTGTTAACAGTACATCTTCTCAATGGAACTCTAGCTAATATACATGTACATTATTTGTACTTATCTGTTTGGTAGTTAGTTTGTTTTACTTTAGTCATTAACACCTATCTTTAGTTCCATGTACCACTATCATTTCCATGTACCAATTATTATTTATACCTATACACTTATTCATTCAGCAAGCAATACAAAGGAAATTTTTTTTCTTCTTCTCAAATTAATTACAGCAGCTACACACAGCCGTGTAGGAAGAAAAATTTAACTAATTTTTTTCTTAGTTAATAAACCAGGACAATAAAAAACAGGGCCAACTAAATAAATAATTTTTTTTCACTTCCTAATTAACTATTTTTTTAAACTATCCATCTAAAATATGCATTTTTCAGTAACTATATATAAAAAATATTTTCACTATGAAATATATAAATATACAAAAATTTACTTAAAAATTATTTTTTTTTTCACTAAATCAAGAAATAAATTATTATGATTAATTAATTATAATAATATTAAAAATAATATCATAATTATAATAACTGATCATGATTTTTTGTTTTTTAATTTTAACATTATTATGATTATTTTAATTTAATACATTATTATTATTATTATTATTATTATTATTACATGAATGTTGTTCATTTTACACCTGAAGAGGAGTTACCACTTAACTCTACTCATTCATTAGCCCTTACTCTCCACATTTGATGTTTACACTTTTTGACATTTGGGTTACGAGGAAAATTGCAAATATAATGTTGAAAAAGAAGCAACTATTGTTAACGCTATCTTATTTATTTGTTATTTAGCTAATCATTGTATTCTAATATGACTCTACTTCATGTCCATATCTCTACTTCATTTTTATATGTTCTATTGTATTATTCATTCAAGGCAATATGCGAAATATACATAAATTATTTTCACTCTCAAGTCTCTAACTTTACATGGTATCAGAGCATGGCAAATTTATCTCAAATTGTTCCTTCCTCTTCTTCCACACAACTTTCTATCAACTTAACTACACAACATACTTTTGCCATTAAAATCACCTCCAAAAAATATTTATCATGGAAAACGAAATTCATCCAACTTCTTAACTATCAGAAATTACATTCATTCATAAAATAAGATGCAACACCATCACCACAGACTATTCCTTCATCATCTGATCTAACGCAATAAGTTGATAATCCTTAATATGATATCTGGTTTCAGAAAGATTTGATGCTTCTATCTTGGATATTGTCATCCCTTAGTAAATATGTCTTTCCATACGCTATTGGCCATACTTCCTCTTGCTCTGCTTAATAAGCTCTCGCTATAGCTTTTGGATATGTCTCCTAAAACCAACAATTGCAGATACATTTAGAGCTTTAAGAGCTCAAGAAAAATGATTTAAAGGTTACTGAATACCTTAAGAAAGCTAAGGCATTGACTGATGTTGCTTAGTGACTAACTATCGCAAAGGCAAGGGTCAAACAAGTAATAAAGTGATAAATAGAGTATCATCTCCATAAGAATTGGGGACTAAACACCTATTAATCTTTATTGTATTTGTTTAGAGCAATTAATAGTGGTTTAATTAAAATAAATAAAGAACTAAGATAACAACTAAACAAAGGAATATAAAGCAAGCAATTATAAATCAGAATAACAAGAGAACAATCAATGGGAAAGGTATGTTATTGGGGAATTGGTATGCTACATTATCATTTAGGCAAATAATTGATTAGTTCAAGTTCTATTGTACACTTTAAGCTTTCGTAAATAAATAATAATCTCTCTCAAGCAATGTTAATCTCATAAACAAGATTTAATCAAATCTTATAATATGACTTAATTCTCATCATCATCATACAATAAGATCAAATCAAACTTGTGAGGCATTCAACAAATTTAAAAAGGATTAGATCCACATAAGCTTTCTCAAGTCATTGATAGATCTAACAAGTATTTATGGGTCTATTGAATCCACTATTTCTCAATGCATAGATTCAAACATAGATTGCATTTGGCCACAATACAACACTCAACAAGCTTAACAAACACAATATGCAATTTATGAATAAAAATTAATATATTAAATGAACTTAAATCAAATGGGTTTTCAAAATCCCAACAACATAATAGAACTTAGCCACTTATGGCTATTAAATTCATTATTCAATATTCAAATTACACAACAAGAGAATATAAGAAGATAAAGAATGAGAAATGTTATCCAAAGGAGCTTGAATCTTCTAATAGGTCTCTCCTTCAACTTCTTTTTCTCCTTTGTTTTTTTTTTCTTTTTCTCCTTTTCCTCCTCTCTTATGTGTTTTTTGTGTGTGGAAGTATATGTATAAATCTGGCCTCCTCCCCAAGTAATGTGTGCCTTTTATCCTTTGTAGCTCTTCTAGAACATGTCCTGCCACCTCCTTTAGATATTTTTCTTAAATTAGTACACCTTAACATGTTCTATGTTGGAAATAAGCTACCTAAAATTGCACACAAACAACACTTGTGCAGAAGGGCCTCTCGTGATAGAATTGCGATCGGTCAACAACTACGCTCGTAATAGAAGCTTGACTTGATGGACAATTATGATAGTGCTTCAGGCTGCGCTCATGAAGGGCTTGACATCACTTGGGGGCTAGCATTTAGGGCATCTCGCGCTTCAAGTTACGCTTGTGACAATTACCTACTCTGCTACATTTTGCTCTTTTTTCTATTCTTTTGCTTCTCTTCTTCACCAATTACCTTTATAACTCTTTTTCCTTATAAAAAATAAAGAAAACAAAAAATATCTATTTCTATATTGTTGTATTTAAGAAATGCATGTTTCTCGTTGTTAATTCTCAACCTATTCACTGAGTATTCATACTCATTATTTTATTAATATTTCTTTTCAGATAATCTATTTTAGGAGCAAATCTTTAGCTTGGTTAGATATCATTTTACACTCTTTCCCGTTAGAGTTAATGTCGAGCCAACATTTTAGCTTTTTAGGTGATGTTTTTAATATTTAGAATAGTTTAGTATATATAGTTTGGTGAATATGGGCATATCCATGTGTATATATTTTAGTTATAAATGGATAAGTGTGTTGTTTGGTTAATACATGTATGTTTAATACACTAACCCTTGTTAATAGAATGCTAAAAATGGGATTTGTGAGTATGTTTTCTTCTTAAGCTATTGGTAATTTTGGTGTTGAGTTTTATCTTGATTGGGGTGTGACACAGTTTAATCGGGCTTGAAAGTTAGAGCCACTTGAAGGTTGAATATGTATCTTAACTTTCTTTCCAAAATCCAAACTTTCCAAATACATTAGGTTTGTTTGGTCCACATCAGAAAGAAATTCTGGCACCAGTCCACTTAATCTATTGTTTGACAAGTCCCTGAAATTGCAAAAGAAATTATGAAAGAACTTGGTTTCCGTTTTCAATTTGTTGAGAATATGTACATTGTTAGTTTGGCCAAAAGTCCAAATTGGACCTCCATGTTTTGTCCTAACTTCAAATTGGACCTTTTTGTTTTGTTTTGTTTTTTAGTTAAATTAGAAATTTTTCTTTTAGAATTAAATCATATTGAACCTTTTATTAAATTTTTTTATAATTAAGTCCTAAAAACTAAAGAAAATTTTAATTTTAACGGTTAACTAATTAAAATTATTATAATAATAATTAAAATTGATTCATTTTAGAAATTATATAGAAGCTAATTATAAAATTTTAAAATTTTTAAACCTACAAAATAATTTTTTTAAATTTTTCTAAAAATTTCAAAAAATTAAAAAAAATTTGATGAAAATTTTAAAAATTATTGTGTGGGTTTAAAAATTTAAAAATCTTTATAATTAGGTTATACAATTTCTAAAAAAAATTATCAATTTTATTTGTTAGTATAAATTGATAATGTTTTTCTTTAGTTTTGAGGATTTAATTGTAAAAGTTTCTCAAAAAAAGGTAAAACAATTTGAACTTTTTGTGATGGGAACAAATTGCTATTTAATTTATGGATGCCTTTGATAGGAGGGGAGTGTGCAGTTGACCTTTTAAAATCTCTAACTTTTGGGTCCAATTGAACTATAAGACTCATAATATATCAAAATGAAACCGATTTAGAAACCTACATTTTTTTTGTTAAACTTACCCATAGAAAGCCAAGTTTTAGGCCCAAAATCCATTGCATAGGGCCTCAAAGTTAGCTTTAAAGTTGATATTCATTTTCATTTGTGTTTTTTTTTTCCCTTTTTAGTTAGGATTTTTTCTTAGACAGTATTTGTTTGTCTTTTTTCTTTGTTGGACACAGTTTTTGTTGAATTGAAATTGAATTTCTATTTTCTTCCCAATTTTCGGTATTTATTTGTGAATCAACGAATTTTTGGATACTATTTACTGGTATTATTTATAATCAACAGGTTGTAAAAAATTGATTTCTGACATTCATACACGAATCAACAAATTTCAATAGTTAACCCTATTTCCTAAACTTCCACTATGTCATTTTGCCTTGTTAGTTTTAAATGAGTTTGGATTATGTACAAGGTGACTAGTGATTTCAGGTTGGCTATAGCCTGTGATATTTCCTCTGTTAATCCACCGGAGGACAGATTCCTGATGTAAGCTAAGATAATCAGTAAAACTTTACAGGATGATGGAAGAAAAACTTATGTAAAGGCACAAACTTACAAGGACGTGATTGCAGGTGGATCTGTATCACTGTAGTCGCAACCAAGACCCTCCCAGGCATAAGCTTAGGGAGAACATGGGATCTCCTTGCCAATCCTTTATTATTTCGTACGTTGACTTGATTTTCATGATTGCGTCAACTTTTATATTCAACAGGGCATACAAATATAACCAATAAGTGCTTCAAATTTTACAAACTTAGGCTTAATACACATATTGGACTTGATTTATCTTTTCAAACTATAAATTCACAATTTTAACACCTTAATTTGTTAAAAACATCACCTACAAACATTTTCTATTTAGTTCAGATGTCTAAAAAGTTTTATTTCAACTTATAGAAAAATAATTTAGACACTTCAAATAATACGAAAAGTCTCGAAAAATCTTATTGTTAGCAAGTTTAATTGTTTACATGATTATTTTAAGAAGACAAACAGAAAAAAGTTGTCAAGTACAACAAGTTACAGATGTATTAAGCCACAAACTTATGACAAAGATAGATAACAATTCAAAAAAAAAAGGAACTAGTCAAAGGGTCAATATAAACATACCATCTTCTTGGTTTGTCACTGGCGACAGGTCAATCACATAATAAGATTCAATAGCATTGATAAGTGGGGACGCAGTTGAACCTCCAATTGCAAAGAATGTCAAGTTGAACCAGCCTTTTCTGATGGGTGATTGGGTATAAAGAATGGTTGTCTTTAGATAATCAAGCGTAATTGGTCTAAACAAGGGATCTTGATCCAAAGAAATGTTGAACTGATTAGATTGGTTTAGCTTTTCTAGTTCAGCAAAATACAGGTAGATATAAGATTCATAATCAAAGCCTGCACCTGCACGTATTAGTATCAAACCGCCAGGGTTTGATTCTGATATTCTGGTTCTCATGACAATTGCTAATGGCTGATATTCAGAGTAATTTAGAGAATAAGTTGCTGTCCCGGTTACTATATCCGTCGTTGTCGTATCCTGACCACCACAAACGGTCATACGGGTCAGCTAGATACCTGAAGCATTTTTTAAGGATTTCAATGGATTTCTTAGTTAAAAATATTTTAATTAAAACAAATAAAAGTTTAATAACCATATATAATACTGACAAAATTATCAAAATTCTATATTAAAATTTTATGACAATATATGGTAATAATTTACTCTGAAATGCCTCACCTGACTGGCTCGGCTGCTAAACCAAGAGCCAACCGATAGAGGAATGCCAACGATTTACCTTGTGCAGTAGTATATATAGTACTGTTTTTCAAGGGCCTTATTTCTAATGCTGATGTGAAAGGAGTAGAGGAACCATTGTTTGCGAGGCATATATCTATATAGTTAACTGTACGAGTATGCAATGATTTCTTTACATAGATCATTGCTAAGGTCAATAGTTATCAATGTGGCGGGTGCCACTCATCACATCAAATGTTCATCCCATTTATATGCATACAAACAATACCACTTGGATTACTCTAAAGGCATAATGAATTCTAAGCACTATCCATAAGAAAGTTTTCATAAATTTGGCCAACAACCTCAATTTCCATCAATTTATAAACATATAACACTTTAATTACACAAGCTGTTGTGTCTTGGACACAATTTGACTTTTGGCAGAATCTAGTCATACTCCGAGTACGATCTTGTTATAACTTTTTCAAAATTGTGTACTAAGTGCTAAAAAATAACAAGGTATTTCTCGTTTATTTCCTTAATTACTCATTTATTAATAAGTAAAAAAATTACTATCATTACTATTTATCACAAAGTAATGGAGCCCATCCACATATATATATTTTCTATTTAAACGCAAGAGTGCCAGGCCTCTATCCTTATAGGCTTACATTCACTTAATTGTGACAATAGAAATTATCACCAAAATTAAAAAATTGTTATAATAAATTAATTGTGATAATAAAAAATTATAACGGAGTTGTCGCATAAAAATTTTATTGCAAGAAGTATTTTTAAATTACTTCAATTTAAAATTGTTACAATTAATATCTTTTTTATGACAAAAAAGTTATTGTCACAAAAAGTAAAATTACTTTTTGTGACAACATATATTGTAAAAATTAAAATTGTCACATAGAATATTGTTATTGATACAAAAAGTGCAAATAGTGACATTATTTATTGTCACACTAATAATTCTAACTAATCAATATTATATTGGTAATAATTTTGTTGCCACTTTAATAATTTATTGTCACCTATAATTAATATAGTGACAAAATTTTGTTGCCACTAATTTATTATACTATGAAACGGTTTTTTCATGTCATTCCCTTACATGGAAAGACTAACCAATAACTATTTGACACCTATTATAATTCTTTTTAGAAGGAAGTTTTTAATTTTAACCTAACCTGAACTGTTTCACTAATGCCCAGTTTTTATTTTAACCTAACGTGAACTCTTTCACTAACGCTCAGCTCCCTACACCAAGTTTTATTCAGTAATTTGTGGCTTAAAACTCTTTGTGATTGAGCCTTGCTTATTGAAGTTGATGTTAGCTTTTGTATATGCAAGATTTTTTTTCCTTGCATTTAGTTTGTTGGTTATTAAGTGAATTAAAGTATTAAGTCAATTTGAATTTTAACTTATTATTTAGCTAAATTTTTATACGATATTTTGTTTTGTTGGATTTCAGATTGAATAAAATTATTTATTCCAAATATATTTGAGACTGGACAAGCAATGGATGACTTCAATAATTATGAAAAAGGTATAAACTATTTTAATTATTAATGTTATTTTAAATTATTCTATCTTGTACTTTAATAATTATTTATAGTAAAATGTAATATGTAATTTGTAGTTGTAGATGATGACACATTGTCAAAAGTAGATAAAGACAAAGATACCCAATATGTAAGACGAAGTGAAAAAGAAAAAAAAAACTGATGATTTAATGAATTTAGTGGTCACTAATGAAGTTGAGGCTTACAAGCTATATAATGAATATGCTATGCGTATTGGTTTAGTGTTAGAAAAGCAGCTACTAGATATAATGTTGGCATAAGGAATGTTGCACAAAAGGAGTATTGTTGTTCATGTCAAGGTTTTAGTGAAGAAGTTAAACCGTGTGATACACGGTATCATAGTAAATTTGGAACAAGAACTGGATGTCAAACTATGATTCGCTTTACTGTTAATGATGGAATGTGGAAGGTTACAAAATTTATGTCAAATCATAATCATGAACTTGCATCATTAGGTGAAATTCATCTTTTAAGGTCTACTAGGAAACTAAATACCTATGAAGCCAGTGTTATAAATTCAATGGTTAATGCAGGTATAAGAACTAAAGGTGTTTATTCTTACATGTCTAGGGAAGTTGGCGGAAGTGAGTATGTTGGGTTCACTAAAAGAGATTGCTATAACTATATCAATAAACAAAAAATCAATTTAATTGAAGTGGGTGATTCTCAGAGTTTTATAAATCATTTTAAATGTAGAATGAATGATGATGCTATGTACTTCTACACCATTCAAGTTGATCAAGAGAATAGAATGACTAATTTTTTTTAGAGGGATATAAGATCAATGATTGATTATGATTTTTTTTTTGGTGATATTTTTTTTTTGATACCACTTATTGAACAAATAGATATAATTTGATTTGTGCACCATTTGTTGGAGTTAATCACCATTGGCAAAATTGCATGTTTGGTTGTGCATTCTTATTAGATGAGACTACATAATAATTTATTTGGTTATTCGAATCTTTTTTAGAGTCAATGGGGAAGGGGAGAAGACACCTAAAATAATAATTATTGATAAGGATCAAGCAATGTCCAATGCTATTAGAGATGTGTTTCTTGACACTGTGCACCGTTTGTGTTTATGGCATATTTTGAAGAATGCTCCTTCTCATTTAAGTGGTTACAATTCAAATCCAAAGTTTCATAAACTTTTTTACAAATGTTTACAAAGGTGTGAAACTGAGGTTGAATTTCAAGCAACATGGGATAAAATGATGAAGAAATTTATTGACCTTAGAAACTATAAATGGTTAACTAAGTTGTATGATATTCGACATAAATGGCGTATAGCCTTGAGTAAAGATGTGTTTTTAGGTGATATAAAATCCTCTCAAATAAGTGAAAGTACAAATAGTTTATTGAATGGTATTGCAAATACAACTACTTCTCTTATTCAATTTGTGTTTTCATTTGAGGATTTAGTGGTAGGGTGGCATTCTTAAGAAGCACTTGAAGATTATAATTATAAATGAGGTTTACCTCATTGTGCCATTAAAAGTAGTGACATTTTGAATTATGCAGCAAAAGTTTATACTTATAAAATTTTCAAGTTATTTAAAGGAGAATTGTTAAATGAGATTGCAACAGAAGTTGCATGTAATGATAATGTTTACTATTTTGAAGTGTAAGGAGAGAGTGAGAAGTCAAGGATTCATACTGTTGTTTTTAATGCATCAACAATGGACATTAGTTGTAGTTGTAAAAAATTTGAGTCGATGGGGTTATTGTGTTTACATGAATTAAAAATTCTTATTGTTAAGAATGTATCTACACTTTCTGAAAAATATATTTAAAAAAAGATGGACAAAAGATGCAATGAAAAGTATTATTGAATGTGTGCAAGAGATATCTCATGATAATGGAGATGAGACAGAAACTATATTTCACAATAATATGATGAGATTTGCTTATGATCTTATAATGAGAAGTCAAGGGCATGCATCTACTAAACATTTATATTCAAATGCTCTTCATAAATTAGAGAATGATATTACCATGCAGTTGGAAAAATTACAACTAAATGATGATATTGTAGTACCAGAGAATGAGGTTATTGATTCTTACGATGAAGATATTAAGGTTGCTCGTATTTTAGATCCTCCACAAGTGAAGACAAAGGGAGCTTCAAATACAAGATTGAAAGGTCATTTTGCAAGGAAAAATCGTAAGAGAAAAGATTCAATAACTTCAGGCATAAAATTTATTATGTAATCATTTATATTTTTAGATCATTATATGAATATTATTTTACTAAACTGCTTTATTTCATATTTTGTATAAAGCAATGTAAATGACAAGATATTTCACTGCCAATAGGGATGAATGGGTTACAATGTCAAATGAGGATGCCAACACCATCTCAAATGTCAATGCAATCACAAATGGCTCTTGCTATGAAATATCCACAACCCATGCACACACAAATGGCTATGAATATGTCATCTTAAGTATGATAAATTATTAATTATATTATACTTTTATTACTTTTGAAATGAAGTTTGTATATATTAATAAAAAAGTGTATAATATTTTCAAGGCATATGGAGTTAATTGGAATATGAATATGTCATATACCAGCATGTTATAAGCTGTAGAGACAATGGAAAATTTCAATCAAGTAAGCCAAATTATTTTTATTATTTATTATTCAAATTATCATAATCTCATATTTAAAAAAAGTTTAATTTTTTTTAATAGGAATCAAGTTGCAATACCCAAAAGAAATCATGAGCTTACACATTTACTCAAAGATATATTTTACGGTATAGATCTCTTAAATTATTATTTTTATTATTGTCATCACCATTATAATGATTACAATATCTTTTTTTTAGCATTTTAATTTTGCAGGTTATTTAATTATTGGAAGAGATCAAATGAGATTATAGGCATAATGTTTTAGTGTTAAGTTTATTCTAATTGTTGCCTTTAAGTTTCAAACTATTAGCTCGATCTATGGCTGCCGCAATTTTAATCTAATAATGTGGTCCATGTATTTAGGTACTCTATTTGATTAACATTTTACTTCATAGTTGCTTAATATTATTTTGGTCCTGTAAGTAATAATGAAGATTGAGTGGTGTACTTTGTAGTGACTTGTTTAAAGTTTAGATTGCCATTGGCTTTTAAATCTAACTTTTAATTATCTTAAAGTTGTTGTAAACACCTAATTTTGGGATGTAAGCCCCTATGCTGAAATTCATTCAAAAATTGAACTTGGTTGTCGATTTTCTAGACTTTATGGACTAAATTGCAACATTTTTAGGATTTGATTACAAATAAGTCAATTTTTCATGGGGTCTTTTGGTAATTTAAAGTAAAACAAAAATTTAAATTTAAATTAGGATCAGCATTTAAAATGCTGACCGGTATTGTGTAATGCCGATCGGCATTACACAATGACGACGCGTAACAGTCTCATTTTTTCAAATTTTCGCGTATTTTTTTCTTGTTTTTGTTGATTTTTTCAATGTTTTGATTGGTTTAAAATTCAATTTTATGATTATTATTATCTGATGAAAATTTCAATGTGTTCAAAACGCGTAAATAACCTTTAAAAATCAAAATTCTAATCATTTTGTTTTAGGAGAGATGAGTCTATTCCTGCAATTGAGGAAGCCAATATATGCAGACTCTGCGTTTAAAAGTAGCGTCTGCACACGTGCGAGGGAGGTCCTTTTTTTGGGGAGAAGATTTTTTCTCACAAAGAGATTGAGAGAAACACACACACACGTAGATACTGAAATTTGACTGCGCAAAAAAAAAATCCTAAAATCTAAAACGCTACTGAGAATGTCTTTTTAGTCCAAAATCAATAGCTATTCAATTTCAACAGTGATAATCCAATTTGAGGGGCTAAAAAAGGGCATTTGTATAGCATCAGTGTTCTTTTTCTATTCTTTTTTCTAATTTTCATTTCTTTTCTATTATTTTCTTTTTGTGATTTTTTTCCTTTTATTTTTGTTATTGTTTTGATTATTTAATTTCACTACTAATCTAATTACTTTTGTGTTTTTTTATTTTTGGTGTCCGCATGAGGATTGAAGAGGATATTGCCTATATTTAGATGAACAAAAGTTCATGGAATGCCATGGAAGAATATGTATTGTTTCCCAGTAGAACTTAGGATTTTTTATCTTTATTTTGTATTTTGGTATCTTGTGTAATTTTTTTTAATTCATGGTTATATAATTGTTAAATTTTAATTTTGTACATTGTTTGTAATAGCCCCAGTAGTAGGAATAGTGAAAGATTTAATTTTCTGCACTTTAAAATTAATTAGTAAAACTATGTTCACTAGGTAAATTAATTAAAATTAATGGTGGCTTTAGTTAATTAGGGTTTATATGTAATTAAATTAGGTTTTTTTAGAAATCATATGTGAATGTATTTTGATTTGATTTTATTATGTTTTTTTTTTTATGTTTTTGGGCTTTTTTATTTGGTTTTGGGCCCCAAGCCCACGTTTAAGTCTAACCCACTTAATAAGTAGGTTTAAAAATGGTCTTAGGACTTTAAATAATTAAAATCAATTTAGGCCCATTGAGTTAATTAGATTTTAGGCCCACTTAGTTAATTAAAACTTGTTTAGACTTACCTCAGCCCACTTAAATTCATTTTTTTAAAAATAAATAGACATAGGCCCACATTTCACTTAAAATAAAACTAAATTAGACTTAGGCCCATTAATTTAACTTTCTTGTAAAATTGAATAGACTTATGCCCATTTTTTAGACAAAGTAAAAGAAATAGATCTAGGCTCACTAATTAATAAAAATGTAGGCCCACATTTAGTTCATTTCTTACTTGTAAATAAAATGTAAATCTAGCTAACTCTTTTAATAAAATTAACATAGTTTAGACTTAGGGACAACACGATCTTGAATGCATTTTGTATGTGTAATTTTATTGACTAGATACCTAGGGTTAGATGGATGTCAAATAGGGTTTAATAAAATTGCATGTAATTAGAGGATAAAATAATCATTTATAAAATTATTCTAAATGAACACGAGACTAAAAGAAGTTAGTATTCCATATCCAGAATCTCCTAGTTGTGGTGCTAGCTTTCTTTTAAGGAATCGAGTACCACCTTTTCAATTTATCCCAGTTATTACCCTGGGTGGTGACTTCTCATATCCATACCATGTCTTTGTGACAGTGGTTAGTGTGTTCTCTAAGGCCCTGAACCTAAACAATGTCACAGTTGCTAAAATCTTGGATGTGCACTAAACCCCACCATTTGCAGTGGCGACTCTAATAAGGATAAGAGATATTGATTCTACTTGTATTCTTTAGAAATATTTTATTGATTATTATTTCATTTTTTCATTCATTCTGCATGTCCTTACTAAACCGATGGTGTTGGTTTATGATTCCATGATTCCACTAGCTTCATGGAGTTGTAGATTGGCTAACCATCACTCTTAGCCTTAAGTCAATTCAAGAGAGATTACTGGGCTCATCTGATTAGAGTCTGTAACCCAAGTCCTTAAGGGGGGGTAATCTTCTCTCGAGTTGGTAAAGGATGCTAGGCCACTCTGACCCTATAACTCAAAGTCCATAATGGAGAGCATCTTGCTAAGGGAACCTTAACTTTTCACCAGATCCTAACCATATATAATGGCCTAGTTACTTCCCTTAGAATCTTTATCCAAAGTGCTTATTTGTTTGAATTTCCATGAGGTATTTCTATTTATAAAAGCCCAGGCCTACACCTTTAAAGCTCATTCAGGCTAATAAGGATTAGGCTAGAACTTTATATTTAGAAATATTATTTCTGTACTTTTTGTTTTAAAGAAAGATTTGGCATATGCGTCGGCTCTTAATATCCCCTGTTGATATGAAGGCCAAGATAAAAAATCCTAGGAAAAAGAGAGTCTCTATTGAACACGTTTGTGGGAGGAATAAGGTTGGAAGGCTTATGCTTGCATGTTGCCTATTGATTGCTTCTTGATACTTGCTACTTGCTAAGTGCTTGCTTACTATTTGTCGTATAAACACATACATCATGCATACATGCATACATACAGTCCATGCATCATACTGACACCTTATTTTGTAGCCATCATACATTCATCTGGGTCTTCTCATGTCTGGGGATGAAGAGGTGGCAGATTGACCAGAACAGATCTAAGCCCAAAGTCAATAGCTCAAGAGATCCTTTAAGAACTAGAGAAGAGTCTAATCAATCCACCAACTCAAACTAAATAGACTGAAATGGAACAACAACCAGAGATATGGACCTTAGAGGACATTAAAAGAGCTTTGATGGATGGCATGAGAGCTATAATGTAAGTTGAACTGAGACAGGCTTTGGCCAGACTAGTGTAACCTATTGTTGAACAACCACCTACTGCTACTATTAAACAGCCACCTGCTGTAGGTGCTCCACTTATTGCTATAGCTCATCCACATATTACTAATAATGTTGGGGGGCAACCTGCTACTAGAAATGTGCCTGCTACTGATGTGAGACTGGAAGACATTGAAAACTATATAGTAGAAAAGGCAAAGCAAGAATCACTTGAATTGGTTCAAGACCTTGAGTCCAAGTAGATGCAAGCACTAAATAAAAAAATGTCCAACATGGAATAGCTTATTAGAGGACAAGGAAACATATATTATTTTGACTTTGATGACATGCTGTAAATGGAGGGAGATAAGCTGCTTGAAAAATTCAAAATGCCTCAACTGTAGAAATTTGATGGGAGAGGAGATCCAAGAATTCATTTGAGCCAATACATAATAACCATGAGCACTACTAAAGCACCATTAGTAGTAGTTGCTAGGCTATTTGTACTATCACTAGAGGGAATGGCTATAAACTGGTACCATGGGTTAGAAAAGTCTGTTAGGGCTGACTGAAAGGAACTATATACTGCATTCTTAAAATAATATGATTATAACACTCGATTGGAAGTGTTTATTAGGGATTTGGAGTTGAATAAGCAAAATGAATCCTTTTCTGATTTCCTCACCATATTCATGAATAATGTAGGATTGATGAAAAATAAACTGGCTGAAAGGATCAAGTTAGGATGATAGTTCGTAATGTGTCACCTAATTTGGTCGAGAAGCTATAAATGATGAATCCCAAAACCTTTGTTGATTTGTATGATGATGGGTTACAAGCTAAGAAAATTAAGAGTGAGAAAAAGAAAACTGCTAGAGGCACAGTAACTTGAAATTATTCAACAGGGGGCACACAAAAGGGGAGCACTAGCCAGATTGTGGAGGTGCATGCAGTTCAATAACCCCGAAGGTTCTCTAACTTCAACCAACCACTCTCCAAAGTCCTAGAGAGGCTAATCCAAAAAGTCCTACTCCGACCCTTAACCTTTTCCAAAGCCCCAAATCCAAATGTCCCTAGCTATAACCCAAACAGTTTTGCAAGTTTCATCAAGTAGCTGGCCATTCCATAGATACCTATATTCACCTAAAAAACGAAATCCAAAACCTGATAGACTTTGGAAAAATCATCGACCTTGAGAAATCCAATTTCAACCCAAACACTAGAAACAACCCTTTCCTAGACTACCAAAATATTCTACCACCACCCACCGTGATGATCAACTCAGGGGTTAGTGAAGAAGAAGTGCTAAGCTCCTTTGAGGACCTCAACCTTATACCCAATAGAGAACCTTTCAGAGAACCATAGAGAGGAGTGGAAGATTTACTGGGCCAACCCTCAGGTAAGTTTGATTATAGAGTATTCTACTTAAAACCACCCTTTACTGATATCCCTATTGAATCAATTAAGCCCTCAGGTTAGGGAGATGAGTTTGATGATAAGCTAGTAAAAGAAGAGTCTAAAATTCTCGAGTAGCCGCCAAGAGGAGTTGAAGATCTATTAGGACAACCTTTAAGCAAGTTCAATTATAGAGTATTCTATTCTAAGCCCACTTCCGCTGACATCCCCAATGAATCAATTGTGCCTACAGGGTGGGGTGATGAATTTGAGGATGAACCTTTGGCTCTTAAACAATCTTAAGAAGGAGTTGAAGATTTGTTAAATCAACACTTAGGTAAGCTCAATATGGAAGATTTGAAAGGGAAGGAAACATGCACAATGGAAGTGTGGAAAGATGGGAAAAGAGACCAAATCATTAGAATTATTGACATCTGGAATGACTTTGATGAGGAAAGCCCAGGTGATTTCAATGTCTGGAGTGATGATCCTAAAGTGAATCATGTCACTAGAAATGGGAAGAATTATAAAGCAGCAAAAAAGAAAACAAAAAGAGAAGAAACAGAAGATGTAGAGATAGAAGAAGAATAGAAAGAGGATATGATTTTGGAACAACTGAAGAAGGCTAAGGCAAATGTCAGAATTTAGGAATTACTGATGCATTCAGGCAGCCATAGAAGAGCTCTTGTCAAAGCTCTATCGAACATGAATATTGAAACAACCGCTACTCCATAAGCTATGGTAGCAAAGGTTACAGTAAAGAAACACGAGTTGATAACGTTCTCAGATGATAACTTGCCTTTAGAAGGAAGAAACCATAATAAGGCATTGTTTATCCTAGCTGAGGTGAGTGGAAAAAGAACTAATTTTGCTATGGTCGATGATGGTTATGCTATTAATGTATGTCCTTTGAAAATCCTACCTAACTTGGGTTTGAACATTGAAGACTTAACATATTCAAACCTCATAATTAGAGCTTATGATGACAACACTAGGAATATGGAGGGGACATTCTAAGCTTTGGTTAAAATTGGACCTGTGAAATCAACCATTGAGTTTACTATGTTAGACATTCCAGTTACATATGCCTTGTTATTGGGATGGCCATGGTTCCATGCCTTGGGAGGGGTACCCTCAACTATGCATCAAAAGATAAAATTCCCTTATGAAGGAGAAGTTGTGACCATAGAAGTTGGGACTAATGCTGTTATGGCATCCATATTGGATAAACAAAAATAAGTGTGTGCACCCCTGTTTTCCAGATTACTGGGATATTTGATGGGACTGAAATGGATTAAAGAGTAGCAAAAATTATGGATAACATGAATTACTGGCTTGGAAAAGGACTGGGGAAGAATGAACAAGGAAGTCCAAAATTCCTAGGATTCAAAAATCAAGATGACACAGCCGAATTAGGTTTTACAGGGGAAGCAAAGCCAAAAGGTAGAAGGGCAAGGAAGAGATTCAATGCTGAAAAGAGGAAGCTTTATGCAAAAATTGGTCCTTTAAGTCAGAACTTCATCAAGCCAAGGGAAGGCAAATACTATCTGAGAGCCAAGGAATCAGTTAGTGTTGCTGGAGTAGATGTCCCTAGGTTTGAGATCTTCAAGGAGCAGATTGTGGAGAATCTAGTGAAGGATAATAAAAAGGAAGTGATAAAGCTGGCAGCTAAGAGGATGGGCAGTGCTACTGTTAAAGAGTTGTTATGTCAACCACCTCAAGGAAAACCACTATGAGACTCAACATTGCTAGTATCTAGTATAGGAAATAAAATTTCTCATTGAATAAAATTTTAGTTTTTAGTAATCGATGATATAAATTCTGACCTTCCTTACTCATGTAATGTACATCCTAATGGTACTATGCATTATGATTGCATCTGCATGTTTGACATAAATTCAATTCAATTAGATTCATTCAGCATGGGCACAAATGTAAATTCAAAGAACATACATATATCACATGATATAACTTCTGAAGATAGGAAATGTGAGAAAAAAAAAGAAAGAACAAAGAGAGAATAAAAAAGAGAAAAAAAGAACAGTAAGATAAAAATTAGAGAGGAAAATTCATGACTGACTGATAATAGGAGTTATATTATGTAATGTAATGAATGTTCTAATTTTTGCCCTAATGAATGATTAAAATTGAATTTTAAATTTTTGTTCAAACATCGCATATTGGTATTTATCATACCCCATAAGTATTTGAATGGAAAAACAATACATGAGGAAAGCTAAATCAGAGCTATGAGATCACTATTTTAGTTACATTTTATTTTTGCCACCTCTTTTGTAATTTTCCTTGTAAGCCTAGCGTCCTTTTATACCTTAAGAATTCAGGTGGCTCAGTAACTTGCTTTTCAACCTATACATTGTAACTGTCATCAATTATTGCATCAACATCAAGCCTCATATTCTGCTAAAGAATTCTTCGAAGTGCAAGTCCAGTTGATTTCATCATCCAGAACTCGCTTCAATTAGTTCGCTCACTCCTATGCATCTTCAATACACGAGATTGCAGCTAAAAGGGTTAGTAAAACAAAGGGCCAATAATAATAATGACCAAACTTAGTCTCTTATGCATATGAAGATAGTGATTGCTAGGATGAAGCTGGGGGCAAAATGTAACTCTAGGACAAGTTAGGGGAAAAATGGTAAATACAACAGTAGAACTGCAAAGTTAATGAAAATGATCTCAAGGCAGAAAGGAGTATACTACAAGGATACAGATATAACAGTTATCATACATTAGACGCAGTAGCAAAAAGAAAAGTTCAATAGTGCATCGGTCAATCATGAGCTCTAGTGTAAAGCCATAGATCCCACTCGCTCGCTTGGTTATTTGTCCAACAGGCTATATCAGAAGCTCAAACATCAAAAGTACCAATAATGAAGCATCAAATGCTTAAACCTACAAGCTATTAATAAGGCATCTTATTCTCACACTCCAAGCTGCGAACATAGCTTTGCTCCAAACAGAAAAGCTATTAGGATCATGCATGTTATGCATAACATGCATACACTTGCATACATTTATTGTGAAATACTTTCTTTGCATAATAAAGTCTTTGAGCCTAGTCAAGATTATCCAAACACTTTGCTACTAACATTTGAGATTAGTGTTGTAAAAGTGCAGGAAAGTAGTCAGAGTATTCACAGGTAAAGCATCTGAAGGAATGAAAATAAAATGAGTGACATTACCAAGAAGCATCATCCTGGTGACCTCAAGAGGCTGGATAAGGCTTTCAAGCTCCTCAAACTTAGTATCCATCTCTATAGTCTCATCGGGAGCATCATTTGGAATATCTCTCCACAACAGTTAGACCATTGTAGGGTGTGGAATATGGTAACGAGAAGGTCCAACATGTCAGTGATACATGCGCTCGGCCCTAAAAAAGGAAGAATGCACTCAAAACTTGAGACGAATGCACTCTAAAGACTTCTTTGATTATGAAATAAACATCTATAACTCATAAATCTTCTCTTTTGTAGGAAATGTTAGGAAGAGGAATGATGGAGCCCTCTACTATAGCATCAATAAAATAAAGCCATAACTTCGATGGCAGAATATTGCGACCCTAGGACTAGAGACATCATCACCACAATCAAAAAGGGAAGAATGCACTCTAAACTTGAGACGAATGCACTCTGAAGACTTCTTTGATGGTGAAATAAAAAATCTCTAACTCCCAAATCTTTTCTTTTCCAGGAAACATTGGGAAAAGGAATGAGGCCCTTTACTAAAGCATCAATAGAATAGTAGAAAGACAAATTCAGCCTAAAGCCACAACCTTAATGGTAGACTATCATGACCCTGTGATCCGAGACATCATCACCATAATTAAAAAGGGAAAATAAAAGAGAATGAAAAGAGGAAAGGAATCGATACATCAATAAAAATGACCAAGATAAGAAATGCCAATCACTCGTCAAAACCTCACTCTGTGTGACAAACAACTTGACAAATGGCAAAGGGAAGTAGTATAACTTTATCTATTTTGATTCTACAGTGAAGTACAAAGAAAATTTATAAAATTGAGAGTACATTCATCCACTTCATGATATCATGTGCGAAAACTTATCTCATGACCTTTGATTTTAATGGCTTTTTTTTTAGCCTCGCAGTGTTCAGATGTCTTGTTGATAATTCTATGCTGAGAGTTTCTAAAACTCTAATCAATCCAATGCTTACTTTACACCTAAATAAGGGGAATAATATACAAAGACAAAATCTATGGACTTGTAGTATAAATTGGTTGAATTTTAAAGTGTCATTAATAAATGTGCATATAATCTACTCCAATGCTCATAAATGAGTACGAGTACAAATCCCTCAACGATATCCACGATGAGTAATATGAGAAAGGCAGGGGAACACTAAGAGGAGAATCAGAATAAGAGCAAGCATAATGTACTCCAATGCCCAAAAATGAGCAAGAGTATTAACGTGAACCTCTGGCGGTATCCACGCTGAGTAATACAAGAAAGGTGAGGGAGTACTAAAAGAGGACTCACATTAAAAAAAACTTGCTCTATTTACTCCAATGCTCTATAAGAGTATAAGTATCCAAAGGACCTTTCCAATGGTATCCACGCTGAGTAATATGAGAAAGGCAGGGGAATACTTGGATAAGGAAGAAAATCACAAAAATAATTCAAAGACTATTTTGATACTCTGAATTCAATATTTTTATGCTTAATTTCCACAAGTTTTGTTAAGCAAATTCTCCTTAAAATTAGGTGTGGAAGTAAGCTCTTCACTTGGTAAAAGATACACTCTTAGCATAAGATGGTTAACGATGCCTCTAACCTTTGTAAATGGCAAATAAATGACAGTCATGAAAATAAAAAATAGTGAAATTCGTTAAATGCATGCTATCTCATGATAAAATGATGAATTTTCTCATAAATTGTCAACATTATAGTGTACTTCTATACAATTATCATGATTGAAACTAACTTCAATAAGTCTGCAGGAATTATAAAACCAGAAGGAAATGCATAGTAGAATTAAAATTATTCAGCACAAAGAATTCAAAGCATTCAACTCAAACAACCAAAGATAAGAATCAGCAAGTAGTTATGGACTGTAGCAATATCAAAGGCGAGCAATGAAAGGATTACAATCAATTTGCAAGCAATTATAGATTGTAGCATCATCAGCGAGCAGTTATGGACTGTAGCATCATCAGTGAGCAATGAAAGGGTTACAGCGTTGCAGCTAATTGCAAGCAATTATGGATTGTGGCATAATCATATAGATCAATCAACACTACATGATCTAGTGTAGTGTATTCCACTTTGGTCCTTATACATGGATCCAAGTTCTTTCATTGCAATTTTGTCCATAATTGCATTCTGATTAGGAACATGTTCCTAATTAAATCATGGCATTCATCAAATTAATAATTCATTGAATTATAAAAAATGAATAATCAATTTGTGATTCTAAATTTTTTTTAAGTACAGAATACAGAACAAGATTACAAAATTCATTTTTTGCATTTTACATGCAACATTTCAATCAAAGGATTCATATGTTGTATAGTAGCTATGATATGAATTTCGAATGATTATGTTATATGCTGCACAATACTCATAACCTTCATTATGTTTTGTACTGTATAGCAGTTAAAACATAAATTTTCAAATTCATCAGTGCTAGACATTCTATAAGAACTATAGCAAATTTTCAATTCAACTACACTAGATGTCCCATAGGGAATATAGTGTACATAGTTAGATGTCCCACAGGGAATATAGTGTACATCGTTAGACGTCCCATAGGGAATATAATGAAATTCATCATTGCTAGATGTTCCACGTGAACTATAGCAAATTTTCAATTCAACTTTGCTAGATGTCCCACAGGAAATATAGTGTGCATCGTTAGACGTCCTATAGGGAATATAACGAAATTCATTAGTGCTAGATGTTCCACAGGAATTATGGAAAATTTTCAATTCAACTACACTAGACGCCCCATAGGGAATATAATGTACATTGTTAGACGTCCCATAGGGAATATAACAAAATTCATCATTATTAGACGTTCCATAGGAACTATAGCAAATTTTTAATTTAACTACACTAGACATCCCACAGGGAATATAGTGTACATCATTAGACATCCCACAAGGAATATAACGAAATTCATCATTGCTAGATGTACCATAAGAACTATAGTAAGTTTTCAATTTATCATCACTAGACATCCCATAGGGAATATAGTGTGCATCATTAGATGTCCCACAGGAAATAAAATAAAATTCATCATTGCTAGACGTTCCACAAGAACTATAGCAAGTTTTCAATTTATCATCACTAAACGTCCCATAGGGAATATAGCAAAACTCATTAGCACAAAGTCCACTAGACGTTCAGTAGGAAATATAGTGAGACTTGCTAAAAATCATATGTTGCTCAATAATTTGAGCATCAATTTATCACTTAGGATACAATCAAGTGTCCTAATTTCTTTCTTTTGAAATTGTGTGCTTTTATTGCTTTGCCGTAATTTTTCAAGCAAACAGCAATAAAGGAGGGCAACTGTAAGCACCCAATTTTGAGATGCAATTGTGCACAATTGCGACGTAAGCCCTTATGATGAAATTCATTTAAAAATTGAACTTGGCTGTCGATTTTCTGGACTTTAAGGACTAAATTGCAACATTTTTAGGATTTGATTACAAATAAGTCAATTTTTAGGGGGTCTTTCAGTAATTAGAAGTAAAAAAATTAAAATTAAAATTAGGATCGGCATTTAAAATGTCGACGCATAAAAGTCCCATTTTTTTTATTTTTTGCGTATTTTTTTCTTATTTTTGTTGATTTTTTCAGTGTTTTGATTGGTTAAAAATTTAATTTTATGATTATTATTATCTATGAAATTTTCAACATGTTTAAAATGCGTAAATAACCTTCAAAAATCAAAATTCTTATCGGTTTATTTTGGGAGAGATAAGTCTGTTCCTTCAATTGAGGAAGCAATACGCACAGACTCTGCATTTAAAAGTAGAGTTTGCATGCATGCGAGGGAGGACCTTTTTTTAGGGAGAGGATTTTTCTTACAGAGAGATTGAGAGAAACACACACACGCAGATACTGAAATTTGACTGCGAAAAAAAAACCCTAAAATCCAAAAAATTACTGAGAACGTCTTTTCAGTCCAAAATCAATAGCCATTCAATTACAATGGTGATAATCCAATATAAGGGCTAAAACAGGGCATTTGCATAGCATCAGTGTTCTTTTTCTATTCTTTTTTCTATTTTTCATTTCTTTTCTATTATTTTCTTTTTGTGATTTTTTCCTTTTATTTTTGTTATTGTTTTGATTATTTAATTTCACTACTAATCTAATTACTTTTGTGATTTTTTATTTTTGATGTTCGCATGAGGATTGAGGAGGATACTGCTTGTGTTTAGATGAACAAAAGGTACATAGAATTCCATGGAAGAACATGTATTGTTTTCTAGTAGAACTTAGGATTTTTTTATCTTTATTTTGTATTTTGGTATCTTGTGTAGTTTTTTTTTAATTCATGGTTGTATAAGTGCTAAATTTTAATTTTGTACGTAGTTTGTAATAGCCCCAGTAGTGGGAATAATGAAAGATTTAATTTTATGCACTTTAAAATTAATTAGTAAAACTAGGTTAACTGGGTAAAATTAATTAAAATTAATGGTGGCTTTAGTTAATTAGGGTTTGTATGTAATTAAATTAGGTATTTTTAAGAAATCATATGTGAATGTGTTTTGATTTGATTTTGTTATGTTTTGTTATGTTTTTTTTTTTAATGTTTTTGGGCTTTTTTATTTGGTTTTGGGCCCCAAGCCCATGTTTAGGTCTAACCCATTTAATAACTAGGTTTAATAATGGTCTTAGGACTTTAAATAATTAAATTCAATTTAGGCCCATTAGGTTAATTAGATTTTAGGTTCACTTAGTTAATTAAAACTTGTTTAGACTTAGCTCGACCCACTTAAATTCATTTCTTTTAAAATAAATAGACATAGGCCCACATTTCACATAAAATAAAACCAAATTAGACTTAGGCCCGTTAATTTAAATTTCCTATAAAATTGAATAGACTTATGCCCATTTTTTAGACAAAGTAAAAGAAATAGATCTAGGCTCACTAATTAATAAAAATGTAGGCCCACCTTTAGTTCATTTCTTACTTGTAAATAAAATGTAAATCTAGCTAACTCTTTTAATAAAATTAACATATTTTAGACTTAGGGACAACACGATCTTGACTGCATTTTTTATGTGTAATTTTATTGACTAGATGCCTAAGGTTAGATGGATTTCAAATAGGGTTTGATAAAATTGCATGTAATTAGAGGATGAAATAATCATTTATAAAATTATTCTAAATGAACACGAGACTAAGATAAGTTAGTATTCCGTATCCAGAATCTCCTGGTTGTGGTGCTAGCTTTCTTTTAAGGAATCGAGTACCACCTTTTTTATTTGTCCCAGTTATTACCCTGGATGGCGACTCCTCATATCCATACCATGTCTTTGTGATAGTGGTTAGTGTGTTCTCTAAGGCCTTGAGCCTAAACAGTGTCACGATTACTAAAATTTTGGATGTGCACTAAACCTCGCTATCTACAGCTGTGTTGCATATTGTAACCTGATGCTAATTTTGAATTTTTTATTTTACCTTTTTTTAGAATAAAACTTCATTGAAGAGAGAATGAACAAACATAATAATCCTAAAGCACTTGCCTCGGACTATGACAAAAGGATATAAGAAAAGGAAACTGAACTAAAAGAATTGCAAAGAAACTTGATGTCTGAAATAATTTCCCCCAACTTCGTATGTTCTAAAAATCTTGCATTAAGCTTCTAGATCATAGAAAGGTAGTTAGACTTAATTCTTACAGTAGAGATATTCAAAGAAATTGCAAACTGGATACCTAAGTGGCTTGCTAAGGCTTCTGCTATTTTAAGTGAAGACATTGACCCCTTCCTCTCTACTTTAGTAGTTATGACATGCCCTGAGCACCACAATGAGCCCACAACCCATCAGATCTTTAGCCATAGCATAGGAAGAAATCCAAACATTACCAGAGCTTTCCATATGAGAATATAGATTTCTTTCCATCTCAGTCAGCGGCTCCTTGTGATGTCTAGTTGCTTCATATTTAGATAGAAGCTTTAAAGCCCGATTTTGATAGTTAACTTGATCCATGGTTTCACCCTTCAAGACATAATAATTGTGAGCATACCATAAGAACCAAAAGTTAACAAACAGAGAGTGCCTCAGTGGGAAGCTGGGATTTATGCTTAAAAAACTAATCCAACAATGAAATATTTATGTTTTGCTCTATGATTAATATTTGTAGACAACCATGTAGGTGGTGGGTGATGTTCACACATCTTTAGATACAGTTCAAAATTACTAAGGATTCTTTAAGAAAACATAGCTCCATAGTGGATACATGTACATTAAGAGAACCATATGCATAAAATTTTACATTAAACATTTACAGTGGTGATGCAAGACAAGTAGCTTCAAGTTATAGAAGCCTAATTAATGTACATTTTCCCAATATTTAATAGAGAATGAACTTTTCATGTATTCATCCAAATTGCATGGATGAATTGCCTAAACTTTTTATGCTCATGCAATTGTTTTTGAAAAGCTGCACTCATCTATTGCTCTAGTATGAAAAAAATGGAATAAGATATAATAAATTTTTGAACATTAGCCAATAATCATTTCAATAACTCCTCAAACATCCCCAAGTCGAGCATTTCATCAGCTCATATATAAGTAATCGCATAATAGAATCCACTCATATAAAATAGCAATTGTACCTTAATTGGGTTGAAACCAAGTTGCTTAACGATTCAAAATCAAAAAAAATTTAACTCAAGATTAAACTAGTCGGCAAGAAGAGCATGTAAAATTAGTTGGATTCATATATTAAAAGAGGGAGCTTTCCTTTGGAGATGATATCGGAGATGGCTAGATCAGCATATAACAAAAAATGGGAAGGGGAAAACTCACCTCTAGGTTAAAGTCTCTAAGCAAATGGTAAGGGACAACATGGCAATCGGTCTTGGACAATGATTTTATTGGTGGTGATATCGAGACCCAAAGAACGACAATGATTTCAGATTTGATAATTTCAGATTGAAACCTAGTTGCACCCGTTATAATAACAAGGTAAATTCTGACTAATGTTAAAAAATGGTATGATATCAACAAGTGGGTGGTTTATAGAGATGAGAAGATGGGTGTTTTTTTTTTGGATTATCATAGAAAAAAAGGAGGTGATTGTTTTTAGCTGAAGATCTATTTTGAAAACAAAGATAAATGGTGTACTATGAAAAATAAAGTACATGGCATTAATGAAAGAGTTTAGGTTAAAATAAAAAAAATTTTATTTTAATAATAACATGTGTTAAATTCTGATTGGTTAGTCTTTCCATGTAAAGGAATGACATGGAAAATCTGTGTCATAGTATAATATCTCGTGACAATAATATAGTTGTTACTATAAAAAAATTACTTAATAAAGATGAAAGATTCTATCTATATTCTACTCGATACCCCACATATATATTCCTATTTAATTAAAGTCTTTATTTCCTATACAGGTTACTTCGAAAGGGAAGGCAACTAGAGACATTCAGGAAAAGGTTCCTTATGCATAAAACTCCTAAAACAAGAAGAAACATTCTCCTAATTGATCTAGGATTCCTATCCAAAAAGGAATGCTACTCCTTTTAGGTTTAAGTATCACTGTCACTATAAATAGGACCCCATATCCCTCATTCTCATTCATTTTATTCTCTCATATTCTTATTGCTCTCATTCTCTCTCTAAATTCCCTTTATACACTTTTGACTTAGGTATTGGATGGTTTGTAGGGATCTTCCCCATCTCTCACCTTGCCCTTTGTTGACCATTTATAGGGTTCCAACTCAAGAGCTTTGAAAAGAAAGTTATTAAGTGGCATCGTATGTGAGAAACTCTTGAGAAAAAGCCATTTGTGCATCTGCTAAATTAAGACATTGACGTTATGACTTCTAACCCACCACCAATCTCGACTCCTAATACTCATACCAACCTCTCCGTCCCCATTCCTCCAACCACTTTAACAACACCTCTCCCAATGGCGGTACCTCTAACTACTTTCCCAAACATCAGACCTTCATCTAGCAATATACACATTCCTCTTGGAAACACCCAGGGATGGTCGACTCTTAGTATTGACTTTCCATATTATGCCCCTTTACAATATCATCACCAACTTATACCTTTCGTACCTTTTCTAAATCTAATAGAAATACTAGCAATAACTATGCTTAACTTAAACACTTAACCTCACCCCAACAACTAAAGAAGCAATGATAAAAAAACATCCAAGCCTAGCAATAATTGGACACTTTGATTTAAAGTGGCAACCCTAGACCACCTAATATATAAAATACTACACAGTCGGAATTGCTTAGAGGGAGCAAGGGGAAAGGTAAAGCTCTAGAAGAGGAATCTAGCTCCACAATTCCAACTCTCGATGATTCAAAATTAACTTGAAAGGTTAAAGAGGTTATACACAAAGCCGGCATGAGACTAAGGAAGGAAGATGAATGTGTTATGGAAGGCAGAACGCCCTTCAGAAAGAGGATAATCTAAACAGAAATCTCAACCAAGTTCAGGATGCCACAATTGGATCAATATAATAGGACTGGAGATCCCGTCAACCACGTATCCTCATTTAGAATAAGAATGTTGCTCCAAAACATAAATGATGGCATTATGTGTAGAGTTTTCTTAAGCACGCTTATGAAGAATGCTAAAAAATGGATTCATCGACTTCCTAAAAACTCCATCAATTCTTTTGAAGACCTGTCAGAGAAGTTCCAAACTAGGTTTGTCACCAACATTCCTCTAGCTAAAAATATCAATAACCTCTGAATGTGTTGGCAAGAGGTTGAAGAATCGCTATAAAGTTACCTAGATCGATTTAATAAAGTGGCTATGCAAATAAAAAATCTTGTAGACAAAGTTGCTATCGAAGCCCTCAAGAATGGTACAAGACTTGAAAAACTCAAAAACAAGATAATGACAAAATAACCTGGAATTTTCACTGAGGTGATGGCCATCACGGTCAAAATGATAAAAATGGATAAAGATAGAAGAATGCAAAGGGAGAAGGAAAAAGCACTAACTAGAGAAAAAAGGTCAATGCCTAAAAGAGTAAGCTTCCCACGAACAAATTTTAGAAACCTGGTGGAAAAATTTGAAAAGGAAGCTGATCGATACACACCTTTAAATACCTCTAGATCCAAGATTCTCATGTGGGTAGACAGAATAGGGTGGGAGTTACTCTAACCACAAGAATAAGCCCAAATTAGAGAGCCATGCAAGATAGAGGACATTATTGCCAGTATCACTAGGATTATAGGCACAACACCAAGGCCTACTGAGAATTAAAAAATATTATAGAAAGACTGGTGTAAAATGACAGACTCGACAATTTTACTGACACATCAAGAAGGACCAGGAATTTGGATGTATAAGGACAAGATAGACTAGAACCAAAAAAGGCCCAGACCAAACTAACTGGGATCATTAACATAATAGTCGGAGGAGAAAAAATTAAGAAAAGACCTAAGGGAAGCCAAGGAGAAGGACCAGCCCACAAGAAGAGAGAGGTCATCATGTTTGATTTTGAGGATGGGGAGCATGTTTGGCACTCAATGATGCCCTGGTGGTAAACATATACATTAACAATTATCTAGTAAAGAGGTTACTAGTCGACAATAGGAGCACCATCAACAAACTGTCTTGGAATGCTTATAAAGCAATGGAGGGTTCCATCACTAACTTAAAAGCTATCCAAAATCCCATTACAAGCTTCTGTGGAGGAACCATACAACCGATGGGAATTATAGAGTTAAGTCTAAAATTCAAAGATTGAGACATTAAAGAAACGAAAGTCATTAAAGCCCTGTTAAATATAGTGGATCTTCCATTGGCACATAATGACATAATAGGATGGCCAACACTCTATGAAATTGATGCAGTCATAAGTATCTGACACCTAACCATGAAGATTCTAATCAAGGGCAGAACTCTTATAATCCATGGAGATCGGCATATGGCTAGGCAATTATACCATATGGCAATCAAACCTTAGATGGAAGCATTCCCCCTAGAGACTTGGGAGATAGAGAAGCAAGGAGCTAAACCTAAATCGGTCGATGACACATAGGCATTATAGATTGTTGATGGGAAGATGGTAAAGATCAACAATGAACTTGACTCTGAAACCAAGCAAGGAATAAGTGAAGTCCTCACTAAGCACTCAGGTGGTTTTGCCTATTATGCGTTAAAGATAACTAGAGTAAATCCTCAGATTGCCTCGCATAGCTTGAACATTAGACTAGGGTGAAGCTAGTAATCCAAAAGAAATGAACTTTTGCATATGAAAGGCAGAAATAATTACCAAGGAAATAAATAAGTTCTTGGATTCTGGATTCATCAAAGAAATTACCCACCTAGAATGTGTAACCAATGTGGTGCTAGTAAAGAAATAAAATAGTAAGTATAGGATGTGTGTGGACTATACTGACCTCAACTGGGCGTGTCCCAAGGACAGGTACCCCCCGCCAATAATTGACCAGCAAGTAGACTCCACTGCCGGCCATAGTCTATATAGTTTTGTAGATGCAACACAATGATATCACTAGATACTAATGAAGGAAGAAGACTAAGATAAAATATCCTTCATCACCCATAAAGGTTTTTACTGCTACAAGGTAATCCCTTTTGGGTTAAAGAATGTTGGAGCCACATATCAAAGGATGATGAACAATGTACTCCAAGACCATATTAGGAGTAATGTTGAAGTATATGTGGATGACATTATTATCAAAAGAAAGCATGCAGATCAACACCTTGCAGATCAGGATCAAGTCCTCTAATTGTTGAATGAGTCTAGGATCAAGTTAAATCTGGAAAGTTCATCTTTGAAGTTAAGGTAGGAAAATTCCTAGGGTTCATGATATCCCACAGAGGTATTGAGGCCAACCTTGAAAAGATGGAAGCCATTCTTAATATGAAAGCTCTGAAAACCATCCACGAACTACAAAACCTAAATGGCAGAATCAAGGCTTTAAGGCAGTTCATCTCTTGCTCAACCAAGTGATGCCTACCACTATTTTGAGCTTTAAAAAATTCCAAGAAATTTGTTTGGATGGAAGATTTCCAAACAACTTTTGAAGGTATTAAAAAATTCATATTCTTCCCACCTCTACTTAGCAAGCTGGTCCTAAAAGAAATGTTGTACTTAAACCTTTCGGTGGGCCTAGATTGTGTAGCCTTGATATTAGTAAGGAAGAAAGAGGGCTAGCAAAGCCCGATGTATTATGTTAGCAAAATACTTTGAGGATTAGAGATTCAGTACCCAACACTGGATAAACTAGCCATGGTCATCATTCATGCATCCCGGAAGCTCAGGAACTACTTCTAGGCTTATCCCATTGTTGTAAGAATCAGATTCCCCTTATAAAAAATATTGTAAAGACTTGAGACTTCGGGTATATTGGTTTAATGATCGGTATTATTTGGAGAATTCAACATCGACTATGAGTCCCATCAATAGGTGAAAGCTCAAGCATTAGTAGATTTTATTCAAGAGATGACACTAGAAGATCTCACCATCACTAATGCACCAGAGTGGAAGCTTTATGTGGATAGGGTGTCCTCTACTTAAGGATCCTATGCCAGGATCATCCTCAAAGGATCACATAAAGTTCTTATCAGATATGCAGTTTGGATAAAGTATAATGCCATCAACAACGCTGCGGAGTATGAGGCGTTCATCATAGGATTAAAGTTAGCTATTGAAGTCAAAGCTAATCATCTCAAGATACACTCGGACTCTCAATTGATAGTAAACCAAATCCAAGGGACATTCTAGATTAAGGATTAGAGCATCTCCAGATATATTAGGAAAGTCATGCAACTCTTGAAGAAGATTGAGCAAGACGGGGGACAATGGGAAATAATGTAGATACCTCAAAATGAAAACTCGGAAGTCGATCTTTTAGCCAAGTTAGCAGCTGAAGATAGTTAGGCATTCAGAGACATAGATCTCACCGAAGCACTGATAAAACCTAGTACTGAAGATCCAGATATCTTGGAGATATGGGAAAGCTCAAAGTGGATAAAGCCGATCGTCCAATATCTTACAAATGGGACACTCCCAGAAGATAAATTAAAAGCTAGGAAACTAAAGATAAAGGCAACCCACTACTCTATACTTCACGAAGAACTCTATAGAAGATCCCTCTCACACCCGTGGTTTAAATATGTATCCCTAGAGGAAGGAAACTATATACTTAGGGAAATCCATGATGGCATTTGTGGAGCGCATGAGTCATATTACACATTAACTAGGAAAGCACTACTGTAAGGATACTATTGGCCCACCATGTCTAGATATACTCAGAAGCTAAGTCAGGAATGCCATAAGTGCCAACAGTTCACTCGTCTCAACCATAAGCCCTCTAACCCTCAACATCCGATCGGCAGCCCCTGGCCCTTCACAGTGTGGGGAATGGACATCCTAGGTCCCTTCTCGACCTCCACATCACAAAAGAAGTTCTTGATTGTGGCCATAAACCATTTCACCAAGTGGGTAGAGGTGTAAGTTGTACCCATTATCATAGAAACCCTAATCCAATGCTTCTTATGGATAGAAATCATCTGCAGGTTCAAAATTCCACACACCTTGATCACGGACAATAGGAAATAGTTTGATAATGAGAAGTTCAAAAAGGTTCTGCTCTGACTTTGGAATAAATCTTTGTTTCACCTTTGTAGCCCACCTGCAGACAAGCAGACAAACAAAAATTACCAATAGGATTATCATGCAAGGATTAAAGAAAAGGCTCAATGAAAAAAAGGGAAACTGGGTCGAAGAACTAAACAATGTTATCTGCACTTATAGGACCACTCCAAAATCATCCACAAAGGAACTATAACGATATTGGAAATCATATTTCCTTCATAAATATTACCAATAAATGTACTTGAAATACTATTGAATAATGTATTTTCACTCATTGAAGACAACTCATATTACAAAAAAAAATCTTTAGTTTACCAAATGTACATCCGATGGATTAGACTCAGACACAGGAGGGGGAGCAACATTGATAACACTAACAAGTGCTAGAGGCTTAGAAGATGACCCTTCAACTTATTTAGAAATATTTCTCATATGGAGGGCTCTTTGGTGGCAATCCTAGCTAAGTTAGCTAGCATTATTTGGTCTAGGTCAGCCAAGTCTAACTCCAAATTTTAGGAAAGCAAGACCCTCCTGCTTTCAGACCTATAGGCCTTGAGAAACCCTCCCACCATGTTTTGATAGGCTCTCTTGTCATTCTCCTGGGATTTCTCGACCTCACCCAACTTTCTCTCCAGATCTGTAATCCGAGAGTCCTGCTCCTCAATCCTCTTTGTTAGTTGAGCTTTATTATGCTCTAGCTCAGCCACCTTTTTTTGACTTGCCTTTTCTTCAGACTTGGCCTTTATATATTTGGTTTGGCAAAGCTCTAACACTGCCTTTGCATTGTCTAACTTCTTCTAGAAGTCAATCGCTATAGTCCTGACCTCCAGCTCTTTTAAGTTGTACTAGATCTTTAAGAAGAAATATTGGTCCTTCGCGAGTAGCAAAGCTTGCATCATCTGCGAAAGGGGAAACTCGGGTCATTATCTTGAAGCCCGAAACATAAAAATTCAGACAATTATTCAAAGCTTACTTCTAATGAATGCTCGATCATGGAGCTAAATAGCTCCTCACGACCCTCATTTATCCAGCACTGCATATCATCTAGTAGCCTTAGGGACTCAACATATTAGTCTCTGACATGGGTGTTCGAGACACTTGGAGGTTTCACTTTTTTCAAGATCCATGCCCTCATATTCGGACACCAAGAGAGGCTTGGATGCTGGATGAATATCTCCTCATCCAGTTCCTCAGCATCAGAGTCTCGATCTATCAGTCGCCTTTTTTGATGCCCTTCCCTTTCAGTCTGTAAAGACCCGGCCATAGCTTTTCCCTTCAAATTATTAGCGGCTTCCTTTAGGACCGCAGGCACTACAGGCTCAGGCAAGGGGGAGGATATCTGAGCTTCTTCCTACCTCACTAGCTCATCATCTACAAGCTAGATTATGTCCACAAATGCAAAAAAGTCAGTCATCTACAAATGTCTAGATAAAAACAAAAGTCAGAGAGATACCTTTCGATAATCAAAATGTACCAGTGGATTGGATACGATATAGGAAGACTCTCCATAATTATCTTCTTGATACATTTTTTGCTGATCGAGCATCGACCAAGCCATTAAGATGAAGTCTCAAGACCATCTCTGTATTGTAGTCGAATAACTTCAGAGGCCGTTTCACCTTATGGCACTCATCAGACCATATTCGCCAGACATCCAAGAAGTTTGAATGGTGCTCAATAATGAAAAACTTGTTCCTTCATTTCTTATGAAGATCTAGAAGCTTCATAAAAAGGCTGTGGTTAGGGATGGCCGATAATGAGAACATCAGCTCCCCTCTCTTCTCGGTCAGGGTATACAAATATCGCATGTCATCTAAGTTCGGCTCCCTACCCTCCTCATGCATTAACTCTATAATCCCAGTCAGCAACCGATAACTATTGGGATAAAGCTAACCGGGTGTTATGTTATAGCTATTCAGAAATGATTTTGCAAAAGAATCTAAAGGGAACTTCAGACCCCCCCCTCTAGTTGGTCAAAATACACAGCTAACCAATTGAGGCCTAGCATGGGAGTATGGGCTTTAAACTTTATATCAACAATGCATAGGGCGAAATCGGTGGGTATGCTAAAATGCCTCTGATACCACCCTAATAACTCCTTGTCTACTATAGAAATGAACATATCATAACTAACTTACTCTCTTAGTGCCATGAACTTATCTAATAAGCAAAAAATTATAAGAAGAAATGTATGGACAAAGAAAAAGATCACCTGGTTATATAATGCAGGGGTTGTTGCAGCAAAATCCTAATGACAGTAGCAAAAGGAACCAAGAAGATAAAAAAAATCAACAGGATAGCAAGAAGAAAGAATGTAACACATTAAATGAATAGAGATACTTATAGAGTAACAGAAGACTCTAGAAAAGACAATTAATTACCCTCATAAATACTCAAATTTCTCCCACATCATTAAAGGTAAACTAGGAAATAGGAAAACCCATTAATCGAGTTATCATTATTATGGCAGCCAAAATGTCTCATCTTTTAACATCGAATAGATATGATAGTTACACAATTCAAATTTTTTTTAAAAAAAGAAAAGGGGGGCATCAAAATGACTTAGTTAATGTACGTCCCGAATGCACCACTGACAACTGTCCCTTCACAGTGAGCATCATAATCTCCAGTATCTTAGTCCAGTAACTGAAGCTGGCTCCCTTAGGTCACCTTTATAGTATTGAGGTTCCACATTTGAGCCACACTTTCAAGGTATCGAGACTACACGACACTTGGGCCGTACTTTTAATGCACTAAGAACCTAAGTCCAATGACTAAAGCTGGCACCCTTAGGTCGCTTCTATAGTACTGAGGTTCCAACCATGCAAGCCTCGTGTCCTTACACTAAGCATCTAAACCTCGCAAATTTAAGACTATAACTAAAGCTGCAACCCTCAGGTCACTTCTATTGTACTGAGGATCAGCACTCAGGCCGCGCTTTTAATGCACCAAGCATCAAAACTCCAGTGATGATTGGTTCCATCACATTGTCTCCGCATTGAAAAATTAATCCATTACATTTTGTTTTTTTTGCAAATTTTGTGCACTTAAAGTCTAGCTGGCACTTCAACGACATCCTTACACGATGATTTTAAGACTCAGTACCGAGCTTTATATTTTCTCATGACTGAGGTTGGCCACCTTAGCTTACCTTTCCACATTAAATGTAATTAAGTAATCTCTCCTCAAGTGGACAAGTGATGTTGCCATCTCTTTTAGACTCAGATACATCCGACATAAATATCCGAACACACTCACAGGGGGGACTCTTGATACCCCATATATATATTCCTATTTAATTAAGGTCTTTATTTTCTATACAGGTTACTCAAAAAGGGAAGGTGACCAAAGACATTTAGGAAAAGGTTTCTTATGCAGAAGACTCCTGAAAAAAGAAGGAACATTCTCCTAATTGGTTTAGGATTTCTTTCCAAAGAGGAATCCTACTCCTTTCAGGTTTAAGTATCACTATCACTACAAATAAGACCCCATATCCCTCATTCTTATTCATTCTATTCTCTCGTATTCTTATTGCTCTCCTTCTCTCTCTAAATTCCCTTTATACACTTATGACTTAGGCATTTGAGAGTTTGTGAGGATCTTCCTTACCTCTCACCTTACCCTTCATTGACCACTTACAGGGTTTCAGCTCAAGAGTTTTGAAAAGCAAGTTATCACTAGTTTTATTTTATGATGGAATTGATACAAAGTTTTTGCCATAATTTTGATTGTCTTTAATTTTGACATGTGAAAAAATGAGAAGTTGGAGAAGCACAAGCCATTACTATTTCTACAGCTTTCTAACAGAATTAATATTGAAATCTCCACCTAAACATGGATCAATCACCATTTTAATATCGCCATTTGCAATCAGAGAACTGACTTAGTGACTTAAGTGAATAGTTCTCTCATCCACTATTGCAATCACTGGCTTGCTTGTGATAATATTCAACAGAACCATCCCAAAACCATACATATCACTTTTCTTTGTTAGCCGGTTTGTCACAGAATACCTACAAGCACAATCTTGAAACTGAAGTTCATTTCTTTTATCTAATGATTAATCATAGCTTAATTTGATATAAATTACTCACTCTGGATCAAGGTAGCCAAGGGTGCCAGCAACAACTGTTGATAAATGAGTGCCACCTTCAACTGGAAAAGATTTTGATAGGCCAAAATCAGCAAGTTTAACTTGGAATTTTTCATTTAATAAGATGTTTGAGGTCTTTATATCTATATGCACAATTGGTGGATTGCATCCATTGTGCATATATTCCAATCCTGTATCCAGATTGATTCTATATCAATGCACCTGGGGCCACAGATTATTAACAGTTATTTGAATCAAAATAATGCTGACTACTTATATCCTGGATATAGCAAACCTTTTGCTACTTCAACTGCTGTGTAGTCTCTTCTCCCAGCTCAATGCATGCCTGTTTTTACTTGCATTTATGTTGAAAAATACGTTAAGTATTATGAATATACTGTATGCATAGCTTAATTAGGGTAATAGTGCGTATTAACCTGACAAAAGGTTTTATAAATTTCCATTAGCCATGTACTCATATAGGAGCCCCATTTTGGCTCCGTCATCATAGAAGCCAATGAGGCTTATCAAGTTTCTTTGATGAACTCTCAAAAGCAGTTTAACATGATATCAGAATAATTATCTTAGCTAAATACACATAAATGTGCTCATATATGTTGCACAAGTTATGAGCAAATAGAAGTACCTTCGCTTGAAGCTGCTTGTATCCTTGGGTTGATAATGGAGAGAGCATCTTTATAGCTACCTGAGTGTTTTCTAAGTAGCCATGGTATACTTTTCCAAATCCTCCTTTTCCAAGAACCCTTTTGAAGTTGTTGGTGATACTCAGGATCATAGAGTAAGTAAATTATCATCCCTTTGATTCAGGTGGCACATATATATTGCTAGCTCTGGCTTCTTCCACAGCCAGTGATGCTTCGTTAACAAGTTCAAACAGTAATCAAAATTAACAATTTTTCAGCAATTGAATGGCAAATTTTATGAAATCTTTGCACCTTGTTGTTTTCTTTTTTTAAGGGTTTAGAACAAGACGGTTGATGCAAAATGACTACTACTACTGCAGCAACTGATGCCACTATAGGAACAACCGGGTTGTTGTTCTTCTTACTCTTACACGAACTTGATGCACATAAATTTGGATTTCCACCAACCCTAAACAACAGAGTATATTACATTACTGAAAACATATTCAAATTAGCCTTTACTGTTACAGGCTTACAACTATAAAAACTAACCTTAAGACTAGCAAATTTTGCTTCGACTTTTGAATGAGTGAAGATGGAACTGAACCGCTGAGCCTGTTTCTTGTCAAGTTACTGAGAAAGCAGCTTATAAATTAACTCTCAAAGGTAATAATCTTTTCAACACTTTGATTTCTAATTCTAGCCCCTATTCAGTAAATAGTAACTTATAGAGCTTCAAGGATTGCAACTGCAAAAGAAAATTAGGCACTGATCCAGTCAAATTATTGTTTGATAGGTCCTTGACATTATAGTTTAAAATTATATTAAAACTATTTTTGGTATTGATACATTAAGGACAGGCTACTTTATTTAGAATTACAAAGATTCTAATGAACTAATACCAGATATGGGGGAAGGTACTTCGCTGGGCAACCCACTTGTGGATAAGTTCCTAATTCATATTTAATACTGTTATGGGAAGTGTTTGAACTAACAAAAATTTGCTCACCAAAAAACGCGAACTTATAAGGACATGATTCTGGGCATATCATTTTCACTATAGTTGAATCTAGACCTTCCCACAATTACTCTCGAGGGGCACATGGATCTCTTTGCCAGTTCTCTTAATTGCATATGACAATTAGATATTTGTGATTGCATCGACTGATTGGTCATATATGCATATAAGAATTATAATTAATTAGAACATAATGAGTTTTGTATGTTGGTGGTTTAGATAAACAAATCAATTTGCATTTCGTATACAAGACTATTAGGCTAACGAGAAAATGAAAATGTTATGAAAGAAACATACCATCTTGTTCATTTGATCAGGGTTGTGAGATATCAAGTATATAATAGATCTCAATAGCATTGAGAATGGGCGGAAGGATTGAATTTCTAGTTTTATAGAGTAAAAACTCATACTTTCCTCCCCTAAGTATTGTAAGGCTAAACAAAGTGGTTGTGTACAAGTAATCATGATTTAGAGGTCCATACCAATGTGCTCCATTCAATGAAATGTTAAATTGCCTGGACTGGTTGGCTTCTAGCTTTACAAGTTCAGCAAAGTGCATGTACACTAAGAATCTCAAATTGCTTTCCTGAAACTCTATAGAGAGGTTCATTGCCTCACCATTTGTAGGTATGCTAGCAGTGCTCATGACTATCGATGGCGGCTAGTAAGCATTCTAAGCTTGTGCATCAATAGTTTTTGAGGTATTTATCTTTGCCAATTGATAGAAATGATAAGAAGCCCAAATTGTTGGAGAATATATTCCATATTAAAAATGTGGAAAGTAATAAAGGGCTTATAAGTGGTGTAGACTGGACTTTAACACAAGCAAATTGATTTTGTATTATATTGGCTCAACCCCATTTATAAATCCATATGTATATGCGTGGCTCAACACTCTCGAAACTCATGGACTTGTTTGACATGTTATAAGAGCTGTCAATGGTCTAACAACCAAAGCTCAATACTATGGCAGAAAAATCTTCTACTTCGCAGGAAATTGCCTAAACATTCAATCAACAAAATACCTCCATTTCAACTCTACCAAATATAGCTCATCAACTTCCCATAAAATTGAACTCTACCAATTATCTCATATGGCAAGCACAAATAATGCCATTGTTCTATAGCTATGATTGCCAATAATATAGATGGCTCAACCAAACCACCTCCAAGAATGCTGGAAAATCAAAAAAATCTTGCCTTTCACATATGGTATGAGAGTAGGTCTGGCTTGGTTTTTTAAATTTCCTAGTTATCTGTCTGGATGTCCAGTCCCAGTGGCCCAGTCCGATGGTACCATTGCCTTTCAATTCAAAAAGGTTTCAAGTGACAACTGTCAAATTCCAGTTACACTTGAGAGGGAGTGTTGGAGAATATATCCCATATTGAAAATATACAAAGTAATAAAGGGCTTATAAGTGGTGCAGATTAGACCTTAACATAAGCCAATTGGTATTATATTACATAGGTTCAATCTCATTTATAAGTCTATATGTATATGCGTGGACTAACACTCTCACAGCTCGTGGACTTGTTTGACACAGATACGGTCATAAGCATCATCTGCAAATCTGAAAAGATTTTCTGACAACTAAACAAGAAGCATATTGGGTTTCCATTAAACAGTAATAACAACAATTTCAGGTTTAAAGTTGCTTACCTCACAGTTTGATTTGTTGTTGAACCAACGTCTAACCGTAAAGAGTGCTAAGGATCCAAAATTAGTATTATATGAAGCACTTTTTACAAGCGTGAACTCTAATGTTGACATAAAAGGAGTTCCTGAGCCATTTTTGACCAGGCAGACATCAATGTAGCTCATGTTAATCAAATGTATGATGAGTTCCTTAGTAATAGTCATGTTCGAATTAATTGTTTCAACTGTTTCCCATATGTTAGATCTGTGGCACTTTATCTCGACCATCATAATTTCCATAAAAGAAAACAACTCTAATCAAATATTTATTGCGCTTTTCCACTTCAATTTTGTAGCAGTTTCTTTAACCTTCAGGGAAGCTTTTGAGATTCTGTAGCTGATGGTTTATATTATAGCTATTGTATTCAGTTGATATTTTCTGGATTTTTCCGGTGTCGGTGAATGCAGCATCAGAGACATAATTTATGCTTGTGGTCTTATCAATATAGGTGTCATTTTTAGATATCCCACAATCTATGCTGATACATCCTGACAGGGGAAACAAACAATAGGGAACATTAAATCAGCTGTTATTGGAGTCACCACTGATCTGGAAAAAATGACAAATTTTCTATAGAAACCTGATTGTTCTTGAGCCCGAACTTGAACCTGAACCTGCACCTGAACCACAGCTGTAAGAGCAAAGATGCTAAGGAATGGAAGGAGCAAAAGTTGTAGCATATCTACAAGAAGATTGCAACTCTAAATGTTATATTTTATTGCAACTCTAAATGTTATATTTTGTTCTTTTATATTAGACGAAGATATTCTCCAGCTGTACATTTGTATTCCTATTTTAGCTAGTCAAATGTTTGTATATTTAATTTAGCCTTAATTTATTCTGTCAAATATTTATGTTCCTTCTTAGTATCCTTGATTTAAGGACCACTTTTGTATATAAATGTGTTCCGTATCAATAATAAAATCGTAAGAAAGAAAACTATAGCAGCTCTTGTCTTCTTTTGCCAAGCTCTTGTCTTCTTGTATCAGATCAGTTGGAATCCTAGAATATTTCATCCTCTCATCATGACTGAAGAAAGCCCTTTGAATTCTAGTACCTCAAAAACTGACCAATCAAACATGACCCAAACCAGTTTTGATATCTCATCACTCTATGCTCTTCATGCTTCTGACAAACTGGGCACAACGTTAGTAACGTACCTTCTCAAAGAAGAAAATTACCCAACATGGCGACTTGCCATGACAAACGCACTTCAGGCCAAAAATAAATTTGGTTTTGTAGATGGATCAGTCAAACGCCCATCACCTGGTTCCATGGATCTACATGGATTAAATGCAATTCTATGGCAATTTCTTGGATTTTTAATTCTCTTCATCCTACCCTACATGATAGTGTCGCATATTTTGTTTCGGCACAAGAGATGTGGAATGATCTTGAAAAAAGACTTTCTCAAGGCAACGCTCCTCGCATTCATCAGTTGAAGACTGAGATGGTGAATACCTTGCAACAAGGCATGTCTGTTTCAGCATATTACACAAAATTAAAGGGAATTTGGGATGAGCTTAGCACGTACTCGCAAATTCCAGCTTGCACTTGTGGGTCTGCACAGGCTCTTGTTGCAGAAGGGGAGAAAGAAAAAGTGCAACAGTTCTTAATGGGCCTGAATGACAAGTACAAAATGGTACGTTCTCAAATTTTAAACACTGAACCACTACCCTCATTGTCTCGTGTTTATGGACTTGTAACACAAGAAGAGCGACAACAGTTAGTGGCTGCATCGCGATTACCTTTTATTGAGGCAGCAACATTTCTTACTAGCAACGGGAATAAAATCTACAATAATTGCAAGTCTACAAACAATCGTGACTTATCCAAATTGTTTTATGAACATTGCAAAAGGACAAGACACACCAAAGAGACTTGTTTTGAGCTGAATGGATATCCTGAATGGTGGGATAAAGGAAAGAAGTCGTCCAAGCCTGAAGCAGCTAATAACACATAGCGACCTGTTGAAGGTAACACTGTGTCAATTAATGGACTGACTGCAGAACAATATGCTCAACTCATCGCTATGCTTAATCTTGATAAGACAACTCATAATCCTACTGCCAATTTTGTGGGTAAGGCAGCTCCTCTATCGAATCGTACAATTGAATGGATGTTGGATTCAGGTGCTTCTGACCATATGACATGCCATGCGAATGTCATTTCTTCTCCCAAACCTGTACCCCATTTTTCACCAATTGCCATCCTGGATGGGTCCATCATTCCTGTAAAATCTTGTGGAAATGTTTTTCTTACTCCATCTATTACCTTAAATAATGTTCTTTATATACCTTCATTTACATGTAATCTTATATCTATTAGCAAATTAACCTAAGCCTTACACTGCGCTGCTCATTTTTCCCCTTCTTTTTGTGCTTTACAAGACTTAGCCACGAGGAAGCTGATTGGAATGGGTGAATTATGAGATGGACTCTATTATTTTCAGGCAATACGTCGCAGCAATCAATATCATTCATGATTCAAAGCTCAATTTGTGGCATCAACGTCTTGGGCATTTATCCTTTGATAGACCATCTCTTATTACAGATTTATCCTTTACAGTTTTTTGTTAAGTCTTTTAATAAGTGTTGTGACTCTTGTCATCGTACGAAACAGTCTCGAACTCCTTTTCCAATTAGTTCAATTAAAACTCATGAACCTTTTGAATTAATCCATTGTGATGTTTGGGGTCCATATCAGACTACATCTTTGTTTGGCACCCATTATTTCTTAAGCATTGTGGATGATTACACCAAAGTCACTAGGATTTATTTACTTAGCACCAAATCTGACATTTTCCTTAGACTGCTTTCTTTTATAACTATGGTAATTAGACAGTTTAGCAAATTCGTACCGATAACGGCACTGAATTCATGAATCATAACTTTCAACACTTTTGTCAACAAAATGGGATTTTAACTCAGTTTTCTTGCGTTTCTACCCCTCAACAAAATGGAGTAGTCGAACGTAAGCATAGACACATACTTGAGGTGGCTAGAGCCTTGCGTTTTCAGGCCAATTTGCCTATTAAATTCTAGGGTGAGTGCATTTTAACAACAACATATTTAATCAATTACATGCCCATACCTCTTTTATCAGGTCGAAGTCCTTGTGAACTTTTATTTTCTAAAAAGCCCAATTATTGTCATCTTCATGTTTTTGGATGCCTTTGCTATACTTCTGTTCTTCCTCGATCAAAGGATAAATTCCATGAATGTGCCACTGCTTGCATATTTATTGGATAACCTCATGGCCAAAAGGTGTATAAGGTATACGATTTAGCCACCCATAGAATTTTCACCTTTAGGGATTTGACCTTTTATGAGCATATTTTCCCTTTTCACAAATCGGATTCACCTTCTCCAAAACATAATGTTCCTATCACACCTGTCCCTTTACCTATCCTTGATCATGAACCTGCATCTTTTGAATCATCTCCACCACTCGTCACATCCCCTCTTATAGAAACCGCTGAACCAACTACTTCCACATACATAGACAACCCTTCTCCATCTCTTATACTTGACTCGAAACCCATACAGCTACAACAACTTCCTCCTCGAACAAGGAAGTTACCATCTCACTTTCGTGACTTCCATGTTGATTTGCTAGGAAATAATGGTTCTTCTCCCACCTCTTCCAACCATGCTTCCTCCGGTACGTCTTATCCTTTAACCTCTTTTCTCTCATATTCCAAATTCAATACTTCACATACTCATCTTCTTACGGCCATCACTCAAAATGATGAGCCGAAATCTTATAAACAGGCCATTAAGGAAACTTGCTGGCGAGAAGCAATGAATAAGGAACTGCAAGCACTTAAACAAAATTGCACATGGACTTTAGAGCCACTACCCACTGGAAAGAAGGCCATTGGATCAAAATGGGTGTATAAGATCAAGTATCATTCTGATGGGACAATCGAGCGTCATAAGGCTCATTTGGTTGCTCAGGGATATACACAAATTGAAGGACTTGACTACACTAAAACTTTTACACCCGTAGCCAAACTTACAACGGTTCGTACACTATTAGTGGTGGCAGTCATAAAATCATGGGAATTGCATCAACTAGATGTTCACAATGCTTTTTTACATGGTGATCTTGATGAGGAAGTGTACATGACACCACCTCCTAGTTACTTATCCTCGGGTGATGATCGACTATGTTGGCTTTGAAAATCTCTTTATGGTTTAAAACAGGCATTGTGCCAATGGTATACAAAATTCTCTACTTCCCTTTTTCGCTTTGGCTTTACTCAGTCTAAGGCAGACACACCTTTTTTTATATACCATAAGGGCAATTACTTCACAGCATTACTTGTGTATGTAGATTATATTATTATTGCTAGCAATGACAGTCATCATACTACTGCTCTTAAAGCATACTTGGCTGCCTGTTTTCATATCAAAGACCTTGGTACTCTCAAGTACTTTCTTGGTTTGGAGGTAGCTCGCTCTCCTGATGGCATAGTTTTGTCCCAACGAAAATATACCTTAAATATTCTACAAGAATCAGGCATGGTTGGTTCCAAACCTGCTATGTTTCCAATGAAGCAAAATCATACATTAATAATGGATAATAGTGTTATTCTTGATGATCCTGGTCCTTATCGTCGCTTAGTTGGCAAGCTCATTTACTTAACTATCACTCGACCAGATCTTTGCTATTCTATCCATATTCTATCTCAATTCATGCATCGCCGTCGACATTGGGAAGCTGCTCTTCGCATCTTACGCTATCTCAAGTCTTCTCCAGGTCAAGGCATTTTTCTTTCCTCCAAGTCTGATTTACGGCTTAATGCCTATTGTGATTCTGACTGGGCTGGTTGTCCCCTTACATGACGTTCTATTAGTGGTTACCTTATCTTCCTTGGTCACTCTCCCATCACCTGGAAAACTAAGAAACAAACTACTGTTTCTCGCTCTTCAGCTGAAGCTGAATATCGCTCTATGGCTGCTACTGCGTGTGAACTTATTTGGCTTCATACCTTACTTCATGATTTACAAATTACTCATTCTCTACCAGCCCACCTCCATTGTGACAATCGTGCTGCTATTCAGATCGCTGCCAATCCTGTTTATCATGAGCGCACAAAGCATACTGAAATTAATTGTCATTTTATTCAGGATTGCATCAAATCTGGCTCCATCACTATATCACATGTTCCTTCTCATCTTCAACTTGTTGATCCCTGTACTAAAGCTCTCGGTCTTCAGCAATTCCATTTTCTTATTGGCAAGTGGGGCATTTGAAATCTCCATGCTCCAACTTGAGGGGTGTATTGGACGAAGATATTCTCCAACTGTACATTTGTATTCCTATTTTAGCTAGTCAAATGTTTGTATATTTAATTTAGCCTTAATTTATTCTGTCAAATATTTATGTTCCTTCATAGTATCCTTGATTTAAGGACCACTTTTGTATATAAATGTGTTCCGTATCAATAATAAAATAGTAAGAAAGAAAATTACAGCAGCTCTTGTCTTCTTTTATCATTTTATCGTTTCTAGTTAAAGCTTTGGCTGGCTTCAAGACTTTTTAGGAGTAATCATATGAATACCTGTAAAAAAGTCCACACCTTGCTGCTTAGAATATACAATCAAATAATTTATTAGAATATTCTCAAAAACCATTTATTTGCTAGATACATTGATGGAAAACCATTCATTTCTTTGATATTTTTTTTCTCTTGATAATTGGTATGCGTTAAATTTTATTTCTAAATATTTTGATTGATAATAAATTTTTAAGAAATTTATTGATAAATTTGAAATAATTTCTTAAAAATTTAGTATAAGTAAAATTTTATTTGAAATTCAATTTTGTTGAATTTATAAAATTGATGCCAAGCAAAAAAAAAAAAGGTCTAGTGGACGCTCTCATTTTTTTAAATTTTTTTATAAAATTGATTTGATATTTTTTAAAAGAAAAAAATTTAGTCTGGTATCTGTCTTCATTTTTTATGAAATTGATTATTATTTATTCAAATTTTATAAGTTTTTAAATGGTTTTCACATTTTTAAATTTTTATAATAAAATTAATTTTAATTACATATTTTTTTTTAAATTAAAAAATTAAATTGAACGTTTAATTTATTTCAAATATAATATTTTTGTATTTGACAACATATAATTTTTATTTATATATAAATTTTAATTTTAGTTAAAATAAATAAAAGTTGACTTCCAAAAGGAAAGTAATTAATGTTGACTTACCAAACCTTGAACCACGCAGTACCAAGTCAAAGAATTCGGCAAGTTGAAATTGTTTTATACTCTTAAAACCCTTCATTTTATTGACCATTTACGTACCAAGTTGATGAACAGAACACTTATCCCTGAACACGCCTTGAGATATAAGATTAATTTTTTTATTTTTAATCTATAAAATTAAAATTTATTTAATTTTAAAAAATAGTTATTCTCTATTTTATAATTTATCAATAATTACATTGTATAATATTTATATTAATAAAAGAAATTAACACAAATCAACCACTAGTTAGCAAGTAAATTCACTCTCCATATATTTTGTCTTTTGAGAACGTATTATATTCACTATGAATTCTCTAAAATTTATATGGCCGAATGCTAAATAATTTAATGGTATTTTTCCCTTTAAGATATTATATATGTTAAGGATTTGACTATTGCCTCTGCATTTTTCACTTGAAAAAAAAAAAGTTATTGTATAAATGGCTATCTAAGCTCCTGCTGTAAATGAACATCATCTACAAGTTGGATTTCAGACGCCAGTCACGCCACATGATGATTTATTTCGCTTGTAGAAATTAAGTTGCTTGTGAAAAATGATTTTCAAGGTCTTGGTCCATAGAAGCATGTGCCAAATTTATTTTATTTTTCTTCTACTTAGAAAAAAAAAAAAAAAATTCCCCTATCTACATTCTCTATGGTCAGTTAATTAATTTGGTTTGGGAATGCCTATGTTATGTTAGGTTAAAAGTTGATAAAATCGTACATGAGAACTGAAAAATTCGTAAAACAAAAATATTGACAAAATTAAAAGTAAAATTGTTGATTAGATAATTTTTCATAAATATAATTCGCTTTTCTTTGGGAGTTTGACAAGGTGTTTTTAAAATATTAGCATAAAAGTTAAACATGTAATAAATATTTGCTCTTATCTGACCGTAGGATTCAGATGCGCTTGAAAAGTAGTTGTTAACCCTACTTAATTACTCCCATATTGACACAAATATTTGCTCTTTTGACATGTGCTTTGAGTAGTTGTTAGCGATGCTAACCCGTAGAATGTGGAATTCAAATTTTGTAATTGTTGATTTATGAAATTAATTTTTATTTAATATAAAAAATTAATTTTATTGTATAATTTATTAATATTTAAATTACTCAATGACTTTATTAATAAAAAGAAATTTTAAAGCTCCTCTGACAAAAAAGAGAGACGTTTTACTCTAAAATAAAAATGTTTTACGGCTGTATAACTAGAGGAATCAAGAGTTTACAGTCAAAAGCTATTAGAGGAATCAAGCCATTAATTAGTTAGACTATGTTATAATTTTATTTTGGATAACAGAAACTTGATAAAATGTGTCAACTTAATTGAGATGTTCTGATACATTTTTTGATTTCTGATCTCCAATTTTTACTGAAAAACTAGTTAATATACAGTTGAAACACTTATTTTCTTCCAATATATTACATCTCACTGCTTAATTTATGATATACAGTATGTGTTCTATGTTTATTAATTATTTTGTTAAATGTAAAATAAGTATAGCATATTTTAAACATATAATCTAATTAAATATACTATTCTAAATAAAAAAAAATCGCATATTTTTTAGATTTTGGAAGCTGAATTTTTTTTTTTTTTATGGAAAAACTATCACATTTATCGTCAACTATAGGCCAATTTTCTAAATAATCCTATCTTTTAATTAATATCAATTTAGATAGTTAATTTTTCAACTTCTTTCAATTTTATTAAACTTTCAATTAACATGTGTAATTGTTGATGTGGTTTGCTGACTTGTCAAAAATTGTGCTAATGGGGCAAGTAGGAATGAGCAAAAATAACTGAAAACCGAATTGATTTGGTTCGGTTTAAATTGTAAAAAATATAGTTTTGTTTCTACTTTAAAGAATCAAAATATTTTTAGTTTGGTTCAATTTCTCCCGTAGGGGCAGAGAACTCGTCGTTGTCTTGGATGTGCTACTGAAGGTTCCGGAGAAGTCAAAATAGGAGAGCACTCATCTTGGGATGGACTTACTACTTAGATGCTTTCAATAGTTATCCGCTTCACACTTGGCTACCCAACATTTACTGTGGCACGATAACTAGTACACTAAAGGTGCGTTCTTCCTAATCCTCTCGTACTATAGGGAAAGGTCCTCTTAATGCTCTAATGCCCACACCAGATATGGACCGAATTGTCTCATAATGTTATAAACCTAGCTTACGTACTGCTCTAATAGGCAAACAACCTAACCTTTGGAACATACTACAGCTCAGCTGGTGAAGAGTTGACATCGAGGTGCTAAACCTTCCCGTCAATGTGAGCTCTTAGGGAAGATTAGCATGTTATCCCTAAAGTAACTTTTATCTATTGAGCAACAGACAAAGATGAAAAAGCATAAGCATAGGCCTATGCCTATAGGGCATACCATAGAATTTCTTGGAACATGGATCAAAAGCTAGCTTGAAAGCTGATTACCCATATTTCCTTTAGCGATTTGACTGAAAGCCCTATGATGGGGCTGACTCTCGAAGGGGTGGTGAAGAAGGCTCAATTGTTAGGATCTCGAGACAATTTCCCCATACCTAATATTCTAGTTGTAAAAAATATAATGTCTAAAATATTATAAATTATACGGGTATTTATGGTTTGAGTGATCAATTTATCACTAATATTTTAAAATAAATCAATAATATCAATTTTTAAATATTTAAAACTCTTAGTAAAATTATTTAATATCAAAAAATTCAAACCAAAATTATTTAAATTCATTTTAGAAAATAGGTTCAGTTATTTTTCTAAAAAATAAATAAATATAAAAAATTAAAAATAATAGATCTCATAATATTATTAAAATAATGTAAAATTATATAAATTCAATAGGTTTAAAATTGTAAAAATAAAAAAGTCAAACGAAATAAACTGATCAAACTTAATTGTTCAATTTGGTTTTGACCCTTGTTCAGTTCAATTCAATTATTTTTATGGGTTGTAACCCAAGTCGTATGTTTTCTCTTTTACATTCAAAGAGTGAGTTTTAGAATATGAAAATTCTAACTTGCCAACATTTGGTATCAGAGCAAAAAATTTCTTATCCAAATTTGGTTCTATATTCAAAATGGCCTTAATTTTTGTACAAACAGAAATTCCCAAATTGACAAAAGAAAACTATGAAAATTGGTGTATTCAAATAAAAGCATTACTTAGATCCTAAGAATTGTAGGAAATTATGCAAGACAGTTTTGAAGAACCCACATAGGCATGAATTGATACATGTACAACAAAACAAATGAATGAGTTAAAGGAGATGTGAAAGAAGGACAAGAAGGCATTTTTTCTTCTCTACCAAGCATTAGAAAACAAACATTTGTTAAAATTGCAGAATCAACTTTGAGCAAGCTAGCTTATGATACACTTGCAAACATATTTAAAGGAGTTGATCGTGTAAAAAGAATATGCTTGTAATCTTTGCGAGCTGAATTTAAGGCAATTCATATAAAAGGATGATGAGTTAATCTCTGACTATTTTACATGATTGCTTATAAATGTGAATAAGCAGAAGCAAAATGGAGAGAAGATCAAGGATGTTTGAGTCATTAAAAAACTACTTCGATCTATTATTCCAAAATTTGATCATGTTATTGCAACCATCGAAGAATCTAAAGATTTAGAGAATCTTACAATTGAAGAGCTTCTTGGATCACTTCAAGTGCTTGAATAACACATTTAGAAGAACGTTAACTCTACTATAATGGAACAAGCACGTGAGTCCAAATTAACACTTCCTAAACATAAAGGTCAATAACAAAGAGGCAATAGTCATGGAGGTAGCAACCTTGGACATGGTAGAGGTAGTGGAAATTATCAAAGTCATGGCCAACATTATGTATAGAATTTTCATCGTGAAAAAGGAGTTGCAAGAGGAGTTAAATCTCTTAATGATTGTCGAACACTAAAAGAAATTCAATGTTACAATTGTCACAAGTATGGACATTACATATCAAAATTCTGGAAGAAATCTATCTAGCAAAGCGATCAAGTGAATTATGTTGAAGCATCAAAAGTAGAGGAAGATGAACCTACATTACTTTTGGCACATAAAGAAGTCATTAATCAATAAAATATGTGGTTTCTTGATTCTAGAGCAAGCAATCACATGTGTAGGAGAAACAAGTTATTTGTAGACCTTGATGAAAATATTGAAGTGTTAGCTTGGGTGACTCTTCCAAGCTTTAAGTGGTAGGAAAACAAAAAAATAAAAATTCTTCTAAAGGATGGAAAGCTATAAAGCCAAAATTTTTCTCAAATGTTTATTATGTGCCTAGCATGAAAAGCAATATACTTAGTATTAGATAACTTCTAGAGAATAGGTATATTGTACACTTGGAAGATGGTAATCTTTATCTTAAAAACAAAAATGGAGACCACATTGCACGTGCACAAATGGTGAAGAATCACATGTTCCCATTACATCTTAATAGAAATTTACATAAGCATTATCTTTATAGGCTTATAGAAGATGAGTCATAAAAGTGGCACTTATGCTTTAGGCATTTTAATTTTAATGGCCTAAAGCTCTTACCCAAGAAAATATGATGCATGGATTACCTATGATCAGAGATCTAGAAAAATTTTATGAAGTATGCACACTTAGTAAGCAACACAAAGTTCCATTTCCTAAAGGTTTTTTCATGGAGAGCAAAAGCACTGCTAGAGTTAGTGCACACCGACATATGTGGACCATTAGAACCAATGTCTCTTAGAGGCAGTTGTTACTTCATTACCTTCATTGATGATTATAGTAGAAAATTATGGTTATATCTCTTAAAGGAGAAATATAGTTCTTTTGTTACCTTTACACATTTTAAAGCACAAGTAGAGGTGGAATGTGGATGTCATATGAAGATACTTAGATCTTACCAAGATGGGGAATACACCTCAAACATATTTAAGAACTTTTGCAGTAAAAAAGGTGCTCAACAATAATCATAATTACTTACACTCTATAGCAAAATGACATTGTAGAAAATCGCACAATCTTAGACATGATAAGGAACATACTAAAGGAGCAAGGATTGCCAAAGCAATTTTGGGCAGAAGCTGAAGCATGAACAATATACATTCTTAATCGATGCCTAATTAAAAGTGTATAAAACACTGTATAAAGCATGGAGTGGTGAGAAACTGAATGTAGAGCATTTATGAGTATTTGAGTGCATCACATATGCCCAAGTACTAGAAGCGAGAAGGAAGAAGTTGTATGATCAAGGTGAGAAATGTATCTTTATTAGATATAGTACACATTCTAAAGCTTATAAGCTCTACAATCCAACTATTAAAAAAGTATTAGAAAATAGAGATGTAATATTTAGTGAAGGTGAGCCTTGGAAATGGGATGATGAAAAAAATGAGAATGAAGGAAACATCTTGTTTAAGGAATCCAACACTCAATCTGAGGTTCCATAGACAAAGTCAATAGACAAGCAACCAACAACGCCCTTAAGCTCATTAAAAAGTCAAACCTCACTCGCTTCGTCGCATATAAGTAGTAACTCATCGTCAAACAAATCAACAACATCACCATAAAAACCTATCAAGATGAGAAGTCTATAGGAAATTTATAAAGTGACTAAAGAGGCTAATGATGTAAACCTCTTTTGTTTATATGCAGACAATGAACCTTTAACCTTTTAAAAGGCAATAGAAGAATAAGTAAGGGAGGTCTACAATAAAGGAAGAAATCTATGCAATTGAGAAAAACACTTGGGAGCTTACAACATTACCAAAGGGTTAGAAGGCAATTAGAGTTAAATGGGTGTATAAAATTAAACAAGGAGCTAATGGTGAAGTGGAAAGGTACAAGGCTAGACTTGTAGCAAAATGTGACAAACAAAAGTATGGGGTTGACTACAAAGAAGTTTTTGCACCATTAGTTCATATTAATATGGTGAGAATGTTAATATCACTAATAGCACATCATAATTGGAATATCTATCAACTTAATGTAAAGTTTGCATTTCTTAATGGTGTTCTTAAAAAAGAAGTATATATTGAACAACCAAAAGGCTTTATGATAAAAGGGCATGAAAATAAAGTTTATCTTTTAAGAAAAGCACATTATGGATTAAAGTAAACATCACGGGCCTGGAATTCATGGATCAATGGATACTTGATTGATAATGGTTTCATTAAATGTCCTTATAAGCACACAATTTATGTAAAGAAATATAACTAAGGAGACATTCTCATAATCAGTTTATATGTTGATTATATGTTCTTTACTAGAAACAATCAAAGAATGTTTGAAGAATTCAAGACTACTATGTTCAATGAGTTTAAGATGACAGACTGTGGACTCATGACATACTTTCTTTGTTTAGAAGTTAAGTAACACCATGCCAGGAATTATGTATCTCAAAAGAAGTACGCAAAGGAGATTCTTGAAAATTTCAAAATCAAGTCATGTAATCAAGTAAGTACTCCTGTAGCAATATGAATTAAGATAACAAAAATTAAAGATGAAGAGACAATTGATTCAACGTTGTATAAAAGTCTTGTTAGAAGCTTAAGATATCTAGCTATCACGAGGCCAGATATTATCTATGAAGTCAAGCTTGTAAGCATATATATGGAAACACCAAGAAAGTCTCATTGGCATGCTACTAAGAGAATTCTAAAGTATATTAAAGGTACCTTAGATTATGGAATGTTTTATGCTTATGGCGATAACGCAGAATTGATTGGTTACTTGAATAGTGACTTGGGGAGGTGACCGAGATGAAAGAAAAAGTACAACAGGATATGTTTTCTATCTTGGTTCAACAACATTTACATGGACCTCAAAAAAAAAAAAAAAAGCAATGATTGCATTATCAATATGTGAAGCATAATATATAGCAACTTCATGAGTTGCTTGTGAAGCAATTTGATTGAGAAATCTCCTGAAGGAATTGGATCATCCACAAGATGGTGCAACAATAATTTCTATTGATAACATGTTAGCATTAAAACTTGCTAAGAATACAATTTAACATGGGAGAAGCAATAATATTGATACAAGATATCATTTCCTCAGAGATCATGTGAAATAAGAAACAATCAACTTAAAGTATTGTAATACAATGGAGCAAGTTGCTGATATTTTAATTAAGCCGTTACCGGTTAATACATTCACTAAGCAAAGAGCAAAGCTTGGAATGAAGATGGTTCAATTTTTAGAGGGCTTGTTGGAATAAGAAACCTGAATATATTTTTAGTATTTTTCTTTAAATAACATTTACTATATAAATAATGGTTTATATTAATAATAAATTATAACCATTGAAATTTTAGTAAAGGGAACAGTATAAATAATGTTGTTCTTTGTTTGTAAAATGTGTGAAATGAAAAAAATATATATATTAATTCATAAAGAAGAAAAAATTTATTCTTCTTAGTTTTATTTTTCTGGGTTGTAACCCAACTTGTATATTTTCTCTTTTACATTTAAAGAGTGAGTTTTAAAATTTGAAAATTCTAACTTGCCAACATGACTATGCTCACTGCCATAATTTCTAAGAAAAAATTTGAACCCTGCCGTGTTCGAAATATCATGTTGAAAAAGAAGCATCTATCTTGCCAAGGGAGCAGTATGGCTTTGCTCGTCCACTGCCATAATTTCTAAGAGAAGATTTGAACCCTCCCTTGTTCGAGTCATCTCCGATGCTAAACAATCATTCAATTCCGCTACTACTACATTCATGTTTGGCCTTCCAAAAGAAGTCTGAGACACGCAAGCCATTGCCAATTCCACGGCTTTCCAGATAGAATTCATGTCATAATCTCCACGTAACGTCGAATCAGCAATGCTTTTAATGTCCCCATTTCTAAGCATGGAATTAACCCATTGACTTATGTGAGTTCTATCATTTGTTTTGGCAATGGCAGATCGGCCAGTGATGATCTCTAAAAGCACCACTCCAAAGCTAAATACATCACTTTTCTCAGTCAACCAATGCGTTGCATAGTACCTGAAGGCCAAAATAACTTAATTATTACCAGATCTTTATTGAATAAATACATTTTTTTTTTGTTTGTTGATGTGATAGGGGTATCCAAGACTCAGCACGCTATAGTCTTTTTTTTGGAACGTTAGCACCTTGCGTATAGTGTTGGTGGACACGATAGATACAGTAACGAAATACTCACTCAGGATCTAGGTAACCAGGTGTGCCAGCAACAACCGTCGACACATGAGAGCCACCATCAGATGGAAAAATTCTTGACAGTCCAAAATCAGCTAATTTTGCTTGGAACCTATCATTTAATAAAATGTTTGTAGGCTTGATGTCCCTGTGAACAATCGGTGGCTTACAACCGTTGTGAAGGTACTGCAATCCTATTTGTCCAATTTCAAGTGTATAAAAACCATCAACTAGCTAGTAACTTTAGTAGTCGTAGTTCTAGCAAAAAAGTAAATGAAAATTTTTGCTTACTCTAGATATATTACCCCACTAATCAAATCAAATTTATAACACATAAATATATGTCTCATTTTTATTAGTTAAATATAAAATTCTTAAATTATTTAAATGATATATTGTAAATCTGATCGTTATGTGTAATACACTAAAGTATTTGAGCGAGAATCCCTCAAAAGTAAAATCTAGATATCAATGAATATAATGTGAATTTACCAACCTTGTGCTGCATCAACAGCTATTTGAAGTCTCTGTTTCCAACTTAAGATGTCTGCGTTTTCATCTACATCCATAAAAGTTGCCGTTATCCAGTGATTGGTAGCTTTGCTTCAATTGAAAGGTTTAGTGACATTGGAGGAAAAAAGAATTTGTACAAGAACAGTATCAAACCCACCATCAAAATATAATCAAATATCTATAACAATACAAACCTGAGAGATGTTCTCTTAAGTTTCCATTAGCCATGTATTCATAGATGAGCGCCATTTTGTCTCCTTCATCGCAGTATCCAACAAGGGCAGTCAAGTTTCTATGATGAACTCTCAAAAGAATTTTGACCTGCAAAATTTTAATAAATAAATATTGATAAAATGAGCTAAGACTTTGCATTTTTGTATATTTATATATACCTCTGCCTGGAACTCATTATATCCTTGAACTGATGTTGGAGAGAGCATTTTCACTGCTACTTCATCCTCATCTAAGTAGCCATGGTACACTGTTCCGAACCCTCCCTTGCCAAGAACCCTTTCAAAGTTGTTGGTACTATTCAGGAGCTCAGAGTAATTGAATTGTCGCCTTTTCGAATCCAGTGTTGGTGTCCTTCTGGTTTGAGCTGCTTCCATGTTCCTGGCTGCTGAAAATTTCTATCGGGTTTACATTGGACACGGTATATAGAATTTTCAGTAGGTTGTAATTAACATTGTCAGATTCATACCTTGTTGCTTTTTTCTTTTAATGCGCCATAAAATGATTGCAATTGCAGATACAATGACAATAAATACAGCAACAGATGCCACTATTGGAACAACGAAGTTCTTTTTATCGCATGAACCAGACAAGCAAAGGCCTGGATTTCCGCTTATGCTTGAATTCATTGAAAAGATAATGAGAACACAAATTTGTGAAAGATAATAAGAACAGAAATTTGTGAACATTGTGATCCCCAAGCTTCGACTTCTAGAATTAGAGGAAAAAAGAAGAAGGTAATGATTCAAATAAGCATCTTCTTTCCAATGGGTTCTTGGAAGTACCTTAACAATAGTGAACTACTATTGTTTCTTTGAAGGAGCTCATTTGGTACAGTACCGGAGAGATCATTTCCGGCCAAGTTTCTGAAGAGATACATGCAAATTTAACAACATTTCCGTAAGATTTAACAACATTTCCATAAGAGTTATTTTCCCACCATACACTTGTATTTTCAGTCTAATCACCAGTTACTCACAAGTCTTTCAAGTACTGCAACTGAGAAAGAAATTCCGGCACCGGTCCTCTTAATCTATTGTTTGACAAGTCCCTGAAATTGCAATAGAAATTATGAAAGAACTTGGTTTCCGTTTTCAATTTGTTGAGAATATGTACATTGTTAGTTTGGCCAAAAGTCCAAATTGGACCTCCATGTTTTGTCCTAACTTCAGATTGGACCTTTTTGGTTTTTTTTTTGTTTTGTTTGTTTGTTTGTTTTTTTTTAATCAAATTAGAACTTTTTCTTTTAGAATTAAATCATATTGGACCTTTTATTAAAAAAATTTTGTAATTAAATCCTAAAATCTAAAGAAAATTTTAATTTTAACGGTTAACTATTATTATAGTAACAATTAAAATTGATTTATTTTAGAAATTATATATAAGCTAATTATAAATTTTTTAAAATTTTTAAATATACAAAATAATTTTTTTTAGTTTCCTAAAAATTTCAAAAATTTCAAAAACTTTATAATTGGGTTAAATAGTTTCTAAAATTTTTTATCAATTTTATTTGTTAGTGTAAATTAATAATGTTTTTCTTTAGTTTTGAGGATTTAATTGTAGAAGTTTCTCAATAACAGGTCCAATAAGTTTAATTTAACTCAAAAAAAGGTCCAATCTAAACTTAGGGTAAAACGTGGAGATCCAATTTGAACCTGAACCTTTTGTGATGCAAAATAGATTGCTATTCAATTTATGAATGTCTTCAATAGGAGAGGAGTGTGCAGTTGAGCTTTTAAAAACTCTAACGTTTGGGTCTGATTAAACCATGAGACTCTTAATATATCAATATAAAACAAATTTAAAAACCTACATTTATTATTGAATTTATCCATAATGGGCCAAGCTTCAGGTCCAAAATCTATCGTTTAAGGTCTCAAAATTAACTTTGAAGTTGATATTCATTTTATTTATTTATTTATTTTTTGTCTTTTTGCCCTTTTTAGTTAAGATTTTTTAAGATAATATTTATTTGTTTTTTTTGGTTGTTGGAGACAATTTTTGTTAAATTGAAATTGAATTTATATTTTTTTCTAATTTTCAACATTCATTTGTGAATTAATGAATTTTTGGATGTCTATTTTTTAGTATTATTTATAATCAATAGATTGTAAAATATTAATTTCTGACATTTATGCGTGAATCAACAAATTTCAATAGTTAACCCTATTACCTAAGCTTCCACTACGTCCTTTTGCCCTGTTAGTTTTAAATGAGTTTGGATTACTTACAGGGTGACTAGTGATTTCAGGTTGGCTATATCCTGTGATATTTCCCCTGTTAATCCACTGGAGGACAGATTCCTGATTTAAGCCAAGATAATCAGTAAAACTTCACAGGATGATGGAAGAAAAACTTATGTAAAGGCATAAACTTACAAGGACGTGATTGCAGGTGGATCTGTATCACTGTAGTCGCAACCAAGACCCTCCCAGGCATAAGCTTGGGGAGAACATGGATCTCCTTGCCAATCCTTTATTATTTTGTACGTTGACTTGATTTTCATGATTGCATCAACTTTTATATTCAACAGGCATACAAATACAACCAATAAGTGCTTCGAAATTTACAAACTATAAATTGACCATTTTAACGCCTTAAATTTGTTAAAAGCATCACCTACAACCACTTTCTATTTAGTTCAAAGGTCTAAAAAGTTTTATTTCAACTTATGGAAAAATTATTTAGACACTTTAAATAATACAAAAAATCTCGATAAAACTTATTATTAGCAAGTTCAAATGTTTACATGATTATTTTAAGAGGACAAACAGACATAAGTTGTCAATTACAAAAAGTTACAGATGTATTAAGCCACAAACTTATGATAAAGATAGATAAAAAAAAAAAAAGAAAAAACACTAGTCAAAGGGTCAATATAAACATACCATCTTCTTGGCTTGTCCCTGGCGACAGGTCAATCACATAATAAGATTCAATAGCATTGATAAGTGGGGGCTCAGTTGAACCTCCAATTGCAAAGAATGTCAAGTTGAACCAGCCTTTTTTAATGGGTGATTGGGTATAAAGAATGGTTGTCTTTAGATAATCAAGCGTAATTGGTCCAAACAAGTTATCTTGATCCAAAGAAATGTTGAACTGACGAGATTGGTTTAGCTTTTCTAGTTCAGCAAAATACAGGTAGATATAAGATTCATAGTCAAAGCCTGCACCTACACGTATTCGTATCAAACCGCTGGTGTTTGATTCTGATATTCCGGTTCTCATGACAATTGCTGGTGGCTGATATTCAGTGTAATTTAGAGAACCAGTTGCTGTCCCTGTTGTATGTACACGCCTATATCCGTCGTTGTCGTATCCAGACCACCACAAACGGTCATATGGGTCAGCTGGATACCTGAAGCATTTTATAAGGATTTCAATGGATTTCTTAGTTAAAACTATTTTAATTAAAACAAACAGAAGTTTAATAACCATATATAATACTGACAAAATTAACAAATTTCAAAATTAAAATTTTATGACAATATATATTAATAATTTACTCTGAAATGCCTCACCTGACTGGCTTGGCTGCTAAACCAAGAGCCAACCGATAGAGGAATGCCAACGATTTACCTTGTGCAGTAGTATATATAGTACTGTTTTTCAAGGGCCTTATTTCTAATGCTGATATGAAAGGAGTAGAGGAACCACTGTTTGCGAGGCATATATCTATATAGTTCATTGTAGGAGTATGCACGATTTCTTTACGTAGAATTTCATCTACGTTGTCGAATTGCACTTTGACCCAATAAGTAGGCCCTAGATGCAGATCAAATGTTGGTGCCATATTTAGGCCATCATAATTTCCATACAGGAACATAGCTCTGATAAAATATTTAGTGTCTTTAGTAATATTTGTGAAATTGTAGCAATTTCTTCTGCCCTGAGGAAAGCTCCTAACATATTTTAACTGCCTATAAAGTGTGGGGCGTCCTATCTCTTTACTTATCGCAGTTTTTGGAACTAGTGACCCATCTGAAGTATAGTTTATGCCTGTCATATTGTCGGTGTAGTAAGAGAACGGCGAGCCGCAATCTATACTAATAAATCCTGAGGAAAAAAAAGAAAGAGAGATTCAGAAATGCCCCAATTAATATTTCCTTATTGTAGTTGATTAGAGATACAAACGGGGCAGAACTAGAATCGGTTGTTAGGAGGGGCAAAGTTACATTACACTAAAACAAAATGAATTTTTTATAGAAATAAAGAAAAATATTTTGGGGGTCAATTCTATTATGAGGTAATTTTATAATTTCAAAAACTTTGGCCCCCTCACCAATACAAGTGGTTCTGCCCTTGAATGCAAATAAAAAAAATTTACATGGTTGTTTCAACAGTGGAAGACCTGACGTTTATAATAGGAGATCCTGTATTTAAATTTTTACCAGATTAGTTTTCTTGAATTAGTGCAAGTGATGAAGTGTGTACATAAACTAATTATATATATATTCAATATAAAATGTGAGAACACCTAGTGATGCACAAGAAAATAAAAAGTAAAAACAAATACTATAAGTGCTTAACATGACCCTAAGTACATCTCTCAACCTAAAAGCCATATTCGGTCAGAATATATAAAGAGAGAACTAAAAGTGATTAAAAGAAAGAAAGTTGAGATCGAAATACCTGATTGATCCTGGCAAATAATTGGAATGGTGAGCGATATAACAACGATCAATATTGAACTGATTTGGAATAACATCTCCATTCTAATTAGTAATACTTTTTTGTGCTTATCTCAGAGACACATGCGAGTTGGGTCATATAATTTATATTACCAACATCATGCGACGACCATGATGTAAGTAGAGACTTGATTAGTTAATAAAACGATGACAGCAGTATTTATGAATAAAGTCAGTTTGCGTAGAAGACCTGCAGATAATGCTTGGGATGTTTGCAAGTAAATTTGCAAGTCAAATGTTTATAATGTCGTATGGAACCATAAAAGAATGTTTTTAAACGAGTTGTAAGATCTATCACTGTCTGCTTTTAAACGAGTTGACAAGAATGCGGCTCCTAGTTATGGAACCATAAAAGGAGCACAAAATTACAAGAAAATAGAAAAGATAAATTTAATAATTATGGTGCTAATTACATACATTTGGGCCAAAATTTGAACAATCAAGTCGCAAGATTATCTTTAAGATACCTGATTGATCCTGCGCATGAACAACTACAGTTGAAAGAAGAAAGATGCTAAGCAACACGGCGGAGAAACATTGTAATAACCCCATCTCAATCTTGAATTCCTGCTTCTCTATCTCCAAAGCAATCTGCTACTTGCATAATTCAAATATCAGCGATGGGTAATTGGGAACCTGTCAAAATATTAACAAGATTTACCTGAGTAAAATATAACAACAAATTAATACAGACATATATATAAAAATATTATTATATATACAGGTGACTGCTTTTTGTCGACCTACAAAATGCTCGTCTCGTATGGCTGAGCTTTTTGCCTATGCAGAGAATATAATGAAAAGGAGATTCACTATTTCTATGGTAACTATCAGGGTGCAAGTGGAGGGTTAGGTACTAGTCCAGTAGTCCATTGATCATATGTCTACATCGCCATGATTATAATTTAGAACGCATCATTCACGTTGCCGTATATGCATGAATTTCCTCCACAATCCCAAAGGGGACTCCACCAGTTGAGGAGTTGACCCATTTACTCATCGTTTCTACACCTGGCTGTGTTTATTCAAGTCCGTACATATACTAAGATGTCAAAAGACGTGTTCATTTTTTTTTTATTCTTTTACTAATTGAGTTAGAGTATCTACAATTTATTTCAATTATTTTAACACATCAACCATATTAATAATTTATTATTAAAATATAAAAATTTATAACACATTATTTTTTATAAATTATTAATTTATATACATGTCAAAAATTAAAATGAATAATAAAACTTTCTCTAATTAAAATAGGAGAAGCTTTTGTCCTACAAAAAAATCTTAATATACATATATAAGCTAGTCAATAAAATAATGACAATATTACTTAAGAATAAAGAAAATTTCAAATTCAAATTTTATAATGTTATATATATCAGTGAAGATGAATCTGGGGGAGATCTATCCCTTGTCTACTTTTAAACGAGTTAACAAGAGCAATGAGGAAAAGTATGTGGCTCTTAGTCATGGAACAATAAAAGGAACACGAAATTACAAAATAATAGAAAGGATAAATTTAATAATTATTGGCTAATTAAATACATTTGAACCAGCAAGGCAAAGACTTTCCTTCAAGATATGTCATGAATGTAAAGTGTGAACATCTTTAGGAGGAGTTCATATAATCTAATCATTGCTGGACTGTACATTAACATATATTTTTCTTTTTAAACTGATGATGATAAGATTCAAACCTCTATCTTATGATGTCTTTAGAAAGGAGTTAGCACTTAATTAATTCTCACTAATTCTTACAAATTTTTTTAAAGTATTTAGTAATATTTTCACGGCTTTTTTTTGTTTATACTTTGCTGGGTCATATTAGTAATCGAATAATTTTTAATTGTTCATCTAAATATTGAGACATATATATATTGAGATTTAGTAATGAGCCGGAGAATTGGTCCAGCATTTCAAGGTGAGGAAAACCTTGATGTTGTCTTTTTTTTTTTTTTGGTAATTTAAGATTAGCACGCCAAGGAAATCTTCTTCTTGTCTTTCTTCTTAGCCAATAACCGGTAAAGCTATAAATGAACCAAATTGTTCAACAAAAAATTTAATAAATGAGTCAAGGTTTGGTTACATAAAAGTGTATGTATTTTTTTAATAAAAATTGGAGTCTATAAATCATATACACACCCAAGCATCGCAACTAGATTGAAACCCTCTTAATGTATACATCATTTTTCTGTAGTCCAATAATAAAATTAATAGAAAAAGAATTACAAAGTGAAGAGGAAAAAAACTCTCCAAAATTAACAAAAACAGAAAGCATACTGCCTATTGTAATCACTACAAACATAAGCATTACCAAACGAAAGTGAAGAATCCCACCAAACAGTTGTGGAAGCTAAAACACCATGTCTAGCAAGAGCATCTGCAGATTTGTTGCCTTCTCGATAGATATGGGTAACTCGAAAGTTCATAAGAGAGGTTAAATGAAGGCATTGTAGCCATTGATGTAAGAGGCACTAGGGAACCTTAAGAGAACAAGTATGAAATAAGCAAACTACAAAAAGAGAGTCACATTCCACCCATAACGAATGCCAACCATTTGAACAAGCAGTCTAAACCATATACATCACAACACATAATTCAGCAATAAATGCAAAGCTCTAGCCAATAGAGAAGGCAAATGCACCTTTAGGAAAACTAATAGATGTATGAAATAATCCACCAGCTCTAAACGGACTAGGCGCACCCAAAGAAGAATCATCTGTATTAACCTTAATCCATTATGATGGAGGAGGCTACCATGAAACCTAAATTACTTATGGAGCTTTACAAGGAATACGTTGAACCTATAGAAGCTTTATTATGTGAAATTCTGCAAGAGAATTATACATATGGCCAATATGAAAAATAGTCCACTTCTTTAATGCAATTCTAGATGTGATGAAGAGCAATATGCAGATTAGGAATTTGGCCATAAAAAATCAACGTATATCTTGTTTTCCAAATAACCAAAACTGTAGAAATAATAGTTCAACACCAAAAGGTAGCTATTTAAGGGCTAAAATGATTGTCCATAGCATCTAAGAAAAGATCATTTAGAGAACGAGAAACAAGAATTTTCTTATCGAAAAATTCTAAAACAGCATGCCATAGCACCAAAGCGAAGACACAACTCGTGAAAAGATGATTGCTTTATTTGGAATGAGAAGCACACAATACACATCTGAAAGCAAAACTCAATCCCTTTTTCATAATTTTATCTTCCGTAAGAAGATATCCCAAAAGCGAATGCCAAAAAATCAAAGAATGAGAAGGGAGAAAAAAATTCTTTCCATATGAAGGAATGTCATGAGATAATATTGCAAGAAAAGTGCAGCTTATCATACAAGTTTTTTACTGTATGAGTACTATGAAACAATCGTCCATACACCAATATCTTCTAGATGATCAATGGGGATGACTTTCGTGATATTAGAAACAATAATCGGATCATTAATCTAACCAATAAGCCAAGAATCATTAACTCAAAAATCTGAAATAGAATTAAGCAAATGGCACTGTTCTTTTTCAGGAATAGCAAACTAATTTGCCATACATGGAATAATCCATCTATCAGTTCAAAAATTAATATTCAAATAAGAACCCATTAACCAGAAGATTTCAGAAAAAACGGAAGCATAAATCCATTTAATCGAGAATCAAATGAAAGAGTGAAAATAGTTTTCCCGGGGAATGCCAAAAGGATATAAAACCTCTTATGAAGAATAATCATGGGATACTCATGACCACAAAGAAGCTTCCATGTTGTTTTGCTTAACATGGCCTCATTAAGAAATTGTAAATTCTTAATGCCAATACCTCCTTCTTTAAGCGGCAAGAAAGTTAATTTCCAAACTATGACAAGCATCCGATTAAGGATAGAACCAACCCATAAAAAGTTACGCATAGCACGCTCCATTATAGCAATCCAAGAAACATGCCATTTATAAATAGCAAATGAGTGAAGAAGTGAAATCGTGATGACCAATTTAATTAGTGTCAAATGATCTACCATGGACAAAGAATGACCCTTTCATTTAGAAAATTTATTACAAATTTTATCGACAACAGGTTTCAACCATTATTTTTTAGGAGCACCAACAAAAAGAAGAATACCCAGGTAAATAAAAGGCAATGATCCCCTCCTCATACTCATAATCTGCTAAAGCTTGGAAATTCTTTTCTCTGAAATAACTTTCCCATAAAAAATTTTAGATTTTGACCAATTCACAACTTGGCCCAAAAGACTTTCATAGAGCTTGAAAGTGTCATTGATTGCCTGAATATTACTAACAATCGCTTTAACAAAAAGCAAAACATCATTCACATACAAAAAATGAGTAAGAAAACTAGAATTTTTATAGCAAAATCACACCTTAATGCACTTTGACATAAATCAAATGACTTAAAAAATCCTCAATCAAATAAAAAAGAATTGAGGGATAGAGGATCTCCTTGGTTGACCCTTTTAGAATAAGAGAAATAACCTTGAGTGCTGCCATTAACCATAATATACAATCTACCCAAAGAAAAGATAGAAAGAATCCAATCCCGAAATTGTAAAGAAAATCCAAAAGCCTCCAAGACATCCAATAGAAAATTCTAATCAACAGTGTTAAAAGCTTTCTTAATATCCACTTTCAAAGTCATATTTCCACTAAAATAAATTTTACGTAGAAGATTAACCCCCTCTGATGCTCCAAAAATACAATCTGAAATGCTCCTATTTTTTAAGAACAAATTATTGACAAGAAATAATTCTTATAGTAATCAAAGCAAGTCTGTCAGCAAGAATTTTAGTAACAATTTTCATAATGAAATTGCTTAAAATAATAAGACAGAATTGTTCAATGGCAATAGCATTGGCTACTTTTGGAATTAAAACCATAAAACTCGAATTAAGCCCAATGGTAAGAATACCTATAGAAAAAAAACTCTGAACAACAGCACAAGCATCATTCCTAACAATATCCCAATAAGTTTTGTAAAAAAAATACCTATGAAACCATTAAGCCCAAGCACACTATGGGCATCTGTCTAAAACACTATATCCTTAATATCATAATTAGATGGAATTTAAGTTAAAGCTAAATTTTCATCATCTGAAACTAAGTTAGGCACCACTGATTTAATGAAATTTGGATTAGAAACCACTTAAGTGTCTGAGTGAAATAAATCCTTATAGAAATCAATAATATATGACCAATAACGGATTTATCATCTGTTAAAACACCATCAACCATAAATTGGTGAGTACCTTGCTTGGAATTACACCGAGCAAATTGTTAATGGAAAAAAGTGGAGTTGCAATCACCTGTAGCCAACCACTTAATTCTACTCCTTTCTTTGTAAAAAATTTCCTATTGCAGAAGATGCCTATCCATAATTTCATAGGCAGTAAGCTCTTGCTTATGAGAGTCCTCAGAAAACCCATTAACATAAATATCTTCTTGAATAGATTGCAAATCCGAGCTTGCTAGAATAATGTTATCATCCAACCATCTAAAAACATTCTAGTTCCAAGCTTTTAGAACAAAATGCAAATGTTTTAATTTAGCATTCAAGAGTTTCTTGAGATGAATGTGATCAACAAGAGCAGTCCAAGAATTGAAAATAAAATCTCAAATTCCTAGATGAGGGACCCACATAGCCTAAAAACAGAATCTAAAATGAACTCCAGAATGATTAGCACAATGTAGCAGCAAAGGAGCATTATCAGAAAAATGTTTATAAAGCATTGAATAAGAAATTTTAGTCTAATAGGAGAAACAAATTTCCCAAAGCTCGATCCAATTTACTATCAACTCTTTTATTCCTATATCTTTAATTTGTCCAAGTATAAATGAAACCACACGAATTAACTTTTAAAAGTAAGCTAGTATCCATGAATTGCCAAAACTCATGGCATGGGCAAGAAGTAGAGGGATACCTGTCTTTTCATGAGAGCCTAAAATGGCATTAAAATCACCAATGACAAACCAGCTAAAAGAGAAACTAGTAGACAAAGAACTTAAATCATCCTAAAGCTCAATTCTTCGATTCCGCCAAATACTACCATAAACAAAAGACCATCTGTATAAAACATTATCAATACAAACATCAATAAAAATATGTTGTTCATGGCAATGAATATTAGTAGGGGTAGGGCCATCTCTTTGTTTAAGAACCCAAAGAGATGGTAATGAATGAACATTGTGGGTAATAAAATTAAATTCTAATCGATCCTAATATGAGTGTGGAATGGAATGTAAATCCACCATAGGCTCAGCAAGGCAAAGCTAGTCAGGAGAGTGCTATTTACATAAAGAAAATAAAATACATTATGTATTGGCATTACCTAATGTCACGACCCAAAATAGGGGCCATGACCGGCGCTAGGGAACGGGAATTCTTTCGAATCCGAAACCCGTAGCAAGCCTAAAAATAAAATAAAACATGCAATAATAATAATAACAATATCAAATGTAGCAGAAATGAAAATCATAAATATAATATTAACATTTTCATCACTGGATTTAAATCAAATCTCATCTCATCACATATATATAAAATCTTTCAGTACCAATCCAGTTTCAATATAATACATCTCTTTAAATAAAATACATGAAATCCCACATTTTAATTCACAACTACTGCAGTGTCTAGATAAAATAAATCCAAGACTCAGAGAAGCAGTTTACACAAAGAAGCCTGGATGGAAGAAATCCGACGTATCGACCTGCTACTGAGGTCTGAAGATGTTGACTCTCCTGAAAAATAGTCAACGGAGGGGAGTCAAACCTCATTGAGTGAATTACTATAATATATATACATACACACTAAGTGACAATGCATACAATCAACAGTATATATATAATATGTATATATATACAGGAAAATTCACACAAATGCAGAAAAATCATTTTTATATATATTTTATTGAAAATCATCTTTTATGAAGGATCACATAGAACCCTAGAATCTCACAACCTCGAAAATAGTGTTAGACAACACTCTAGCCACACAGGCTCACTTAATCCAAATACATCCACTTAATCCATTTAGACAGTAGACTGGCCCCGAGACACTAAGTCAACCGAGCTCCAACAGTCTGACTGCCAGTGTGATTGGCCCCGAGACACTTGGTCAGCCGAGCTCCAGCAATCACACCCAAATCACATCACACATATCAATAATCACATTCAATCACTATCCATAAATAAGTTAGTAATATAGCCTAAATACTATAGGCGTACCGGTACGTACTCGGTCCTAGTGCTGCCCACTAGGTAGCACGTTCTATCGATATCCTTCATCATTAATAATATAAAACATTCATTCACAAAAATAAATGATGCATGAAGTTCAATAAAATATCAACATAAACCATGTATATACTAGAAATATATCAAAAGTAAACCAGGTATATTTCGAGTATATATACGTCGAATAATTCCAATACAATTACAAAATAAACTAAAATATACCAAAATATACATAAAAGCATTTTTAAGAATAATTTAGTTATACAACATGCATATAGTTGAAAATATACCAAAATATACCGAAAATAAACCTAAGTAATACTTAAATCATTTATGCATATTTTATTAAAATAAAGCATACTTTTCTAAAACATGCATCCTAAAGCATATATATATAGTATAGTAACTCACCCTAGTGCGCTCCACGAGACTAGCCCTCGGTCTCGGCACAACTAAACAAGCAATAAATAATCGATATTAGAATAAACCTAATAGAAATCCTAGAATTCGATCTAGAGTATTAAACATAGAATCGAGATTAGGGTTCGACCGGATATCACATTTTACGAGAATTCTATCGAAAATCTGACAGAACCTCCCCTATAAAACGGACATCTCTCTACTCAAAAGAGTAGAGCCGACCCTGCAAGGAAATACACTTCGAAAATAAACACCACATCTCATTCACAATCCCTCGGTCGGACTCCAAACTACAGTCCACCGATCGGGGTCCACAAACACAGAACAATTTAAAAATACCAAAAATACCCTTATCTTATAGAAATTCATTTTATAAGTAAAAATTACATAATTAACCTTTAAACACTATAAAATCCGATAAAAATTCATTTTATTTGAAAAATCGTATATTATATATATAATTGAAAATAATTCACGAAAAATAGTTTTAATTAGTTAAAAATATTAAATAATTTTTAGAAATCATTTTTATACCTTAAATAACTATTAAAACCAATTAAATTACATTTTTAGCCAATTTAGGGTAAAATTACCAAAATACCCCTATATATATAAATATACTAAAATTACTTCAAAAATTCACCAAAAATTATACAATTATCCAAAATTAATTTTCTCAACATATTTATCAATAATATTAATAATTAAACTCAATTAACCAATTAAATTCAATTAAAAACATAATTAACCCTAATTTCCCAAATTACATAAACTTCAATAATTCAAAATAAATACTTAGAAATTCATAAAAATTCCAAATAAATTCCTATAATTCATTTCAACACCTAATTTAACCATAAAACACAATTTCATAATTTAAATAATTAATTTTCGAAAATTAGAAAATAATATTAAAATATTCAAAAATACCCACAAATCCAAACAATCTCCAAAAATTCACACATGTAGATTAAGCTACTAGGATCAAAATTTGTGAAGGGAGTTTTCATGAATCAATCAATTCGAAGCTCAAAAAAATCAAAAACCCTAATGTGACCGAATTAAAAAATTCAAAACCTAAGCAATTCTAGACCATTTAAGCTCAAACCAAAGCTAGAATCACACTCACCAGAGCTCAAGGAGAAGAAAGAGACTGACGGTATCGAAAATGGTGGCCGGAATCGGTGTGATCGACGGTGGCCAAAGTTTCGGCTTCTCCGGCCAAAACCGACCTCCAGACGTCGAAAACGGCTACCACAGGCGGCGGAAGAGGCTGGGGAAGGTGGTGGCACATCGGATGGCACTCTCACGGCAAGGGAACGACACGGCAGGCATCCGGACGGCGAAGGGAAGCAAATCGGGGAAGAAGGAGGCTCGGGGGCAAAATGGTAATTTTCCAAAGTTTTGGTTTTTTGATGTATTATATGTATATATATATACTTTATACTATATATTAAAATAATATTAAATTACACACATTAAATATACACCACACACATAAAATTTAATATTTTAATAATTTATACCAAATAAAAATAATTAAATAACAATAAAACTAATAAATAATTAATATAATATTAGGGTAATACTAAACCCTAATTAAATAAATAATTATATGTATACACGGTGTTTAATATTTTAAAATATGTATGAGTTCATGCAAGTCCGAAAATATATTTAAAATAATTAATAATAAATTATTTACTTGAAAATTTCCCCAAAAATGCAAGTCCCGGGAAAATTTTACGTAAAGCACTGTAAATAATGCATAATAATAAAAATAGGTTTTAAATACATCTTAACTCGTAAAAATATCGTAATATATAGACATAAATTATTAACACTGTATATCCTGGTACAGTGTAAAAATATTTTAAAAACACGAGATATTACAACTAAGCCATAATAATTCCAATAAAAAACTTTCATAAATTAAGTTTTTCAAGTTTCTGAGTCATCCTTTTTGAAAGATTGACTTTGTATTGATGCTGCTTGGAAGAAGATTTTTTTCTAGTCACAATGGTCCAAGGCTCCTTATACACCTAGACATCATCAACCCATAAAGAAGGGGTGAGATTAGTAATTTTTTCAGTAGCATCATGATTTGTTGTTTCCAAAGGCAGATCAACGGGCATCGAAAAGTCCTTATTGATCGGATAAGAATCTTTTGTAAAAAAATTCCTATACAGTAATCACCTCAGAATTATGGTTTACAACTATGGGAATATAGTCATTTTTAGTGGTAATCTTATTAGTATCAATAACCGTATCCAGAACCTTTATAAAAGAATCAGCAGTATTTGCATTCTATTTTAGAATGGAAGGTGCTTGGAATTCATTTGAGACAATGATAAGAGCAACCATATTTTGATCAGCAGAATTTAATTTTGAAAAAGAAACTTCAACAGTGATTTCAAAACATAAATGTTAAAAGGCATGGCTAACCAGCACATCAGACTTAGCATTAGTTTTTGGCTTCTAGGCTTGCTTAACTTCTATCTTATGAGGATGAGATGATTCAAAATTAGATAATTTTTTACTAAATCTACAATCATGAGAAGAATGGCCAATATTAGAACAAATACTACAAAAGGAAGGTAAATTCTCATAAACAACATCAATAAAGAAACTTTTCCCAATGAGCTCAATGAGAAGGTTATTAAGAAGAGTTGTGGATAGATCAATGTTGCTTTAGACCCTTGTAACGTGACCAAAATCTCCATCAATTGTGGCATTATCAATTTTCAGAGGCACTCCAACCCTTTAGCAATCGGGACATCATTTGGGGATGCCAGTACTCCTAAAGAGGCTTATAGAAATGAACCCAAATATGAGAATTAGTTGATTTATGCACCGACGAGTCAAAATTCAGCGACCAGTGCTAAAGACGTAAAATACTTGGGTTCAACATGATTGCACTTCTACTCCAAATCACATTTTTCTCCTCTATGGTATTGAAAATTACACGAAAATAACCACGTCCAAGCGAAATAAGTTTTCATATAAATTTTAAACCCCATACTAATAAGAGTTTTAATTTTAGATCTGCTAGTTTCCAAGGGGTATCACCCTTTGAAAGGATAAGTCTAGTGATTAAGGCATGTTGACAGGTTGTTAGTTGTTGCTTATAAACATGTTGACTGATTTTAATGGCGATGAATCCACCTTTTTCGACAGTGACATTATCATCATCCAGAGATAAAATTGAAGGACTGGCAATGGCCATTGTGTACGAGGATGAGAACATATTCTTATGGCTTGAAAAGCCCATGAAGGCTGGAGCTAGGCCGTCAACCATGGCAAGATGCGCAGCCAACAAGCAAGAAAGCTGATCACTATGATTTTTATTTTGTTTTGATAGTTAATTATTTTTTATTTGGTTTTGTCAACAGCGACATTATCATCATCCAAAGATAAAACTGAAGGACTGATAATTGCCATTACGTATAAGGGCTTAGAGGTTGGCTTATGGACACAGGATGAGAACATATCCTTATGGCTCAGAAAGTCCATGAAGGCCGGAGCTAGGCCATCAGCCATGGCAAGATATGCCGCTAAGAGGCGAGAAAGCTTATCACTATAATTTTTATTTAGTTTTGATAGTTACATAAAAATGTATTTTGGTATAAAAGAATTCCACAAAATTTTATGAAATTTATTTGCAAATTCAAATAATATATGCATGGTTTAAATAAATTTGTATAAAATTCATTTGCAATTCCAAAATTTTAAATTTATGGAATTGATTATAAGTAAACCAAATACTATCAAAATAATTGGAATTTCCAAATGAATTTCACAAAATTTAAGTCTATATTTTTAAATGACTAAAATACCTCTCCTTATTTTTATTTTCAAAGACATGTTTATATTTAAAAGGGAATTTTTGATAAAAACTTGAATTCAAGACACAATATAAAAAAATATTAAATTTATTTAAAATGAATTCAATAAAGTATTCATTTGAAGTAAATAAATTTTATTAATAAAAATATATTTGAAAATAAATTATATTTGGAAATAAAATGAATTTTTTAATAAAATTGATACAAAGAATGGGTAAAATTATGAACAAGCTCACTAGCTGTAATTTTTAAGTTTAGATAAATTTTGTGTTGCCATTACTAAACTTTACTTTTAATTAATATAATTTCATAATTTTAATTTGTATATATTTAATTTTTAAAATATTAATTTTAATTACAGGAGGAATTGACTAATTTTTGTGGGTTGACACATTATATTCCACCGGCACCGCAATTGAGAAAGGACGCATAGGTTCATGCGATATTGCCACGTGACTACTGTAAAAAGCAAAATCAAATCTTTAAAATTGCGGTTCTTCCTCATCTCTATAGTTGTTCTTTCGCACAGTTTTTCTAATTCTTCCTCATTAATGGAATAAAATACATTCGTTAGTACAAACACAAGAATCAAGTGTATACTTAAGAGCTATTAGAGTAATCAAGCCATTAGTTGGACTATTAATATATAGTTTTTTAATATAGGGAGTGTAGGCAGCGGGGTTTAACGCGGGCCTAAGTGTTTGGCGATCACGGTACTGTGTGGACTCGAGGCCCACTAGGAAATATGATATAGGTTTTGGGCTTATTCGGAGATGGAGTCGCCACTTGGATAAAAGCCGGGACACACTGTATAGCAACTGGATCCCACGGAGGTTCCCAGAAGCCATCATCAGATATCAGGTTCGAAAACTGGATATGAGCGTTTGAATGCTCATCCAATCTTGCAGTTGGCCTCCGTTTATATTTTGCGTTTTATTACCTTTAATTATTTAATTATTTCCTCATTTACTTTCAAAATTACACTTGCCTTCATTTACTTTTCAAATTTTATAGGTAAGTCCAAGTTTGCACATTAATCTAATTTCATGCTTTTAAGTCCCAACGTTCAACAAAAATAAAATAAATAATAATTACAACCATACATTCAAAACTGAATGAGGGGAAGGGATTAAGAATTACAATGCTTTTTAGCTAAATAAATGAAATAATATACAGAAAATAAACCAAACATATACCAAAAATAAACCAATAAAATAACATGTACAAGGGATAACTAGCAAAAGTGACTACTTGATGACATTAATCATCAAGTAATTCCTGCAAATAACACATAGTTAGTCCTTTTTCATCGAGAAAAAAATGAAATCACATATAATGATACTTAGAAAAAGGCTCTATAAAAAGGGTTTTCACATTATGAACTAAAGAAAGTATCAAACAATCAAGATTAAACATCATCATGCAATGATACGGACATGTATTTAAGGTTGAAAAACACATAACAAAGCGGAATCACGACGAGCACACAAAAAATAGAATAGAAAATAGACCGAACATGTCAATGAGGCGGTCGCCTCATTGATGAGGCGCCGCCTCATCATCAGGGACCCCTACAACTCTGAGTCAAAAAGGAATAAGACACACACATACAAGACGAAGACCTCATAAAGGCCTGTCAATGGGGTGATCACCTCATTGATAAGGCGATCGCCTAATTGACAAGAGGTATCGCCTCTGTGAAGAGGCGCCGCCTAGTTAGAAGGCTAAAACTGACCCCAAAACACCTAGACTTCTACTCTAAGTAACTAAACATGCATATACACACTCTATAATCATCAAACCATGACTACATGCAAAAGTGTTCAAAGATCACATCAATAAAGTGGGATATTGAGCAAGATAAACTAGAAATACCTAAAATATACTAATGACTCAATTACATATAAGCAAGAATACACAAGATGATGAACATGTCAAGTTTAAGTGCAGATTTTATACCAAAATGAGAGGCCCTCAGAGATGTTTTGATTGAGATCCTTGCTTGGATGTGATATCTACCTTTGACTCAAGTTTCTTCCTTTTTCTCTTATGGAGATGTGAACTCCCTTTGCTTCAATCTGTCCTCCTTCCCTTAAGGATGTTTTTTTCTCTTCCAAAGCTCTCTTTTTTTTCTCACCCACCCTCTTTTTTATCTTTTATTCCTTAGTTTTCCCATGCCCCTAAGCCCTCTAGGCCATAATGAGCCTTCATAGCCTTTTTTTCCTTCCCCAAAAATCTTTTTCTCATGCAAGAAGCAAGTCTGGAGAGTAGGGCCCGCACCACTTGGCTGTCATTATTGTAATTGCATTAAATGCAGCTGTAAGTGGGCTGCCATAGAGGTGACACCTCATCAATGAGGCAATCGCCTCATTGGTAGCTGCCAAAAAGGTGATCACCTCATTGCACTGAGGTGATGCCCCTTTGGCCCGTGCCTGCATTAGGCCAGGCGGGCATGGGCCAAATTTGGATAGTTGGGCTAGGTTTTAGGCCTTTTTTAGGCTTTAGGTTTTCAAGTTCATTTTCCATTAGAGATTTAAGCTTCATTCTCATGTCCAAGTTTCATATTCTCATCATCGGGCTTGACAATGGGCCGGTCAAACCAAGCGCCCCTAATTCATCCCCTAACATAAGCCAATCGAATTGGGTGTCTACAATTTGCCCCCTAATTTTTTGAAAAATCAAATGCATGCAATAACAATTTTTCAAAAAAATCACTTACACAACAACAATCAAACAATAAAATAAAAAATATACCTGACTCTCGGGTCTCACTCGAGAGATGAATCCTTTAATTCTGAAATGTGACCGTGATCCTTGGGTTCTCTTGGCCCGATCAGCCACTCATTAATATTTGATAAAGAGATTTAGAAACTGTCAACCTCAGGTTTTCCTGGCCCAATTATCACCTTGTTGGGGACATAGACGTATAGGTTTTCCTAGCCCAACTATCTGTCACCTGAAACTTGATTCTTGGGTTTTCCTAGCCCAATCCACACAACACTGAGACTCAATTCTCAGGTTTTCCTGGCCCGATCATCACTGGGGATGTGGTTTTCAGATTTTCCAGGTCCGATTATCACTCCTCTAGGGACATAGACTTTTAGGTTTTCCTAGCCCAGTTGTCCTTCACTCTTGACTTCAGGGATACTATCTAAACAATCATCTCAATCTTTGAGCTTCGAGGATTCAAACTCGAATAATCCTTTCTTTGAACTTTGGGGATTCAAACCCAAATAGCCTTCTCCTTGAGCTTTAGGGATTCAAACCTGAACAACCTTCTCTTTGAGCTTCAGGGATTCAAACCCGAACAACCCTCTCTTTGAGCTTCGGGGATTCAAACCCGAACAGCCCTCTCTTTGAGCTTCGAGGATTCAAACCCGAACAACCCTTTCCTTTAATGGTGTGGGTTTTTCTAGCCCATTTTACTTTATCTCAAAAATCTGTACTCTGAATTCCACCTCTATAATATTCAAAATTAATTTCTATTCATCATTTTTCAATCATTCAACAAACCCTTTTTTTTTTGGGGGAAACCTCACACCTTTGCCTGCTATAAAAATAAATTTCCTTTGTCTTTTCCTCTTTTACCTTTTGTCACTTCTCTTTTTCCCTTTCCTCCCTTTACACTTTATGTACTCCTTACATCTTTCCTCCTTTCACAGTCGATGGAGAACAAGAAAACACCCCCTATGCCTGAGTAGGATCATATTCTGCCTCTTATTAGTGCCTCTAGGAGTCTAGGATTGACCCGTGGGGACTTGATTCCTCTTATGGCAGATCTAGGGTCTCACATTTTCTCTTCTGCATCCAGAGAGGTTAGTACCCTAAAATTTCCTATAAAATCATATTAGGTTGGTGATTAATCTTGCATAATTATCATTCTAGGACATTTTTTAATTGAAAAAAATGTGAAATTTATGTTTAAATCATTAAAAATTAAAAATTGTCCCCATCTGTGCCTCACAGAGGCGATTGCCTCTTTGATGAGGCGATCGTCTCATTAATGAGGCAATTGCCTCATCAATAAGGTGATACACTTTCATGAAGAGGCGAATGCCTGTCGCCCTTGCACAGAGCCGATCGCCTCTTCAATGAGACGATCACCTCTCTGGTGAGATGATCACCTCTCTGGTGAGGCAATCACTTCATCAACAGAGCGAACTGTGCTATTTACATGTACATTCATTCTAAATTTCTTCCTAAAATCGTAAAATGCATAAATTTTACTTCCCCATCTCTTTATTTACAGTATAATGCTCAGACATTCAAGAGGCTGAGAATTTCCATGGAGCCCAGGTCTTCTATAGCGACTTGACCAATGAACAAAGGGACCGAATTCAGGGGATAGGGTTCAAGGACTTTGTACTCTTGCTTTCATATGAGCAGTGGCACACAGACTACTAGCCACTGCATGCCTTGATGGAGAGGTGGTTTGATACAAACCACACTTTCCACCTCTCATTTGGTGAGCTTACTATAGACCCAGTGTCATTTGCTTTCATAACGGGGATTGCCTATGCCGAGGATCCTATTCCCTTTGATGCGAGTCTACATTAGCTGTCTCTGAATAAGGCTACATACATCGAGCGACTTTTAGGGATGACTCCTAACATGAAGGGGACTCCTACCCTTAAGTTGGACTCGATCAGGAGTTTCTACACCTGGGATTGGGTAGCAGCGATGATCTTTCCCCATGAGATTGACCAGGTGGTGAGGGCCTTTTTGCTCTGCCTACTCGGTACCACCTTCTTCATTGACACTGCCATCTCCATCGACTTGATGTTCCTATCGACCCTTCAAGATCTTAACCAGATTCCTACATTCGATTGGGGTAGCTGTGCCCTGGCATACTTATACCGGAGTATGGACGAGGTGGTCCGAGGGGCTATGAGATTCTGCAGCTTTTGGCATACTGTTTTGGTACATCATAATCCCTTTTTTCTTTATCTTGTTCTAACCCACCATTACTTACGTCATTTTTCTCAACTCCTCCTATTTTATTTTTTAGGTTTGGGTTCTGGAGCTAGAGTTGCTTATGGGCGTTACCCAAGTAGGAGATCATTTTCCAGCCCTCGGCAGGTGGGCACCAACCGCCGGCAGGTGGGCACCAGCCACATAATGAAGAGGCACTTTGTGTGAGTTCACATCCACAGACAGCACTTGAATTCTCTAACATAAGATGTGGTACCTACAAAGCACAAACCTCCTTATTAGTAAATTATTCATATTCAATTTACTTATATATTGACATCTCCTCTCTTTTTTTTTTTGCAGATCCAAAATGGCTTATGGGGGCCTGAGGACACTTAGACCATAGAGATGACTCACTCCAGGCCCTCAGCTCAGAAAAGGGTACTCCTCTGTGGGCCTGGATATTGAGCTTGGTATTTGGGAGAGCGGCTCCTGAACTGAAGGGCAGGTGTTAGAGCTAGCCAGGTCCCCAAGTCTCCTCATAATAGTATGCATTGGGCTTATGAGCTGGAGGGTGACGACCTCGCTTAGGCTGTTGCAAGCTTACCAGCTGTGGATCACACAGTTCGTGTGAAGAGCCAATATGTGGAGTTCATCCGCACCCACCGTCTGTTGATGGTCCCCTTCTAGGCCACTTCTACCTCTCAGGTATATCCCTGTCGGCGTCCCTTTTCTTACAAATTGACTGCATTCTCAACATGTTTCTCTTATTTTTGTCTTTAGGCTACACCTGCTATGTTTATAACCCCGGTCAAGTCCTGAGTGTGGGAGAGAGAGCCCTTGAGGCGTCGACTAGATTCAAGCAAGGAAGAGACTTCTGCAGCTGGCAAGGAAGCTAAACCGACTACTACCCCCGGTTTAAGTTTGTCCCAAGCAGTTTCATTCACATCCCCGACCCTCTAGCTTGATGTTGGGTTCCTCCTAGAAAGTTATCGCATCAATTCTTGACTTTGGATGAGGACCTGACCCCTACATGCACCCCTAGCGATGCTACTCATGTAAGTTCATTTCCTGACCTGCTTTCATTATGATTCTCAAACCAAATGTTAGTTCCAACATTTATTTCAATAATGCAGATTCCGCTGGAGCAGGGCCTATATATGTATCGCAAGATAGAGGCCCAAAGAGACTACATGCTGGAGATCACCCAGCAGTGGAGGGTAAGAACCTCTTTATTTGCTACATGTATGCATGCTTGCATGGTTTACTAACCTGTGTTTTATCCGAAATAAGATCGAGATGAGGCTAGCAGGGTGAGGATCGCCACTCTTGAGCATCAAATTGACATATTTTAGATTGATAAGGATGGCAAGGATGAAGATAGAAGTGGCAGCAAAGCCGGAGGAGAGGCTGACCCTGAGGGTACTGGATCAAATGCTTAATGTACCAGGGTTAAAACCTGTGTAGTCTTTGAATAGTGAACACAAAATTTGGTTTTTTATTTTATAGACAGTATGTTTGCAAAATTCATCATTTTCCTCGATTAAATTCATTTATTTTACTTTTCTCATTTCTTCACATGTGAGTTGATTTCAATGTTTGCATACGTAACTGTCCCACTATATTCTGATTGCACCTGTTTAGACTGTGTGATTCGAAGAAGTGCGATGACCCATACTACTGATGAGGCAATCACCTCATTAAACCCTGGTGAAGAGGCAATCGCCTCTTGCTATTGAGGCAACGCCTTATTGATGAGGCGATCACCTCAACAGCAGGAGGTCTTACCCCTATAGATATCCACATTCTTATGTTTGACCTAATTCTCGAGTTCCCTTTGTCCCTAACCTCCTGCTTCTCTCTTTAGGTGCCTCTGAAAAGCCACAAACATGATAGAACAAAGTCTAAGGCCCTTACAATCAATTTTGAAAGGTTTAGATGACAAATCTTGGGCCAGGTTAGAGCCGTTTCACCTTTCAATCTTCAAATCACTCCACACTAGGAGCAATTTCCCTTTTCTCCATGCTATGGTTCAATTTCAGGATCCAAATAAACACATTTTTTGGTTCAACACAATAGAAATATATCCCCTACCGAAGGAATTTGAGGCAATTCTTAGCCATCATACGGACTCTGCTTGCCAGCTTATGATTCTTGTCCTTAAAAACCTAGATTCTCACTCCATTCAACAATAAATGGCATGTATATTCAACCTTCCACCCTAGTCTTCTTTTCACTATATCTTTAACTCAGAAATCAAACTAGAGTCCTTCATTGAGGTCACTATGAATGTGGATAAAGAAGAAACTTATTGGCCTTGCATGTTAGCCCTCTATTTGTATGCTTAATTTCTGCTAGTTTCCCCCTCAGGGCACTATGATACGAAGATCCTTTCCATCCTCGATCAAGTAGAGTCAGGTTTCAATCCCTTCCCTCTTATCTTAGTAGAGACTATCATCGAATTAGATGACTTCACAAAGACGCAATGATTCTCAAGAAGCCCATTCCTTTTGGAGGTAAGTTTCCCGTTGTCCCTTCCTTCATTTCTAATAATCATATTATTTGTATCTAATCATTTACAATCTCGTAGATGTGGTTTTATAACATCAGGCATTACCAGGCCAAGCATTATCGAACAAGAAAACTGCATCTCATCCTTGCAAATATTCAAGGTTGGCTATCAACATTTCCTGACACACTGATCTGCTGGATGTGCCCCTGGTGGGGATTGCAGCATCTAACCATTCGGTCCTATGCATACTGTGTCTCAGTTATCGATCTCTATTTTTCCACTTTCTATAATCCAGCCCACCTTTGCCACCAATATGGTCATAAAAAAATGATTATAGAGCCTTTCATGAGTTTGAGCTAGGGCTATTTTTTCAAAATTTCCTAGACCACCTGGTGGCAACTTGGCCTCAAAGAGTCATCGAGAGAAATTAAAGCTACGATGGTGATCAGACTACCGATGATCATTACAAAGCATGGGTTTGTTTACAACAGATAAAAAGAGACAAATTTATTAAATACAAAAGGACAAGAGAGTTATAAATGTTCAGTTCACAAGGTAGGCAACAAAAGAAGAGAAAACAAAATTAGCTCATGAAATGAAGTCGCCATTTTCACTTTTATTAGAAGTAATTTCCCTTTTGTACTAGTTAAACGGCTTGTAATGGACACATTATACAATGTTTAATGATAATTAAAGCAATCCATTTCATTTCATTTAAGCACAAAAATGCATATACATTTCACTTATGGTGCATCTCATGTTATTAGTTGGCTTGCCCTTGCAAGTTTTTCAACTAATCATTTTGCGCCCCTCTCTCTCCTTTTACATGTCCTTAACTTTTGCCTGGACCGCCTCTTTTAAGATTTTCAGTCCAACAGGACTTTTTTTCTTTTTTATTTCTTTTTAGTCTCTAACTTTTGCCTAGACAACCTTTTTTTGAGGTTTTTTCCCTAACGAGACCTTTTACAAAAAGTATTTCTTGAGCTTGTCTAGGTTGATGGGTTCTCTGAACCTATTTCCCTTCATGTCAGATAAAATGGCAGCACCTTTTGAAAATAACTTCTTTACCAGATATGGTCCCTCCCTTATAGTTAGGCTTAAACTTTCCTTGAGGATTGGTCATGATTGATCTTGTAAGTTTCAACACCAAATCTCCTTCTCGAATCTTACCTGGCTTGATTTTCTTATTATAGGCATGGACTATTCTTTTATGATATAGCTACAAATGATACATAGCCTTCATCCTCTTTTCATCTAATAATGTTAACTGAGCCAACCAACTTTTGACCCACTAATACTCATGGAGTTTAGATTCCAGAAGGACTCTCAATGATCTTATCTCAACCTTTACCAATAAAACAGCCTCACACCCATAAACCAAAAAGTACAGAGTGGCTCCTATCAAAATTCTAGCAGTAGTTCGGTACCCCCACAATGGGAATTGTAAGTAATCGGCCCAATCTTGATAATTTTTTAGCGTCTTGGCCAAGATCTTTTTTACATTCTTATTTGCTGCTTCCACCGCCCTATTTGCCTGTGGCCTATACGGAGATGACCTGTGGTGTTCAATCTTATAGTCTTTCAATAATGTGGTTGTTTTTTCCCGAAATTAAATGCCATTATATGTAACTATGTGGTCCAACAATCTGTACCTACAGATTATGTTCTTCTCAATGAACTTCGACATCTACTTTGACCCCACGGTAGCATAGGATTCGGCCTCAACCCATTTGGAGAAGTAGTCGATAGCCATAATGATATACCAATGGCCATTAGTTGCTTTTGGCCTCACCTCCCCTATGATGTCAATCCCCCATATAGCAAACGGCCAAGGAGAAGTCATTCCTTGAAGCTCCATAGATGGCAGGTGGCTAACATTACCATATGTTTGGTAATTGTGACATTTCTTCACAAATCCAATACAATCTGCTTCCATGGTGAGCCAAAAGTACCCCTGGTGGGCTATTTTCTTTGCCAAGACGGTCTCATTCATATGTGGCCTACACACCCCCTTCATGAATTGCTTCTACAAGCTTCCCGCTTTCATCCTTATCAACCACCTAAGGTGTACCCCGACTGGCATCCTTTTGTATAACATCCCATTGTGGCTTATAAACTATCGAAACAACATTTGCAGGGATATCCTTTCTTTCTTATCGGCGTCATCCAAAAATTTTCTAGTTTCTAGATACCTTTATAAATTATAGAACCAAGGTTTCTCAGTGGCATCAACTGGCATTACTCTCACCTCTTCGTAACAGGGGGCTCAAGACTTCGTGAGAATTAAGGGTCTAGCTTTTAGTTGTTTCCCATTTTCCTACATGGAGGCCAGTGTGGCTAAGGCATCAGCTACCTAGTTTTCTTCCCTTGGCAAATGGAAAAATTTATACTGAGTGAAGGAGCACAGGATGGTGGTTAAGTATTCCCAGTACAACCATAATCTGTCTTTTTTATCTCCTATTCTTTGGTGGCTTATTTTATAACTAGCATGGAATCCTCATAGACAGTGTCATTTTCTGCCCCTGTGCTACACAATGCTTCTAAACCAAAGATGTAGGCTTCATATTCTGCTTGGTTATTGGTTGCTTCAAACTGAAGTCTTTTTGCCATTGGGATCATTTCTCCTTCAGGTGTAACTAAAATTACCCCTATTCCAGCCCCGTTGTTGTTGATAGCTCCGTTAAAGTATATTTCCCAACCTTGTATCTCTATTGCCCCTAGATACTCATTGGGATACTCCAACTTCCATTCTTGGTATCATCCATCGGGCTTTGTGCCAAGAAGTCTGCTACTGCTCTTCCTTTTAATGTTTTTTTGGCCATATACTCTATGTCAAATTTTATGAGTAAAATGAGCCACCTAGCCAATTTTTCTGTAAGAGACAGGGTCTATTGAAGGTACCTGGGGGGATCATATTTAGAAACTGCCTGCACTTTATAAGACTAAAAGTAGTGTCAGAGCTTTTTCGTTGCCCAAATTATTGTTAGGCATGTTTTCTCCACTAAACTATAAGTAGCTTCGTAGGGTAGAAGCTTCTTACTCAGGTAATATACAGCATGCTCTATCTTCCTTTCACCTTCCTATGGTAATATTGCCCCTATTGCATGCTTCTTAATTGCCAGATACAGGATTAAGGCTTTGCCAGTCTCGGCGGCTGTAAGACAGAAGGATTCATTAGATAATCCTTGATGGCTTCAAAGGCTTACTGACATCTTTCGTCCCACACAACAGGTTGGTCTTTCTTTAGAAGCTTAAAGATGGGATTGCAGATGGTCATTAACTTGGCTATAAAACTACTGATGTACTATAAATGCCCTCAGACCTCTTTTTCATTCTTTGGTGTCGGCATATCCTTGATTGCTCTGATCTTATCTGGATCGACCTCTATTCCTTTTTGGCTGATAATGTGCCCTAACAGTTTCCCAGATGTACCCCTAAAAACACACTTCTTCGGGTTTAATTTGAGATTATACTTTTCTGCTCTAGCCAGAAACTTGTCTAGTGCTTCAAAATGCTCTTCCCTGGTTGCAGATTTCACCATCATATCATCCACATACACTTTTACCTCTTTATAGATCATGTCGTGCAGCAAGGCGATCACCATCCTCTGATAAGTGGCCCCTGCATTCTTTAATCTGAAAGGCATCACTTGGTAATAGTACACACCCAATTCAATGATGAAAGATGTCTTCAATTTATCTATTACTGCCATCATGATCTAATTGTATCCTGAAAATCCATCCATAAAAGAGTACATTGCATTGGAAGTTGCACTATCAATTAATGTATCAATATGCAGTAGCAGGGAGTCATCCTTGGGGCAATCTTTATTTAAATCTCAGTAGTCCACACACACTCTAACCCTTCCATCCTTTTTAGGAACTGGAACTATATTTGCTAACCATAGAGTGTCCTCTACCACTTCTAGGAACTTTGCCTTCAGCTACTTTTTGACCTCTTCCTTAACCAAAAGAGCCCATTCTTGCCTTAACCTCTTTTGATTCTGCTTTACTGGCGCTATGTGAGGGTATATGGGGATCCTGTGTTTTGAGATTTCCCTGTCGATTTTGGGCATGTCTTTATAACCCTAAGCAAATACTTTCTGTCTCTTTTTTAAGATTTCTTCCATTTTTCCTCTCTCACCATGAGTTGAACCAAAAGCAAACAATATATTTTTAGGGTTATCGTTTATGCCCAAATTAAATGATTCAGTTTACATGAAATTAATGTCAAACATATGCACGAAATGATCGTCATAAACAGAATAACCATTAAGAAACACATCACACAAATAAGCAAATTCAAACTTCATTGCATTCACTTTTGAAAAGAAAAGATCGTCAGTTTTAAACAGAGAAGTAAGAGAAACATCAAAGTCATTATAAAAGGTATATATGATAGAATTGAGGATGTAGGTTTCAAAATTGAATTTTTTGCTTTAATCATCAATGCCTTTTTGCTCCAAAGTAGCTTCATCTTCTTTAAACTCCTCTTCAGCTAGTACCAACTCCTTAGTAGGGGCCTTTTCGACAGTAACTTCCCCAGTTTTGTTCATAAATTCAGTAAAAATCTCAAACCTCGAGATAACTTCCTTAGCCACTAGAAGAGATTCTAGAGTCCCGCTGTATGGGTGCCCAGTGCCTTCCTTTACAAAGATTTCCCATAAAATTTTCTTTCTAGCCATGGTTTCCTTCTCTTTTTTTTCAGATCGATCCCTCATACTCATCTCTTTCCCAGCTCCATCAACCTCTTTGAATCCTAACCCATGCTTTAAAATAGGTACTTTGTTTCCCACAAACTCTGAAGGTCCGCTTTGATTTTTCCCTAATCTCATGCTGGGCAAAAATTTCATATTGCGCATCATTCTCAGAACCTTTTCATCCATCTCATCCTCATAGATCACACAGACTTCAAAACTAGGGCTAAGGGAAATCCCCTTACGGATTAACTTCAGTGCAGTTATGGCGACTTCAATTTCAACTGAGATGGTGACAACCCTTCATATGGAAACTTAATCTTTTGGTGAATAATGGATAGAATGCCACTTAGAGGGTGAAACTATGGCCTCCCTAATACAATGAGAAATGTTATCAGGATATCAATCACATGTAGGTCAACCCAGACTTCTATAGGTCCTGTTTTAACCAACGCCCTAAAAGTTCCTTCCATAGATCTCTTGGTGTTATCATAAGCCTTGATAACTACCTCAAAAGGCCTTAGGTCAAGTACCGTCAACCCTAACTTTGGTAGAATCTTCAATGGACACACATTGATGGCAGAACTATTATTAACCATCATATAGCAGTTCATCTTCCCTTTTACCTCGGCTTTAATAAACAGAGCTTTGTGGTGATCCCTCCCTTCCAGAGGCAAATCATCATTGGAAAATGTTATCATTCCTTGAGGAGTTTTCATTAGTGATTGGACCATATGTTCTGGAGTGGAATTAGTGGAAATATTTCTCTGATCTAGTGCCAGGACTAGGGCTTCCTTGTGATCCTTAGAATGCATGAGTAACTCCCAAACATTGGCAATGGTCTTTTTGCTTTGTTCTATCTCCTTTCCCTTTGCTGCACATTTTTTAGGTTTAGACCCGATAACCCTAGGTTCCCCTTTTTTTTCTTTGACTTTCCTCACAGATTGACTTGGCTCACACCCCTCATTACCCTATAGGTCATCTCGTTCTTTGCTTTCATCATCGAAACTCCATATGTCCAAGACTTGTACCTGTAACTCCATGGGTTACTTACTTGGTTTTAGGTTTTCAGGTTTGGTTTGTTGGGAACTGTGAGAGACTTCAATTAAGGAGTTTAGGACTTACTCTTCTATTAGGATAGAGTTAACTATTAGAATGGGTGGGTTAGAAGGTGGTACATTTCAGTAATTAGGTAATGGGCTGGTTTGTGTGTTCGATTTTCTATTTTCTAGGTCGGTAATTTTGCCTAAGTCTATTAGATCTTGGATTTCATGCTTTAACTGGGCACAGATGTCTATGTCATGCCCGATGGTTTGATGAAATTTATAAAAAAGCTTTGGGTTGGCCCCAGGCGAGGGTTGTTATGAAGGTAAAGGTCGTAGCAGGTTCTTCTCAATGAGCTTATTAAGGACATTGGACATAAGACATCCCAGATTTAAAAATCTTTGAGGCTGTCTAACTGCACTGACTTGTACATTGCTACTCGGTGGTCAAATAGCATGAATCTGAACATTACTACTCAAGATGGCCCCCTCTTTGCTCCCATATCCTCTCTCAAAGAATTTTTTCTTTTTAGCCAAATTTGACTCTTTCTGGACCCTAAATCTATATAATTCTTCAAAGTTCCTGATTCCTAGATCCCTCAATTTCCTGGACAATGTTGGAACACACCCTTCTATTGCCAGGACCAACTGGTCGGACTCAGCAGGCCTATGCCTCATCAAGGACAATTTTCCCCTCTAACGAGTCAAGTAATCAACAAAAGGCTTGTTAAAATTCTATTTAGTATTCTGTAGATCTCTCAAGGACACCTCTAGTTGAACATTAAGACTATATTGCTTGACAAAAGCAGCACACAATTCTTTCCAATCTGAATGAACATGCTGTTCCAAGGTGTAATACCATTAAATCGGCATCCCTTCCAATGAAATAGGGAACTGCTTGATAATTTGGCTCTTAATTAGCTTACTAGCTTTCATGTATTTTACATATTGCTTCAAATGCAAATGGGGATCCTCAATATTAGTATACTTCTTTGGGAATTTAAACTTACAAGGCAGCGGTTCATCACCCTTTTCTAGATTTATATCATAATCTAAAGGAGCGACCATACCCTTCTCCTTCATCATCACCTGCATCTGGTTCATCACTTTGGTCATATTCTTAGCCCACTCAGTCTGACCCACATCCTCGGTTGGAATGACATTTCTTTGATTCATTGGATTGGCCAACACTATCACATCATCTTCTTCCCTTCCTCTAATTAGTATTCCTCATCGAGATCCACCGGATCGATTGGCAGTGCATTGGGTGGCTGTGTTGGCTGGCTCTGTCTGATAAGCTTAGTAATCTCCCCCATCATTTCTCTCATCATAGCCCAGGTTTTTACCATTACTTCCTCTTTCAATTGTGCCCTAAATGCTTTTGGATCGAATCCTCTTGCCATTCTTATTTTTGAATTTTTGACCAAATGACCTAAACTAGCTTGGACCCACCCCGCTGAGCTTGAAGGATTTATAGTGCTGTAAAACAGTAGGTTAGAATGATGCATGATGTGTATGCATGATATGTAAGTCCGTTTTATTTAGAAATTTGAGAAACAAAAAGTCACACACAAGAGATATACAAGATCAAAGCATGGAAGTTAAATGTGAAAACTTTCGCCTATATTCCTCCCACACACATATTCAATGGCGAGTATCTCATCCTAGGATTTTTGGCCTAGGTTTTAATTGTCAGCAGGGGATAATAAAACCGACGTATGTAAGAAAACTCTCAAAATAATTCAAACAAGTAATAAACCATTCAAATAAAACCCGAGTCCACTTTCCATAAGCTAAGATCCGTAGCACCATAAACCTGCTTGTCAAGGCCCACTTGAAAAGGGTTATGAGTAGGCATGAGAGGCCTTTGTTGACTAGCTTGTTTATAATGGGCTTTGGTTGGACATGAGGGCCCATTTCACTTTAGACTGCTCATTGATGGGCTCAAGATTTATTTTAAGGGTCCATTTATGGCATAATACACATGAAAATGGAAAAATTCCTAAGGGTAGTTGCTAGGTCATTACATGGGCTTGAGTCTTGGGTAAAAAGGCTTTAGCTCCCATAACAATATACATCCATATACGTCTCCCCACTCAAGGGTCAAACAACATGAATTAGTATGTGTCATGAGTGACAATAATCAAATATTCCACCACTAGGTTTAAGTGAAACATAGGTGGTGAAGTACTAACTATTGTCAGGTTAATTGGGGATTGAAGTGCTCATTGTGTGCAAAATGTGTAGTGAATGCACAAATGCAGGAAGAATAAGAAAATAATTAAAGATAATAAAACATAAAACACTGGAATCAGTTTCTCTATCCCTAGTGGAGTCGCCACCGTAGGCAACGGGGTTTAGCACGTGCCCAAGTGTTTGGCGACCACGGTACTGTGTGGGCTCGAGGCCTACTAGGAAATACGATATAGGTCTTGGGCTTATTCAAAAATGGAGTCGCCACCTGGATAAAAGCCAGGATACACTGTACAACAATTGGATCCCACGGAGGTTCCCAGAAGCCGCCATCAGAGATCGGGTTTGAAAACTGGGTATGAGTGTTTGAATGCTCACCCAACCTTGCGGTTGGCCTCTGTTTGTGTTTTGCATTTTATTACCTTTAATTATTTAATTATTTCCTCATTTACATTCAAAATTGCACTTGCCTTCATTTACTTTCCAAATTTTATAGTTAAGTCCAAGTTTGCACATTAATCCAATTTTATGCTTTTAAGTCCCAATGTTTAACAAAAATAAAATAAATAATAATTACAACCATACTTTCAAAACTGAATAAGGGGGAGGGGATTAAGGATTACAATGCTTTTTAGCTAAATAAACGAAATAATATATAGAAAATAAACCAAACGTATACCGAAAATAAACTAATAAAAAGCGGCAATGTACAAGGGATAACTAGCAAAAGTGACTACTCAATGATAGAAATCATCAAGTAATTCCTGCAAATAACACATAGTTAGTCCTTTTTTATCGATAAAAAAAATGAAATCACATATAACGATACTTACAAAAAGGCTCTATAAAAAAGGGTTTTTAGATTATGAACTAAAGAAAGTATCAAACAATTAAGATAAAACATCATCATACAATGATACAGACATGTATTTAAGGTCGAAAGATACATATCAAAGCAGAATCACAATGAGCACATAAAAAAATAGAACAGAAAACATACCGAACGTGTCAATGAGGTAGTCGCCTCATTGATGAGGCAGCGCCTCATCAGTAGGGACCCCTACAACTCCGAGTCAAAAAGGAATAAGACACATACATATAAGAGGAAGACTTCATAAAGGCCTGTCAATGGTAAGGCGATCGCCTCATTGACAAGAGGCGACGCCTGGTCAAAAGGCTGAAACTGACTCCAAAACACTAAGTAACTAAACGTACATATACACACTCTATAATCATCAAACCGCGACTACATGAAAAAATGTTCAAAGATCACATCAATAAAGTGGGATATTGAGCAAGATAAACTAGAAATACCTAAAATATACTAATGATTGAATTACACATAAGCAAGAACACACAATATGATGAACATGTCAAAAATGAGAGGCCCTCAGAGATTTTTTGATTGAGATCCTTGCTAGGATGTGATATCTACCTTTAATATAAGTTTCTTCCTTCTTCTCTTATGGAGATGTGAACTCCCTTTGCTTCAATCTCTCCTCCTTCCCTTCAGGACATTTTTTTTCTCTTTTCTTTTCTTTTTGTTCTCTTCCAGAGCTCTCTTTTGTTCCTTTTATTCCTTAGCTTTCCCATGCCCCTAAGCCTTCTAGCCCATCATGAGCCTTCATAGCCTTTTTTCCTTCCCAAAAAATCTTTTTCTTAAGCAAGAAGCAGGTATAGAGAGTGGGACTCGCACCACTTGGCCGTCATGATTGCAGTTGTTTTAAATGCAGCTGCAAGTGGGCTGCCATAGAGGTGGCGCCTCATCGATGAGGCAATCATCTCATTGGCAGCTGCCAAAGAGGTGATTGCCTCAATGCACTGAGACGATGCCCCTTTGGCCCGGGCGGGCCTGGGCCAAATTTGGATAGTTGGGCTAGGTTTTGGGCCTTTTTAGGCTTTAGATTTTCAAGTCTATTTTCCATTAGAGATTTAAGTTTCATTCTCATGTTTAAGTTTCACGTTCTCATCATCGGACTTGACAATGGGCCAGTCAAACCGAACACCCCTAATTCGTCCCTTAACACGGGGTGACCAAATCGGGTGTCCACAGAGAAAAACACACACACATATATATAATAATAATAATAATAATAATAATAATAATAATTTCAACCAAAAATATTTTAAATGTACATAAAATTTTTCTTTATGTTTTTTTCTTTAATTTTCATATTTAAATTTTATAAAATGATGGCATAATGGAGTATATTATACGTGCACAACTCAAATAATCCTACAGTAGGCCACTTTTGGAGCTGAAAATTAACCCTTTTTTTTTTCAAGGATCAACTGGAATTTCATCAGTAATTTTTTTTCTTACATATCCAATATCCCGTAGACACATAAACTCTGTGTCTTTCGAAGCAAAAAGATGATCTTGCAAGTGGAGTCAGTTCGGTGTGCACAGAAATAGTCATTAATTCAAGAGAACTCTTTTGACTGAGAGGTATCTCCACATTGTAGAGATGGAGTTGCAAAAAAAAAAAAAAACCGACAATCAAAAGGGTGAAAGAATATTGAGCAAACGGATCCAATTCCAACATCCATGTGGTGCAAATAGTGATGATAAGAGAAGAAGAATGGTGAAAAAAAAAAATCAAACAAACAAACACATTAAAAACAAATCTAATTCCAAAACTATTATTTAAAAAAAAAAAAATTATATAACTTAAATTTAAACATATTATGCAGCAAAAAACAACTCTTTCCTTTTAAATTAATAATAATAAGAAAGTAAATTTATATTTTAAGATATATTTTAAAAAAATTAATATTTAATTAATTTTTTATTAAAATATTTATTTTATTGCTACATCAAAAACCACCGGTCCTTTTTTTGTTCTTTTTCTTGGGTCACCACCTTTGCGCCTTATTTTCTCCTCTTGCCTATTCTATTGTTGCTGCTGAGATGGGTAATGCTTATGAAGCTTCGGTTTTTAGTTCTACTGCAAGTTCACAGTCCGAAACTTTGGTCTGCAATTTTTTTTAACAATGATATTTTGTTGTCGATGAATTGAGTGGGTTTTTATTGTAATTTTTTCTTGTTGATGATTTAATTTATTTTTGATAAATGATTTATTGCTGATAATTGGGACTGATTAAATGTCTATTTGATTTTTTTTTCTTTTGGTTAAATTATGTTGTTTGGCTGAAGAAAAAATGAAGGAAAGTGTCAGGAAATTGAAAAAAAAAATAATTAATTAATTTAAAAAATTATTGGAAGAGAGAGAAGGAATAGGACATTTGGCCATTATTATATGTCTACATCGCCATGATTGTAATTCAGAACGCATCATACAAGTTGCCGTATATGCATGAATTTCCTCCACAACCCTAAAGGGCACTAGCGGAGGAGTTTACCCATTTACTCATTCTTTCTACCCACGGCCAGGTCCGTACATATACTAAGATTTCAAAAGACGTGTTCTTTATTTTATTTTATTTTATATATATATATTCTTTTACTGATTGAGTTAGAGTTTCTACAATTTATTTCAATTATTTTAACACATCAACCATATTAATAATTTATTATTAAAATATAAAAATTTATAACACATTATTTTTTATAAATTATTAATTTATATACATGTCAAAAATTAAAATGAATAATTTAAAACTTTCTCTAATTAAATTAGGAGAAACTTTTGTCCTGCGAAAAATCTTAATATGCATATATAGGCTAGTCAATAAAATAATGAAAATATTACACAACAACAAAGAAAATTTCAAATTCAAATTTTATAATGTTACAAAATAATGGAAAAGATAAATTTAATAATTATTGGCTAATTAAATACATTTGAACCGGCAAGGCAAAGACTTTCCTTCAAGATAACAAAGGTCATGAATGTAAATTGTGAACATTCTCTTACTTTTTTTTTATTAATAGGGAAGCCATATGATTTAAATATCATTAAATTGTACATCAATGGATATCTTTTCCTTTTAAATTAACGACAGTTGGATTCAAACATCCATCTTAGGATGTCCTTAAAAAAAAGTTACTACTTAATTACTTCCTCACTAGGGTTGTGCAACGGTCGAATCAGTTGGTTCAAGTGGAATTAGGATTGAAATCGATTGGTTATAATGATGGAAAAATCAGGGCTGAACCAAACCAATTTGAAAGACAAATTTGAAATTTTGGAAGCCGAAATTACTTAAGGCCCAACCCAACCGAGCATAAACTGATTTCATTTCATTAATAATTTTAGGTCAAGCCCAATTAGTTACATTGTACAAAATACATTTGTAATTCTAGAACTAACTTAGTTACAAAAAATAATAACCTATACTTAATACAAAAAATAATATGCAAAGCAAATGCACTGCTATTCTGCATATAAAAAATTAAGCAGAAAAATTTGCAGGCTCAGGATTCCACCCTATAACTAGACATATACAAAAAGCAAATCTATGCAAAACCCCCCAAAAAAATTACAACAGAAGTCCCAAAAAATACAACTGCAGTAGGTTCATAAAAAAGAGTTGATATTTACCTATAGATTGGAAGGAACAACACCGCATAAAATCAATGTTCTAATATAGAACAAAGGTACTTAATAATAATAATAATAATAATAATAATAATAATAATAATAATAATAATAATAATGTCACGACCCAAAACAGGGACCATGGCTGGCGCTAGGGAACAGGAATTCTTTCGAATTCGGAACCCGTAGCAAGCCTAAAAATAAAATAAACATGCAATAATAATAACAAAATATAATGCAGTGAAAATAAAAATCATAAATATCTCAATAACATTTCCACCAACTGGATTTAAATTAAATACTCATCTCATATATATATATACTCTTTTAATACAAATCCAGTTCAAATATAATATAACATCTCTTTAAATATTTATTGACTACTGTAGTGTCTAGATAAAATAAACCCAAGACTCAGAGAAGCAATTTACACAAGGAAGCCGGAGCGGAAGAAATCCGACGTACAGGCCTGCTACTGAGGTCTGAAGATGATGACTCTCCTGAAAAAAATTAGTCAATGGAGGGGAGTCAGACCTCACTGAGTGAATTACTATAATATATATACATGCATACTAAATGCCAATGCATACAATATATAGTATATATACATAAATATATATACAGACAAATACACACAAATGCAATAAAATCATTTTATATATATTTTACTGAAAATTATCGTTTATGAAGGATCAAATAGAACCCTATAATATCGCAACCTCAAAGCAGTGTTAGACAACACTCTAGCCATACAGGCTCACTTATTCCAAATATATTCACTTATTCCATTTGGACAGTAGACTGGCCCCGAGACACTAAGTCAACCGAGCTCTAGCAGTCTGACTGTCAGTGTCATTGGCCCCGAGACACTAGGTCAACCGAGCTCCAGCAATCACACCCAAATCACATCACACATTAAATAATCAGATTCAATCAATATCCTCAAGTAGGTTAGTAATATACCCTAAATGCTATAAGCGTACCGGTACGTACTCGGTCCTAGTGCTGCCCACTAGGTAGCACGTTCTATTGATATCCTTCATTAAAATATAAAACATTCATTCATAAATAAATGATGCATGAATTTAAATAACATAACAATATAAACCATATATATACTGGAAATATACCAAAAATAAACCAAGTATATTTCAAGTATATATATGTCAAGTAAATTCAATTAAATTACAAATTTAGCCAGAAATATATTTAAAAGCATTTTAAAACATAAATGGTTAATAAAGCATGAATATAATTCAAAATATACAGAAAATAAACCAAAATAAACTAAAAATAAACTTAGGTAATAATTGAATTATTCATGCATAAATAATTAAAATAAAACATATTTTTTTAAATCATGCACCCTAAACATATATATATAATATAGTAACTCACACTTAGTGCGCTCCACGAGATGGATCCGACGGGCCTGATCCACTAGCCCTCGATCTCGGCGTAACTAAATAAACAATAACGACAGAAATCAGAATAAACCTAACAGAAAATCCTAGAAACTCGATCTAGAATATTAAACATAGAAACAAAATTAGGGTTCGATCGGACATCACATTTTACGAGAATTCTACCAAAAATTCGGCAGAACCTCCCCTGTAAAACGAACATCTCTCTACTCAAAGAGTAGAGTCGACCCTGTAAAGAAACACACTTCGAAAAACAGGCACAACAATCCATTCATAACCCCTCGGTCGGACTCCAAACTATAGTCTACCGATCGAGGTCCACAATCATAGAACAATTATAGAAATACCAAAAATACCCTTATAACATAGAAATTCATTTTATAAGTAAAAATTACATAATTAACCTTTAAACACAGTAAAAATTGATAAAAACTCATTTTGTTAGAAAAATCGTATATTATATATATAATTGAAAATAATTCACGAAAATTAGTTTTAATTAGTTAAAAATACTAAATAATTTGTGGAAATCATTTTTATACCTTAAATAACTATTAAAACCAATTAAATTACATTTTTAGCCAATTTAGGGTAAAATTACCAAAATACCCCTATATATAAATATACTATAATTACTTCAAAAATTCACCATAAATAGTATAATTATCCAAAATTAATTTTCTCAACATATTTATTAATAATATTAATAATTAAACTCAATTAACCAATGAATTTCAATTAAAAACATAATTAACCTAATTTTCCCAAAATTACATAAACTCAAATAATTCAAAATAAATACTTAGAAATTCATAAAAATTCCAAATAAATTCCTATAATTCATTTTAACACCTATAATTATCATAAAACACAATTTCATAATTTAATTAATTAATTTTCAAAAATTAGAAAATAATATTAAAATATTCAAAAATACCCAAAAATCAAAATAATCTCCAAAAATTCTAAAAAAATTCATACATGTAGATTAAGCTAAGGGGAACAACATTTGTGAAGGAATTTTTCATGAATTCAAGAACCCTAATAATGGCCGAAATTAAAAATTCAAAACCTAAGCAAATCAAGACCATTTAAGCTCAAACCAAAGCTAGAATCACACTCACCGGAGCTCAAGGAGAAGAAAGAGACTGGTGGTGTCGAAAATGGTGGCCGAAATCACAAGGGGTGAAGAAATTGCAACTTTCGGCCAAAAATGGTTTCCTTGGCTTCGCCGACGCCGGAGAAGGAGATTGGGGGCGGCGGAGCAGCTGGCTGGGAAGGGCGGAGCTGCTAGTGGCACACTGATGGCAAGGAATCAGCAGTTGCAGCGACCGAACGGCTGGAGGAAGGCAATCGGGGAAGAAGAAGAAATCGGGGGCAAATGTGTAATTTTCCAAAAGTTTTGATTTTTAACTTATAATATGTATATATATATACTTTACACTATATAATAAAATAATATTAAATTACAAACATTAAATATACACCACACACTTAATATTTAATATTTTAAAATTTAATAATAAATAAAAATAATTAAATAACAATAAAACTAATAAATAATTAATAAAATATTAGGGTAATATATTAAACCCTAATTAAATAAATATATACACACATAGGTTTTATTAAGTAATTTAAAAATACGTATGAGTTCATGCAAGTCCGTAAATCTATTTAAAATAATTAATAATAAAATATTTACGTAAAAATTTCTCCGAAAATAAGAGTCTCAGGAAAATTTTACGTAAAGGATTTTAAATAATACACCATAATTAAAATAGATTTTAAATACACATCAACTCGTAAAAATATCAATATATATATATACAAAAATTATTAACACTGCATATCCCGATGCAGTATTAAAATATTTAAAAACACGGGATATTACAAATAATAATAATAATAATAATAATAATAATAACAACAATAATAATAATAATAATAATAATAATAATAATAATAATAATAATAATAATAATAATAATAATAATAATAATAATAATAATAATTTGCAGAGGAAGTTCAAAGGAAGTTCAAAATACTTATTTGCAGAAAGCATTTAGAATACGGCCATATTACTAGCAGTAAGGAAATAGTTACCTAATCAAATAAGGTGAGTCCTCTAACATATTTAAAAGATGTAGGGTGGAAGCATTATCACTACCAAAAAAACACAGAATAAGAGGCTCGAAATTGAGCATTTATACTTCACATCAAGAATACAACCATATTTTTGATAACTAAAAAAAAACAAAAGCGACCAAAGAAACTTAAGCATGCATTCATTGAAGATCATATAATCCTAGGGGTGGAAGCATCATCATTGCCTCTGTTATATGCACATACGTACAGTTACTAGAACAACAACACAAACACATAAACCTCAACTATTAAAAAAAGGCACTTCAAGTCAGCTTAGTCCTAAATAGTATACACACAAAGCTTCTAATATTTTAAAAAAAGACAGGCAGGCAGTTTTAGCAATTAAAATAAGCACATATTAAGATAATAATAGAGTAATCATCATCAGTAACCAATTTAACTGAGTTAAAGAAGGGCCACTGCTAACTAGATCAAGATCTGTCAAGAAAAGAGAAGAAGAGAATTAGAATTTAATCAAACGTTACATGAATATTATAAAAAATTGCAAGTAATTGAAGAATTAAATTAAAAACATGACCTTTTTCAAAAGCCTCTAAATCCTCTAGAGTTTCTTCCGCCTCAACAGTCTGGTTTGGCATTCTAAGCCAATCCTATGAACATATTAAGGCTTCCACTATTTTTGGAGTCAATGAACATCGAAAAGCATAAAGAACTCTACCTCTAGTACTGAATGTAGACTCAGAAGCCACAGTACAAACAAGAACATCTATAACATCTCTAGCCATATAAGACAGAATTGGGAACCTCTCAGAATTCAACTTCCACCATCTGAAGATATCAAAAGTTCCATCATCTTCTAGAATAGCCTTATTAAGATAAATTTCAAGTTAAGATCTTTTACTTCCACCCAAAACCAGAATCAAACTTATGATTTTTTAATCTTTCTTTCATTAAAGACATAGTGTTTCCAGAATGAGGTAATTAAGGTTCAAAAACTATCTGGCTAGATTGAGTACCAATAACAAACTCAGAGGCATAAGAGGTTCTATACATTGATGAAAAAATCATCAAATAACATATGTAAATCAGATTTCATGTTCAAATACAAGGTGGTTCCCAATAGTGGGGGATACATTTAATGCATAGGGAGTTTAACAAATTCAAGTTTATATCGAGGATCCAGGATTGTAGCAAAAAAAAAAATAGTTTATTTTTTTAATGGATCTCCCCACTATTTACTTCATATTATTGCCCATATTCTTAACAAATAGATCAGAATATGATTGCTTATCAACAAGAATGCAATTCAAATAATAAATTTTAGAAAATAAGATGTTTCTAGTCACATAATTTGAACCAGAAATTCTTAGTGTGATATCAAAGAAAAACTTTAACATGTCCACCATTTGATTTTTACACTACCAGTCAAGAAAATCTGGGATATCATCCCTTAAATCATGTTTAAAAGAAGATTTAGTTTGTTCATATTTTTTAAAAGTCCTCTTAAATAAATAGGCAATTTTAAGCATTAAGTAAGTGGAGTTCCACCTAGTAGAGCCATCGAGGGACAATGAGCATTTGGACTTGATACTTAGCAGATCATATAGTTTTCTAAATTTCCTCAACCTAGCAGGTGAGTTTCTGATGTATCTAACTGACTCCCTTACCTTTTTAATAGAAGAATTAATTTCTTTCAACCCATCATTCATAATGAGGTTTAAGATGTGAGCTATACATCTCATATGGAGGAATTGCAGTTTAATAGTAAAGGCACCCCAACTTAACATTTTTTTTCTAAAATACCCCATAACATTGTCATTAGAGGATGCATTATGCATTGTCACAAAAAACACATATCTAATCCCTTATATAATTAAACAATTCTCTAATGACTTAGAGACGTATTCCCCTTTATGAGAGGTAATAGGGAAAAGCATATTATCTATTTGTGCAAATTCCACCCATCATCTATATAGTGAGCAGTCATACACATATAATTTACTTTTTGAATTAATGTCTAATAATCAGTAGTGATATTGATTTTTTAATAGTGTGACTTAAGGAAAATTTTAAGCTTCACCCTCTCATTAGAAAAAAATTAAAAAACAGTCCCTATTTATAGTCCATGTAGATGGTATCTTAAAACGAGGACAAGCAACAGACATGAACTTCTTAAACCCACGCCTCTTATAAATTTAAATGGCAATTCATTAGTAATTACCATATATACAAGTAAATTTTTAATAATTTCTTGCTCAAATTTCTAAGTCATTAAGACAGCAGACTTAGTATTTTCTTATGCTCCCACCCCAGCAGGTTGTAAAGTTAACAATGACTACCTAACATCCATAAAATGTAGAAATTTCAAATAATTCAAGACATGGTTTTTTAATGATGACGTGTCATGTTGTTTAGAGTTTGCATTATAGGTTGCAAAGTAATAGATATATTTACCCTTTATGAAAACACCTTTATTGTCCTTAATTCTTTTAAAGTACTGCCAAACTTTACATTTCAATATAGTCTCATTTTAATTTTTTAGCAGCAACATGAGGGCTGATGCTCAATCTGTGTTTGCTTAGCAACAAGAACACTTGGGGCTTCCACATCAAGGTTTGAACCAATGGCATTCTTATTTCCACTAGTATTAGCCATCTCCATTATTGACATAAAACATATAAAATAAAAAAAAGAATCAATTCAAAGATTAAAAAAAATTACATATATCATAATAAAACATAAAAAAATAAAATGAAGTGACTGCTCAATACCTTTATATTGTTGTGATACATTGCAATTAGCATAGTAGTTTTAGGATGTTTCATGCATATTTAGGTTACATTTAATACACATTTTAGTTTAGTTTTCATGCATTTCATTCATAATTACAAATGCTTTTGATCTCCATTGTTCTTGGTAAATTTATATGAATTTGAATGCTTTATAGATGTTTTTGAAGTTTTTTTGAAGCTTATAAAAGTTATATAAACATATTGAAGTCATTTAAGGTGAAAGGAATGAAAGAAACAAGCTTTGGAGTGTTTTTGGACTATCACTACTTGACATAAGATGTCTCTGTCACGAGTTGTCACCAATATGCTGACTCGACATATATTGTTAAGGCAATATTGAGAATTTAAGATCATATTAAGTTAGTGATTACTTCGACCCATTTTATTTCACAAGTTATAAAGTTATAACTTTATGTAAAAGCTTATGCTTCCACCAATTTATTTTTATCATAACTTTAAGCTTCCACCTCTAGAAACTTTATAACTTTAAATACATATAACACATTACAAAGCAACAAAAGGGTGGATGTAGTAGGAGAGAAACCAAATTCAGATAGCAGGTGTTGAATCCATTGTAGCTCAGTTGTTGTGTTAATAAAAGCTTTGTATTTGCTCTTTGTGGAGGATTATGCAATGGTGGGTTATTTCTCAGCACACCAATAAACTAGATTATGACCAAGGTAGATGGCATATCTAGTAGTAGAATGGACCCCATGAGGTTGAAGCATGTACACATGTTCATCCAAAGAACATAATCTGGATGTGTAGGATTAATGAACCCCTGACGTTAAAGCATGTACACATGTTCATCCAGAGAACCATGCAAGAAAGTATTTGAAACATCAATTTAATAAACCAACCAGTTGTACATGGATGCCAAGGAAAGAATAAGTCTGATTATTGTTGCCTTAATCACCAGGCTAAATGTATCATGAAATTCAATGCCTTCTTGTTGGTGAAAGCCTTTGGCAACCAATCTCGCTTTGTAATGAGAAATGGAATTTTCCATATTTTTTTTATTCTGAATACCCACTTGTTATTAATAATGTTTGTGTTTGGTGGGCGTGGAACAAGAGTCCATGTATAGGTGTTAATGAAAGTAGCAAATCCATCATTCATAGTTGCTCACCCATGTTCGTGTTTGTTGGCTTTAGTGTAAGTAGAAGGTTCGATGTCAGGTATTGTTTGGGTAAGAAGAGCTTTGAGTTTATTCATGGTTATTGGATGAAGATTCATTAATTGGGTATAGGACAAGTAAAGATGGAGTTAGATTAGGAGTAATTTGGTTGGGTGATGTTTGGTAAGGCTAGTAAGGAGAGATATCGATAATTAAATTTAAGCCAGAAGGTGTGGTGGTGGTAGGGATAAAAGATAAGGAAGATGAGGATGTGGGTGAAGTAGTGGTTAGGTAAGTAGCATTATAGTTTTTGTTAGATAAGGAAGGTGAGGATAAAGAGGTGGGTGGTGAGTGGGCATTTGATTTTTAGTGAGAAGAGGACTATTGAGTAGGAGAAGAAGATGATGGAGATGGTTTTGAAGACACACTTAAGTTGGAAAGCATATCCAAACTGATTTGCAACCGTGGGCTAGAAGGGGAGACTGGTGTTGGAGATGTGGATGGCTCAATTGCTTTAAATGGAAAAAGAACCTAATGAAATGAACATGCTGAGCAAAATATATATGCCTAGTTATAATGTCAAGACAACGGTGGCCATGGTGTTGAGTGAAAGGCCCAAGATAGACACATTCTTTTAACTAAAAATTGAACTTGGCATTATTTTACAGTTTGAGTAAAGGGTAGATAGAGCAACTAAAAACCTTCAAATCAACGTAGTTTGGACACTTTCCATGTAAAGCATAATATGAACAATTGTAAAAAAGAACAGTTGTAGGAAGGCTATTGATTAAAGACACTAATGTATCAAAAATGTAGTGCCAATAATGGAATGGAAGGGAAGAGTGCGCCATTAATGTCAAACTAGTATCCATAATATAGTGGATCTTTTGTTCAGCCATTCCATTTTGCTCATAGGTGTGTGGACGTGCCAAGGAATATTAAATGCCTCTGTGTTGAAGAAATTTAATGAGTTTGTGATATTTACCGCCAAAGTTAGATTAAAGAGCTTTTATATGAGTGTTGAATTGGTGTTCAATAAATTGAAGAAAGTTTATAAATATGTCATGGACTTTATTACAAAGTTTGAGAAAATATATCCATATGTACCTTGTATAATCATTAATAAAAATTATGAAATATTTAAAACAAAGATTAGATAATGTGTGTGAGGAATCACAAACACCATAATATATTATATCAAATAGTTAGTTACTTGAATGAGAAACAGAGGGTAATAAAGAATGACTAGACTTGCCACGTATACATGAATTGTACTTAGATTTATTAAAATCTTTTAAAACAGAAAGACTATGATTGTGAACTAAATTTTAAGTTATTTTATCAAAGTGATGGCCAAGATGGGTATGCCAGAGAGACAATGGAGCTTTAGTGGTGAGTAATGCTATTTTATTTAGAAACTTGTAGAGGCTATGATCAAGTACTCCTCTCAAAAGTTGTTGCATGGTGGTTTGGTCCTTTATTAAAAAGAAAAAAGGCCACAATTCAAAATAACAATAGTTATCAGTGGTAAATTTCTAAAGATAAAGTAAGGGAATGGTGATTTCAGGAATATATAAAGTATTATATAGAGGAACAAAATGATTTTATAAGTAAGAGAAGAAGTACCAATTAATTGAATTAGAAAACTAGCATCGTTCTGATAATTAGGTGATTAGGACCATTAAATTGTTGAGGAAGAGTGAGAGCTCCAAGGTCTAATGTGATGTGGGAAGTGGCACCAGTGTCTGCCACCCACGACTGCATAGGAGATGGTGCATAATAAGTAGGTTGATGATGCTGAATTATGTGAACCTGAGGAGAGTGAAATTACGAGGACAGAATAGTATGGATTGGTAGTGACGGTGACATACAATAGTTGTATACTTAGAGAAGCCATAAATCTGACAGGTATTGGGAGAGCCTCGGCCGTGTTGACACTACTGCCATGGTTGAGGACTAGTGGGTCATCCATGAAAAGGAGGACAAAGTGATAGCAGGGTGGGTAAAAGAGGTGGTTGTAGGGAGGAGACTGTTTTGTAAGTAAGATTGGCAACGGGTGGTTCATGGTGGTTGTGAAAGAGGATTTCATGGGCAGCAAGCTGGCTATGAAGCTCGTTAAATGAGATTGGATCATATCTCATTTTAAGAGCAGTAATAACACTTTGGTATTCATGGCAAAGATTGCAAAATATGATCGCTTTAAATTCAACCGAAGTTAAAGAGGAACCAATAGTTAATAATTCATCAACAAGTGATTTGGCTTTGAGAAGATATTGAGTAATTGAGAGATCATGTTGTTTAAGCTCCTGAAGTTCAATATTAAGTTGTAGTTTGTGGTTTTAAAAAATAGCACCAAAGGTGTGTGCCAAGGTTTGCGAAGCTGAAAAGGAAGAAAAGAGATTGGTGAGATAAGAGAAAATTTCTTCTGAAATGGAGGAGAGAATCCATGAAAGAAGAAGTTGGTCTTTCTTGAACCAAGTTGAATATGTAGGATTAGGAATGGTAATGGCATGATTGTCAGGACTTGGAATGGTTGCTGCAGGAGTGATATTGGTACCATCAATGAAACTAGTCATGTCTTGAGAATTAAGTAAAGGAAGAAGTTGAGTTTTCCAACCTAAGTAATTACGAGAGGTTAGTTTTAGAGAAAAATTCAAATGAGTTGAAGTGGAAGATAGGAGGAAGGAAGAAGAAGACACGGGAATGAGTAGAGTATTAGTGTTTGTAGTCATTATGCTCTGATACCATGTAAAAGTTTAAAGTAATTTGTATATTTTTCAATGATTATTAACAATAGTGGTACATGAATATATAGAGAATACATAAAGAGTAGTTGAGTTACAAGTAAACACGACAACTAGATTACAAGATAACAATCAATAATAGAAATCCTGATATGCATTAACAAGAGGAAGAGAGAAGGCTTTGAAAGAAAGAACGGCGGGATAGAGAGAGAGAGGAGAGAATAAGTGAAAAATGAAGGAACTAAAGTTTTATGTATATATGTATATACTAACCCTAGTTCTAAATGACGAGCTGGTCAAGCAACAAATTACCTCCCTCAACCCGTCAATCGAAATCTAAATATCCATTCACCACTCATCCAAACTGAATAACATTTCCACTCGGCAGTCGAATTGGACACAATTTTTAAGTTGGATAGGTTCAAAAAATTGAGTTCGGGTGGATTTTGCTCTCCCAATTCCTCACTAACTCTTACAATTTTTTTAAGAAGTATTTAGTAGTATTTTCATGGCTTTTTTTTTAATACTTTATTGGGTCATATTAGTAATCGAATAATTTTTACTTGTTCATCTAAATATAGAGACATATATATATTGAGATTTTGTAATAAGTCGGAGAATTGGTCAGGCATTTCAGGTGAGGAAAACCTTCATGTTGTCTTTTTGCGTGTGTGTAATTTAAGATTAGCGCGCCAAGCAATCTTTTTGTTGTCTCTCTCCTTGGCCAATAACCTGCAAAGATGTAAATGAGTCAAATTGTTGAACGACTGCTCAAAATTTAATTCAATAAAAATTTAATAAATGAGTCAAGCTTTGATTACATAAAACTATAAACAAACTCACTAGTTGTAATCTTTCTATTTAGATAAATTTTGTGATGCGATTACTAAACTTTACTTTTAATTAATATAATTTCATAATTTTAATTTATATCTATTTTATTTTTAAATATTAATTTTAATTGCAGTGGGAATTGACAAATTTACGGGAGTTGACACATTATATTCCACCGGCGCTGCAGCTGAGAAAGAGCGCATAGATTCATGCGATATTGCCACGTGACTATTGTAAAACGCAAAATCAAATTCTTAAAATTGTCGCTCTTCCTCATCCCTATAGCTCTTATTTCTCACGATTTTTCTAATAGGAAATGATTTATGATGCAGTGGTGTCGCTATCCGCATAACTACGATAACTTCCATCTCTCATAAGTAAATGACCTCTTTATATTGGAAGTAAAATAGATTTTTTTTTAATTTAGGGTAGTGATAACAGTGTTGTTATTGCTACTTGCTTCTCGTATGAAAAAAATGAACAGTAAAATAGTAAATAATAAAATTTGCACTAAAAAATATTTCACTTTTGCAACAACAAAAAGAATCATTTTTATCACCACTACCCACTCCCTCACTCTATTATTTTTCTCACCCATACACTACGACATCACTCACAAAGCACACACACTACACTCACTAATGATTTACTCTCACTTGATGCACATATTAGCATGAAGTCCAAGACCTATTTATGGTGCAAAATGGACTGTACATGGTCCAATACATGCAACTTGCGAACTTTTCCATTCAAGAAAAATGATTGTTGTTGGCCAATCTTTTTAAGTGGTCCACTTGCTTCTGAAATTGGCAGAGCAACTTGCCAATGCCAATTTCAGTTGCCAGAAGATTTTATTGGGTTGGACTTTTGGACAATTATATGTGGGCTCATATTAGTAATGATTTTAACACACGTCTCTTGTTCCCAGATGTGCTTATATTTGTGAGTTTGTCAGGAGTCCAACAGACTTACTCAGGATTAAGAAGGCGAGGAGTGCCAATTGACACATAAGAGGTTGTTTTGACTGGCCAAAAATCAATTTGTTTTGCTTGGAATTTTTTGTTTAATAAAATGTTTTTCGTCTTCACATACCTGTGTACATTCGATGGCTTGCAACCATTATGAAGATACTTCAATCCTACATTTCAAAATTTTTCTTATATTAGTCCAATGGTATTGTCATAACCTATGTTGCACATAGACAATGAAAAAATAGGGATTCGAATATAGAAAAATAATTTTATTAAAGTATTTATCTTATAAATTAAAGTATGTAGGTTGTACGGATATGGAAAAATAAAGATATAAATATGGAAAAACACCGACTAATTAAAATATTCGTGCAACATAGGCCATAACTAATATTTTCTGAAAACTCATAACTAATTTTGCTTGTATTAGTCCAATTGTATTGCCATATATATATATGTGGAAAATTCTACAATACCTTCATGGTATCCCTACCATTAAAAAAAAAAATTTTTTTGTTAAAATTACTTGCAATAATAGTTTAATTAGTAAATATTTATAACAAATAAATGTCATTACAATTAAAAAAAAAAGTTCATTGTTCACAAAAAAATAAGATTCACCCAATATTTTTAAGCACTTTTCAAACTTTTTTTTTTAAATCTGAAAATTTTATCAAACAAAAACCCTATTGTTACTTCCAAAATTTTTACAAAATAAAGAAATTGAAATTGTATCATCCCTTTTTATCTCTCATATTCAATCATTGCTTAGAGTTAACAATTTCATTAGCCTCCCAAATTCAATTATTACTTCAATCTATAAGATTCAACCATCATCAAATTTATAGTTGAGGTAAGTTTTTAAATGTTTATAAATTTACAATTAAGTTTAACTATCGCTTTTTTATTTGCTTCATGTTTCAAAGTATTGGAATTTTATCTATTAATATAATATGGTCAACCAAATTTTTTACTTGATAGTTTGTGGTCAACTTATACCATTATATGGTCAAATGATTAATGGAATATATGTGGTTAATGTATATCATTTTTTGGTTAAGCATGTGTAGTTTTGTTGCTTATTACGTTTGAGAATGATTAACGTCAACTATAATTTTATCTAACATATATATTATTTTGTGGTCAACCACGACAATAAATTTATTGATATATATATTCTTTGGTTTTACTTAATATTTTATGTTGGAATATATTATTTTATGGTCCACCATATATCTATTATATATCATATTTATTATGGTTTTATATAAAAAAAATTATGCCTTAATGGAATAACATTTTTGAGAAAGAGAATGCTATAAAAATAATTGATGATTTGAAGTGGGGTGATGATTTGATGTGGGTTAATGAAGAACACAATGATCAATTTGTTGGTTGTGAGATTCATTATGATTCTCCACAAATTCATTTGAGTAATGAAGAGGTTGACCTTCTTTTGTGTCTTAAAATTCTGATAGATCATCAAATCAACTATATGGGAAAAATAATAGCAAGTACGACTGATTTTCTTTATAAAAAGGAATTTCTAAAAGAATTGAGGAGTGGTGTACAAAGGATTTAATATGCATTAAATTCAATTGCATGTTGAAAAGTTTTACAACACTTATTCAAGTGCTATATGGGGTTTAATGTGCGAAAGGATGATATAGGGGTTTATAAAAATGGCACAATCTTGATGACAAGATGAGTTTGTTTTAAAGGGGCCCATTGGTATAAAAAATAACAACATTTTCAACATTTTGCATACTTATACCAAACTTTAAAACTTAGCAAAACTAGCCTAATTTGACATATTATTTGTGAATTTAGCACAAATTAACATATTATTTGCAATTTTATTACAATTATGATTTGATCACGAATTAATAAATAATAGACATACGTAGTGTCTGAGGTGAAATAAATAACATCTACTATTATAGTTTTATATTCATATGAAGACCTTAATTAGGTTTAAAAAAAAGGAGATGAATATAGTCTTTGTAAATTAAATAAAATTTTCATTCCTTTAATATTTTCTTAAATTATTGAGATTGAAATCTAACTAACTATTTGGAATGTAAAATTCATAAAAATAGAGATTAGCTATTTCATATTACATGCCATATATCGGTTAAATTGTAATTGCGCCAAAACTACAAATAATTTGTCAAATTGGGTTAGATTTGCCAAGTTTTAAAGTTTAGTATAAATTTACAAAAATTCGAAAAGGTTGTGATTTTTGGCACCAATATGCCTTTAAAGGGGTATCTTTATTCTAAAAGGACTTAGAAAAGGTAAACAAAAAATAGAAGGCAAAAGCTTTAACTAGAAGCAAATATTTGACTACTTTGTGGGTGAATTATAACTAATTAACTTGACATGAACATATATTTTTAGATAAAATTATTATTTAAAAACAAATGTTTTATTTTAAAAATAAATGTTACTTTTAAAAATTTTATTAAGAAGAATTTTTTTAAAATTGTTAATATTATCTAAAAATATTTAAATGATTATATTAATTTCTATTAATGTTTTATTTAAAAATATTATTATTTTGTATATTTAAATTCTCAAAAGAATTACAGTAAAACTGTGATGCCCACATAATGTATTTACATTTATTTACATAACATGCCTCTGATATAGATATGAGGAATGCATGAGATATATGTCGTGTTATTTTTAATGTTTATAATTAAATACATAATAATAAATAGGAAGTTGAAGGTTTAAATTAATATTTGGCAATATATATATATATATATATATATATATATATTGGTGTGTGATATTGTTATTTTCTTCAAAAAAAAAAAATCTTGTTACATATATTGATATGTGAATTCAAATTAGACATTTATTGATATATTATTTATGAGTCTCATGCATACGATGTATGTCTGACGTCCTTAAAATGTATCACAAAAACTATTTTAAAAAGTAAAAATATTTATTTGTTACTAATTTAATCTAGAGTTTTGAAATTTTCAATTTTACTTTTTTTTTCTAAAAGTTATAATTTACCCTTATATTTTGTATCAATTAACTTATTATAACTTTCTAATCTAACTTAAATTTGCATTTTATATGCAAAGTTTGAGGATGAATTTTCTTAGGCTATAGTTTGCCATATTGTAAATTAATCAATTGTAACTTAGGCACTTCTATAACACCTTAAAAATATGAATACCATAAGAAGTAGTCCGTTTCAAAATCATTATATATCTTCAATATCCAGTAGAGTCATCACTATGAGTGAGCCAGAGGCATTTGGAGATTATAGTGAGATGTGCCATTGGAAATAAAATCAAATATGCCTTTAAAGATGAAGCTAGAATCCTTTTGAAAACTCAAAGAAGTCTCATGTAAGTAGTTGTCATCCAATCGCTCAAAAAATGAGAGAGAATATCAAACTTAACAAAAATCATGCTCTAAATGAAGATTTTGAGTTTGAAAAGTCACTTCTACTTAATTGTTTCTTATTAGTTAATAACCATTACACTTTTTGCATTACTTTAGTTTCAATATGACAAAATATATATAAACACATACTCATCCATCCAATAGCAATAATAATGAAAACATGAAGAAAAAATAATTACAATTATTATATGACTTTTTTTTTTTTAGTAAATACATCAAAAATAAAAGTGCAAAAGATTGGATCTAGACCTAAATCTAATGAAACCATGGAAAATGAATGTTATTATAACAAAATTTACATCTATACGCTATCTACAACGTCCACAAAGATAAATATAATAGAAAAATAACAAAATAATAAAGTGACAACAAAATAGCACTAGAAAAAATATAGAAATAGCAAAACAAGGTATTCACAATGTAAGATAATTTGAAGACATGTCAGCAATCTAAATATAGCAAATCAAGTTAAAACATATTCTATTGCTAATTATTGGAAATTCAAAATTACTCTAGTCTAAATTCTTAATCCTTTAACACTTTTCAAACTAATTTTAATTAAAATACTTTTGATGTTAATTTTACAATCATAAAATTAATTTTGCAAAAAATAAATATAAAAATTTTGAGAATTGATTTTCTATGGCCAACTAAATTTTTTTACTTGATAGTATGTGGTCAACGTATATCATTTTAAAGTCAATCTATATCATTTTGTGGTCAATTGTGTATAATTTTATTATGGTTTTTCTATAATATGATAATTTAGTAAAATATATGCTCTTTTGTCTTTTTACTTATTATTTTGTGATATTATGTGGTTAACCAATGCAAAAATTAGTGAAATTTATATTTTTAGTATATTTTTTATTTAATATTTTATGTTCAACCATATTATTTTTTGTCCCACTATATATTATGCTTTAGTCTATTAAATTTAAAAATGACTATATTACAAATATAAATTATAACTTGGATTGTTAAAAAAAAAAACAGTTACATTAGAAGATATTTTTGTTAACGGTGAAGGTAATTTTTTCTATAAGTTATAGGTTTTTTTTTTTAATTTCAATCTAATGGTCTTTAATTTAAGTTTTAATCCAATGACTAAAAAATTAAAGGCATTTAGTCCTTAAGGGCATTACAGATGTATGTATGTACGTATGTATATATATATATATATATATATATATATATATATATATATATATATATATATATATATATATATATTCTCTAATATTGATATTGTCTATCTTGTTTTCACTCATATCTCTACTTTGAAGGTCACATTTTTTAAAAAAAATTGGCAGATGCAGCTCTGCATGCACAAACTTAAAGAAATTAGAAAAAAAACTACGTAACAAATCATCAAAAATCACACGAAAAAGCAAGCCCTAAATTAGCCTTGAAACCGACAATCAAAAAGGTCAAAGAATATTAAGCAAACGGATCCAATTCTAATATCCATGTTTGCAAATAGTGATGATAAGAGAAGAAGAGTGGTGAAAAAAAAAAAAGCAATCAAACAAACAAACTCATTAAAAACATATCCAATTCCGAAAACGTTACTATTTTTTTTTGAAATGGTGAGCTCATATAACTTAAACTTCAACACATTGTACATTGTCACGGGTCCTCATTTCAATCCTGACATTCGACCCATGTGATGCCTAAACTTTATCACGTTTAGGCCATCAAAGACTCATGAACATGCTCCTAATATTAATATCAAGAGTCCTTCGTCTATAATAGAGTGTTGGCGAACCTAACCAATCTCGTATGTTCAATACTATCGTCGTTCCTCTCTTTCCCGCATATGTTTAATGCTCATGCTTGTCCTGTAGCCCGCATGTGTATTCGATCCTCATTCTTTTCTTGAGCCTCACATGCGCCTCACCGTTCCCACATATTACCAAATCTCACATTTACCTCATGACTCTTGCATACTCAAGGGTCTTGTACTTGTTTCATAATTCTTGCATATCTTCAAATCCTACTATGCCTTAGAATTCGCCTATATGCTAGCACATAGTGCAAGTCATGTTCTAACCTCGGGCATAGGAGAACACATATTGTGAGCACCTCGGCCACGTAGTGTCCATAGTGCTCCTTCCCTATGGAGACACTGAATTCCTCTTCCTTGAAATCAATGCTCGTCGCCTAGCTTCTCACTAGGGAGCTTACTTAAGGTTGTGTTGTCAAACATGCACACAAGCCTTGGGGATAGTGGAGTGCTTACACCAAAGGTACCTCTAAAGAGCATAAGGAGTACCTTGAAGGTTGGTAGGAGAAGACATCATAATATTTCACCCAACACACCCTCATAAATACAAATATATTATATTTATTCATATTTACCGAAGTTCCCTTAAATATACTTTTCCCTTCACGCATGTCCTTGTTCGGCCATATTATACTTTTCTTGTTCATCTATGCCCTTAAGGTTAGCTAAGGACTCTAAATGTGCATTGCCCTTAACGCTTCTTTGTCACCCCATCACATTCTCACCTACTTGAACAATTGACGTTATTTCTTTTTAAATTGACGACAATAAAAATTAAACTTACACTTTAAAAAACTTAAAAAAAAGTTAACATTTAACTACTTTTTTTAATAGTTTCTTTATTTTTTTATTGCTACATCAAAAACCGCCGATCCTTTTTTTGTTCTTTTTCTTGGGTCACCAACTTTGGACCTCATTTTCTCCTCTTGGCTATTCTATTCTTGTTGTTGACATGGGTAATGCTTATGAAGCTTCAGTTTTTGGGTCTACTGCTCCTTCAAAGTTCAAAGTCCAAAACTTTGGTCTGCAATTTTTTTTAACAAGGATATTTTGTTGTTGATGAATTGAGTGGGTTTTATTGTAATTTTTTCTTGTTGATAAATTAATTTATTTTTGATAAATGATTTATTGTGGATAAATGGGACTGATTAAATGCCTATTTGATTTTTTTTTGTTAAGTTGAGGTATTTATGTGATGGAAAAATGAAGAAAAGTGTAAGAAAATTGAAAAAAAAAAAGTTTAATTAATTTAAAAAATTATTGGAAGAGGGAGAACAAATTGGACATGTGGCATAATGTAATGCTATGTGTCCCACTAAAATGATGTGACTAGTTAGTTAACGCATGACATTTTTATTGGCCATATCAACATTTATGTAGGTGCCATGTCATTGATGTCCGCCAAAAAATGTGAGACAATTTTAAGTTACAAAATCAAAGTTGGATATCATAACAAGATTTGATTAAAATGTTCGATACTGTCAATGAAAATCACCCATTTTTGAATTTTTGGACCAAAAAAAAAATACATAACTTTTCTTTATGGATCAAATAGGCAAAAAATTTAGCAAGTGAAGTGCATGCTAAAAGTAGTTAGTAAGCATCAGTCAGTTTTATTTTTTGAACCGGAATACGAAAGAACAAATTCCCAAATTTCAATATAGTATAAAATATATTAATTTTACAAAGATTAATATGAATAATAAAATTATTAATAAAAACTTTTTAGTTATATTATCGATGGATATAATTTAAACTATATTGAATGAATAAATAAAAAGTTAGAAATTATTTTAAAAAATAAAATTATTAGATCAATCAACTAAATTGAAATGAATTATTTTGATTAAATTTGGATAGATACTAATATTCAGTTTAGTTTGATTTTATATTAAAAAAGTGGACAGAGCTATCCAATTACTGATTAAAAAAAAAACTATTGAAATATACTGAATTGAATTTTTTAATATAGAACTGAATCAAACCAAATAATAGTATCCAATTGAATCAAATCAAAATATTTTGGTTCAGTTTAGTTAATCGGTTTAATAATTTTATTTTTTAACTTTATTTTTAAAGTAGTTTCTAACTTTTATTTATTCGTTCAACATAGTTTAAATTACATTTATTAATGAGAAAATAATAATAAAAAATTTATTTATAATTTCGTTATTGGTATATAAATTTTGTAAATTAATATATTTCATATTATATTTAAAAATTTTGATAATTTGTTTTTTACCGGTTTGGTTTAACTTTGAATCAAACCAAACAATGCTCATTCTCTATTTTTGGCATGTACATTTCTCCTATTAAATTTTGTGTCTATTTGATCTAGAATGAAAAATTGTGTTTATTTTTGGCCAAAAAGGTCAAAACATTTTTTTATCCCCACCATATATGTGACACGTCCCCTCCCTACCGACACCTTCATTAGATGATTGTAACTCTCAAACCACTTAATTAGGACACCGATCCAGTAGAGTATCACTTCTAACTTAAATTCAAATCATACTTAATACTCTTATATTCAAAGCTCTAAATATATTTTCAATAAACTTATAAATCTTAATGTACATTTAAAATTTGTATCCTTATGTACAATATACAAGGTCTAACACTACAATTAACTCATACGCTTGTTAAACAAGTACATCAAGATATTATTGTCATTTGACACCATTCTAGCTTGTATTACAATCTTCTAATGTACCATAATTTATCGATAATAATCCATCTCCAATCCAATTTAGTAAAACCAACTACAACCTGCACTAAACAACCTTACTATTGCTCACAACAGATAATCACTCTGGAAAAATGAAAGAAATAGGAGTAATGAGTATTTTCACAAGAAAATACTTAGAGAGAGGCAAAGTACAATACATGATAAGAAAAAAAACATAACAGAATAAGTAATGAAATGTAAATACTTGAACAATAGTAAACAAATACAACAAGATGAGTAAACAAAGAATATTAGGATGAGAATTATTGACTTTGCAAGGAAATTTTAATTAACTCTCATTTAATTTACATTTTATGCTTATATAAATCATATTATACTGCAGCTTCTTTAGCTCTTTTTCTTATAATTTTCAATAGTTTCTATATCATTTATCTACCAAATTTTTATGAGGTATAATAGTATATAAGTTCAAATTTCAACAGTTTTAATTCAATGTTTATAACTATTTTCAATTAATTACATAACAAAATAATTATAGGCACAAAATTGTAATGATCAAATTTTATTTTGGAGCACAAATGCATTATTTCACAGTTGCACAGGATCGTAGGATGTTATTGAAAGTGCATTGGCTGGGGAGGGGGTGAATAAGGCTAATGAAGGTTTATAGAAAATTAAAATTGAATTTAAGAAATCAAGAATTGGAAGAGAATAGAGAGGAAGATCAATGAACATAAAATTTAAGGAGTTTAGATTCTCAACGTCTACACCAAACTTATCCCCAAGTTAGGATTTTCAATACCAACAATTTTATTCATAAGATTGAGATTGCACAAGAATTTAAGGCTCACTCTTCAATCTTACAACTTAGAGTTTCTAGGCTTACTCTTAAACCAAATTCCTAAGTGTTTTAATAGCCAAACACTTAAACCAATTCCACTAGAAATATACCTCACTTCCCTTATAATCTATCCTAAGAATAGATGAAGTTGGAGTCTTATTTCTAATACACAACTAACTCTGACAAGAGTTATACAAAGAATTTTTTATAAAAATAAATTTAATGCTTAAAGAGTTTTGATAATCAAAGTCTGGAACTTATTAAGATTGAAAACTTCAGAGCATTTATAGAGAATGAACTTCAATATTATGACTATTGGAGGCATTGATTGTGTCTCCAACGTCTTCTAATCACCATTGAGTGATTTTTGACTTTTTGCAAGAATTTTGCTCATCCTAGTTAAGAAATCAGAGATGGTGAGAATAGTCACTTATTTTGAAAAAGATACAAATATATAGGCATGAGTTGGATACAATAGCAGTTCTTAAATACATAATAAACACTAGCTAACATATAGCATCTGACATTCCCCCACAAGATGATGGTGGTGTAGGAAGCAAATAAAGCATGGACATAAAAAACTAAAATTGCTGCTAAGACAATGGCTTAGTTAGTACATCCACCAATTGATCAGAAGAAGAAATGGTGCAATCAAAATTTTTTCGTGAAGCAACTCAATGGAGAACGAAGTGAAAATTGACTTTAACATGATAGTACAAGCATAGAAAACTAGATTTATGGACAAGAAAATAGCTCCTATATTGTCACACCAAATATGAGGTGGTTGTTTTCCATGGACACCAAGTTCTCTATGTAAATGAGAAACCCATTCTAATTCAACACACACATATGGTACTACCTTAAATTCAGACTATGCAGAGGATCTTTTAACTATTCATTACTTTTTAGAATTCAACCCAATCAAAATTTGACTAAGATGAATGAGATAGCCTTCGGTGGATCGGCGATCGTTAAGACAACCCACCCAATCTACATCACTAAAAGTAACAAAATTTATAGAAGAATTAAAAGAGAGAAATAAACCATGCATAACAGTAATTTTAAATAGCATAACACTCACTTTAAAGCCAGTAAATGAATGTCGATTGGCTTGTCCATAAACTGACAAAGTTTATTAACAACAAAGGATGTGTCAAGGTAAGTGATGCTGGTATATTGGAGACAACCACAATACTGTTTGAATCTAGTAGCCTCTTCGGGCAAAAGTAAATTGCTCTTGTGAAAAGACAATGCTTTGCCAAATTCCATTAGTGTAGATGTTGGGTTTGCACTGGACATGTTCATTCTGGTTAACAAATCCTATAAATAAGCTTACTGTGACAATAACATTTTATTTTTAAGTGATGAACTTGAATTCCTAAGAAATAATGTAGTTTGCTAAGGTCCCTCAATTTAAATTTGGTAGAGAGTTGTCGAATAATATATTGTATGATTTGAAGACTATTGCCTATAAGAAGAACATCATCTATATAGACCAGTAAAAAGCACTTAGAACCACCATGATTATAAATGAATAGAGAAGAGTCTGAATGAGTGTAATATCCCAAGTTTTTAAATAATTTTAAATTTCATCGGGATATGCAGTATTATTTTATATACATTATTTTGGTTTATATTGCATATACATTATTTTAATATTAAATAATGTTTTATATTATAGTTTTATGTATGTATATGTACATATAGAATCCAAAAAACACACCTTCTTCCTTCTTCTTCTCCCCTCACGCCATCCCGCACCCTACCCTCACTGTGCCTCTTGGTTCAGTACATTGGACTGCCCTTCGCTGCCACCTGCCACCACCAACCTTCTCCCATTTCCTTCCTCTCCCTCTCCGAAGTGATTAGGCCACCTGAAGCTCGCCGGATCGTCCGGAATCGCAGCGTCGATCGCTTTTTCGGCCACCATTTTATGCACTGTCGGTCTCCATCGACTCCTTGAGCTCTGGTGGTTCCTATTCTAAGCTTCTTTTGGCTGGAAAACGAGTGGTTGTGAAGGTTTGAGCTTGCTTTTCATTTTAGTCAACTTAAGTTTTTGATTTTTTTTTAGCTTGGATTTGGTTGATTCATGCAATCTTCCTTCACAAACATTGATCCTAATAGCTTAATCTAGCTTTGTGAATTTTTTTGGAATTTTTGGGAATTATTTTGATTTTTCTGAATTTTTTATTATTTTATTAATATTTTCTAATTTTTGAAAATTAATTAATTAAGTTATGAAATTGTGTCTTATGGTGTTTATAGGTGTTGAAATTCATTTTAGAAATTTATTTTTAATTTTTGTGATTTTTATATAATTATTTTGAATTTATTTAGTTTATGTAATTTTTGGAAAATTAGGTTAATTATGTGTTTTATTGAAATTAATTGGTTAATTGAGTATATATATTGATATTATTGAATTATATGTTGAGAAATTAATTTTTGAGTAATTATATTATTTTTGGTGCATTTTTTTATTAATTTTAGGGAATTTACATAACTAGGGGTATTTTGGTAATTTGGCACTCAATTGGCTAAAAATATAATTAAATTGGTTTTACTAGTTATTTGAGGTATAAAAATGATTTTTACAAATTATTTAGTATTTTTAAGTAATTAAAACTATTTTTCATAAATTATTTTTAAATTATATATAATATATGATTTTTCTAAATAAATGAGTTTTTATCAATTGTTAATATGTTTTAGGGTTAATTATGTAATTTGGATTTATCAAATGTATTTTGGTAAATATTTATGAATTTATTGAGAATTACCGATTTTTAATAATATTTTATTAAAATTAGGATTTTTATGCATTTATCGGTAAAATAAATATTTTTAGCGTTTAAATAACTAAATTGCTATATTTTGAGTATAAAGGGTATTTTTGGTATTTTTTTAATGTTTCATGTGTTCTGTATAATTTCGTAAAATGTGGACCATGATCGATGAAATTGTAGTTTAGAGTCCGACCGAGGATGGTGAACTGTGTTTATTCTTGTAGTGTGTTTCTTTGCAGGACCGGCTCTGCTCTTTGAGTAGAGAGATGTTCATTTTACAGGGGAGGTTTTGCCGGATTTCCAGTAGAATTCTCGTAAAACATAATGCCCAGTTCAATTCCTATTTTAATTCTGTGTCTAAGATTCTAAATCGAGTCTTTAGAATTCTGATAGATTTATTCTAATGTCGTGTTGTCGTTTGTTTATTTAGTTACGCCGAGACCGAGGCCTAGTGGACCAAGCCCATCAGACCCATCTCGTGGAGCGTAATAACAGTGAGTTGTTATTCTATATATACTTATATTAGGATTGCATGTTTTTAGAAATGTATGATTTATTTTAGTAAATTATACATAAATGATTTAATTATTGCTTAGGTTTATTTTTAGTATATGATTGGTATATTTTTGGTATATTTTAAATTATATGAATGTTTTATTATGAGTTTATACTTAAAATTTTTTTAAGTATATTTATAGTTTATTTTGTAAATAAATTGAATTTATTTGACGTATATATACTCGAAATATACCTGGTTTATTTTTGGTATATTTCTAGTATATATATGGTTTATATTATTATTTTATTTAATATCATGCATCATTGTTTTTATGAATGTATGTTTTATATTTAAATGAAGGATATCAACAGAATGTGCTACCTAGTGAGCAACACTAGGACCGAGTACGTACCGGTATGACGATAGCATTTAGGTTATATTACTAACCTATTTGTGGATTATGATTGGATTGATTTATTTGATGTGTGATGTGATTTGAGAGTGTGATTGTTGGAGCTCGGTTGACCAAGTGTCTTAGGACCAATCGTACTGACAGTCAGACTGCTGGAGCTCAGTTGACCAAGTTCTCGGGGCCAGTCTACTGTCCAAATGGAATAAGTGAAATTATTTGGAATAAGTGAGCCTGTATGACTAGAGTGTTGTCTAACACTGTTTGAGGTTGTGATTTTGTAGGGTTCTATTTGATCCTTCATATACAAATGTATTTCTTAATATTTATATAAAATGGTTTTGTTGCATCTGTGTGATTTTGTTTGTACATATATTTATTATATATACTATTAAATGTGTGCAATTGTCATTTAGCTATGCATGTATATATATTATAATAATTCACTCAGTGAGGTCTGACTGCCCTCCGTTGACTCTTTTTCAGGAGAGTCTACGTCTTTAGACCTCAGTAGCAGACCCATACACCGGATTTCTTCCGACCCGGCTTCACTATGTAAACTGCTTACTTGATTTTATTTTATAATCTAGACACTGCAGTAGTTGTAGTCAGTTGGGATATTTATGTACTATGTTGTATGAGATATGTATTATAAAGATTTAAACTGGGATTTGTATTAAAAGATTATTTATATATGAGGATGAGTTTGTTTATTTAAATCTATTGGCGGTTTATTATTTCAATTTTTTTTTATGAAATTTATTTCCGCTATGAGTTATTATATATATATTATTATTATTGCATGCTTTCATTTTATTTTTAGGCTTGCTATGGGTTTCGGATTCGAAAGAATTTCCGTTCCCTAGCATCAGTCATGGCCCCCTGTTTTGGGTTATGACAATGAGAGCCAACAAACTTGATGTTAATCAAAAAATTACAAAGCTGTTAGAACTAAGCTCTAGGTGCCTACTTGAGTCCATAAAGAGACTTTGTTAGCTTACATACATGATGAGGAAGCTCTTTATTGATGAATACCTGAGGTTGAAGCATATAAATAGTTTGATATAAATTTCCATGTAGAAAAGCATCAAAGAACCATTGTTGGGAAAGAGCCATATAGAGTACCATTTGAGTTGCTTGATTACCGAACTAAAGGTTTCATTGTGGTCCAAACCATGCATTTGGGTTTACCCTTTTGCTACTAAACGCGCCTTATACATCTCAATTGTACCATCCATATTTCTCTTTATTTTGATCCATTGATTGCCTACCACATTTACGTAGGGTGGTTTAGGTACAAGGGTCCATGTATTTGTTTCATGAAGTGCATCAAGTTCCTGTGCCATGGCCATTTTCCATTTTGGGTATTTAATGACTTACTTAAAGGAGGAAGGTTCAGTGGTGGGGATGGGTGGTGTTGTGGATGGGTAAAGTGGTTATTTTGTAGTGGGTGTAGAAGAGGAGATGCATATAGTATGAGTTATAGGTTTTTTATTCCATAATAACATATGATGTGTTTAGGTTGGATTATTGTTTGTGAGTGATTGAGAAATAGGTTTAGGAGATTTGGTTATGGAAGATGATGTGTTATAGGATAAGGTAGCATTTATGGTAGAGAAGGATAATTGTTCAAGTGCATATTGGTTTAGGTGTGTTAAGTCAACAATAAGATTAATCTCATCAGGATTAAAAAGTTAAAAATGATTAGGATTGGGTTGGGTTAGTTGTGAAGATGATAAAGATTTTAGAGAAGATAAAGGTGGAGTTGTAGTGGGAAGAAGACTGACCTGTTAGTGATAGAGGTGAAGACTTAATGGAATTTGATGAGGGCTGAAGAGTTGGTTGTAGCAGATAAGTTAGTTGTAATTATGGCATAGAGGACTGACCTGAATCACGTGATGTAGTTGATTTGTTAATCGTCGAGGACAGTTCTTTGAAGGGAAATTTTTTCTTATCAAATTGAACATGTTGGGCTATGTAAATATGCCCTATATCCTTATCCAAACATCGATAACCCATATAGTGTGGAGAGTAGCCTAAGAACACACACTATTTAGACTAGAAGGAGAATTTATGGCAATTGTATGGGTGAAGCAAAGGGTATACTACACAACCAAAAACCTTCAAAAATAAATACTCTAGAGTAGTCTTGAAGAGAATATGAAATGGAATAGCATTAGCATGTGTACTACTTGGCATGAAATTAATTAAAAACACAAAAGTTTCAAAGGCATAGTGCCAAAATTTACAAAAAGAACCACAATGTCTAAGAAGTGTCAAACTAATGTCGATAATGTTTCAAATTTTCCTCTATGTAGTCCCATTTTTTTCATGGGTTTATGGATAAGAAATATGATGTACAATACCATTAGCTTTATAATGAGCATGTAATAGACAAAATTCACCACCTCAATTTGAATTAAATGATTGAATTTTGCATTGTTATTGATTTTTAACCATTTTTGAAATTATAGGAAAACTGAAGGAACTTCACTCTTATTTTTAATGGGAAACAACCATGTAAATAATGAGAAATCGCCAATAAAAATTACAAAAAATCTTTCTCTAGTTGATGAACACATAGGGGTAGGACAACCATACATCATAATGTATCAATTGTAATGGTCTTATACTTTGATTATGAGTTAATGGAAGATAGATTCAATGTAATTTCCCAAGATAATAGGCTTCACACTGATTACTTGATAGGAAGAACATAGAAGATCAAGTTAACAAACTAAGGCATGAATAGTTTGGTAGTTCGAATGACCAAGTTGATTGTGCCAGTCTTTTAAAATAGTAAAAAAAGGTGCTGCACTTTGGTGATATTACTCTTGTAGAGTATTGTGCAACTTATACAGTCCCAAATCAACTGTTCCACAAAGTATTGGCTACCACATTACTTTGTCCTTCACAACACAATTGTCATTATAAAATTCAAAAAAATAAGGATTATCTTCATATAATTTTTGCATACATAATAATGGTTTTGTTATAATGGGAACATGTAAGAAATTTTTTAAAGGAAGAGACTTTAATGGAGAGTGAAGTTGAGAAGAACCAATATGATTGATGCATATGCCCTTACCATCACCAATCAGAAGTTACTCCTTACCCTCATATTCATCTGTGAATGTGAGTGAACTCAAGTCAGGTGTGACATGATGATTAGCACCTGTGTCTGGATTCCATGACCGTGGATATGAAGTAGGCTGATCCAGATATGGAGAAAAGGAATCATTAAGCATTGTAGAGAGATTTGCTTAAACTGAATTAAAGGGTTGTGAGGTTCGGTGACCATCAAATAAGGTAGAAGTATTAAAATTAGAATCAAATCTTCTATGGCATTGAGAAGCAATATGATTGTGATAGTGATATATTTAGTAAGTAACAGAGGGTTTAATGTTACCACATCCACATCCACATCCTTAGGAGCAGCAACCATAATTTTGAGTTCTTTAATAATTTGAGTTAAAGGAAAAGGATGCACATCTGTTTGTTCACTGGGTAAGATTTGCCGATGATATGACAAGCTATTATGATTTAAGGAGAAGTTCATGGCTTATAAGTTGGCCATGTAAGTTATGAAAAATAGGAGGAGCATGACATTGTTGTAGTGCATTAATGATTGGATTAAAGTCAACTTTAATTTACCAAAAAATAATTGAATTAAATTCAACATATGAAATAGGTTGGGCAACAAGTGTTCATGAGTTAGAGATGGCTTTGGCTTAGTATAAAAATTGAGAGATCAATTTGTCTACTTTGGACAAATTATGAAGTTCAAGATGCAGTTGCATTTTTTGTGCATGGCTAATAGTATCAAAGGCCATTGCAGAACCATTCCAAACGCCATAGGAAGAAGAGTCCAATAAGATGAGGGTATATCTCCTATATGATAGAGGATAATAGCTAGGAAAAGAGCAACTAGTCCTTGGTGAACTATATAATGAAGTATGGATTGGGTTCATGTTGATTTGTGTCAGCATTAACTTGCTCTCTTAGAGGACATGGTTCTGCACTTGTAAGAATACCATGTAAGTTATGAAAATTCAGCAAGGGGATTAATTGAAGCTTCCAAGGAATATAGTTCTTGGATGTTAATTTAATAGAGAAACTTTGGTTAATATGGGTAGGTATGGGGGTTGCGGGAAGCAAGGTTAGTAGGGAAGGAACAAAAGAGAAATAGGAATTCATGGTTTGAGAAGATTAAGAGGAGGTCAAAGAAAATGAAAGGGAGGTATAAGAAGATGATGTTGTCATAGTTTTTTTTTTTCTAAAAGCTCTGATACCAAGTTAAGAAATTAGAGATTGAGAGAATAGTCACTTATATATTGATATTGAATAAGATACAAATATATATGCATGAGTAGTTAAATACATAACAAACACTAGCTAACATGTAGCATTTGACAATCCTGGTAGGGATATGATTGGTTCAAGTCGGGATTTTAAAAAAAATTATCCATTAAAGTAAAAAGACTATTGAAATTCAAATCCTGGTCAGGATCATGTTTCGGGATCTGAATCCTGAAAGCAATCTCAATCGAGATCTAGATTAGCACGACCCTATTTACAATTTCTGCTAAAATTTGTCCTGGTCTTTATCACCTAATCTTGGTTTGGATAGGGCTCGGGACTACATTCCGGACTTCCAATTCTCTTGATTATTTTTTTTTTCCAAAAATTACCTTACTTATACACACTTGTAGCAAACATGTTAGATGCTCAAAATTAAGTTTATTATGATCAAAATTAAGATTGATCATTGCTAAAGTTAATAGTTATCAATATGGTAGGTACCATTCATCACATTTATATGCATACAAATAATACCACTTGGATCACTCTAAAGGCACAATGAGTCCCAAGTGCTGTCCAGAAGACAATTTTCATAAATTTGGCCAATAATCTCAATTTCTATCAATTCATAAACGTATTGTACTTTAAGTATAAATAACCACTTTAATTACACAAGTTGATGTGTCCTGGACACAATTTGAAATTTCACAAAACTCAATCGTACCTCGAGTACTATCTTGCTATAACTTTTTTAAAATTGTGTGCAAGTGCTAAAAAATAACAAGGTATTTCTTGTTTATTTCCTTAATCACTCATTTATTAATAAGTAAAAAGATTACTACCATTACTATTTTATCACAAAGTAATGGAACCCATCCATATATATATATATATATATATTTTCTATTCAAACACAAGAGTGTCATGTCTATGTCCTTGTAGGCTTACTTTGTCACGACCCAAAACAGGGACCATGACCGGCGCTAGGGAATGGGAATTCTTTCGAATCCGGAACCCATAGCAAGCCTAAAAATAAAATAAAACATACAATAATAATAACAACAACACTTAATACAACGGACATAACATCATAATTATCAAAAATAAAAATCCATATCTCATATATAGATAAATCCTTTGATACAAGTTTCAGTTCAATTTCTCAAGATACATAACTCATACAAATATAATACATAAGACCCATAATTTATTACAACTACTGTAGTGTCTAGATTAGAAAATAAAACTCAAGACTCAGATAAGCAGTTTACATAAAGAAGCCAGAGCGAAAGAAATCCGGCATACAGGCCTACTACTGAGGTCTGAGGACGATGACTCTCCTGAAAAATAGTCAACGGAAGGGAGTCAGACCTCACTGAGTGAATTACTATAATATATATACATGCATACTAAATGTCAATGCTGTCATGACCCAAACTAGGAGTCATGACCGGCGCTAGGGAACGGGAATTCTTTCGAATCCGGAACCCGTAGCAAGCCTTAGAAAATAAAATCATACAATAATTATATAAAAGTATGACCAAATTAAAATTTTTCTGAATCAATATATAAAATAAATACTCCAAATCCTTTTATAAATGAATACATATTCGTACAATGTTCAAATACAAATTCTCAGAGTATTTAATATCCAAACAAAATAATACACTTCCAATATAATGACACTACTACTGCACTTTCTAGAATACAATTCAAAGTTCAGAATATACATTTGCATAAAACAGCCGGGACTGAAGAACACCGGCGAGGAACTCTACAACTAAGGTCTGACGATATGGAATCTCCTAAAAAAAAATAATTGAGGGAGGGTCAGACCTCACTGAGTGAATTATTATACTATATATACATGCAAACTAAACCATAACAATCAGGCATTCTTATATATATATGTATATACACACATTTTTCACGAATGCTAAACTTGCTTTTATAAATATACTAAATGTAGAAAATATTTGTTTTAATTCATAAAGGATCCATAGAACCCTAAATAATAACAACCTCAATCAATCCCATCATCACTCTAGCCATACAGGCTCACTTGATTCCAAATAGAACACTTATTCCAATCTGGACAGCAGACTGGCCCCGAGACACTAAGTCGACCGAGCTCCAGCAGTCTGGCTGTCAGTGTGATTGGCCCCGAGACACTTGGTCAACCGAGCTCCAGCAATCACACTATCTATCACCTCACATCTCAATCAACCCAATAGATCATTCAATTCACTTATGGATAGTAGACTGGCCCCGAGACACTAAGTCAACCGAGCTCCAGCAGTCTGACTGTCAGTGTGATTGGCCCCGAGACACTTAGTCAACCGAGCTCCAGCAATCACACTATCTAACATACCATTAATCTTAGTCAAATCAATTAAATCAATTATAATCACCCAATTTTAACTCTCACTCAATCCTTATCTATCGTACCGGTACGTACACGGTCCTAGTGCTGCCCACTAGGAAGCACGTTCTATTGATATCCTTCACTTCGAATAAATCATTCATTCGAAAAATAATTAATGTAGAACAATATTCATAATAGTAAAACCAACCATATATATATATATATATATATATATATATATATATATATATATAGCCAAATAAAATATGAAATAAACTAAAGATAAATCATTAATATAGTTTAAACAATTTAAATGAGTAACAATAATATAACATGCATTATCTTAAAAAATATACTTAAATATGCAAAAGATATACCCTAAGTACTCAAATCATTTAATAAACCATTTATGTATAAATATTCATTTAAATACGTGTTTGTGTTTAACATATATTCACAAATATACTAAAAATAAACCTAATTATCTAGCATGCATATATCAAAAATAAACCCTAAATATACCACTAATGTGTTAGGTTTAATTTAATAATAAAACATTTATTTATTCGGAAATAAATAAAAATATACCAAAAATAAACTTAAAAATAATTTAAGTGTAGGTTTATAATTTAACATGCAATTATTTAAGAATAAACCTAAAATCTACTGAAATTATACCTAAAGTATACTAATCATTTAATAAACTAATTATGTCTAAGTGTACATTTTAAAACATGTGTATATTACTCAAATGTATTAAACCTAAACCTAATTGTTTAATATGCATATATCAAACTAACATGCATAATTATTTAATATGCATATATATAAGAATGCAACCCTAGATATACCAAAAATATTATAATTTAAATCATTTTTTAAAACATACAATGAAAATGAAAAATTCTAAATAATGCACCCTATATACAGTGCATATATATACAGTATAATAACTCACTGAGGTGCGCTCCTCGAGACAAACTCGGCGGGCCTGGTCCGTTAGGCCTCGGTCTCAGCGCGGCTAGAAAATAAAATAACGACCATCAGAATAAATTCTAACTTTATGCTTATAGAATTACTATGGAAAGACTCAATTAAAAATTTAAAACTAGACTTGGACGGTTGTCACGTTTTACGAGAAATCTATCAAAAATTCGACAGAGTCTCCTCTGTAAAACGGACATCTCCCTACAAAAGTAGGGCCAAACCTGCACAAAAAAACACACTTATAAAATCATCAAATGCTCAATACCTCGGGTTGGGACTCCAAACTCCACAAATCCCCAACCGAGGTTCACAATTCACAACTCTACAATGTCAAACAGTAAAATAATAGAAGTCATCAAAACTCGTAAAAATATTTTAAACCTCTATTTTCTAATTAAAACATAAAAGTCTAGTTTAAATAATATTTGATTATAAAAATTCATAAATGGAATAAAATTTCCATTTTACAATTATATTAACATAGTTTGTAAATAATATTTAAAATCACAATTTAGCTAATAAAATCTAAAATACATTATATTATTAATAAAATTTAAATTTTTTACAATTATATTAACATAACATAATAAAATTCACATTTAATTACATAAACAGTTTAATTATATAATAAGATTAGTTTAAAACCCATTTTATTTCCAAAATAGCATATAATATTATTATTTGAAAACATTTTTCGAAAAAAATTAATAAAAATAATATTAATTAGTTAAAATAGTGATTAATTTGTAAAAATCATTTTATTACCTTAAATAATTATAAAATCAACTAAAATATATTATTTAACTATAATTAACACAAAATTACACATAAGTTATATAAAATTCCATAAAAATTATATAAATTCACAAAAATTATTTCACCAACAAATAGCATTATAATATCAATTCAACACACAATTAAACTCTAATTTCTACCAAAAATACACATTTAACTCAAAATTCCAAAATTACATAAACTATAAATATTTCTTAAAATTACATAATATTCTCCAAAAATTATTTTCTTTATTCTAAAATTAATATCAACTCATAATAATATTAATTTAATAAATTGTATAATTAAATAAGTTAATTTACGAAAATTAGATAAATAATAATAAAATAATCAAAAATTAACAAATTTTTAAATAAATTCTAAAAATCAAAACAAAAATATAGAGATGTAAATTGAGCTTCCAAGAGCAATTTTTGTTAAGGAAGATCAACTAAATCAAGCTCAATCAACTAAAAAAAAATCGCGAAACCTTAAAGCTCAAACTAAAAAATTCAAGAAAACACAAAATTGGATGGATTTGAACTAAAACAGAGGTTAAATCCTTGCTCACCGGTGCTCAAGGAATTCATAGACACCGAGAACATGAAAAAAAACGACCGGAGAATGAACGACGGCGAGAAGCTCCATCAACTGCTGCTGCCATTTCTGCTATCTCCGGTGAGCTGCTGGCCGTTAGACTGCACCGAGGAAGAAGAAGGGAGAATGAGGGAGGAAATGGTGGCAGTCCGATGAAGTGCGGCGAGAGGCATAGTGACGGTTGTCGCTCGGACATGCGCGCGGGGAGAGGATGCAGAAGACTGTGTTTTTGTTTTTGTTTTTTTTTTAAGTATATATATATAACTTTATAATATAATGTTATTTAATATAATAAAACTTTATATTATAATATAATATAACTTTATATTTGACAATTCTCAACCACACAATTATCTTATACACACACACACACACACACACACACATATATATATATATATATAACACATACACATGTAATATACATAACATAAATTAATAATAAATATAAATAAAATAACATTAAATAATAATGATAATTCTAACAAAATAAATAATGGATTTTTTTTTATAAAACAATAATAAAATTAATAATATTAAAATAATAATACACTGAATTAAATATTGCTAAATAATACTATCCGAACATATAAATATACACAATAAAATTTAAATATCCAAATTAATAAGTTCAAAATAAAAATATTTACATAGAAAATTTAATTAAATATAAAATAATAATAATAAATCACAAAATAGTAAAATAATTCAATATAATTTTTAAACTTTATTAACACTGCACATCTCATTATTTAATAAAATAACTTAAAAACTAGGGTTATCACAAATGCACACAATCAAAAGTATATATAATATGTATGTATACAAGAAACTACACACAAATGCAATAAAAATCATTTTATATGTTTTTATTGAAAATCACAGTTTATGAAGGATCGAATAGAACCCTATAATATCGTAACCTCGAAAATAGTGTTAGACAACACTCTAGCCATACAGGTTCACTTATTTCAATTATATTCACTTATTCCATTTGGACAGTAGACTGGCCCCGAGACACTAAGTCAACCGAGCTCCAGCAGTCTAACTGTTATTGTGATTGGCCCCGAGACACTTGGTCAACCGAGCTCCAGCAATCACACTCCCAAATCATATCTCACACATCAAATAATCAAATCCAATCAATATCCACAAATGGTTAGTAATATAGCCTAAATGCTATTAGCATACCGGTACGTACTCGGTCCTAGTGCTGCCCACTAGGTAGCACGTTCTATTGATATCCTTCATTGAAATATAAAACATACATTCATAAAAATAAATGATGCATGAATTTAAATAAAATAGAAACAATAACCATATATATACTAGAAATATACCAAAAGTAAACCAGATATATTTCGAGTATTTATACGTCAAATAAATCCAATAAAATTACAAAATAAGCTAGAAATATATTCAAAAACATTTTAAGCATAATTCATTAATAAGACATGCATATAGTTTAAAATATATAGAAAATAAACTAAAAATAAACTTAAGTAATAATTAAACCATTTATGTATATTTAATCAAAATAGAGCATATATTTCTAGAATCATGCACCTTAGAGCACATATATATAAAATAGCAACTCACACTTAGTGCGCTCCTCGAGATGGATCTGACAGGCCTGGTCCACTAGGCCTCGGTCTCGGCGTAACTAAACATACAAAAATAACAAACATCAGAATAAATCTAACAGAAAATCCTAAAAACTCAATCTAGAATATTGGACACAGAATCAAAATTAGGGTTTGACCGGACATCACATTTTACGAGAATTCTATCGAAAATCCAACAGAACCTCCCCTGTAAAACGGACATCTCTCTACTCAAAGAGTAGAGCCGGCCCTGCAAAGAAACACACTTCGAAAAATAGACAAAGAAACACATCCACAACCACTCGGTCGGACTCCAAACTACAGTTTACCGACCGGGGTCCACAATTCACAGAACAGTTATGAAAATATAAAAAAAACCCTTATATCACAGAAATACATTTAATAAGTAGAATTTACATAATTAACCCTAAAACACAGTAAAAACCGATAAAACTCATTTATTTAGAAAAATCGTATATTATATATATAATTTGAAAATAATTCACGAAAAAATAGTTTTAATTAATTAAAAATACTAAATCATTTTTAGAAATCATTTTTATACCTTAAATAACTATTAAAACCAATTTAATTACATTTTTAGTCAATTTTAGGGTAAAATTACCAAAATGCCCATATATATATAAATATACTAAAATTACTCCAAAAATTCACCAAAAATAATATAATTGCACAAAATTAATTTCCTCAACATATTTATCAATAATATCAATAATTAAACTCAATTAACTAATTAATTTCAATTAAAAACACAATTAACCTAATTTTCCAAAATTACATAAACCTAAACAAATTCAAAATAAATACATAGAAATTCATAAAAATACCAAATAAATTTCTATAATTCATTTCAACACCTATAGTTATCATAAAACACAATTTAATAATTTAATTAATTAATTTTCGAAAATTAGAAAATAATAATAAAATATTCAAAAATACCGAAAAATTAAAATAATCACCAAAAATTCTACAAAAATTGACACATGTAGATTAAGCTATGGGGAACAACATTTGTGAAGGAATTTCTCATGAATCAATCAATTCGAAGTTCAAAAAAATCAAGAACCCTAAAATGGTCGAATTACCAAAATCAAAATCTAAGCAAATCAAGACCATTTTAAGTGAAACAAAGCTTGGAATCACACTCAACAGAGCTCAAGGAGAAGAAAGAGATTGGCGGTGTCAAAAATGGTGGCCGAAAACACCGTGATCGACGGTGAGAAAGAATTCAGCTTCCCGAGCTTATTCCGGCTAAACCTCGAAGGAATAGGGCGCTGCTGGTGGCGGGGAAGGCTAGGGAAGGAGGTGGCAGGCCGGGAGGCACACCGACAGTGAGCAAACGGGATGGCAGCGACCGGAACGGTGATGGGAGCGATCGGGAATGTTGAAGAAGGAAGAATGGCAATGCTGTAAATACATCAAACTTTATATTTTTGTTTAATATTAAATGTATATATGTATATATATGTATACTTTACACTATATATTATAATATTATAAATTCCACACACATTAAATATACACCACACAGATATAATTTAATATTTTAAAATTTAATACACCAAAAAAAATAATTTAAATAATATTAAAACTAATTAATAAATAATAAAATATTAGGGTAATTAATTAAACCCTAATTAAATAAATAAATACACATATATAAGTTATTTAGTACTTTAAAAATATATATGAGTTCATGCAAGTCCGTAAATCTAGTTAAAATAATTAATAGTAAATTATTTACGTGAAAATTTTTCCAAAAATAGAATTCTCGGAAAAATTTTACGTAAAACACTTAAAATAATATATAATAATTAAAATAAGTTTTAAATACATATCAACTCGTAAAAATATCATAATTATTTACAAAATTATTAACACTGTATATTCCGATGCAGTATAAAAATATTTAAAAACACGGGATATTACACATTCAATTAATTGTGACAACAGAAATTATCACCAAAATTAAAAAAATTATTACAATAAATTAATTATAATAATAAAAATTATTACGGAATTATCATATAAAATTTTATTGTAAAAATTATTTTATTGTTGATGAATTGAGTGGGTTTTTATCGTAATTTTTCTTGTTGATGATTTAATTTATTTTTGATAAATGATTTATTGCGGATAAATGGGATCTGATTAAATGTCTATTTGATTTTTTTTTTCTTTTGCTTAAAGTAAGTTGTTTGGCTGATGGAAGAATGAAGGAAAGTGTCAGGAAATTGAAAAAAAAAAAAAATTAATTTAAAAAAATTATTGGAAGAGAGAGAAGGAATAGGACATTTGGCCATGGTTATATGTCTACATCGCCATGATTGTAATTCAGAACGCACCATACATGTTGCCGTATATGCATGAATTTCCACCACAATCCTAAAGGGCACTAGTGGAGGAGTTTACCATTTACTCATTCTTTCTACACACGGCCAAGTCCGTACATATACTAGATTTCAAAAGACGTGTTCTTTTATATATATATATATATATTCATTTACTAATTGAGTTAGAGTATCTGCAATTTATTTCAATTATTTTAACACATCAACTATATTAATCATTTATTATTAGAATATAAAAATTTATAACACATTATTTTTTATAAGTTATTAATTTATATACATGTCAAAAATTAAAATGAATAATTTAAAACTTTCTCTAATTAAATTAGGAGAAACTTTTGTCCTACAAAAAATCTTAATACACATATATAGGCTAGTCAATAAAATAATGAAAATATTACTTAATAATAAAGAAAATTTCAAATTCAAATTTTATAATGTTATATGGATAAGTGAAGATGAATTTGGGGGGAGATCTATCCCTTGTCTACTTTTAAATGAGTTGACAGGAGCATTGAGGAAAAGAATGTGGCTCTTAGTCATGGAACAATAAAAGGAACACGAAATTACAAAATAATAGAAAAGATAAATTTAATAATGATTGGCTAATTAAATACATTTGAACCCGCAAGGCAAAGACTTTCCTTCAAGATATCAAAGGTCATGAATGTAAATTGTGAACATTCTCTTACATTTTTTTTTTATTAATAGGGGGCCATATGATTTAAACATCATTGGATGGTATATCAGCGGATATCTTTCCCTTTTAAATTAATGATGGTAGAATTCAAACATCTATCTTAGGATGTCCTTAAAAAAAGTTACTATTTAACTACTTCCTCACTAGGGTTATGTAACGGTTGGATCAGTTGGTTCGGGTGGAATTAGTATTGAAATCGATTGGTTTTAATGAGGTAAAAATCAGGGCTAAACCAAACCAATTTGAAAGAAAAATTTGAAAGTTTGGAAGTTGAAATTAGTTAGGTCTGATAGAATCGGAAATCAGTTTGGACTCGATTGGGTTGGACCCTTTTTAGGCTCAAATACAAAATAAATATATTAGATATTCATTTCATTAATAATTTTGGGTCAAGCCCAATTAGTTACATTGTACAAAATACATTTGTAATTCTAGAACTAACTTAGATACACAAAATAATAAGCTATACTTAATATAATAAATAATATGCAAAGCAAATGCATTGCTATTCTGCATACAAAAAATTAAGCAAAAAAATTTGCAGGCTCAGGATTCCACCCTATAACTAGGCATATACAAAAAGCAAATCTATGCAAAACCCTCGAAAAAAATTACTGCGGAAGTCCCAAAAAATACAATTGCAGTAGGTTCATAAAAAAGAGTTGATATTCACCTGTAGATTAAAAGGAACAACACCACACAAAATCAATGTTCTAATATAGAACAACGGTACTTAATAATAATAAAAAAAAAGTTGGCAGAGGAAGTTCAAAATACTTATTTGCAGAAAGCATTTAGAATACAGTCACATTACTAGCAGAAAGGAAATAGTCACCTAATGAAATAAGGTGAGTCCTCTAACATATTTAAAAGATGTAGGGTGGAAGCATTATCACTGTAAAAAAAACACAGAACAAGAGGCTCAAAATTGAGCATTTACACTTCATATCAAGAATGCAGGCACATTTCTGATAACTAAACAAAAACAAAAGCGACCAAGAAACTTAAGCATGCATTCATTGAAGATCATATAATCCTAGGGGTGGAAGCATCATCATTGCCTTTGTTATATGCACACACATACAATTACTGGAATAACAACATAAACACATACACCTTAACTATTAAAAAGAGGCACTTCAGGTCAGCTTAGTCCTAGATAGTATACATATAAAGCTTCTAATATTTTAAAAAAGAGACAAGCAGCCAAGCAGCTTTAGCAATTAAAATAGGCATATATTAAAATAACAACAGAGTAATCATCATCAGTAACCAATTTAACTAAGTTAAAGCAGGGCCACTGCTAATTAGATTAAGATCTATCAAGAAAAGAGAAGAAGAGAATTATAATTTAATCAAACATTACATGAATATTATAAACAAATGCAAGTAATTAAAGAATTAAATTAAAAACATGACCTTTTTCAAAAGCCTCCAAATCCTCTAGAGTTTCTTCCACCTCAACAGTCTAGTTTGGCATTCTAAGTCAATCCTGTGAACATATTAAGGCTTCCACTATTTTTGGAGTCAATGAACACCGAAAAGCATAAAGAACTCTACCTTTAATACTGAATGTAGACTCAAAAGCCACAGTAGAAACAAGAACATCTATAACATCTCTAGCCATATAAGACAAAATTGGGAACCTCTTAGAATTCAACTTCCACCATCTAAAGATATCAAAAGTTCCATCATCTTCTAGAATAGCCTTATTAAGATAAATTTCAAGTTAAAATGTTTTACTTCTACCTAAAACCAAAATCAAACTTATGCTTTTTGAATCTTTCTTTCATTAAAGACATAGTGTTTCCAGAATGAGGCAATTAAGGTTCAAAAACTATATGGCTAGATTAAGTACCAACAAAAGACTCAATGGCATAAGAGGTGCCATAAGTTGACAAAAAATCACTAAATAACATATGTAAATTAGATTTCATGTTCAAATATAGGGTGGTTCCCAATAGTGGACCATACATTTAATGCATAGGGAGTTCAACAAATTCAAGTTTATATCAAGGGTCAAGGATTGTAGCAAAAAAAAAAGTTTATTTTTTTAATGGATCTCCCCACTATTTATCAAATTTTTGCTTCATATTATTGCCCATATTCTTAACAAATAGATTAGAAGATTATTGCATATCAATAAGCATGCAATTCAAATCATAAATTTTAGAAAATAAGATGTTTCTAGTCACATAATTTGAACCAGAAATTCTTAGTGTGATATCAAAGAAAAACTTCAACATGTCCACCATTTGATTTACACACTACCAGTCAAGAAAATCTAGGATATCATCCCCTAAATCATGTCTGAAAGAAGATTTAGTTTCTTCATATTTTTTAAAAGTCCTCTTAAATAAATAGGCAATTTTAAGCATTAAGTAAGTGGAGTTCCACCTAGTAGGGTCATCAAGGGACAATGAGCATTTGGACTTAAGATCTAGCAGATCATATAGTTTTCTAAATTTCCTCAACTTAGCATGTGAGTTTTCTGATGTATCTAATCGATTCCCTTACCTTTTTAATAGAAGAATTAACTTCTTTCAACCCATCATTCATAATGAGGTTCAAGATGTGAGCTATACATCTCATATGGAGGAATTGCAATTTAATAGTAGAGGCACCCCAACTTAATATTTTTTTTCTAAAATACCCCACAACAATGTCATTAGAGGATGCATTATCCTTGTCATAGAAAACACATTTCTAATCCCTCATATAATTAAACAATTCTCTAATGACTTAGAGATGTATTCCCCTTTATGAGAGGTAATAGGGACAAAACATATGATCTATTTGTGCAAATTCTACCCATCATCTATATAGTGAGCAGTCACACACATATAATTGACTCTTTGAATTAATGTCTAATAATCAATAGTGATACTGATTCTTTAACAGTGTGACTTAAGGAAACTTTTAAGCTTCACCCTTTTATTAGAAAAAAATTAAAAAACAGTCCCTATTTATAGTCTACGTAGATGGTATCTTAAAGTGAGGACAAGCAGCAGACATGAACTTCTTAAACCCACCCCTCCTATAAATTTAAATGACAATTCATTAGTAATTACCATTTGTACAAGTAAATTTCTAATAGTTTCTTGCTCAAATTTCCAAGTCGCTAAGATAGCAAACTCAGTATTTTCATGTGCTCCCACCCCAGCAGGTTGTAAAGTTAACAATGACTACCTAACATCCATAGAATGTAGAAATTTCAAATAATTCAAGACATGGTTTTTTTAATAATGAAGTGTCATGTTGTTTAGAGTGTGCATTATAAGTTGCAGAGCAATAGATATATTTACCCTTGATGACAACACCTTTATCGTCCTTAATTCTCTCAAAGTACTACTAAACTTTACATTTCAATGTAGTCTCTTTTTAATTTTTTAGCAACAACATGAGGGCTGATGCTCAATCTGTGTTTGCTTAGCAACAAGAACACATGGGGCTTCCACATCAGGGTTTGAACCAATGGCATTCTTATTGCCACTAGTATTAGCCATCTCCATTATTGACATAAAACATATAAAATAAAAAAAAAGAATTAGTTCAGAGATTAAAAAAAATTACACATATCATAATAAAACATAAAAAATAAAATGAAGTGACTGCTCAATACCTTTATATTGTTGTGATACATTGTAATTAGCATAGTAGTTTTAGGATGTTTTATGCATATTTAGGTTGCATTTAATACACATTTTAGTTTAGTTTTCATGCATTTAATTCATAATTAAAAATGATTTTGATCTCCATTGTTCTTCATAAATTTATATGAATTTGAATGACTTATATATGTTTTTGAAGTTTGTTTAAGGCTTAAAAAATTTATATAGACATATTGAAGTCGTTCAAGGTCAAAGGAATTAAAGAAGCAAGCTTTAGAGTGTTTTTGGACTATCACTACTTGACACAAGATGTCTTTGCCACAAGTTGTCACCACTGTGCTGACTCGACATATGTTGTTAAGGCAATATTAAGAATTTGAGATCGTAGTAAGTCAGTAAGTGCTTCCACCCATTTTATTTCAAAAGTTATAAAGTTATAACTTCATATAAAGGCTTATGCTTCCACCCCTTTATTTTTGTTATAACTTTAAGCTTCCACCTCTAGAAACTTTAGAACTTTAGATACATACAACACATGACAGAGCAACAAAAGGGTGTAGTAGGAGAGAAACCAAATTCAGATAGCAGGTGTTGAATCCATTGTAGCTCAGCTATTATGTTAGTAGAAGCTTTGTATTTGCTCTTTGTCGAGGATCATGCAATGGTGGGTTATTTCTCAGCACACCAAGAAACTAGATTATGACTAAGGTAGATGGCATATATAGTAGTAGAATGGCGATCATCGGGGCATCCTCCCTAATCACTATCAGAGAAATATTAAAGAGATAAGGGAGAAGTCTTAGCAAAGAAAATAGAGTAATGAAGAGTGTCTTTGATGTATTGAAGAACGCATTTTATGGATTGCCAATGGACTTCAGTTGGGATATATATAAACTGACAGCATTTATTCACAAAGAATGTAATATCTAGTCTGGTGAGAGTGGCATACTTAAGGGTACCAATGATTTTACGATAAAAAGAAGGGCTAGAGAAGGGGGGAACCTACATTTTTGCTCAAGGGTAGTGAGGTAGCCATAGGTGTGAGACATCCTTTGTCATCTTATAAACTAGATTGGATAAGAAGATCATTTAGTCTGATTAATGGTGATGCTATGGTGATTGCACTGCACCTCAATTCAAAGAAAGTAAGAGAGAAGACCAATATCTTTAATAGGAAACTCACTTATGAGTGCCAAGAATGTGTCATCAATAAGCTTGGTTGAAGAGCTTGTCATAAGAATGTCATTTATATACACTAACAAAAAAAGAACATTCGAATTTCGCCAGAGATTGAACAAAGAGTTGTCAGCTTGAGAAGACACAAAACCAAAAGTATGAAGAAAAGTTTGTAGTCTGTGAAACCATGCTTGTGGAGCTTGGCGTAGCCCATAAAAAGACTTATACAAAAGGCAAACATAATCTAGATGCGTAGGATTAATGAACCTCTGAGGTTGAAGAATGTGCATATGTTCATCCAGAGAACATAATATGGATGTGTAGGATCAATAAACCGCTGAGGTTGAAGCATGGACACATGTTCATCCAGAGAACCATGCAAGAAAGTATTTAAAACATCAATTTGATAAAGCAGTCAGTTGTACATGGATGCCAAGGAAAGAATAAGTCCGATTGTTATTAACTTAACCACCAGGCTAAATGTATCATGAAATTCAATGCCTTCTTGTTGGTAAAAGCCTTTGGCAACCAATCTTGCTTTAAAATGAGAAATGGAATTTTCCATTTTTTTTTATTCTAAATACCCACTTGTTATTAATAATGTTTATGTTTGGTAGGCGTGGAATAAGAGTCCATGTATGGGTGTTAATGAAAGCAGCAAATTCATCATTCATAGTTGCTCACCAATGTTGATGTTTGTTGGCTTTAGTGTAGGTAAAAGTTCGATGTCAGGTATTATTTGGGTAAGAAGAGCTTTTTTTTATTCATGGTTATTAGACGAAGATTCATTAAGTGGGTATGGGATAAGTAAAGATGGAGTTGGATTAGGAGCAGTTTGGTTGGGTAATGTTTGGTAAGGCTAGTAAGGAGAGATATCAATAATTAAATTTAAGCCAGAAGGTGTGGTGGTGGTAGGGATAAAAGATACGGAAGATGAGGATGTGGGTGAAGTGGTGGTTGGGTAAGTAGCATTATAGTTTTGGGTAGATAAGGAAAGTAAGGATGAAGAGGTGGGTGGTGAGTGGGCATTTGATTTTTGGTCAGAAGAGGACTATTGAGTAGGAGAAGAAGGTGATGGAGATGGTTTTGAAGACACACTTAAGTTGGAAAGTATATCCGAACTGATTTGCAAGCTAGAATGGGAGACTGGCATTGGAGATGTGGATGACTCAATTGCTTTAAATGGAAAAAAAAAACCTAATGAAATGAACATGCTGAGCAAAATTTATTTGCCTAGTTGTAATGTTAAGACAACGGTGGCCATGGTGTTGAGTGAAAGGCCCAAGATAGACACATTCTTTTGACTGAAAGTTGAACTTTGCATTATTTTACAATTTGAGTAAAGGGTAGATAAAACAACTAAAAACCTTCAAATCAACACAGTTTGGATACTTTCCATGTAAAGCATAATATGAACAATTGTCGGAAAGAACAGTTGTAGGATGGCCATTAATTAAAGACACTGATGTATCAAAATTGTAGTGCTAATAACAGAATAGAAGGGAAGAGTGTGCAATTAATGTCAAGCTAGTATCCACAATATGGTGGATCTTTTGTTCAGCCATAGCATTTTGCTCATTGGTGTGTGGACGTGCCAAGGAATATTGAATGCCATTGTGTTGAAGGAATTTAGTGAGTTTGTGATATTTACCACCAAAGTTAGATTGGAGAGCTTTTATATGAGTGTTGAATTGGCATTCAATAAATTAAAGAAAGTTTGTAATATGTCATGGACTTTATTGCAAAGTTTGAGAAAATATATCCATATGTACCTTGTATAATCATCAATAAAAATTATGAAATATTTGAAACCAAGATTAGATAATATGTGTGAGGAACCTCAAATACCATAATATATTATATTAAATATCTAGTTGCTTGAATGAGAAACAAAAGAGTAATGAAGAATGACTAGACTTGCCAAGTATACATGAACTGTACTTGGATTTATTACAATCTTTTGAAATAGAAAGACTATGACTATAAACAAAATTTTGAGTTATTTTATCAAAGTGATGCCCAAGACGGGCATGCCAGAGAGGCAATGGAGCTTTAGTGGTGAGTAATGCTATTTTATTTAGAAACTTGTAGAGGCCATGATCAAGTGCTCCTCTCAAAAGTTATTACATGGTGGTTTGGTCCTTTATTAAAAAGAAAGAAGGCCAAAATTCAAAATAACAATAGTTATCAGTGGAAAATTTCTAAACAGAAAGTAAGGGAATGGTGATTTAAGGAACATATAAAGTATTATATAGAGGAAAAGAACGATTTTTATAAGTAAGAGAAGAAGTACCAATTGATTGAATTAGAAAGCTAGCATCGTTTCGACAATAAGGTGATTAGGACCATTAAATTTTTAAGGAAGAGTGACAGCTCCAAGGTCTAGTGTGATGTGGGAAGTGGCACTAGTGTCTACCATACACAGCTGCATGGGAGATGGCGCATAATAAGTAGGTGAATGATGCTGAATTATGTTAGCTTGAGGAGAGTGAAATTTTGAGGATAGAACAGGTATGGGTTGGTAGTGACGGTAGCATACAATAGTTGTATGCTTAGAGAAGCCACAAATTTGACAGGCATTGGGAGAGCCTCTGCCACATCGACATTATAGCCATGGTCGAGGACTAGTGGGTCGTCCGTGAAAAGAAGGACAAAGTGATAACGGGGTGTGTAAAAGAGGTGGTTGTAAGGAGGAGACTGTTTTATAGGTAAGATTGGCAAGGGGTAGTTCATGGTGGCTGTGAAAGAGGGTTTCATGGGTAGCAAGCTGGCTGTCAAGCTCGTTAAATGAGATTGGATCAAATCTCATTTTAAGAGCAATAATAACACTTTCGTATTCAAAGCAAAGATTGCAAAATATGATCACTTTAAATTCAACCAGAGTTAAAGAGCAACCAGCAGCTGATAATTCATCAACAAGTGATTTGGCTTTGAGAAGATATTGAGTAATGGAGAGATCATATTGCTTAAGCTCTTGAAGTTCAATGTTAAGTTGTAGTTGGTGATTTTAAGAAATAGCACCAAAGGTGTGTGCTAAGGTTTGCCAAGCTGAAAAGGAAGAAAAGAGATTGGTGACATAAGAGAAAATTTCTTCTAAAATGGAGGAGAGAATCCATGAAAGAAGAAGTTGGTCTTTCTTGAACCATGTTGAATATGTAGGATTAGGAATGGTAATGGCATGATTGTCAGGACTTGGAATGGTTGCTGCAGGAGTGATATTGGTACCATCAATGAGACCAGTCATGTCTTAAGAATTAAGTAAGGGAAGAAGTTGAGTTTTCTAAGCTAAGTAATTACGAGAGGTTAGTTTTACAGAAAAATTCAAATGAGTTGAAGTAGAAGATGGGAGGAAGGAAGAAGAAGACACGGGAATGAGTAGAGTATTAGTGTTTGTAGTCATTATACTCTGATACCATGTATATATATATATATATATATACTGACTAAATGACGGGCGGGTCGAGGAACAATTTACCTCCCTCAATCCGTCAATCGAAATCTGAATATCCATTCACTACTCATCCAAACCGAATAACCTTTTGACTCGGTAGTTGAATCAGACACAATTTTTAGATCGGATAGGTTCAAAAAATTGAGTTCGGGTGGATTTTGCTCGCCCAATTCCTCATTGACTCTTACAATTTTGTTTAAGAAGTATTTAGTAGTATTTTCACGGCTTTTTTTTTATACTTTATTAGGTCATATTAGTAATCGAATAATTTTTACTTGATCATCTAAATATAGAGACATATATATATATTGAGATTTAGTAATAAGTTAGAGAATTGGTCAAGCATTTCAGGTGAGGAAAACCTTCATGTTGTCTTTTTACGTGTGTGTAATTTAAGATTAGCGCGCCAAGCAATCTTCTTGTCGTCTCTCTGCTTGGCCAATAACCTGCAAAGATGTAAATGAGTCAAATTGTTGAACGACTGTTCAAAATTTAATTCAATAAAAATTTAATAAATGAGTCAAACTTTGATTACATAAAACTATGAACAAACTCACTAGTTGTAATCTTTCTATTTAGATAAATTTTGTGTTGCGATTACTAAACTTTACTTTTAATTAATATAATTTCATAATTTTAATTTATATCTATTTTATTTTTAAATATTAATTTTAATTACAATGGGAATTGACAAATTTACGAGAGTTGACACATTATATTCCACCGGGGCTAGAGCTGAGAAAGAACGCATAGATTCATGTGATATTGCCACGTGACTATTGTAAAACGCAAAATCAAATTCTTAAAATTGTCGTTCTTCCTCGTCCCTGTAGCTCTTATTTCTCACGGTTTTTCTAATGGGAAATGATTTATGATGCAGTGGTGTCGCTATCCGCGTAACTACAATAACTTCCATCTCTCATAAGTAAATGACCTCTTTATATTGGAAGTAAAATAGAATTTTTTGTTTTATTTAGGGTAGTGATAACAGTGTTGTTATTGCGACTTGCTTCTCGTATCATCATCATTTTTAAAATTTTTCCTCATCAATGAAATAAAATACATCCATTAGTGTAAATACAGGAATCAAGTGTATACATAAGAGCTATTAGAGTAATCAAGCCATTAGTTGGACTATTTATAGTTTTTTAATACTGGGAGAAACGCTTATCAACTATATATATATAAAGTATTTATAATATAATTTAAATATATAATTTCAACCAAAAATATTTTAAATGTAGATAAAAAAATTTCTTTATTTTTTTTTAAATTTCCATATTCCAATTTTCTAAAATGATGGCATAATGGAGTATATTATACGTATACAACTCAAATAATCCTACAGTAGGCCATTTTGGAGGCTGAAAATTAACTCTTTTTTTAAGGATCAACTGGAATTTCATTAGTATTTATTTTTTACATATCCAATATCTAGTAGACATATAAACTCGGAGTAGTCTGGAGCAAAAATATTATCTTGCAAGTGGAGTCATTAATTCAAGAGAACTCTTTGACTGAGAGTTATCTCCACATTGTAGAGATGGAGCTGATTAAATTAATAATAAAATAATTATTCGTAAGAAAAAAATGAACAGTAAAATAGTAAATAATAAAATTTGCACTAAAAAATATTTCACTTTTGCAACAACAAAAAGAATTATTTTTATCACCACTACCCACTCCCTCACTCTATTATTTTTCTCACCCATACACTACGACATCACTCACAGAGCACACAGTACACTCACTAATGATTTACTCTCACTTGATGCACATATTAGCATGAAGTCCAAGACCTATTTATGGTGCAAAATGGACTGTACATGGTCCAATACATGCAACTTGCGAACTTTGCCATTCAAGCAAAATGATTGTTGTTGGCCAATCTTTTTAAGTGGTCCACTTGCTTCTGAAATTGGCAGAGCAACTTGCCAATGCCAATTTCAGTTGCCAGAAGATTTTATTGGGTTGGACTTTTGGACAATTATATGTGGGCTCATATTAGTAATGATTTTAACACATGTCTCTTGTTACCAGATGTGCTTATATTTGTGAGTTTGTCAGAAGTCCAGCAGACTTACTCAGGATCAAGGAGGCGAGTAGTGCCAATTGACACATAAAAGGTTATTTTGACCGGCCAAATATCAGTTTGTTTTGCTTGGAATCTTTTGTTTAATAAAATGTTTGTGGTCTTCACATCCCTGTATACATTCGATGGCTTGCAACCATTATGAAGATACTTCAATCCTACATTTCAAAATTTCTCTTATATCCAATGGTATTGCCATAACCTATGTTGCACAGAGACAGTGAAAAAACAGGGATTCGGATACAGGAAAATAATTTTATTAAAGTATTTATCTTATAAATTAAAGTATGTAGATTGTACGGATATAGAAAAATGAAGATATAAATATAAAAAAATACCAACTAATTAAAATATTCGTGTAACATAGGCCATAACTAATATTTTCTGAAAACTCATAACTAATTTTGCTTATATTAGTCCAATTGTATTGCCATAACTATATATATATATGAAAAATTCTATAATACCTTCATGGTATCCCTACCGTTAAAAATAATTTTTTTTTTTGTTAAAGTTACTTGCAATAATAGTTTAATTAGTAAATATTTATAACAAATAAATTTCATTACAGTTAAAAAAAAAAAGTTCATTGTTCACAAAAAAATAAGATACACCCAATATTTTTAAGCACTTTTCAAACTTTTTTTTTTTAAATCTGAAAATTTTATCAAACAAAAACCCTATTGTTACTTCCAAAATTTTTACAAAAGAAAGAAATTGAAATTGTATCATCCCTTTTTATCTCTCATATTCAATCATTGCTTAGAGTTAACAATTTCATTAGCCTCCCAAATTCAATTATTACTTCAATCTTTAAGATTCAACCATCATCAAATTTATAATTGAGGTAAGTTTTTAAATGTTTATAAATTTACAAATAAGTTTAACTATCACTTTTTTATTTGCTTCATGTTTCAAAGTGTTGGAATTTTATCTATTAATATAATATGGTCAACCAAATTTTTTACTTGATAGTTTGTGGTCAACTTATACCATTGTATGGTCAAATGATTAATGGAATATATGTGGTTAATGTATATCATTTTGTGGTTAAGCATGTATAGTTTTGTTGCTTATTATGTTTGAGAATGATTAACGTCAACTATAATTTTATATAACATATATATTATTTTGTGGTCAACCACAACAATAAATTTATTAATATATATATTCTTTGGTTTTACTTAGTATTTTATGTTGGAATATATTATTTTATGGTCCACCATATATCTATTATATATCATATTTATTATGGTTTTATATAAAAAAATTATGCCTTAATGGAATAACATTTTGAGAAAGAGAATGCTATAAAAATAAGTGATAATTTGAAGTGGGGTAATGAAGAACACAATGATCAATTTGTTGGTTGTGAGATTCATTATGATTCTCCACAAATTCATTTGAGTAATGAAGAGGTTGACTGTCACGACCCAAAACAGGGGCCATGACCGGCACTAGGGAATGAGAATTCTTTCGAATCCGAAACCCATAGCAAGCCTAAAATAAAATAAAAATTCAATAGTAATAATAATAACACAATTTAATAAAATATTATGCAGCGGAATAAAATCATAAATGTCAAAATAATATTTCCGTCAACAAAATTAAATCGAATTCTCATCTTATATATAGATAAATCCTTTAATATAATTTTCAATTCAAATTCTTAAAATACATAACTCACACAAATATAATACATAAAAATCCATAATTTTTTTACAACTATTGCAGTGTCTAGATTATAAAAATAAAACTCAAGTGAGCAGTTTACATAAAGAAGCCGGGGCGGAAGAAATCCGGTGTACAGACCTGCTACTGAGGTCTGAAGATGATGATTCTCCTGAAAAATAGTCAACGGAGGGGAGTCATACCTCACTGAGTTAATTACTATAATATGTATACGTGCATACTAAATGACAATGCACACAATCAAAAGTATATATATCTAATAAGTATATATATACAAGCAAATACACATGGATGCAATAAAATCATTTTATATATTTTTACTGAAAATCACAGTTTATGAAGGATCAAATAGAACCCTAGAAAATCGAAACCTCAAAGCAGTGTTAGACAACACTCTAGCCACACAGGCTCACTTATTTCAATATAATCACTTGATCCATTTGGATAGTACACTGACCCCGAGAAACTAAGTCAACCGAGCTCTAGCAGTCTGACTGTCAATGTGATTGGCCCCAAGACACTAAGTCAACCGAGCTCCAGCAATCTGACTGTCAATGTGATTGGCCCCGAGACACTAAGTCAACCGAGCTCCAGCAATCACACTCCCAAATCACATCACACATAAGATAAATCAATTCCAATCAATATCCACAAATGGTTAGTAATATAGCCTAAATGCTATAAGCGTACCGGTACGTACTCGGTCCTTGTGCTGCCCACTAGGTAGCACGTTCTATTGACATCCTTCATTAAAATATAAAGCATACATTCATAAAAGTAAATGATGCATGAATTTAAATATAATAGCAACAATAACCATATATATACTAGAAATATACCAAAAGTAAACCAGGTATAATTCAAGTATATGTACGTCAAAGAATTCCAGATAGATTACAAAATAAACTAGAAATATATTCGAAAACATTTTAAACCTAATTTATTAGCAAAACATGCATATAATTTAAAATATACCAAAAATAAACTAAAGATAAACCAAAATAAATTAAAAATAAACTTAAATACTAATTAAATTATTTATGCATAAATAACCAAAATAAAACATACATTTCTAAATCATGCACCCTAAAGCATATATATATAGAATAGTAACTCACACTTAGTGCGCTCCTCGAGATGGGTCCGACAGGCCTGGTCCACTAGGCCTCGGTCTCGGCGCAACTAAACAAACAAAAATAATAGACATCGGAATAAACCTAACAGAAAATCTTAGAAACTCGATCTAGAATATTAGACACAGAATCAGAATTAGGGTTTGACCGGACATCACATTTTACGAGAATTCTATCGAAAATTCGATAGAACCGTCCCTGTAAAACGGACATCTCTCTACTCAAAGAGTAGATATGGCCATACAAAGAAACACACTTCAAAAAATAGACACAAAACACAACCACAACCCTTCGGTCGGACTCCAAACTATAGTTTACTGACCGGCGTCCACAATTCATAGAACAATATAAAAATACTAAAAATACCCTCATATCATAGAGATACATTTTATAAGTAGAAATTACTTAATTAACCCTAAAACACTTTAAAAACCAATAAAAACTCATTTATTTAGAAAAATCGTATATATATATATATATAATTTGAAAATAATTTACGAAAAATAGTTTTAATTAGTTTAAAATACTAAATAATTTGTAGAAATCATTTTTATACCCCAAATAACTATTAAAACCAATTTAATTACATTTTTAGCCAATTTAGGGTAAAATTACCAAAATACCCCTATATATATAAATATACTAAAATTAATCCAAAAATTCACCAAAAATAATATAATTGCATAAAATTAATTTTATCAACATATTTATCAATAATATCAATAATTAAACTCAATTAAATAATTAATTTCAATTAAAAACACAATTAACCTTATTTTTCCAAAATTACATAAACTAATTAAATTCAAAATAAATACATAGAAATTCATAAAAATTCCAAATAAATTTATATAATTCAATTAAACACCTATATTTATCATAAAACAAAATTTCATAATTTAGTTAATTAATTTTCGAAAATTAGAAAATAATAATAAAATATTCAAAAATACCCAAAAATCAAAATAATTTCCAAAAATTCTACAAAAATTCACACATGTAGACTAAGCTAAGGGGAACAACATTTGTAAAGGAATTTTTTATGAATCAATCATTAGAAGCTCAAAAAAAATTGAAAACCCTAAAATGGTCGAATTGAAAAATTGACAAAAACCTTACCAAATCAAGTTTTAAGCTTAAACAAAGCTTGGAATCGTCTTCTATGGCTTCAGAGGAGTTCAATGGCACCAGAATGAGGGAATTTGGTGGCCGAAATCGTGAGGTGTGGAGGAAGAGGCCAACTCTCGGCTAAAATGCCAAAACACACTTCACCGGTGCCGGAAGGAAAGTCTGCAGGCGGCGGAACGGCTGGAGGAAGGAGGTGGCACGGTGGGAGGCGCTGTGATGGTAGGTGGCCGGCGTGCGCAGTGATGAGAGGGGAAGGGGACGTCGGGAGGAAGAAGGTAAGGGGTGAGGGTAGGTTTTGTAAATTTTGCAAATTATATATATATATATATATACACACACACACACATACACATGCTATTTAAATAATAACTTTATAATATAGTATGACTTAATGGAAATAAACCCTAATTTAATTAATTATGTAAATATATGTGCATGTATATATATATATTCTACTATGACAATTAAAATAATGCATGTACTCATGCAATTTTATAAATCCATTTAAAATAATTAATATTAAATTACTTACGTGTAAATTTTTCCGAAAATGAAAGTCCCAGGAAAATTTTACGTAAATGTCTTAAAATAATATAAAACAATTATAATTAGCTTTAATTAAATAACAAACTCATAAAATATCAATATTATATATAAAAATTATTAACACTGCATATCCCAATGCAGTATTAAAATATTTAAAAACACAGGATATTACAGTCTTCCCCCCTTACAAGAATTCGTCCCCGAATTCCAGAAAGAAAATGATCACAAGATCAAGAAGGGAAGAGATACGGGTAAGAAGCTTGTATCTCAGCTTTAGTCTCCCACGTATGCTCCTCAACTCTGTTGCTACACCATAGAACCTTAACCATCAGAATCTGCTTCGACCGTAATTGTCAAACTTGATAATCAATGATCGCTACAGGTTCTTCCATAAATGTCAAATCTTCACTCACTTCTACACTGTCGGGCTGCAACACATGTGAAGGGTCTGAGATATACTTCCTCAGCATCGAGATATGAAACACCAGATGCACCTGTGACATACTCGGAGGCAAATCCAACCGATATGCAACAGTACCAACTCTCTCCAGAATCGCAAACGGTCTGATATATCTCGGTGCCAACTTACCCTTCCTGCCAAATCTCATCACACCCTTCATTGGAGACACCTTCAAAAAAATATAGTCTCCAACTAGAAACTCCACATCTCTGTGCCTAGGATCCGCGTAGCTCTTCTGCCTGCCAACTGCGGTCTCTAATCTGTGCTTAATTACGGTGACTTTCTCTGCAGCATCCTGAACCATCTCAGGTCCAGTCAAAGCTCTCTCACCAATCTCATCCCAACTCAAAGGGGATCTACACTTCCTTCCATACAACGCCTCATACGGTGCCATGCCAACACTGCTATGGTAGCTATTATTATATGCAAACTCTACGAGTGGAAAATGATCATCCTAGCTACCTCCCAAATCCAGGACACACATCCTCAACATATCTTCTAGTGTCTGGATCATCCTCTTAGACTGACCATCTGTCTGGGGATGAAAAGGAGTACTGAAATCCAACCTAGTGCCCATCTCTTCCTACAACTTTTGCCAAAAATGAGAGATAAACACTGAACCTCTGTCTGACACAATGGACACAGATACTCTATAAAGGCACACAATATGCTTTACATATAGCTTCGCCAATCTAGCTACAGAATAGGTGGCTTTCACAGGTAAGAAATTTACAGACTTCATCAACCTGTCTATAATCACCCAGATGGAATCGTATCCATCCTTAGAACGAGGTAAACCGACCACAAAATCCATAGCTATCCTTTCCCACTTCCACTTGGGAATAGGAAGAGGCTAAAGCTTCCCAGAAGGCTTCTGTTGTTCAGCTTTCACTTGTTGACACGTCAGGCACTTAGCAACATAATCAGCGACATCCTTCTTCAATCCATCCCACCAGTATAAGTCTCTGATACTATGGTACATCTTAGTAACACCTGGATGTACGCTATAGGCTGTAGAGTGTGCTTCCTTTAGAATCTCCTTTCTCAAGTCATCCACATCAAGAACACACAATCTACCACTGATCCACAACACACCACCATCATCGAGTGTGAAATCATTGAACTTCCCTGCTCGAACATTCTCTGCAAACTCTTCTAGAATAGGATCTCGACTCTGAGCTGCTTTAATCCTATCCCTCAGTACAGATCGCACCTTAAATTGAGCTAGCAGTCCACCTGACCTACTTATCTTCATCATCAGACCTTGATCCACCAACAGATGCAATTCCTGGATCAATGGTCTCCTCTCAACACTGATGTGAGCAAGACTGCCTGAGGACTTTCTACTCAAAGCATCTGCTACCATATTAGCCTTGCTCGGATGATATAAAATCTTACAGTCATAATCCTTCAACAGTTCCAACCATCTCCTCTGCCTCAGATTCAGATCTCTCTGTTGGAAAATGTACTTAAGGCTCTTATGATCAGTAAATATCTCACAAGTCACCCCGTACAAATAATGTCTCAAAATCTTCATAGCAAATATCACTGTAGCCATTTCAAGGTCATGTGTGGGATAGTTCTGCTCATGCTTCTTTAACTATCTTGAAGCATAGGCTATCACCCTTCCATTTTGCATCAACACACAACCAAGGCTAACTCTAGAGGCATCACAATAAACTGTGAACTTGTCTACACTATTAGGCAAAGCTAACATTGGGGCTGTGGTCAATTTCTCCTTCAATAACTAAAAAATGTTCTCACAAGCTTCTGACCACTCGAATCTAACATTCTTTTGAGTCAAGCGAGTCATAGGGGCTGCAATTCTGGAAAAATCCTACATAAACCGCCTATAATACCCAGCTAAACCCAGAAAACTTCGAATCTCAGTAACAGAAGTCGGTCTAGGCCACTCAAACAATGCTTCAATCTTCTATGGATCAACTTGGATACCTTCTTTAGACACCACGTGTCCATGAAAAGAAACACTCTCCATCCAGAAGTCACATTTTGAGAATTTAGCGTAAAGCTGATGATCTCTCAGTGTCTGCAGTACAGTCCTCAAGTGATATACATGCTCCTCTATACTCCTTGAATAAACCAGTATATCAATGACGAAGACTACCACAAACTGATCCACATATGGTCTGAATACCCTATTCATCAGGTCCATAAAAGTTGTTGGTGCATTAGTCAAACCAAAAGACATTACCAGAAACTCATAATGGCCATATCTAGTGTGGAATGCCGTCTTAGGAATATTAGCTTCACTAATTCGCAGCTGATGATAACCCGACCTCAGATCAATCTTAGAAAAGAACTGTGCACCCTATAGCTGATCAAACGAGTCATCTATCCTCGGGAGAGGATACTTGTTCTTCACTGTCACCTTGTTCAACTCTCTGTAGTCAATACACAACTTAGGGTACCATCCTTCTTCTTTACAAACAGGACTGGTGCACCCCAAGGAGAAACACTGGGTCTAATGAAACCCTTATCCAACAACTCTTGCAACTGCTCTTTCAACTCTCTCAACTCTGCAGGAGCCATTCTGTAGGGTGGCATAGATATAGGAGTAGTACCTGAAACCACATCTATACAGAATTCAATCTCTCTGTGAGGTGGTAAACCTGGCAACTCCCTAGGAAAAAACATCAGGAAACTCACAGGCAATAGGAACATCTGTGAGTGACAACTTCTCCACTGAAGTATCCCTGACTAATGCCAAATATCCCTGACATCCTTTCCTCAGTAACTTCCTAGCCGTAATAGTAGAAATAAGATTCTGAGGTGCTGAACTCCTATCACCCACAAACTTAAAATCTTCTTCATTAGGAATTCTGAAAGTCACCTCTTTATTCCTATAATCCACTACGGCATAGTGCTGAGATAACCAATCCATTCCCAGAATAACATCAAACTCGATCACATCCAACAAGATCAAATCAGCAGATAATTCTCTACCTCCGACGAGAACTGGATAACCAGAAAGAACAATGTCGGTGTCCAAGGAATCGCTCAGAGGAGTGGCAACAGACAAAGGAAAAGCCATCCTCGAAGCTTGCCAATAAGACTTGGAAGCAAAAATAGGAGAAACAAACGAATGCATGGCACCCGAATCAAACAAAACCCATGCATCCAGGTAACAAATAGAAATAATACCTGCCACGACTGCATTGGATGCCTGAGCATCCTACTGAGTAAGATGGAAGACTTTGGCCTGTCCTTGACCTCCCTGCTGACTGGTAGAAGCCTGACCAACACCTCTAGCACTTCCTCTAGTACCTCTACCATGACCCTGCTGTGGAACAAGCTGAGTGGAACTCTGATGCTGGGCTGGGGGTAGCTGAAATGGTACAGGTGCAGCACTAGCAATCGACTGCTGTGGAAATCATGAAATCTGCAGCTGTTGATACCCGGAGTAAGGACATGATCTAGCAAAATGTCTTATCTGCCCTCATCTGAAGCATGTCAGTGGTGTTAGATAACACGGTCCTTGATGGACTCTACCGCAGGTCTGGCATACACTGGCAGCTGATCTAGAACTACAACCACTGCTGCTACTCGAAGCACCTGACCCAAATCTAAATGACCTACGCTGACCTCCATGGCCATGTCTACTGCTCCGATGCACTCACTGCTGCTGTCTTTAACTCTGCTGAGTCAGACCTCGCTACTGACTACTCGAACCAACCTGAAAACTCAAATACAGAGTAGTCTGAAATCCACTCGACTGAACTCCCAACTGGTAATAATCAGGCATCACTCCCTACCTAACTAGCCTCAGCTTAATCTCCTTGGCCAACTCAATCACAGACTCCAGAGTAAGGCCTGCTACAGGCATACCAGCAAATGTTGAACCCAATCCGATAACATATGTAGTGACTGCGAAGTACTAGTCTCGCATCAAATCCTCTGCATATCTACCTAATCAGAGAAACTCTTGGGTGTCCTCCTCTACTGATCGATCACCATGAGAAATGCTGGTCAATCAGAGACGATAGCTCATACGGAGAGGCTCTGGACAGAATCTCCTCATAAATCTCTCTCGAAACTGAACCTAGGTCATCGTCATCATATAAGGTTGGATCATCTGAATAAACCAGTCTAGGGCTGGTCCTTCAACAGACAGCTCGACAATCATAATCCATTGATACTCGATGTGAGCAGTCCGAGTCTGAGTCTCGATCGCATGCAAAAAGTCAAACGGATCGGAAGTCCCATCAAACGCAATCCTACTAACTCTGGCATAGAACAAAGCTGCCTCAGGGTCAGACATACCCTACTGATAGGCAAGTTGAACAGGCGAAACAACTGGAGGTACAGGAACATCAAACTCAGGCTCAACAGGCTCCTTGTCCTGTAACTCTCTCTGCCTACGGCAACCTGCCGCTCCTCGAGGTCTACCTCTGCCACAACCTCTACGTTTAACTGGCTGCTCAGGAGGTAAAACCTCATCCTGAAAAAGACTCATCATCCTCGGCCTTAACGACCGGTGGAGCGACACGCGCTCGCCTCCTCATTCTGAAAAGACAACAAAATGATTTAGACAAAACAGACAACAGAAGAATAATGCAGAAAACTAAAGCAAGGAATACTTATCAAGACATACATGAACCTAATTCACTGCAGTAGTTTAACAGAAAACACAACTCTGAAAACTAGGGCCACAACTCACACAACTAAGCCCTGACACAGAACTCCGCTTTGATACCAACTTTGTCACGACCCAAAACAAGGGCCATGACCGGCGCTAGGGAACAGGAATTCTTTCGAATCCGGAACCTGTAGCAAGCCTAAAATAAAATAAACATTCAATAGTAATAATAATAACACAATTTAATAAAATATTATGCAGCGGAATAAAATCATAAATGTCAAAATAATATTTTCGTCAACGAAATTAAATCGAATTCTCATCTTATATATAGATAAATCCTTTAATACAAGTTTCAGTTCAAATTCTTAAAATACATAACTCACACAAATATAATACATAAAAATCCATAATTTTTTTACAACTACTGCAGTGTCTAGATTATAAAAATAAAAATCAAGTGAGCAGTTTACATAAAGAAGCCGGGGCAGAAGAAATTCGGCATACAGGCATGCTACTGAGGTCTGAAGACGATGATTCTCCTGAAAAATAGTCAACGGAGGGGAGTCAGACCTCACTGAGTGAATTACTATAATATGTATACATGCATACTAAATGACAATGCACACAATCAAAAGTATATATATCTAATAAGTATATATATACAAGCAAATACACACGGATGCAATAAAATCATTTTATATATTTTTACTGAAAATCACAGTTTATGAAGGATCAAATAGAACCCTAGAAAATCGAAACCTCAAAACAATGTTAGACAACACTCTAGCCACACAGGCTCACTTATTCCAATATAATCACTTGATCCATTTGGACAGTAGACTGGCCCCGAGACACTAAGTCAACCGAGCTCCAGCAGTCTAACTGTCAATGTGATTGGCCCCGAGACACTAAGTCAACCGAGCTCCAGCAATCACACTCCCAAATCACATCACACATAAGATAAATCAATTCCAATCAATATCCACAAATGGTTAGTAATATAGCCTAAATGCTATAAGCGTACCGGTACGTACTCGGTCCTAGTGCTGCCCACTAGGTAGCACGTTCTATTGACATCCTTCATTAAAATATAAAGCATACATTCATAAAAGTAAATGATGCATGAATTTAAATATAATAGCAACAATAACCATATATATACTAGAAATATACCAAAAGTAAACCAGGTATAATTCGAGTATATGTATGTCAAAGAAATCCAGATAGATTACAAATAAACTAGAAATATATTCGAAAACATTTTAAACCTAATTTATTAGCAAAACATGCATATAATTTAAAATATACCAAAAATAAACTAAAGATAAACCAAAATAAACTAAAAATAAACTTAAATACTAATTAAATTATTTATGCATAATTAACCAAAATAAAACATACATTTCTAAATCATGCACCCTAAAGTATATATATATATAGAATAGTAACTCACACTTAGTGCGCTCCTCGAGATGGATCCGACAGGCCTGGTCCACTAGGCCTCGGTCTCGGCGCTACTAAACAAACAAAAATAACAGACATCAGAATAAACCTAACAGAAAATCTTAGAAACTCGATCTAGAATATTAGACACAGAATCAGAATTAGGGTTTGACCGGACATCACGTTATTTTTCTATTTTATATATATATATATATAACTTTAATAATGTTTATTAAAATATATTAATATAATATTTAAGAAAATCACACACCACATATTTTAAGTACACAATAATATATATATATATATACACACACACACACACACACACACACATACAGATGCTATTTAAATAATAACTTTATAATATAGTATGACTTAATGGAAATAAACCCTAATTTAAATAATTATGTAAATATATGTGCATGTATATATATATATATATTCTACTATGACAATTAAAATAATGCATGTACTCATGCAATTTTATAAATCCATTTAAAATAATTAATATTAAATTACTTACGTGTAAATTTCCCCAAAAATGAAAGTCCCAGGAAATTTTTACATAAATGTCTTAAAATAATATAAAACAATTATAATTAGCTTTAATTAAATAACAAACTCATAAAATATCAATATTATATATAAGAATTATTAACACTGCATATCCCGATGCAGTATTAAAATATTTAAAAATACGGGATATTACATTGACCTTCTTTTATGCTTAAAATTCTGATAGATCATCAAATCAACTATATAGGAAAAATAATAGCAAGTACGACTGATTTTCTTTATAAAAAGGAATTTCTAAAAGAATTGAGGAGTGGTGTACAAAGGATTTAATATGCATTAAATTCAATTGCATGTTGAAAAGTTTTACAACACTTATTCAAGTGCTATATGGGGTTTAATGTGCGAAAGGATGATATAGGGGTTTATAAAAATGACACAATCTTGATGACAAGATGAGTTTGTTTTAAAGGGGCCCATTGGTATAAAAAATAACAACATTTTCAACATTTTGCATACTTATACCAAACTTTGAAACTTAGCAAAACTAGCCTAATTTGACATATTATTTGTGAATTTAGCACAAATTAACATATTATTTGCAATTTTATTACAATTGTAATTTGATCACGAATTAATAAATAATAGACATACGTGGTGTTTGAGGTGAAATAAATAACATCTACTATTATAGTTTTATATTCATATGAAGACCTTAAATAGGTTTCAAAAAAGGAGATGAATATAGTCTTTGTAAATTAAATAAAATTTTCATTCCTTTAATATTTTCTTAAATTATTGAGATTGAAATCTAACTAACTATTTGGAATGTAAAATTCATAAAAATAGAGATTAGCTATTTCATATTACATGCCATATATCGGTTAAATTGTAATTGCACCAAAACTACAAATAATTTGTCAAATTGGGTTAGATTTGTCAAGTTTTAAAGTTTAGTATAAATTTACAAAAATTCGAAAAAGTTGTGATTTTTGGCACCAATATGCCTTTAAAGGGGGATCTTTGTTCTAAAAGGACTTAGAAAAGGTAAACAGAAAATAGAAGGCAAAAGCTTTAACTAGAAGCAAATATTTGACTACTTTGTGGTTGAATTATAACTAATTAACTTAACATGAACATATATTTTTAGATAAAATTATTATTTAAAAACAAATGTTTTATTTTAAAAATAAATGTTACTTTTAAAATTTTTATTAAGAAGAATTTTTTTTAAATTGTTAATATTATCTAAAAATATTTAAATGATTATATTAATTTCTATTAATGTTTTATTTAAAAATATTATTATTTTGTATATTTGAATTCTCAAAAGAATTGCAATAAAATTGTGATGCCCACATAATGTATTTACATTTATTTACATAATATGCCTCTGATATAGATATGAGGAATGCATGAGATATATGTCGTGTTATTTTTAATGTTTATAATTAAATACATAATAATATATAGGAAGTTGAAGGTTTAAATTAATGTTTGGCAATATATATATATATATGGTGTGTGATATTGTTATTTTCTTCAAAAAAAAAAAAATCTTCTTACATATATTGATATGTGAATTCAAATTGGACATTTATTGATATATCATTTATGAGTCTCATGCATACGATCTATGCCTAACGTCCTTAAATGGTATCACAAAAACTATTTTAAAAAGTAAAAATATTTATTTGTTACTAATTTAATCTAGAGTTTTGAAATTTTCAATTTTACTTTTTTTTTCTAAAAGTTATAATTTACTCTTATATTTTCTATCAATTAACTTATTATAACTTTCTAATCATCCTTAAATTTGCATTTTATATGTAAAGTTTGAGGATGAATTTTCTTAGGCTATAGTTTCCATATTGTAAATTAATCAATTGTAACTTAGGCACTTCTATAACACCTTAAAAATAGGAATACCATAAGAAGTAGTCCGTTTCAAATCATTATATATCTTCAATATCTAGTAGAGTCATCACTATGAGTGAGCCAGAGGCATTTGGAGATTATAGTGAGATGTGCCATTGGAAAGAAAATCAAATACGCCTTTAAGGATGAAGCTAGAATCCTTTCGAAAACTCAAAGAAGTCTCATGTAAGTAGTTGTCATCCAATCGCTCAAAAAATGAGAGAGAATATCAAACTTAACAAAAATCAAGCTCTAAATGAAGATTATGAGTTTGAAAAGTCACTTCTACTTAATTGTTTCTTATTAGCTAATAACCATTACACTTTTTGCATTACTTTAGTTTCAATATGACAAAATATATATAAACACATACTCATCCATCCAATAGCAATAATAATGAAAACATGAAGAAAAAATAATTGCAATTATTATATGACTTTTTTTTAGTAAATACATCAAAAATAAAAAGTGCAAAAGATTGGATCTAGACCTAAATCTAATGAAACCATGGAAAACGAATGTTATTATAACAAAATTTACATCTATACGCTATCTACAACGTCCACAAAGATAAATATAATAGAAAAATAACAAAATAATAAAGCGACAACAAAATAGCACTAGAAAAAATATAGAAATAACAAAACAAGGTATTCACAATGTAAGATAATTTGAAGACATCTAAGCAATCTAAATATAGCAAATCAAGTTAAAACATATTCTATTGCTAATTATTGGAAATTCAAAATTACTCTAGTCTAAATTCTTAATCCTTTAATACTTTTCAAACTAATTTTAATTAAAATACTTTTGATGTTAATTTTACAATCATAAAATTAATTTTGCAAAAAATAAATATAAAAATTTTGAGAATTGATTTTCTATGGCCAACTAAATTTTTTTACTTGATAGTATGTGTTCAACGTATATCATTTTAAAGTCAATCTATATCATTTTGTGGTCAATTGTGTATAATTTATTATGGTTCTTCTATAATATGATAATTTAGTAAAATATATGCTCTGTTGTCTTTTTACTTATTATTTTGTGATATTATATAGTTAACCAATGCAAAAATTAATGAAATTTATATTTTTAGTTTATTTTTTATTTAATATTTTATGTTCAACCATATTATTTTTTGTTCCACTATATATTATGCTTTAGTCTATTAAATTTAAAAATGACTATATTACAAATATAAATTATAACTTGGATTGTTAAAAAAAAAAACAGTTACATTAGAAGATATTTTTGTTAACGGTGAAGGTAATTTTTTCTATAAGTTTTAGGTTTTTTTTTTTTGAAATTTCAATCTAATGGTCTATAATTTAAGTTTTAATCCAATGACTAAAAAATTAAAGGCATTTAGTCCTTAAGGGCATTACAGATGTATGTATGTACGTATGTACGTGTATATATATATATATATATATATATATATATATATATATATTCTCTAATATTGATATTGTCTATCTTGTTTTCACTCATATCTCTACTTTGAAGGTCACATTTTTTTAAAAAAATTGGCAGATGCAGCTCTGCATCACAAACTTAAAGAAATTAGAAAAAAAAACTATGTAACAAATCATCAAAAATCACACGAAAAAGCAAGCCCTAAATTAGCCTTGAAACCGACAATCAAAAAGGTCAAAGAATATTGAGCAAACGGATCCAATTCTAACATCCATGTTTGCAAATAGTGATGATAAGAGAAGAAGAGTGGTGAAAAAAAAAGCAATCAAACAAACAAACTCATTAAAAACATATCCAATTCCGAAAACGTTACTATTTTTTTTTTGAAATGGTGAGCTCATATAACTTAAACTTCAACACATTGTACATTGTCACAGGTCCTCATTTCAATCCTGACATTCGACCCATGTGATGCCTAAACTTTATCACGTTTAGGCCATCAAAGACTCATGAACATGCTCCTAATATTAATATCAAGAGTCCTTCGTCTATAATAGAGTGTTGGCGAACCTAACCAATCTCATATGTTCAATACTATCGTCGTTCCTCTCTTTCCCACATATGTTTAATGCTCATGCTTGTCCTGTAGCCCGCATGTGTATTCGATCCTCATTCTTTTCTTGAGCCTCACATGCGCCTCACCATTCCCATATATTACCAAATCTCACATTTACCTCATGACTCTTGCATACTCAAGGGTCTTGTACTTGTTTCATAATTCTTGCGTATCTTCAAATCCTACTATGCCTTAGAATTCGCCTATATGCTAGCACATAGTGCAAGTCATGTTCTAACCTCGGGCATAGGAGAACACATATTGTGAGCACCTCGGCCACGTAGTGTCCATAGTGCTCCTTCCCTATGGAGACACTGAATTCCTCTTCCTTGAAATCAATGCTCGTCGCCTAGCTTCTCACTAGGGAGCTTACTTAAGGTTATGTTGTCAAACATGCACACAAGCCTTGGGGATAGTGGAGTGCTTACACCAAAGGTACCTCTAAAGAGCATAAGGAGTACCTTGATGGTTGGTAAGAGAAGACATCATAATATTCTACCCAACACACCCTCATAAATACAAATATAATATATTTATTCATATTTACCAAAGTTCCCTTAAATATACTTTTCCCTTCACGCAATTCCTTGTTCGGCCATATTATACTTTTCTTGTTCATCTATGCCCTTAAGGTTAGCTAAGGACTCTAAATGTGCATTGCCCTTAACGCTTCTTTGTCACCCCATCACATTCTCACCTACTTGAACAATTGACGTTATTTCTTTTTAAATTGACGACAACAAAAATTGAACTTGCACTTTAAAAAACTTTAAAAAAAAGTTAACATTTAAGTATTTTTTTAATAATTTCTTTATTTTTTTTTTGCTACATCAAAAACCACCGATCCTTTTTTTGTTCTTTTTCTTGGGTCACCAACTTTGCACCTCATTTTCTCCTCTTGGCTATTCTATTCTTGTTGCTGACATGGGTAATGCTTATGAAGCTTCGGTTTTTGGGTCTACTGCTCCTTCAAAGTTCAAAGTCCAAAACTTTGGTCTGCAATTTTTTTTAACAATGATATTTTGTTGTTGATGAATTGAGTGGGTTTTAATGTAATTTTTTCTTGTTGATAAATTAATTTATTTTTGATAAATGATTTATTGTGGATAAATGGGACTGATTAAATGCCTATTTGATTTTTTTTTGTTAAGTTGAGGTATTTATGTGATGGAAAAATGAAGAAAAGTGTAAGAAAATTGAAAAAAAAAAAAGTTTAATTAATTTAAAAAATTATTGGAAGAGGGAGAACAAATTGGACATGTGGCATAATGTAATGCTATGTGTCCCACTAAAATGATGTGACTAGTTAGTTAACACATAACATTTTTATTGGCCATATCAACATTTATGTAGGTGCCAAGTCATTGATGTCCGCCAAAAAATGTGAGACAATTTTAAGTTACAAAATCAAAGTTGGATATCATAACAAGATTTGATTAAAATGTTGGATACTGTCAATGAAAAATACATAACTTTTCTTTATGGATCAAATAGGCACAAAATTTAGCAAGTGAAGTGCATGCTAAAAGTAGTTAGTAAGCATCAGTCAGTTTTATTTTTTGAACCGGAATACGAAAGAACAAATTCCCGAATTTTAATATAGTATAAAATATATTAATTTTACAAAGATTAATATGAATAATAAAATTATTAATAAAAACTTTTTAGTTATATTATCGATGGATATAATTTAAACTATATTGAATGAATAAATAAAAAGTTAGAAATTATTTTAAAAAATAAAATTATTAGATCAATCAACTAAATTGAAATGAATTATTTTGATTAAATTTGGATAGATACTAATATTCAGTTTAGTTTGATTTTATATTAAAAAAGTGGACAGAGCTATCCAATTACTGATTAAAAAAAAAAACTATTGAAATATACTGAATTGAATTTTTTAATATAGAACTAAATCAAACCAAATAATAGTATCCAATTGAATCAAATCAAAATATTTTGGTTCAGTTTAGTTAATCGGTTTAATAATTTTATTTTTTAACTTTATTTTTAAAGTAGTTTCTAACTTTTATTTATTCGTTCAACATAGTTTAAATTACATTTATTAATGACAAAATAATAATAAAAAATTTATTTATAATTTCGTTATTGGTATATAAATTTTGTAAATTAATATATTTCATATTATATTTAAAAATTTTGATAATTTGTTTTTTACCGGTTTGGTTTAACTTTGAATCAAACCAAACAATGCTCATTCTCTATTTTTGGCATGTACATTTCTCCTATTAAATTTTGTGTCTATTTGATCTAGAATGAAAAATTGTGTTTATTTTTGGCCAAAAAGGTCAAAAACATTTTTTTTATCCCCACCATATATGTGACACGTCCCCTCCCTACCGACACCTTCATTAGATGATTGTAACTCTCAAACCACTTAATTAGGACACCGATCCAGTAGAGTATCACTTCTAACTTAAATTCAAATCGTACTTAATACTCTTATATTCAAAGCTCTAAATATATTTTCAATAAACTTATAAATCTTAATGTACATTTAAAATTTGTATCCTTATGTACAATATACAAGGCCTAACACTACAATTAACTCATACACTTGTTAGACCATCATCTATATAGACCAGTAAAAAGCACTTAGAACCACTATGATTATAAATGAATAGAGAAGAGTCTGAATGAGTGTAATATCCCAAGTTTTAAAATAATTTTAAATTTCATTGGGATATGCAGTATTATTTTATATACATTATTTTGGTTTATATTGCATATACATTATTTTAATATTAAATAATGTTTTATACTATAGTTTTATGTATGTATATGTACATATAGAATCCAAAAAACGCACCTTCTTCCTTCTTCTTCTCCCCTCACGCCATCCCGCACCCTACCCTCACTGTGCCTCTTGGTTCAGTACATTGGACCGCCCTTCGCTGCCACTTGGCACCACCAACCTTCTCCCCTTTCCTTCCTCTCCCTCTCCGAAGTGATTAGGCCACCTGAAGCTCACCGGATCGCCCGGAATCGCAGCGTCGATCGCTTTTTCGGCCACCATTTTATACACTGTCGGTCTCCATCGACTCCTTGAGCTTTGGTGGTTCCTATTCTAAGCTTCTTTTGGATGGAAAATGAGTGGTTGTGAAGGTTTGAGCTTGCTTTTCATTTCAGTCAACTTGAGTTTTTGATTTTTTTTAGCTTGGATTTGGTTGATTCATGTAATCTTCCTTCACAAACATTGATCCTAGTAGCTTAATCTAGCTTTGTGAATTTTTGGGAATTATTTTGATTTTTGTGAATTTTTTATTATTTTATTAATATTTTCTAATTTTTGAAAATTAATTAATTAAGTTATGAAATTGTGTTTTATGGTGTTTATAGGTGTTTAAATTCATTTTAGAAATTTATTTTTAATTTTTGTGATTTTTATATAATTATTTTGAATTTATTTAGTTTATGTAATTTTTGGAAAATTAAGTTAATTATGTGTTTTATTGAAATTAATTGGTTAATTGAGTATTTTTATTGATATTATTGAATTATATGTTGAGAAATTAATTTTTGAGTAATTATATTATTTTTGGTGAATTTTTTATTAATTTTAGGGAATTTACATAACTAGGGGTATTTTGGTAATTTGGCACTAAATTGGGTAAAAATATAATTAAATTGGTTTTACTAGTTATTTGAGGTATATAAATGATTTTTACAAATTATTTAGTATTTTTAACTAATTAAAACTATTTTTCGTAAATTATTTTTAAATTATATATAATATACGATTTTTCTAAATAAATGAGTTTTTATCAATTGTTAATATGTTTTAGGGTTAATTATGTAATTTGGATTTATCAAATGTATTTTGGTAAATATTTATGAATTTATTGAGAATTACCGATTTTTAATAATATTTTATTAAAATTAGGGTTTTTATGCATTTATCGGTAAAATAAATATTTTTAGCGTTTAAATAACTAAATTGCTATATTTTGAGTATAAAGGGTATTTTTGGTATTTTTTTTAATGTTTCATGTGTTCTATATTATTTCGTGAAATGTGGACCATGATCGATGAAATTGTAATTTAGAGTCCGACCGAGGATGGTGAACTGTGTTTATTCTTGTAGTGTGTTTCTTTGCAGGACCGGCTCTACTCTTTGAGTAGAGAGATATTCATTTTACAGGGGAGGTTTTACCGAATTTCCGGTAGAATTCTCATAAAACATAATGTCCGGTTGAATTCCTATTTTAATTCTGTGTCTAAGATTCTAAATCGAGTCTTTAGAATTCTGATAGATTTATTCTAATGTCGTGTTGTCGTTTGTTTGTTTAGTTACGCCGAGACTAAGGCCTAGTGGACCAAGCCCGTCGGACCCATCTCGTGGAGTGCAATAACAGTGAGTTGTTATTCTATATATACTTGTATTAGGATTGCAAGTTTTTAGAAATGTATGATTTATTTTAGTAAATTATGCATAAATGATTTAATTATTGCTTAGGTTTATTTTTAGTATATGATTGGTATATTTTTGGTATATTTTAAATTATATGCATGTTTTATTATGAGTTTATACTTAAAATGTTTTTAAGTATATTTATAGTTTATTTTGTAAATAAATTGAATTTATTTGACGTATATATACTTGAAATATACCTGGTTTATTTTTGGTATATTTCTAGTATATATATGGTTTATGTTATTATTTTATTTAATATCATGCATCATTGTTTTTATGAATGTATGTTTTATATTTAAATGAAGGATATCAACAGAACATGCTACCTAGTGAGCAGCACTAGGACCGAGTACGTACCGGTATGACGATAGCATTTAGGTTATATTACTAACCTATTTGTGGATTATGATTGGATTGATTTATTTGATGTGTGATGTGATTTGAGAGTGTGATTGTTGGAGCTCGGTTAACCAAGTGTCTTAGGACCAATCGTACTGACAGTCAGACTGTTAGAGCTCAGTTGACCAAGTTCTCGGGGCTAGTCTACTGTCCAAATGGAATAAGTGAAATTATTTGGAATAACTGAGCCTGTATGGCTAGAGTGTTGTCTAACACTGTTTGAGGTTGTGATTTTCTAGGGTTCTATTTGATCCTTCATATACAAATGTATTTCTTAATATTTATATAAAATGGTTTTGCTGCAACTGTGTGATTTTGTTCGTACATATCTTTATTATATATACTATTAAATGTGTGCAATTGTCATTTAGCTATGCATGTATATATATTATAATAATTCACTTAGTGAGGTCTGACTGCCCTCCGTTGACTCTTTTTCAGGAGAGTCTACGTCTTTAGACCTCAGTAGCAGACCCATACACCGGATTTCTTCCGACCCGGCTTCACTATGTAAACTGCTTACTTGATTTTATTTTATAATCTAGACACTGCAATAGTTGTAGTCAGTTAGGATGTACTATGTTTTATGAGATATGTATTATAAAGATTTAAACTGGGATTTGTATTAAAAGATTATTTATATATGAGGATGAGTTTGTTTATTTAAATCTATTGGCAGTTTATTATTTCAATTTTTTTTATGAAATTTATTTCCGCTATGAGTTATTATATATATATTATTATTATTGCATGCTTTCATTTTATTTTTAGGCTTGCTATGGGTTTCAGATTCAAAAGAATTTCTGTTCCCTAGCGCCAGTCATGGCCCCCTGTTTTGGGTCGTGACAATGAGAGCCAACAAACTTGATGTTAATCAAAAAATTGCAAAGCTGTTAGAACTAAGCTCTAGGTGCCTGCTTGAGTCCATAAAGAGACTTTGTTAGCTTACATACATGATGAGGAAGCTCTTTATTGATGAATACCTGAGGTTGAAGCATATAAATAGTTTGATATAAATTTCCATGTAGAAAAGCATCAAAGAACCATTGCTGGGAAAGAGCCATATAGAGTACCATTTGAGTTGCTTGATTACCGAACTAAAGGTTTCATTGTGGTCCAAACCATGCATTTGGGTTTACCCTTTTGCTACTAAACGCGCCTTATACATCTCAATTGTACCATCCACATTTCTCTTTATTTTGATCCATTGATTGCCTACCACATTTACGTAGGGTGGTTTAGGCACAAGGGTCCATGTATTTGTTTCATGAAGTGCATCAAGTTCCTGTGCCATGGCCATTTTCCATTTTGGGTATTTAATGACTTACTTAAAGGAGGAAGGTTCAGTGATGGGGATGGGTGGTGTTGTGGATGGGTAAAGTGGTTATTTTGTAGTGGGTGTAGAAGAGGAGATGCATATAGTATGAGTTGTAGGTTTTTTATTCCGTAATAACATATGATGTGTTTAGGTTGGATTATTGTTTGTGAGTCATTGAGAAATAGGTTTAGGAGATTTGGTTATGGAAGATGATGTGTTATAGGATAAGGTAGCGTTTATGGTAGAGAAGGATAATTGTTCAAGTGCATATGGGTTTAGGTGTGTTAAGTCAATAATAAGATTAATCTCATTAGGATTAAAAAGTTAAAGATGATTAGGATTGGGTTGGGTTAGTTGTGAAGATGATAAAGATTTTAGAGAAGATAAAGGTGGAGTTGTAGTGGGAAGAAGACTGACCTGTTAGTGATAGAGGTGAAGACTAAATGGAATTTGATGAGGGCTGAAGAGTTGGTTGTAGCAGATAAGTTAGTTATAACTATGGCATAGAGGACTGACCTGAATCATGTGATGTAGTTGATTTGTTAATCGTCGAGGACACTTCTTTGAAGGGAAATTTTTTATTATCAAATTGAACATGTTGGGCTATGTAAATATGCCCTATATCCTTATCCAAACATCGATAACCCATATAGTGTGGAGAGTAGCCTAAGAACACACACTATTTAGACTAGAAGGAGAATTTATGGCAATTGTATGGGTGAAGCAAAGGGTATACTACACAACTAAAAACCTTCAAAAATAAATACTCTAGAGTAGTCTTGAAGAGAATACGAAATGGAATAGCATTAGCATGTGTACTACATGGCATGAAATTAATTAAAAACACAAAAGTTTCAAAGGCATAGTGCCAAAATTTACAAAAAAAACCACAATGTCTAAGAAGTGTTAAACTAATGTCGATAATGTTTCAAATTTTCCTCTATGTAGTCCCATTTTTTCATAGGTTTATGGATAAGAAATATAATGTACAATACCATTAGCTTTAAAATGAGTATGTAATAGACAAAATTCACCACCTCAATTTGAATTAAATGATTGAATTTTGCATTGTTATTGATTTTTAACCATTTTTGAAATTATAGGAAAACTGAAGGAACTTCACTCTTATTTTTAATGGGAAACAACCATGTAAATAATGAGAAATCGCCAATAAAAATTACAAAAAATCTTTCTCTAGTTGATGAACACATAGGGGTAGGACCCCATACATCATAATGTATCAATTGTAATGGTCTTATACTTCGATTATGAGTTAATGGAAGATAGATTCAATGTAATTTCCCAAGATAATAAGCTTCACACTGATTACTTGATAGGAAGAACATAGAAGATCAAGTTAACAAACTAAGGCATGAATAGTTTGGTAGTTCGAATGACCAAGTTGATTGTGCCAGTCTTTTAAAGTAGTAAAAAAAGGTGCTGCACTTTGGTGATATTGCTCTTGTAGAGTATTGTGCAACTTATATAGTCCTAAATCAACTGTTCCACAAAGTATTGGCTACCACATTACTTTGTCCTTCACAACACAATTGTCATTATAAAATTCAAAAAAATAAGGATTATCTTCATATAATGTTTGCATACATAATAATGGTTTTGTTATAATGGGAACATGTAAGAAATTTTTTAAAGGAAGAGACTTTAATGGAGAGTGAAGTTGAGAAGAACCAATATGATTGATGCATAAGCCCTTACCATCACCAATCAGAAATTACTCCTTACCCTCATATTCATCTGTGAATGTGAGTGAACTCAAGTCAGGTGTGACATGATGATTAGCACCTGTGTCTGGATTCCATGACCGTGGATATGAAGTAGGCTGATCCAGATATAGAGAAAAGGAATCATTAAGCATTGTAGAGAGATTTGCTTAAACTGAATTAAAGGGTTGTGAGGTTCGGTGACCATCAAATAAGGTAGAAGTATTAAAATTAGAATCAAATCTTCTATGGCATTGAGAAGCAATATGATTGTGATAGTGATATATTTAGTAAGTAACAAAGGGTTTAATGTTACCACGTCCATATCCACATCCTTAGGAGCAGCAACCATAATTTTGAGTTCTTTAATAATTTGAGTTAAAGGAAAAGGATGCACATCTGTTTGTTCACTGGGTAAGATTTGTCGATGATATGACAAGCTATTATGATTTAAGGAGAAGTTCATGGCTTATAAGTTGGCCATGTAAATTATGAAAAATAGGAGGAGCATGACATTGTTGTAATGCATCAATGATTGGATTAAAGTCAACTTTAATTTACCAAAAAATAATTGAATTAAATTCAACATATGAAATAGGTTGGGCACAAGTGTTCATGAGTTAGAGATGGCTTTGGCTTAGTATAAAAATTGAGAGATTGATTTGTCTACTTTGGATGAATTATGAAGTTCAAGATGCAGTTGCATTTTTTGTGCATGGCTAACAGTATCAAAGGCCATTGCAGAACCATTCCAAACACCATAGGAAGAAGAGTTCAATAAGATGAGGGTATATCTCCTATATGATAGAGGATAACAGCTAGGAAAAGAGAAACTAGTCCTTGGTGAACTATATAATGAAGTATGGATTGGGTTCATGTTGACTTGTGTCAGCATTAACTTGCTCTCTTAGAGGACATGGTTCTGCACTTGTAAGAATACCATGTAAGTTATGAAAATTCAGCAAGGGGATTAATTGAAGCTTCCAAGGAATATAGTTCTTGGATGTTAATTTAATAGAGAAACTTTGGTTAATATGGGTAGGTATGGGGGTTGCGGGAAGCAAGGTTAGTAAGGAAGGAACAAAAAAGAAAGAGGAATTCATGGTTTGAGAAGATTAAGAGGAGGTCAAAGAAAATGAAAGGGAGGTATAAGAAGATAATGTTGTCATAGTTTTTTTTTTCTAAAAGATCTGATACCAAGTTAAGAAATTAGAGATTGAGAGAATAGTCACTTATATATTAATATTGAATAAGATACAAATATATATGCATGAGTAGTTAAATACATAACAAACACTAGCTAACATGTAGCATTTGACAATCCTGGTAGGGATATGATTGGTCCTAGTTGGGATTTTAAAAAAAATTATCCATTAAAGTAAAAAGACTATTGAAATTCAAATCCTGGTCAGGATCATGGTTCGGGATCTGAATCCTGAAAGCAATCTCAATCGAGATCTAGATTAGCACTACCCTATTTACAATTTCTGCTAAAATTTGTCCTGGTCTTTATCACCTAATCTTGGTTTGGATAAGGCTCGGGACTACATTCCGGACTTCCAATTCTCTTGATTATTTTTGTTTTCCAAAAATTACCTCACTTATACACACTTGTAGCAAACATGTTAGATGCTCAAAATTAAGTTTGTTATGATCAAAATTAAGATTGATCATTGCTAAAGTTAATAGTTATCAATATGGTAGGTACCATTCATCACATTTATATGCATACAAATAATACCACTTGGATCGCTCTAAAGGCACAATGAGTCCTAAGTGTTGTCCAGAAGACAATTTTCATAAATTTGGCCAATAATCTCAATTTCCATCAATTCATAAATGTATTGTACTTTAAGTATGAATAACCACTTTAATTACACAAGCTGATGTGTCCTGGACACAATTTGAAATTTCACAAAACTCAATCATACCTCGAGTACTATCTTGCTACAACTTTTTCAAAATTGTGTGCAAGTGCTAAAAAATAACAAGGTATTTCTTGTTTATTTCCTTAATCACTCATTTATTAATAAGTAAAAAGATTACTACCATTACTATTTTATCACAAAGTAATGGAACCCATCCATATATATATATATATATATATATATATATATATATATATATATATTCTATTCAAACATAAGAGTGTCATGTCTATGTCCTTATAGGATTACTTTGTCACGACCCAAAACAGGGGCCATGACCGGCGCTAGGGAATGGGAATTCTTTCGAATCCGAAACCCATAGCAAGCCTAAAAATAAAATAAAACATACAATAATAATAACAACAACACTTAATACAGCGGACATAACATCATAATTATCAAAAATAAAAATCCATATCTCATATATAGATAAATCCTTTGATACAAGTTTCAGTTCAATTTCTCAAGATACATAACTCATACAAATATAATACATAAGACCCATAATTTATTACAACTATTGCAATGTCTAGATTAGAAAATAAAACTCAAGACTCAGATAAGCAGTTTACATAAAGAAGCCAGAGCGGAAGAAATCCGGCGTACAGGCCTACTACTGAGGTCTGAGGATGATGACTCTCCTGAAAAATAGTCAACGGAAGGGAGTCAGACCTCACTGAGTGAATTACTATAATATATATACATGCATACTAAATGCCAATGCACACAATCAAAAGTATATATAATATGTATGTATACAAGAAACTACACACAAATGCAATAAAAATCATTTTATATGTTTTTATTGAAAATCACAGTTTATGAAGGATCGAATAGAACCCTACAATATCGCAACCTCAAAAATAGTGTTAGACAACACTCTAGCCATATAGGTTCACTTATTCCAATTATATTCACTTATTCCATTTAGATAGTAGACTGGCCCCGAGACACTAAGTCAACCGAGCTCCAGCAGTCTGACTGTTAGTGTGATTGGCCCCGAGACACTTGGTCAACTGAGCTCCAGCAATCACACTCCCAAATCATATCGCACACATCAAATAATCAAATCCAACCAATATCCACAAATGGTTAGTAATATAGCCTAAATACTATCAGCATACCGGTACGTACTCAGTCCTAGTACTGCCCACTAAGTAGCACGTTCTATTGATATCCTTCATTGAAATATAAAACATACATTCATAAAAATAAATGATGCATGAATTTAAATAAAATAGAAACAATAACCATATATATACTAGAAATATACCAAAAGTAAACCAGGTATATTTCGAGTATTTATACGTCAAATAAATCCAATAAAATTACAAAATAAGCTAGAAATATATTCAAAAACATTTTAAGCATAATTCATTAATAAGACATGCATATAGTTTAAAATATACAGAAAATAAACTAAAAATAAACTTAAGTAATAATTAAACCATTTATGTATATTAATCAAAATAGAGCATATATTTCTAGAATCATGCATCTTAGAACACATATATATAAAATAGCAACTCACACCTCTTGCGCTCCTCGAGATGGATCCGACGGGCCTGGTCCACTAGGCCTCGGTCTCGGCGCAACTAAACATACAAAAATAACAGACATCAGAATAAATCTAACAGAAAATCCTAGAAACTCAATCTAGAATATTGGACACAGAATCAAAATTAGGGTTTGACCGAACATCACGTTTTACGAGAATTCTATAAAAAATCTGGCAGAACCTCCCCTGTAAAATGGACATCTCTCTACTCAAAGAGTAGAGCCAGCCCTGCAAAGAAACACACTTCAAAAAATAGACACAGAAACACATCCACAACCCCTCGGTCGGACTCCAAACTACAGTTTACCGACCGGGGTCCACAATTCACAGAACAGTTATGAAAATACCAAAAATACCCTTATATCACAGAAATACATTTAATAAGTAGAATTTACATAATTAACCCTAAAACACAGTAAAAACCGATAAAACTCATTTATTTAGAAAAATCGTATATTATATATATAATTTGAAAATAATTCATGAAAAAATAGTTTTAATTAATTAAAAATACTAAATAATTTTTAGAAATCATTTTTATACCTTAAATAACTATTAAAACCAATTTAATTACATTTTTAGTCAATTTTAGGGTAAAATTACCAAAATGCCCCTATATATAAATATACTAAAATTATTCCAAAAATTCACCAAAAATAATATAATTTCACAAAATTAATTTCCTCAACATATTTATAAATAATATCAATAATTAAACTCAATTAACTAATTAATTTCAATTAAAAACACAATTAACCTAATTTCCCAAAATTACATAAACCTAAACAAATTCAAAATAAATATATAGAAATTCATAAAAATTCCAAATAAATTTCTATAATTCATTTCAACACCTATAATTATCATAAAACACAATTTAATAATTTAATTAATTAATTTTCGAAAATTAGAAAATAATAATAAAATATTCAAAAATACCCAAAAATCAAAATAATCTCCAAAAATTCTACAAAAATTCACACATGTATATTAAGCTAAGGGGAACAGCATTTGTGAAGGAATTTCTCATGAATCAATCAATTCGAAGTTCAAAAAAATCAAGAACCCTAAAATGGCCGAATTACCAAAATCAAAACCTAAGCAAATCAAGACCATTTTAAGTGAAACAAAACTTGGAATCACACTCACCAGAGTTCAAGGAGAAGAAAGAGACTGGCGGTGTCGAAAATGGTGGCCGAAAACACCGTCATCGACGGTGAGAAATAATTCAGCTTCCCGAGCTTATTCCGACCAAACCTCGATGGAATAGGGCGCTGCTGGTGGCGGGGAAGGCTAGGGAAGAAGGTGGCAGGCCGGGAGGCACACTGACAGTGAGCAAACGGGATGGCAGCGACCAGAACGGTGATGGGAGCGATCGGGAACGTTGAAGAAGGAAGAATGACAATGTTGTAAATACATCAAACTTTATATTTTTGTTTAATATTAAATGTATATATGTATATATATATACTTTACACTATATATTATAATATTATAAATTTCACACACATTAAATATACACCACACATATATAATTTAATATTTTAAAATTTAATACACCTAAAAAAATAATTTAAATAATATTAAAACTAATTAATAAATAATAAAATATTAGGGTAATTAATTAAACCCTAATTGAATAAATAAATACACATATATACGTTATTTAGTACTTTAAAAATATATATGAGTTCATGCAAGTCCGTAAATCTAGTTAAAATAATTAATAGTAAATTATTTACGTGAAAATTTTCCCGAAAATAGAATTCTCGGGAAAATTTTATGTAAAACACTTAAAATAATATATAATAATTAAAATAAGTTTTAAATACATATCAACTCGTAAAAATATCATAATTATTTACAAAATTATTAACACTGTATATCCCGATGCAGTTTAAAAATATTTAAAAACACGGGATATTATACATTCAATTAATTGTGACAACAGAAATTATCACCAAAATTAAAAAAATTATTACAATAAATTAATTGTAATAATAAAAATTGTCACGGAATTATCATATAAAATTTTATTGTAAAAATTATTTTATTGTTGATGAATTGAGTGGGTTTTTATCGTAATTTTTCTTGTTGATGATTTAATTTATTTTTGATAAATGATTTATTGCGGATAAATGGGACTGATTAAATGTCTATTTGATTTTTTTTTCTTTTGCTTAAAGTAAGTTGTTTGGCTGATGGAAGAATGAAGGAAAGTGTCAGGAAATTGAAAAAAAAAAAATTAATTTAAAAAAATTATTGGAAGAGAGAGAAGCAATAGGACATTTGGCCATGATTATATGTCTACATCGCCATGATTGTAATTCAGAACGCATCATACATGTTGCCGTATATGCATGAATTTCCTCCACAATCCTAAAGGGCACTAGTGGAGGAGTTTACCATTTACTCATTCTTTATACACACGGCCAAGTCCGTACATATACTAGATTTCAAAAGACGTGTTCTTTTATATATATATATATATATATATTCATTTACTAATTGAGTTAGAGTATCTGCAATTTATTTCAATTATTTTAACACATCAACTATATTAATAATTTATTATTAAAATATAAAAATTTATAACACATTATTTTTTATAAGTTATTAATTTATATACATGTCAAAAATTAAAATGAATAATTTAAAACTTTCTCTGATTAAATTAGGAGAAACTTTTGTCCTACAAAAAATCTTAATACACATATATAGGCTAGTCAATAAAATAATGAAAATATTACTTAATAATAAAGAAAATTTCAAATTCAAATTTTATAATGTTATATGGATTAGTGAAGATGAATTTGGGGGGAGATCTATCCCTTGTCTACTTTTAAATGAGTTGACAGGAGCATTGAGGAAAAGAATGTGGCTCTTAGTCGTGGAACAATAAAAGAACACGAAATTACAAAATAATAGAAAAGATAAATTTAATAATGATTGGCTAATTAAATACATTTGAACCCGCAAGGCAAAGACTTTCCTTCAAGATATCAAAGGTCATGAATGTAAATTGTGAACATTCTCTTACATTTTTTTTTATTAATAGGGGGCCATATGATTTAAATATCATTGGAGGGTACATCAGCGGATATCTTTTCCTTTTAAATTAATGATGGTAGAATTCAAACATCTATCTTAGGATGTCCTTAAAAAAAGTTACTATTTAACTATTTCCTCACTATGATTGTGTAACGGTCGGATCAGTTGGTTCGGGTGGAATTAGTATTGAAATCGATTGGTTTTAATGAGGTAAAAATCAGGGCTAAACCAAACCAATTTGAAAGACAAATTTGAAAGTTTGGAAGCCGAAATTAGTTAGGTCTGATAGAATCGGAAATCAGTTTGGACTCGATTGGGTTGGACCCTTTTTAGGCTCAAATACAAAATAAATATATTAGATATTAATTTCATTAATAATTTTGGGTCAAGCCCAATTAGTTACATTGTACAAAATACATTTGTAATTCTAGAACTAACTTAGATACAAAAAATAATAAGCTATACTTAATATAATAAATAATATGCAAAGCAAATGCATTGCTATTCTGCATACAAAAAATTAAGCAAAAAAATTTGCAGGCTTAGGATTCCACCCTATAACTAGGCATATACAAAAAGCAAATCTATGCAAAACCCCCCAAAAAAATTACTGCGGAAGTCCCAAAAAATACAATTGCAGTAGGTTCATAAAAAAGAGTTGATATTCACCTGTAGATTAAAAGGAACAACACCACACAAAATCAATGTTCTAATATAGAACAACGGTACTTAATAATAATAAAAAAAAAGCTGGCAGAGGAAGTTCAAAATACTTATTTGCAGAAAGCATTTAGAATACAGTCACATTACTAGCAGTAAGGAAATAGTCACCTAATGAAGTAAGGTGAGTCCTCTAACATATTTAAAAGATGTAGGGTGGAAGCATTATCACTGTAAAAAAAACACAGAACAAGAGGCTTAAAATTGAGCATTTACACTTCATATCAAGAATGCAGGCACATTTCTGATAACTAAACAAAAACAAAAGCGACCAAGAAACTTAAGCATGCATTCATTGAAGATCATATAATCCTAGGGGTGGAAGCATCATCATTGCCTTTGTTATATGCACACACATACAATTACTGGAATAACAACATAAACACATACACCTTAACTATTAAAAAGAAGCACTTCAGGTCAGCTTAGTCCTAGATAGTATACATACAAAGCTTCTAATATTTTAAAAAAGAGACAGGCAGCCAAGCAGCTTTAGCAATTAAAATAGGCATATATTAAGATAACAACAGAGTAATCATCATCAGTAACCAATTTAACTAAGTTAAAGAAGGGCCACTGCTAACTAGATCAAGATCTATCAAGAAAAGAGAAGAAGAGAATTATAATTTAATCAAACATTACATGAATATTATAAATAAATGCAAGTAATTGAAGAATTAAATTAAAAACATGACCTTTTTCAAAAGCCTCTAAATCCTCTAGAGTTTCTTCCACCTCAACAGTCTAGTTTGGCATTCTAAGCCAATCCTGTGAACATATTAAGGCTTCCACTATTTTTGGAGTCAATGAACACCGAAAAGCATAAAGTACTCTACCTCTAATACTGAATGTAGACTCAAAAGCCACAGTAGAAACAAGAACATCTATAACATCTCTAGCCATATAAGACAAAATTGGGAACCTCTTATAATTCAACTTCCACCATCTAAAGATATCAAAAGTTCCATCATCTTCTAGAATAGCCTTATTAAGATAAATTTCAAGTTAAAATGTTCTACTTCCACCCAAAACCAAAATCAAACTTATGCTTTTTGAATCTTTCTTTCATTAAAGACATTGTGTTTCCAGAATGAGGCAATTAAGGTTCAAAAACTATCTGGCTAGATTAAGTACCAACAAAGACTCAAAGGCATAAGAGGTGCCATAAGTTGACAAAAAATCATTAAATAACATATGTAAATCAGATTTCATGTTCAAATACAGGGTGGTTCCCAATAGTGGACCATACATTTAATACATAGGGAGTTCAACAAATTCAAGTTTATATCAAGGGTCAAGGATTGTAGCAAAAAAAAAGTTTATTTTTTTAATGGATCTCCCCACTATTTATCAAATTTTTGCTTCATATTATTGCCCATATTCTTAACAAATAGATCAGAAGATGATTGCATATCAATAAGCATGCAATTCAAATCATAAATTTTAGAAAATAAGATGTTTCTAGTCACATAATTTGAACCAGAAATTCTTAGTGTGATATCAAAGAAAAACTTCAACATGTCCACCATTTGATTTACACATTACCAGTCAAGAAAATCTAGGATATCATCCCCTAAATCATGTCTGAAAGAAGATTTAGTTTGTTCATATTTTTTAAAAGTCCTCTTAAATAAATAGGCAATTTTAAGCATTAAGTAAGTGGAGTTCCACCTAGTAGGGTCATCAAGGGACAATGAGCATTTGGACTTAAGATCTAGCAGATCATATAGTTTTCTAAATTTCCTCAGCTTAGCAAGTGAGTTTTCTGATGTATTTAACCGATTCCCTTACCTTTTTAATAGAAGAATTAACTTCTTTTAACCCATCATTCATAATGAGGTTCAAGATGTGAGCTATACATCTCATATGGAGGAATTGCAATTTAACAGTAGAGGCACCCCAACTTAATATTTTTTTTCTAAAATACCCCACAACAATGTCATTAGACGATGCATTATCCATTGTCACAGAAAACACATTTCTAATCCCTCATATAATTAAATAATTCTCTAATGACTTAGAGATGTATTCCCCTTTATGAGAGGTAATAGGGACAAAACATATGATCTATTTGTGTAAATTCCACCCATCATCTATATAGTGAGCAGTCACACACATATAATTGACTCTTTGAATTAATGTCTAATAATCAATAGTGATACTGATTCTTTAACAGTGTGACTTAAGGAAACTTTTAAGCTTCACCCTCTTATTAGAAAAAATTAAAAAATAGTCCCTATTTATAGTCCACGTAGATGGTATCTTAAAGTGAGGACAAGTAGCAGACATGAACTTCTTAAACCTACCCCTCCTATAAATTTAAATGACAATTCATTAGTAATTACCATTTGTACAAGTAAATTTCTAATAGTTTCTTGCTCAAATTTCCAAGTCGCTAAAATAGCAAACTCAGTATTTTCATGTGCTCCCACCCCAGCAGGTTGTAAAGTTAACAATGACTGCCTAACATCCATAGAATGTAGAAATTTCAAATAATTCAAGACATGGTTTTTTTAATGATGAAGTGTCATGTTGTTTAGAGTGTGCATTATAAGTTGCAGAGCAATAGATATGTTTACCCTTAATGACAACACCTTTATCATCCTTAATTCTCTCAAAGTACTACCAAACTTTGCATTTCAATGTAGTCTCTTTTTAATTTTTTAGCAACAACATGAGGGCTGATGCTCAATCTATGTTTGCTTAGCAACAAGAACACATAGGGCTTCCACATCAGGGTTTGAACCAATGGCATTCTTATTGCCACTAGTATTAGCCATCTCCATTATTGACATAAAACATATAAAATAAAAAAAAGAATTAGTTCAGAGATTAAAAAAATTACATATATCATAATAAAACATAAAAAATAAAATGAAGTGACTGCTCAATACCTTTATATTATTGTGATACATTGTAATTAGCATAGTAGTTTTGGGATGTTTTATGCATATTTAGGTTGCATTTAATACACATTTTAGTTTAGTTTTCATGCATTTCATTCATAATTAAAAATGATTTTGATCTCCATTGTTCTTCATAAATTTATATGAATTTGAATGACTTATATATGTTTTTAAAGTTTGTTTGAGGCTTAAAAAATTTATATAGACATATTGAAGTCGTTCAAGGTCAAAGGAATTAAAGAAGCAAGCTTTGGAGTGTTTTTGGACTATCACTACTTGACACAAGATGTCTTTGCCACAAGTTGTCACCACTGTGCTGACTCGACACATGTTGTTAAGGCAATATTGAGAATTTGAGATCGTAGTAAGTCAGTGAGTGCTTCCACCTGTTTTATTTCAAAAGTTATAAAGTTATAACTTTATATAAAGTCTTATGCTTCCACCCCTTTATTTTTGTTATAACTTTAAGCTTCCACCTCTAGAAACTTTAGAACTTTAGATACATACAACACATGACAGAGCAACAAAAGGGTGTAGTAAGAGAGAAACCAAATTCAGATAGCAGGTGTTGAATCCATTGTAGCTCAGCTATTATGTTAGTAGAAGCTTTGTATTTGCTCTTTGTCGAGGATCATGCAATGGTGGGTTATTTCTCAGCACACCAAGAAACTAGATTATGACTAAGGTAGATGGCATATATAGTAGTAGAATGGCAATCATCAGGGCATCCTCCCTAATCACTATCAGAGAAATATTAAAGAGATAAGGAAGAAGTCTTAGCAAAGAAAATAGAGTAATGAAGAATGTCTTTGATGTATTGAAGAAGGCATTTTATGGATTGCTAATGGACTTCAGTTGGGATATGCATAAACTGACAACATTTATTCACAAAGAATGCAATATCTAGTCTGGTGAGAGTGGCATACTTAAGGGTACCAATGATTTTACGATAAAAAGAAGGGCTAGAGAAGGGGGGAAACCTGCATTTTTGCTCAAGGGTAGTGAGGTAGCCATAGGTGTGAGACATCCTTTGTCATCTTATAAACTATATTGGATAAGAAGATCGTTTAGTCTGATTAATGGTGATGCTATGGTGATTGCACTGCACCTCAATTCAAAGAAAGTAAGAGAGAAGACCAATATCTTTAATAGGAAACTCACTTATGAGTGCCAAGAATATGTCATCAATAAGCTTGGTTGAAGAGCTTGTCATAAGAATGTCATTTATATACACTAAAAAAAAATGAACATCCGAATTTTGCTAGAGATTGAACAAAGAGTTGTCAGCTCGAGAAGACACAAAACCAAAAGTATGAAGAAAAGTTTGTAGTCTGTGAAACCATGCTTGTGGAACTTGGTGTAGCCCATAAAAAGACTTATACAAAAGCAAACATAATCTAGATGTGTAGGATTAATGAACCCCTGAGGTTGAAGCATGTACATATGTTCACCCAGAGAATATAATATGGATGTGTAGGATCAATGAACCCCTGAGGTTGAAGCATGTACACATGTTCATCCAGAGAACCATGCAAGAAAGTATTTAAAACATCAATTTGATAAAGCAGTCAGTTGTACATGGATGCCAAGGAAAGAATAAGTCTGATTGTTGTTAACTTAACCACCGGGCTAAATGTATCATGAAATTCAATGCCTTCTTGTTGGTGAAAGCCTTTGGCAACCAGTCTTGCTTTAAAATGAGAAATGGAATTTTCCATATTTTTTTTATTCTAAATACCCACTTGTTATTAATAATGTTTATGTTTGGTAGGCGTGGAATAAGAGTCCATGTATGGGTGTTAATGAAAGCAGCAAATTCATCATTCATAGTTGCTCACCAATGTTGATGTTTGTTGGCTTTAGTGTAGGTAAAAGTTTGATGTCAAGTATTATTTGGGTAAGAAGAGCTTTGTGTTTATTCATGGTTATTAGACAAAGATTCATTAAGTGGGTACGAGATAAGTAAAGATGGAGTTGGATTAGGAGCAGTTTGGTTGGGTAATGTTTGGTAAGGCTGGTAAGGAGAGATATCAATAATTAAATTTAAGCCAGAAGGTGTGGTGGTGGTAGGGATAAAAGATACGGAAGATGAGGATGTGGGTGAAGTGGTGGTTGGGTAAGTAGCATTATAGTTTTAGGTAGATAAGGAAAGTGAGGATGAAGAGGTGGGTGGTGAGTGGGCATTTGATTTTTGGTCAGAAGAGGACTATTGAGTAGGAGAAGAAGGTGATGGAGATGGTTTTGAAGACACACTTAAGTTGGAAAGTATATCCGAACTGATTTGCAACCATGGGCTAGAATGGGAGACCGACATTGGAGATGTGGATGACTCAATTACTTTAAATGGAAAAAGAACCTAATGAAATGAACATGCTAAGCAAAATTTATTTGCCCAGTTGTAATGTTAAGACAACAGTGGCCATAATGTTGAGTGAAAGGCCCAAGATAGACACATTCTTTTGACTGAAAGTTGAACTTTGCATTATTTTACAATTTGAGTAAAGGGTAGATAAAGCAACTAAAAACCTTCAAATCAACATAGTTTGGATACTTTCCATGTAAAGCATAATATGAACAATTATCGGAAAGAACAGTTGTAGGATGGCCATTAATTAAAGACACTGATGTATCAAAAGTGTAGTGCTAATAACAGAATGGAAGGGAAGAGTGTGCAATTAATGTCAAGCTAGTATCCACAATATGGTGGATCTTTTGTTCAGCCATACCATTTTGCTCATTGGTGTGTGGACGTGCCAAGGAATATTGAATGCCATTGTGTTGAAGGAATTTAGTGAGTTTGTGATATTTACCACCAAAGTTAGATTGGAGAGCTTTTATATGAGTGTTGAATTGACATTCAATAAATTAAAGAAAGTTTGTAATATATCATGGACTTTATTGCAAAGTTTGAGAAAATATATCCATATGTACCTTGTATAATCATCAATAAAAATTATGAAATATTTGAAACCAAGATTAGATAATGTGTGTGAGGAACCTCAAATACTAGAATATATTATATTAAATAGCTAGTTGCTTGAATGAGAAACAAAAGGGTAATGAAGAATGACTAGACTTGCCAAGTATACATGAACTGTACTTGGATTTATTACAATCTTTTGAAATAGAAAGACTATGACTATAAACTAAATTTTGAGTTATTTTATCAAAGTGATTCCCAAGACAGGCATGCTAGAGAGGCAATGGAGCTTTAATGGTGAGTAATGCTATTTTATTTAGAAACTTGTAGAGGCCATGATCAAGTGCTCCTCTCAAAAGTTGTTACATAGTGGTTTGGTCCTTTATTAAAAAGAAAGAAGGCCAAAATTCAAAATAACAATAGTTATCAGTGGCAAATTTCTAAACAGAAAGTAAGGGAATGGTGATTTAAGGAACATATAAAGTATTATATAGAGGAAAAGAACAATTTTTATAAGTAAGAGAAGAAGTACCAATTGATTGAATTAGAAAGCTAGCATCGTTCCGACAATAAGGTGATTAGGACCACTAAATTGTTAAGGAAGAGTGAGAGCTCCAAGGTCCAGTGTGATGTGGGAAGTGGCACTAGTGTCTGCCACACACGGCTGCATGGGAGATGGCGCATAATAAGTAGGTGAATGATGCTGAATTATGTTAGCTTGAGGACAGTGAAATTGTGAGAATAGAACAAGTATGGGTTGGTAGTGACGGTAGCATACAATAGTTGTATGCTTAGAGAAGCCACAAATTTGACAGGCATTGGGAGAGCCTCTGCCACATCGACATTACAGCCATGGTCGAGGACTAGTGGGTCATCCGTGAAAAGAAGGACAAAGTGATAACGGGGTGTGTAAAAGAGGTGGTTGTAGGGAGGAGACTATTTTATAGGTAAGATTGGCAAGGGGTAGTTCATGGTGGTTGTGAAAGAGGATTTCATGGGTAGCAAGCTGGCTGTGAAGCTCGTTAAATGAGATTGGATCAAATCTCATTTTAAGAGCAATAATAACACTTTCATATTTAGGGCAAAGATTGCAAAATATGATCACTTTAAATTCAACCAGAGTTAAAGAGCAACCAGTAGCTGATAATTCATCAATAAGTGATTTGGCTTTGAGAAGATATTGAGTAATGGAGAGATCATATTGCTTAAGCTCTTGAAGTTCAATGTTAAGTTATAGTTGGTGATTTTAAGAAATAGCACCAAAGGTGTATGCTAAGGTTTGCCAAGCTGAAAAGGAAGAAAAGAGATTGGTGACATAAGAGAAAATTTCTTCTAAAATGGAGGAGATAATCCATGAAAGAAGAAGTTGATCTTTCTTGAACCATGTTGAATATGCAGGATTAGGAATGGTAATGGCATGATTGTCAGGACTTGGAATGGTTGCTGCAGGAGTGATATTGGTACCATCAATGAGACCAGTCATGTCTTAAGAATTAAGTAAGGGAAGAAGTTGAGTTTTCCAAGCTAAGTAATTACGAGAGGTTAGTTTTAAAGAAAAATTCAAATGAGTTGAAGTAGAAGATGGGAGGAAGGAAGAAGAAGACACGGGAATGAGTAGAGTATTAGTGTTTGTTGTCATTATGCTCTGATACCATGTAAAAGCTTAAAGTAATTTGTATATTTTTCAATTATTATTAACAATAGTGGTACATGAATATATAGAGAATACATTAAGAGTATTAAGTTACAAGTAAACACGACAACTAGATTACAAGATTACAATTAATAATAGAAATCCTGATATGCGTTAATAAGAGGAAGAGAGAAAGCTTTGAAAGAAAGAACGGCGAGAGAGAGAGGAAAGAATAAGTGGAAAATGAAGGAACTAAAGCTTTATGTATATATATATATATATATATATATATATATATATATATATATATATATATATATATATATATATATATATATATATATACATACTGACTAAATGACGGGCGGGTCGAGGAACAATTTACCTCCCTCAATCCGTCAATCGAAATCTGAATATCCATTTACTACTCATCCAAACCGAATAACCTTTCGACTCGATAGTTGAATCGGACACAATTTTTAGATCGGATAGGTTCAAAAAATTGAGTTCGGGTGGATTTTGCTCGCCCAATTCCTCACTGACTCTTACAATTTTGTTTAAGAAGTATTTAGTAGTATTTTCACGGCTTTTTTTTTATACTTTATTGGGTCATATTAGTAATCGAATAATTTTTACTTGTTCATCTAAATATAGAGACATATATATATTGAGATTTAGTAATAAGTCGGAGAATTGGTCAAGCATTTCAGGTGAGGAAAACCTTCATGTTGTCTTTTTGCGTGTGTGTAATTTAAGATTAGCGCGCCAAGCAATCTTCTTGTTGTCTCTCTCCTTGGCCAATAACCTGCAAAGATGTAAATGAGTCAAATTGTTGAATGACTGTTCAAAATTTAATTCAATAAAAATTTAATAAATGAGTCAAGCTTTGATTACATAAAACTATGAACAAACTCACTAGTTGTAATCTTTTTATTTAGATAAATTTTGTGTTGCGATTACTAAACTTTACTTTTAATTAATATAATTTAATAATTTTAATTTATATCTATTTTATTTTTAAATATTAATTTTAATTACAGTGGGAATTGACAAATTTATGGGAGTTGACACATTATATTCCACCGGCGCTGCAGTTGAGAAAGAACGCATAGATTCATGCGATATTTCCACGTGACTATTGTAAAACGCAAAATCAAATTCTTAAAATTTTCGTTCTTCCTCGTCCCTGTAGCTTTTATTTCTCACGGTTTTTATAATGGGAAATGACTTATGATGCAGTGGTGTCGCTATCCGCGTAACTACAATAACTTCCATCTCTCATAAGTAAATGACCTCTTTATATTGGAAGTAAAATAGAATTTTTTGTTTTATTTAGGGTAGTGATAACAGTGTTGTTATTGCTACTTGCTTCTCGTATCATCATCATTTTTAAAAATTTTCCTCATCAATGAAATAAAATACATCCATTAGTGTAAATACAGGAATCAAGTGTATACATAAGAGCTATTAGAGTAATCAAGCCATTAGTTGGACTATTTATAGTTTTTTAATACTGGGAGAAACGCTTATCAACTATATATATATAAAGTATTTATAATATAATTTAAATATATAATTTCAACCAAAAATATTTTAAATGTAGATAAAAAATTTTCTTTATTTTTTTTAAATTTCCATATTCCAATTTTCTAAAATGATGGCATAATGGAGTATATTATACGAATACAACTCAAATAATCCTACAGTAGGCCATTTTGGAGGCTGAAAATTAACTCTATTTTTAAGGATCAACTGAAATTTCATTAGTATTTATTTTTATTTTTTTACATATCCAATATCCAGTAGACATATAAACTCTGAGTAGTCTGGAGCAAAAATATTATCTTGCAAGTGGAGTCATTAATTCAAGAGAACTCTTTGACTGAGAGTTATCTCCACATTGTAGAGATGGAGCTGGTTAAATTAATAATAAAATAATTATTAGTAAGAAAAAAAATGAATAGTAAAATAGTAAATAATAAAATTTTCACTAAAAAATATTTCACTTTTGCAACAACAAAAAGGATTATTTTTATCACCACTGCCCACTCCCTCACTCTATTATTTTTCTCATCCATACACTACGACATCACTCACAGAGCACACACACTACACTCACTAATGATTTACTCTCACTTGATGCACATATTAGCATGAAGTCCAACACCTATTTATGGTGCAAAATGGACTGTACATGGTCCAACAGATGGAACTTGCGAACTTTGCCATTCAAGCAAAATGATTGTTGTTGGCCAATCTTTTTAAGTGGTCCACTTGCTTCTGAAATTGGCAGAGCAACTTGCCAATGCCAATTTCAGTTGCCAGAAGATTTTATTGGGTTGGACTTTTGGACAATTATATGTGGGCTCATATTAGTAATGATTTTAACACACGTCTCTTGTTCCCAGATGTGCTTATATTTGTGAGTTTGTCAGGAGTCCAGCAGACTTACTCAGGATCAAGGAGGCGAGTAGTGCCAATTGACACATAAGAGGTTGTTTTGACCGGCCAAAAATCAGTTTGTTTTGCTTGGAATTTTTTGTTTAATAAAATGTTTGTGGTCTTCACATCCCTGTATACATTCGATGGCTTGCAACCATTATGAAGATACTTCAATCCTACATTTCAAAATTTCTCTTATATCCAATGGTATTGCCATAACCTATGTTGCACAGAGATAGTGAAAAAATAGGGATTCGGATACAGGAAAATAATTTTATGAAAGTATTTATCTTATAAATTAAAGTATGTAGATTGTACGGATATAGAAAAATGAAGATATAAATATGAAAAAATACCAACTAATTAAAATATTCGTGTAACATAGGCCATAACTAATATTTTCTGAAAACTCATAACTAATTTTGCTTATATTAGTCCAATTGTATTGCCATAACTATATATATATATGAAAAATTCTATAATACCTTCATGGTATCCCTACCATTAAAAACAATTTTTTTTTTGTTAAAGTTACTTGCAATAATAGTTTAATTAGTAAATATTTATAACAAATAAATGTCATTACAGTTAAAAAAAAAAAGTTCATCGTTCACAAAAAAATAAGATTCACCCAATATTTTTAAGCACTTTTCAAACTTTTTTTTTTAAATCTGAAAATTTTATCAAACAAAAACCCTATTGTTACTTCCAAAATTTTTACAAAAGAAAGAAATTGAAATTGTATCATCCCTTTTTATCTCTCATATTCAATCATTGCTTAGAGTTAACAATTTCATTAGCCTCCCAAATTCAATTATTACTTCAATCTTTAAGATTCAACCATCATCAAATTTATAGTTGAGGTAAGATTTTAAATGTTTATAAATTTACAATTAAGTTTAACTATCGCTTTTTTATTTGCTTCATGTTTCAAAGTATTGGAATTTTATCTATTAATATAATATGGTCAACCAAATTTTTTACTTGATAGTTTGTGGTCAACTTATACCATTATATGGTCAAATGATTAATGGAATATATGTGGTTATTGTATATCATTTTGTGGTTAAGCATGTATAGTTTTGTTGCTTATTATGTTTGAGAATGATTAACGTCAACTATAATTTTATATAACATATATATTATTTTGTGGTCAACCACAACAATAAATTTATTGATATATATATTCTTTGGTTTTACTTAGTATTTTATGTTGGAATATATTATTTTATGGTCCACCATATATCTATTATATATCATATTTATTATGGTTTTATATAAAAAAATTATGCCTTAATGGAATAACATTTTGAGAAAGAGAATGCTATAAAAATAAGTGATGATTTGAAGTGGGGTAATGAAGAACACAATGATCAATTTGTTGGTTGTGAGATTCATTATGATTCTCCACAAATTCATTTGAGTAATGAAGAGGTTGACTATCACGACCCAAAACAGGGGCCATGACCGGTGCTAGGGAACGGGAATTCTTTCGAATCCGGAACCCGTAGCAAGCCTAAAATAAAATAAACATTCAATAGTAATAATAATAACACAATTTAATAAAATATTATGCAGCGGAATAAAATCATAAATGTCAAAATAATATTTTCGTCAACGAAATTAAATCGAATTCTCATCTTATATATAGATAAATCCTTTAATACAAGTTTCAGTTCAAATTCTTAAAATACATAACTCACACAAATATAATACATAAAAATCCATAATTTTTTTACAACTACTGTAGTGTCTAGATTATAAAAACAAAACTCAAGTGAGCAGTTTACATAAAGAAGTCGGGGCGGAAGAAATCCGGTATACAGGCCTGCTACTGAGGTCTGAAGATGATGATTCTCTTGAAAAATAGTCAACGGAGGGGAGTCAGACCTCACTGAGTGAATTACTATAATATGTATACATGCATACTAAATGACAACGCACACAATCAAAAGTATATATATCTAATAAGTATATATATACAAGCAAATACACACGGATGCAATAAAATCATTTTATATATTTTTACTGAAAATCACAGTTTATGAAGGATCAAATAGAACCCTAGAAAATCGAAACCTCAAAACAGTGTTAGACAACACTCTAGCCACACAGGCTCACTTATTCCAATATAATCACTTGATCCATTTGGATAGTAGACTGGCCCCGAGACACTAAGTCAACCGAGCTCCAGCAGTCTGACTGTCAATGTGATTGGCCCCGAGACACTAAGTCAACCGAGCTCCAATAATCACACTCCCAAATCACATCACACATCAGATAAATCAATTCTAATCAATATCCACAAATGCTTAGTAATATAGCCTAAATGCTATAAGCGTACTGGTACGTACTCGGTCCTAGTGCTGCCCACTAGGTAGCACGTTCTATTGACATCCTTCATTAAAATATAAAGCATACATTCATAAAAGTAAATGATGCATGAATTTAAATATAATAGCAACAATAACCATATATATACTAGAAATATACCAAAAGTAAAGCAGGTATAATTCGAGTATATATACGTCAAAGAAATCCAGATAGATTACAAAATAAACTAGAAATATATTCGAAAACATTTTAAACCTAATTTATTAGCAAAACATGCATATAATTTAAAATATACCAAAAATAAACTAAAGATAAACCAAAATAAACTAAAAATAAACTTAAATACTAATTAAATTATTTATGCATAATTAACCAAAATAAAACATACATATCTAAATCATGCACCCTAAAGTATATATATATAGAATAGTAACTCACACTTAGTGCGCTCCTCGAGATGGGTCCGACAGGCCTGGTCTACTAGGCCTCGGTCTCAGTGCAACTAAACAAACAAAAATAACAGACATCAGAATAAATCTAACAGAAAATCTTAGAAACTCGATCTAGAATATTAGACATAGAATCAGAATTAGGGTTTGACCAGACATCACGTTATTTTTCTATTTTATATATATATATATATATATATAACTTTAATAATGTTTATTAAAATATATTAATATAATATTTAAGAAAATCACACACCACATATTTTAAGTACACAATAATATATATATATATATATATATATATACACACACACACACACACATACACATGCTATTTAAATAATAACTTTATAATATAGTATGACTTAATGGAAATAAACCCTAATTTAATTAATTATGTAAATATATGTTCATGTATATATATATATATATATTCTACTATGACAATTAAAATAATGCATGTACTCATGCAATTTTATAAATCCGTTTAAAATAATTAATATTAAATTACTTACGTGTAAATTTTCCCGAAAATGAAAGTCCTAGGAAAATTTTACATAAATGTCTTAAAATAATATAAAATAATTATAATTAGCTTTAATTAAATAACAAACTCATAAAATATCAATTTTATATATAAGAATTATTAACACTGCATATCCCGATGCAGTATTAAAATATTTAAAAATACGGGATATTACATTGACCTTCTTTTGTGTCTTAAAATTCTGATAGATCATCAAATCAACTATATGGGAAAAATAATAGCAAGTACGACTGATTTTCTTTATAAAAAGGAATTTCTAAAAGAATTGAGGAGTGGTGTACAAAGGATTTAATATACATTAAATTCAATTGCATGTTGAAAAGTTTTACAACACTTATTCAAGTGCTATATGGGGTTTAATGTGCGAAAGGATGATATAGGGGTTTATAAAAATGACACAATCTTGATGACAAGATGAGTTTGTTTTAAAGGGGCCCATTGGTATAAAAAATAACAACATTTTCAACATTTTGCATACTTATACCAAACTTTGAAACTTAGCAAAACTAGCCTAATTTGACATATTATTTGTGAATTTAGCACAAATTAACATATTATTTGCAATTTTATTACAATTGTGATTTGATTACGAATTAATAAATAATAGACATACGTGGTGTCTGAGGTGAAATAAATAACATCTATTATTATAGTTTTATATTCATATGAAGACCTTAAATAGGTTTAAAAAAAAGGAGATGAATATAGTCTTTGTAAATTAAATAAAATTTTTATTCCTTTAATATTTTCTTAAATTATTGAGACTGAAATCTAACTAACTATTTGGAATGTAAAATTCATAAAAATAGAGATTAGCTATTTCATATTACATGCCATATATCGGTTAAATTGTAATTGCGCCAAAACTACAAATAATTTGTCAAATTGGGTTAGATTTGTCAAGTTTTAAAGTTTAGTATAAATTTACAAAAATTCGAAAAGGTTGTGATTTTTGGCACCAATATGCCTTTAAAGGGGGATCTTTGTTCTAAAAGGACTTAGAAAAGGTAAACAGAAAATAGAAGGCAAAAGCTTTAACTAGAAGCAAATATTTGACTACTTTGTGGTTGAATTATAACTAATTAACTTAACATGAACATATATTTTTAGATAAAATTATTATTTAAAAACAAATGTTTTATTTTAAAAATAAATGTTACTTTTAAAAATTTTATTAAGAAGAATTTTTTTAAAATTGTTAATATTATCTAAAAATATTTAAATGATTATATTAATTTCTATTAATGTTTTATTTAAAAATATTATTATTTTGTATATTTGAATTCTCAAAAGAATTGTAGTAAAATTGTGATGCCCACATAATGTATTTACATTTATTTACATAATATGCCTCTGATATAGATATGAGGAATGCATGAGATATATGTCGTGTTATTTTTAATGTTTATAATTAAATACATAATAATAAATAGGAAGTTGAACGTTTAAATTAATATTTGGCAATATATATATATATATATATATATATATATATATATATATATATATATATATATATATATGGTGTGTGATATTGTTATTTTCTTCAAAAAAAAAAAATATCTTGTTACATATATTGATATGTGAATTCAAATTGGACATTTGTTGATATATCATTTATGAGTCTCATGCATATGATGTATGTCTAACGTCCTTAAAAAGTATCACAAAAACTATTTTAAAAAGTAAAAATATTTATTTGTTACTAATTTAATCTAGAGTTTTGAAATTTTCAATTTTAATTTTTTTTTCTAAAAGTTATAACTTACTCTTATATATTCTATCAATTAACTTATTATAACTTTCTAATCATCCTTAAATTTGCATTTTATATGTAAAGTTTGAGGATGAATTTTCTTAGGCTATAGTTTGCCATATTGTAAATTAATCAATTGTAACTTAGGCACTTCTATAACACCTTAAAAATAGGAATACCATAAGAAGTAGTCCGTTTCAAATCATTATATATCTTCAATATCCAGTAGAGTCATCACTATGAGTGAGCCAGAGGCATTTGGAGATTATAGTGAGATGTGCCATTGGAAAGAAAATCAAATACGCCTTTAAGGATGACGCTAGAATCCTTTCGAAAACTCAAAGAAGTCTCATGTAAGTAGTTGTCATCCAATCGCTCAAAAAATGAGAGAGAATATCAAACTTAACAAAAATCAAGCTCTAAATGAAGATTATGAGTTTGAAAAGTCACTTCTACTTAATTGTTTCTTATTAGCTAATAACCATTACACTTTTTGCATTACTTTAGTTTCAATATGACAAAATATATATAAACACATACTCATCTATCCAATAGCAATAATAATGAAAACATGAAGAAAAAATAATTGTAATTATTATATGACTTTTTTTTAGTAAATACATCAAAAATAAAAAGTGCAAAAGATTGGATCTAGACCTAAATCTAATGAAACCATGGAAAACGAATGTTATTATAACAAAATTTACATCTGTACGCTATCTACAACGTCCACAAAGATAAATATAATAGAAAAATAACAAAATAATAAAGCGACAACAAAATAGCACTAGAAAAAATATAGAAATAGCAAAACAAGGTATTCACAATGTAAGATAATTTGAAGACATGTCAGCAATCTAAATATAGCAAATCAAGTTAAAACATATTCTATTGCTAATTATTGGAAATTCAAAATTACTCTAGTCTAAATTCTTAATCCTTTAACACTTTTCAAACTAATTTTAATTAAAATACTTTTGATGTTAATTTTACAATCATAAAATTAATTTTGCAAACAATAAATATAAAAATTTTGAGAATTGATTTTCTATGGCCAACTAAATTTTTTTACTTGATAGTATGTGGTCAACGTATATCATTTAAAAGTCAATCTATATCATTTTGTGGTCAATTGTGTATAATTTTATTATGGTTCTTCTATAATATGATAATTTAGAAAAATATATGCTCTTTTGTCTTTTTACTTATTATTTTGTGATATTATATAGTTAACCAATGCAAAAATTAGTGAAATTTATATTTTTAGTATATTTTTTATTTAATATTTTATGTTCAACCATATTATTTTTTTTTCCACTATATATTATGCTTTAGTCTATTAAATTTAAAAATGACTATATTACAAATATAAATTATAACTTGGATTGTTAAAAAAAAAAAACAATTACATTAGAAGATATTTTTGTTAACGGTGAAGGTAATCTTTTCTACAAGTTATAGGTTTTTTTTTTTTAATTTCAATCTAATGGTCTATAATTTAAGTTTTAATCCAATGACAAAAAAATTAAAGGCATTTATTCCTTAAGGGCATTACAGATGTATGTATGTATATATGTATGTACGTATATATATATATATATATATATATATATATATATATTCTCTAATATTGATATTGTCTATCTTGTTTTCACTCATATCTCTACTTTGAAGGTCACATTTTTTTAAAAAAATTGGCAGATGCAGCTCTGCATGCACAAACTTAAAGAAATTAGAAAAAAAACTACGTAAACAATCGTCAAAAATCACACGAAAAAGCAAGCCCTAAATTAGCCTTGAAACCGACAATCAAAAAGGTCAAAGAATATTGAGCAAACGGATCCAATTCTAACATCAATGTTTACAAATAGTGATGATAAGAGAAGAAGAGTGGTGAAAAAAAAAAAACAATCAAATAAACAAACTCATTAAAAACATATCCAATTCCGAAAACGTTACTATTTTTTTTTTAAATGGTGAGGTCATATAACTTAAACTTCAACACATTGTACATTGTCATGGGTCCTCATTTCAATCCTGACATTCGACCCATGTGGCGCCTAAACTTTATCACATTTAGGCCAGCAAAGACTCATGAACATGCTTCTAATATTAATATTAAGAGTCCTTTGTCTATAATAGAGTGTTGACGAACCTAACCAATCTCGTATGTTCAATACTATTGTCGTTCCTCTCTTTCCTGCATATGTTTAATGCTCATGCTTGTCCTGTAGCCTGCATGTGTATTCGATCCTCATTCTTTTCTTGAGCCTCGCATGCGCCTCGCCGTTCCCACATATTACCACATTTACCTCATGACTCTTGCATACTCAAGGGTCTTGTACTTGTTTCATAATTCTTGCATATCTTCAAATCCTACTGTGCCTTAGAATTCCCCTATATGCTAGCATATAGTGCAAGTCATGTTCTAACCTCGGGCATAGGAGAACACATATTGTGAGCAACTCGGCCACGTAGTGTCCATAGTGCTCCTTCCCTATGGAGACACTGAATTCCTCTTCCTTGAAATCAATGCTCGTCGCCTAGCTTCTCACTAGGGAGCTTACTTAAAGTTGTGTTGTCGAACATGCACACAAGCCTTGGGGATAGTGGAGTGCTTACACCAAAGGTACCTCTAAAGAGCATAAGGAGTACCTTGAAGGTTGGTAGGAGAAGACATCATAATATTCCACCCAATACACCCTCATAAATACAAATATAATATATTTATTCATATTTACCAAAGTTCCCTTTAATATATTTTTCCCTTCACGCATGTTCATATTCACCCATATTATACTTTTCTTGTTCATCTATGCCCTTAAGGTTAGCTAAGGACTCTAAATGTGCATTGCCCTTAGCGCTTCTTTGTCGCCCCATCACATTCTCACCTACTTGAACAATTGACATTATTTCTTTTTAAATTGATGACAATAGAAATCAAACTTGCACTTTAAAAAACTTTAAAAAAAAGTTATCATTTAACTACTTTTTTTAATAATTTCTTTATTTTTTTATTGCTTCATCAAAAACCACCGATCCTTTTTTTGTTCTTTTTCTTGGGTCACCTTATTTTCTCCTCTTGGCTATTCTATTCTTGTTGCTGACATGGGTAATGCTTATGAAGCTTCGGTTTTTGGGTCTACTGCTCCTTCAAAGTTCAAAGTCCAAAACTTTGGTCTGCAATTTTTTTTAACAAGGATATTTTGTTGTTGATGAATTCAGTGGGTTTTATTGTAATTTTTTCTTGTTGATAAATTAATTTATTTTTGATAAATGATTTATTGTGGATAAATGGGAGTGATTAAATGCCTATTTGATTTTTTTTTGTTAAGTTGAGGTATTTATGTGATGGAAAAATGAAGAAAAGTGTAAGAAAATTGAAAAAAAAAAAGTTTAATTAATTTAAAAAATTATTGGAAGAGGGAGAACAAATTGGACATGTGGCATAATGTAATGCTATGTGTCCCACTAAAATGATGTGACTAGTTAGTTAACGCATGACATTTTTATTGGCCATATCAACATTTATGTAGGTGCCATGTCATTGATGTCCGCCAAAAAATGTGAGACAATTTTAAGTTACAAAATCAAAGTTGGATATCATAACAAGATTTGATTAAAATGTTCGATACTGTCAATGAAAATCACCCATTTTTGACTTTTTGGACCAAAAAAAAAATACATAACTTTTCTTTATGGATCAAATAGGCAAAAAATTTAGCAAGTGAAGTGCATGCTAAAAGTAGTTAGTAAGCATCAGTCAGTTTTATTTTTTGAACCGGAATACGAAAGAACAAATTCCCAAATTTCAATATAGTATAAAATATATTAATTTTACAAAGATTAATATGAATAATAAAATTATTAATAAAAACTTTTTAGTTATATTATCGATGGATATAATTTAAACTATATTGAATGAATAAATAAAAAGTTAGAAATTATTTTAAAAAATAAAATTATTAGATCAATCAACTAAATTGAAATGAATTATTTTGATTAAATTTGGATAGATACTAATATTCAGTTTAGTTTGATTTTATATTAAAAAAGTGGACAGAGCTATCCAATTACTGATTAAAAAAAAAAACTATTGAAATATACTGAATTGAATTTTTTAATATAGAACTGAATCAAACCAAATAATAGTATCCAATTGAATCAAATCAAAATATTTTGGTTCAGTTTAGTTAATCGGTTTAATAATTTTATTTTTTAACTTTATTTTTAAAGTAGTTTCTAACTTTTATTTATTCGTTCAACATAGTTTAAATTACATTTATTAATGACAAAATAATAATAAAAAATTTATTTATAATTTCGTTATTGGTATATAAATTTTGTAAATTAATATATTTCATATTATATTTAAAAATTTTGATAATTTGTTTTTTACCGGTTTGGTTTAACTTTGAATCAAACCAAACAATGCTCATTCTCTATTTTTGGCATGTACATTTCTCCTATTAAATTTTGTGTCTATTTGATCTAGAATGAAAAATTGTGTTTATTTTTGGCCAAAAAGGTCAAAACATTTTTTTATCCCCACCATATATGTGACACGTCCCCTCCCTACCGACACCTTCATTAGATGATTGTAACTCTCAAACCACTTAATTAGGACACCGATCCAGTAGAGTATCACTTCTAACTTAAATTCAAATCATACTTAATACTCTTATATTCAAAGCTCTAAATATATTTTCAATAAACTTATAAATCTTAATGTACATTTAAAATTTGTATCCTTATGTACAATATACAAGGTCTAACACTACAATTAACTCATACGCTTGTTAAACAAGTACATCAAGATATTATTGTCATTTGACACCATTCTAGCTTGTATTACAATCTTCTAATGTACCATAATTTATCGATAATAATCCATCTCCAATCCAATTTAGTAAAACCAACTACAACCTGCACTAAACAACCTTACTATTGCTCACAACAGATAATCACTCTGGAAAAATGAAAGAAATAGGAGTAATGAGTATTTTCACAAGAAAATACTTAGAGAGAGGCAAAGTACAATACAGGATAAGAAAAAAAACATAACAGAATAAGTAATGAAATGTAAATACTTGAACAATAGTAAACAAATACAACAAGATGAGTAAACAAAGAATATTAGGATGAGAATTATTGACTTTGCAAGGAAATTTTAATTAACTCTCATTTAATTTACATTTTATGCTTATATAAATCATATTATACTGCAGCTTCTTTAGCTCTTTTTCTTATAATTTTCAATAGTTTCTATATCATTTATCTACCAAATTTTTATGAGGTATAATAGTATATAAGTTCAAATTTCAACAGTTTTAATTCAATGTTTATAACTATTTTCAATTAATTACATAACAAAATAATTATAGGCACAAAATTGTAATGATCAAATTTTATTTTGGAGCACAAATGCATTATTTCACAGTTGCACAGGATCGTAGGATGTTATTGAAAGTGCATTGGCTGGGGAGGGGGTGAATAAGGCTAATGAAGGTTTATAGAAAATTAAAATTGAATTTAAGAAATCAAGAATTGGAAGAGAATAGAGAGGAAGATCAATGAACATAAAATTTAAGGAGTTTAGATTCTCAACGTCTACACCAAACTTATCCCCAAGTTAGGATTTTCAATACCAACAATTTTATTCATAAGATTGAGATTGCACAAGAATTTAAGGCTCACTCTTCAATCTTACAACTTAGAGTTTCTAGGCTTACTCTTAAACCAAATTCCTAAGTGTTTTAATAGCCAAACACTTAAACCAATTCCACTAGAAATATACCTCACTTCCCTTATAATCTATCCTAAGAATAGATGAAGATGGAGTCTTATTTCTAATACACAACTAACTCTGACAAGAGTTATACAAAGAATTTTTTATAAAAATAAATTTAATGCTTAAAGAGTTTTGATAATCAAAGTCTGGAACTTATTAAGATTGAAAACTTCAGAGCATTTATAGAGAATGAACTTCAATATTATGACTATTGGAGGCATTGATTGTGTCTCCAACGTCTTCTAATCACCATTGAGTGATTTTTGACTTTTTGCAAGAATTTTGCTCATCCTAGTTAAGAAATCAGAGATGGTGAGAATAGTCACTTATTTTGAAAAAGATACAAATATATAGGCATGAGTTGGATACAATAGCAGTTCTTAAATACATAATAAACACTAGCTAACATATAGCATCTGACATTCCCCCACAAGATGATGGTGGTGTAGGAAGCAACGAAAGCATGGACATAAAAAACTAAAATTGCTGCTAAGACAATGGCTTAGTTAGTACATCCACCAATTGATCAGAAGAAGAAATGGTGCAATCAAAATTTTTTCGTGAAGCAACTCAATGGAGAACGAAGTGAAAATTGACTTTAACATGATAGTACAAGCATAGAAAACTAGATTTATGGACAAGAAAATAGCTCCTATATTGTCACACCAAATATGAGGTGGTTGTTTTCCATGGACACCAAGTTCTCTATGTAAATGAGAAACCCATTCTAATTCAACACACACATATGGTACTACCTTAAATTCAGACTATGCAGAGGATCTTTTAACTATTCATTACTTTTTAGAATTCAACCCAATCAAAATTTGACTAAGATGAATGAGATAGCCTTCGGTGGATCGGCGGTCGTTAAGACAACCCACCCAATCTACATCACTAAAAGTAACAAAATTTATAGAAGAATTAAAAGAGAGAAATAAACCATGCATAACAGTAATTTTAAATAGCATAACACTCACTTTAAAGCCAGTAAATGAATGTCGATTGGCTTGTCCATAAACTGACAAAGTTTATTAACAACAAAGGATGTGTCAAGGTAAGTGATGCTGGTATATTGGAGACAACCACAATACTGTTTGAATCTAGTAGCCTCTTCGGGCAAAAGTAAATTGCTCTTGTGAAAAGACAATGCTTTGCCAAATTCCATTAGTGTAGATGTTGGGTTTGCACTGGACATGTTCATTCTGGTTAACAAATCCTATAAATAAGCTTACTGTGACAATAACATTTTATTTTTAAGTGATGAACTTGAATTCCTAAGAAATAATGTAGTTTGCTAAGGTCCCTCAATTTAAATTTGGTAGAGAGTTGTCGAATAATATATTGTATGATTTGAAGACTATTGCCTATAAGAAGAACATCATCTATATAGACCAGTAAAAAGCACTTAGAACCACCATGATTATAAATGAATAGAGAAGAGTCTGAATGAGTGTAATATCCCAAGTTTTTAAATAATTTTAAATTTCATCGGGATATGCAGTATTATTTTATATACATTATTTTGGTTTATATTGCATATACATTATTTTAATATTAAATAATGTTTTATATTATAGTTTTATGTATGTATATGTACATATAGAATCCAAAAAACACACCTTCTTCCTTCTTCTTCTCCCCTCACGCCATCCCGCACCCTACCCTCACTGTGCCTCTTGGTTCAGTACATTGGACTGCCCTTCGCTGCCACCTGCCACCACCAACCTTCTCCCATTTCCTTCCTCTCCCTCTCCGAAGTGATTAGGCCACCTGAAGCTCGCCGGATCGTCCGGAATCGCAGCGTCGATCGCTTTTTCGGCCACCATTTTATGCACTGTCAGTATCCATCGACTCCTTGAGCTCTGGTGGTTCCTATTCTAAGCTTCTTTTGGCTGGAAAACGAGTGGTTGTGAAGGTTTGAGCTTGCTTTTCATTTTAGTCAACTTAAGTTTTTGATTTTTTTTTAGCTTGGATTTGGTTGATTCATGCAATCTTCCTTCACAAACATTGATCCTAATAGCTTAATCTAGCTTTGTGATTTTTTTTGGAATTTTTGGGAATTATTTTGATTTTTGTGAATTTTTTATTATTTTATTAATATTTTCTAATTTTTGAAAATTAATTAATTAAGTTATGAAATTGTGTCTTATGGTGTTTATAGGTGTTGAAATTCATTTTAGAAATTTATTTTTAATTTTTGTGATTTTTATATAATTATTTTGAATTTATTTAGTTTATGTAATTTTTGGAAAATTAGGTTAATTATGTGTTTTATTGAAATTAATTGGTTAATTGAGTATATATATTGATATTATTGAATTATATGTTGAGAAATTAATTTTTGAGTAATTATATTATTTTTGGTGCATTTTTTATTAATTTTAGGGAATTTACATAACTAGGGGTATTTTGGTAATTTGGCACTCAATTGGCTAAAAATATAATTAAATTGGTTTTACTAGTTATTTGAGGTATAAAAATGATTTTTACAAATGATTTAGTATTTTTAAGTAATTAAAACTATTTTTCATAAATTATTTTTAAATTATATATAATATATGATTTTTCTAAATAAATGAGTTTTTATCAATTGTTAATATGTTTTAGGGTTAATTATGTAATTTGGATTTATCAAATGTATTTTGGTAAATATTTATGAATTTATTGAGAATTACCGATTTTTAATAATATTTTATTAAAATTAGGATTTTTATGCATTTATCGGTAAAATAAATATTTTTAGCGTTTAAATAACTAAATTGCTATATTTTGAGTATAAAGGGTATTTTTGGTATTTTTTTAATGTTTCATGTGTTCTGTATAATTTCGTAAAATGTGGACCATGATCGATGAAATTGTAGTTTAGAGTCTGACCGAGGATGGTGAACTGTGTTTATTCTTGTAGTGTGTTTCTTTGCAGGACCGACTCTGCTCTTTGAGTAGAGAGATGTTCATTTTACAGGGGAGGTTTTGCCGGATTTCCAGTAGAATTCTCGTAAAACATAATGCCCAATTCAATTCCTATTTTAATTCTGTGTCTAAGATTCTAAATCGAGTCTTTAGAATTCTGATAGATTTATTCTAATGTCGTGTTGTCGTTTGTTTATTTAGTTACGCCGAGACCGAGGCCTAGTGGACCAAGCCCATCGGACCCATCTCGTGGAGCGCAATAACAGTGAGTTGTTATTCTATATATACTTATATTAGGATTGCATGTTTTTAGAAATGTATGATTTATTTTAGTAAATTATACATAAATGATTTAATTATTGCTTAGGTTTATTTTTAGTATATGATTGGTATATTTTTGGTATATTTTAAATTATATGAATGTTTTATTATGAGTTTATACTTAAAATTTTTTTAAGTATATTTATAGTTTATTTTGTAAATAAATTGAATTTATTTGACGTATATATACTCGAAATATACCTGGTTTATTTTTGGTATATTTCTAGTATATATATGGTTTATATTATTATTTTATTTAATATCATGCATCATTGTTTTTATGAATGTATGTTTTATATTTAAATGAAGGATATCAACAGAATGTGCTACCTAGTGAGCAACACTAGGACCGAGTACGTACCGGTATGACGATAGCATTTAGGTTATATTACTAACCTATTTGTGGATTATGATTGGATTGATTTATTTGATGTGTGATGTGATTTGAGAGTGTGATTGTTGGAGCTCGGTTGACCAAGTGTCTTAGGACCAATCGTACTGACAGTCAGACTGCTGGAGCTCAGTTGACCAAGTTCTCGGGGCCAGTCTACTGTCCAAATGGAATAAGTGAAATTATTTGGAATAAGTGAGCCTGTATGGCTAGAGTGTTGTCTAACACTGTTTGAGGTTGTGATTTTGTAGGGTTCTATTTGATCCTTCATATATAAATGTATTTCTTAATATTTATATAAAATGGTTTTGTTGCATCTGTGTGATTTTGTTTGTACATATATTTATTATATATACTATTAAATGTGTGCAATTGTCATTTAGCTATGCATGTATATATATTATAATAATTCACTCAGTGAGGTCTGACTGCCCTCCGTTGACTCTTTTTCAGGAGAGTCTACGTCTTTAGACCTCAGTAGCAGACCCATACGCCGAATTTCTTCCGACCCGGCTTCACTATGTAAACTGCTTACTTGATTTTATTTTATAATCTAGACACTGCAGTAGTTGTAGTCAGTTGGGATATTTATGTACTATGTTGTATGAGATATGTATTATAAAGATTTAAACTGGGATTTGTATTAAAAGATTATTTATATATGAGGATGAGTTTGTTTATTTAAATCTATTGGCGGTTTATTATTTCAATTTTTTTTATGAAATTTATTTCCGCTATGAGTTATTATATATATATTATTATTATTGCATGCTTTCATTTTATTTTTAGGCTTGCTATGAGTTTCGGATTCGAAAGAATTTCCGTTCCCTAGCGTCAGTCATGGCCCCCTGTTTTGGGTTATGACAATGAGAGCCAACAAACTTGATGTTAATCAAAAAATTACAAAGCTGTTAGAACTAAGCTCTAGGTGCCTACATGAGTCCATAAAGAGACTTTGTTAGCTTACATACATGATGAGGAAGCTCTTTATTGATGAATACCTGAGGTTGAAGCATATAAATAGTTTGATATAAATTTCCATGTAGAAAAGCATCAAAGAACCATTGTTGGGAAAGAGCCATATAGAGTACCATTTGAGTTGCTTGATTACCGAACTAAAGGTTTCATTGTGGTCCAAACCATGCATTTGGGTTTACCCTTTTGCTACTAAACGCGCCTTATACATCTCAATTGTACCATCCATATTTCTCTTTATTTTGATCCATTGATTGCCTACCACATTTACGTAGGGTGGTTTAGGTACAAGGGTCCATGTATTTGTTTCATGAAGTGCATCAAGTTCCTGTGCCATGGCCATTTTCCATTTTGGGTATTTAATGACTTACTTAAAGGAGGAAGGTTCAGTGGTGGGGATGGGTGGTGTTGTGGATGGGTAAAGTGGTTATTTTGTAGTGGGTGTAGAAGAGGAGATGCATATAGTATGAGTTATAGGTTTTTTATTCCATAATAACATATGATGTGTTTAGGTTGGATTATTGTTTGTGAGTGATTGAGAAATAGGTTTAGGAGATTTGGTTATGGAAGATGATGTGTTATAGGATAAGGTAGCGTTTATGGTAGAGAAGGATAATTGTTCAAGTGCATATTGGTTTAGGTGTGTTAAGTCAACAATAAGATTAATCTCATCAGGATTAAAAAGTTAAAAATGATTAGGATTGGGTTGGGTTAGTTGTGAAGATGATAAAGATTTTAGAGAAGATAAAGGTGGAGTTGTAGTGGGAAGAAGACTGACCTGTTAGTGATAGAGGTGAAGACTGAATGGAATTTGATGAGGGCTGAAGAGTTGGTTGTAGCAGATAAGTTAGTTGTAATTATGGCATAGAGGACTGACCTGAATCACGTGATGTAGTTGATTTGTTAATCGTCGAGGACAGTTCTTTGAAGGGAAATTTTTTCTTATCAAATTGAACATGTTGGGCTTTGTAAATATGCCCTATATCCTTATCCAAACATCGATAACCCATATAGTGTGGAGAGTAGCCTAAGAACACACACTATTTAGACTAGAAGGAGAATTTATGGCAATTGTATGGGTGAAGCAAAGGGTATACTACACAACCAAAAACCTTCAAAAATAAATACTCTAGAGTAGTCTTGAAGAGAATATGAAATGGAATAGCATTAGCATGTGTACTACTTGGCATGAAATTAATTAAAAACACAAAAGTTTCAAAGGCATAGTGCCAAAATTTACAAAAAGAACCACAATGTCTAAGAAGTGTCAAACTAATGTCGATAATGTTTCAAATTTTCCTCTATGTAGTCCCATTTTTTTCATGGGTTTATGGATAAGAAATATGATGTACAATACCATTAGCTTTAAAATGAGCATGTAATAGACAAAATTCACCACCTCAATTTGAATTAAATGATTGAATTTTGCATTGTTATTGATTTTTAACCATTTTTGAAATTATAGGAAAACTGAAGGAACTTCACTCTTATTTTTAATGGGAAACAACCATGTAAATAATGAGAAATCGCCAATAAAAATTACAAAAAATCTTTCTCTAGTTGATGAAAACATAGGGGTAGGACAACCATACATCATAATGTATCAATTGTAATGGTCTTATACTTTGATTATGAGTTAATGGAAGATAGATTCAATGTAATTTCCCAAGATAATAGGCTTCACACTGATTACTTGATAGGAAGAACATAGAAGATCAAGTTAACAAACTAAGGCATGAATAGTTTGGTAGTTCGAATGACCAAGTTGATTGTGCCAGTCTTTTAAAATAGTAAAAAAAGGTGCTGCACTTTGGTGATATTACTCTTGTAGAGTATTGTGCAACTTATACAGTCCCAAATCAACTGTTCCACAAAGAATTGGCTACCACATTACTTTGTCCTTCACAACACAATTGTCATTATAAAATTCAAAAAAATAAGGATTATCTTCATATAATTTTTGCATACATAATAATGGTTTTGTTATAATGGGAACATGTAAGAAATTTTTTAAAGGAAGAGACTTTAATGGAGAGTGAAGTTGAGAAGAACCAATATGATTGATGCATATGCCCTTACCATCACCAATCAGAAGTTACTCCTTACCCTCATATTCATCTGTGAATGTGAGTGAACTCAAGTCAGGTGTGACATGATGATTAGCACCTGTGTCTGGATTCCATGACCGTGGATATGAAGTAGGCTGATCCAGATATGGAGAAAAGGAATCATTAAGCATTGTAGAGAGATTTGCTTAAACTGAATTAAAGGGTTGTGAGGTTCGGTGACCATCAAATAAGGTAGAAGTATTAAAATTAGAATCAAATCTTCTATGGCATTGAGAAGCAATATGATTGTGATAGTGATATATTTAGTAAGTAACAGAGGGTTTAATGTTACCACATCCACATCCACATCCTTAGGAGCAGCAACCATAATTTTGAGTTCTTTAAAAATTTGAGTTAAAGGAAAAGGATGCACATCTGTTTGTTCACTGGGTAAGATTTGCCGATGATATGACAAGCTATTATGATTTAAGGAGAAGTTCATGGCTTATAAGTTGGCCATGTAAGTTATGAAAAATAGGAGGAGCATGACATTGTTGTAGTGCATTAATGATTGGATTAAAGTCAACTTTAATTTACCAAAAAATAATTGAATTAAATTCAACATATGAAATAGGTTGGGCAACAAGTGTTCATGAGTTAGAGATGGCTTTGGCTTAGTATAAAAATTGAGAGATCAATTTGTCTACTTTGGACAAATTATGAAGTTCAAGATGCAGTTGCATTTTTTGTGCATGGCTAATAGTATCAAAGGCCATTGCAGAACCATTCCAAACGCCATAGGAAGAAGAGTCCAATAAGATGAGGGTATATCTCCTATATGATAGAGGATAATAGCTAGGAAAAGAGCAACTAGTCCTTGGTGAACTATATAATGAAGTATGGATTGGGTTCATGTTGATTTGTGTCAGCATTAACTTGCTCTCTTAGAGGACATGGTTCTGCACTTGTAAGAATACCATGTAAGTTATGAAAATTCAGCAAGGGGATTAATTGAAGCTTCCAAGGAATATAGTTCTTGGATGTTAATTTAATAGAGAAACTTTGGTTAATATAGGTAGGTATGGGGGTTGCGGGAAGCAAGGTTAGTAGGGAAGGAACAAAAGAGAAATAGGAATTCATGGTTTGAGAAGATTAAGAGGAGGTCAAAGAAAATGAAAGGGAGGTATAAGAAGATGATGTTGTCATAGTTTTTTTTTTTTCTAAAAGCTCTGATACCAAGTTAAGAAATTAGAGATTGAGAGAATAGTCACTTATATATTGATATTGAATAAGATACAAATATATATGCATGAGTAGTTAAATACATAACAAACACTAGCTAACATGTAGCATTTGACAATCCTGGTAGGGATATGATTGGTTCAAGTCGGGATTTTAAAAAAAATTATCCATTAAAGTAAAAAGACTATTGAAATTCAAATCCTGGTCAGGATCATGGTTCGGGATCTGAATCCTGAAAGCAATCTCAATCGAGATCTAGATTAGCACGACCCTATTTACAATTTCTGCTAAAATTTGTCCTGGTCTTTATCACCTAATCTTGGTTTGGATAGGGCTCAGGACTACATTCCGGACTTCCAATTCTCTTGATTATTTTTTTTTTCCAAAAATTACCTTACTTATACACACTTGTAGCAAACATGTTAGATGCTCAAAATTAAGTTTATTATGATCAAAATTAAGATTGATCATTGCTAAAGTTAATAGTTATCAATATGGTAGGTACCATTCATCACATTTATATGCATACAAATAATACCACTTGGATCACTCTAAAGGCACAATGAGTCCCAAGTGCTGTCCAGAAGACAATTTTCATAAATTTGGCCAATAATCTCAATTTCTATCAATTCATAAACGTATTGTACTTTAAGTATAAATAACCACTTTAATTACACAAGTTGATGTGTCCTGGACACAATTTGAAATTTCACAAAACTCAATCGTACCTCGAGTACTATCTTGCTATAACTTTTTTAAAATTGTGTGCAAGTGCTAAAAAATAACAAGGTATTTCTTGTTTATTTCCTTAATCACTCATTTATTAATAAGTAAAAAGATTACTACCATTACTATTTTATCACAAAGTAATGGAACCCATCCATATATATATATATATATATATATATATATATATATATATATATATATTTTCTATTCAAACACAAGAGTGTCATGTCTATGTCCTTGTAGGCTTACTTTGTCACGACCCAAAACAGGGACCATGACCGGCGCTAGGGAATGGGAATTCTTTCGAATCCGGAACCCATAGCAAGCCTAAAAATAAAATAAAACATACAATAATAATAACAACAACACTTAATACAACGGACATAACATCATAATTATCAAAAATAAAAATCCATATCTCATATATAGATAAATCCTTTGATACAAGTTTCAGTTCAATTTCTCAAGATACATAACTCATACAAATATAATACATAAGACCCATAATTTATTACAACTACTGTAGTGTCTAGATTAGAAAATAAAACTCAAGACTCAGATAAGCAGTTTACATAAAGAAGCCAGAGCGAAAGAAATCCGGCATACAGGCCTACTACTGAGGTCTGAGGACGATGACTCTCCTGAAAAATAGTCAACGGAAGGGAGTCAGACCTCACTGAGTGAATTACTATAATATATATACATGCATACTAAATGCCAATGCTGTCACGACCCAAACTAGGAGTCATGACCGGCGCTAGGGAACGGGAATTCTTTCGAATCCGGAACCCGTAGCAAGCCTTAGAAAATAAAATCATACAATAATTATATAAAAGTATGACCAAATTAAAATTTTTCTGAATCAATATATAAAATAAATACTCCAAATCCTTTTATAAATGAATACATATTCGTACAATGTTCAAATACAAATTCTCAGAGTATTTAATATCCAAACAAAATAATACACTTCCAATATAATGACACTACTACTGCACTTTCTAGAATACAATTCAAAGTTCAGAATATACATTTGCATAAAACAGCCGGGACTGAAGAACACCGACGAGGAACTCTACAACTAAGGTCTGACGATATGGAATCTCCTAAAAAAAAATAATTGAGGGAGGGTCAGACCTCACTGAGTGAATTATTATACTATATATACATGCAAACTAAACCATAACAATCAGGCATTCTTATATATATATGTATATACACACATTTTTCACGAATGCTAAACTTGCTTTTATAAATATACTAAATGTAGAAAATATTTGTTTTAATTCATAAAGGATCCATAGAACCCTAAATAATAACAACCTCAATCAATCCCATCATCACTTTAGCCATACAGGCTCACTTGATTCCAAATAGAACACTTATTCCAATCTGGACAGCAGATTGGCCCCGAGACACTAAGTCGACCGAGCTCCAGCAGTCTGGCTGTCAGTGTGATTGGCCCCGAGACACTTGGTCAACCGAGCTCCAGCAATCACACTATCTATCACCTCACATCTCAATCAACCCAATAGATCATTCAATTCACTTATGGATAGTAGACTGGCCCCGAGACACTAAGTCAACCGAGCTCCAGCAGTCTGACTGTCAGTGTGATTGGCCCCGAGACACTTAGTCAACCGAGCTCCAGCAATCACACTATCTAACATACCATTAATCTTAGTCAAATCAATTAAATCAATTATAATCACCCAATTTTAACTCTCACTCAATCCTTATCTATCGTACCGGTACGTACACGGTCCTAGTGCTGCCCACTAGGAAGCACGTTCTATTGATATCCTTCACTTCGAATAAATCATTCATTCGAAAAATAATTAATGTAGAACAATATTCATAATAGTAAAACCATATATATATATATATATATATATATATAGCCAAATAAAATATGAAATAAACTAAAGATAAATCATTAATATAGTTTAAACAATTTAAATGAGTAACAATAATATAACATGCATTATCTTAAAAAATATACTTAAATATGCAAAAGATATACCCTAAGTACTCAAATCATTTAATAAACCATTTATGTATAAATATTCATTTAAATACGTGTTTGTGTTTAACATATATTCACAAATATACTAAAAATAAACCTAATTATCTAGCATGCATATATCAAAAATAAACCCTAAATATACCACTAATGTGTTAGGTTTAATTTAATAATAAAACATTTATTTATTCGGAAATAAATAAAAATATACCAAAAATAAACTTAAAAATAATTTAAGTGTAGGTTTATAATTTAACATGCAATTATTTAAGAATAAACCTAAAATCTACTGAAATTATACCTAAAGTATACTAATCATTTAATAAACTAATTATGTCTAAGTGTACATTTTAAAACATGTGTATATTACTCAAATGTATTAAACCTAAACCTAATTGTTTAATATGCATATATCAAACTAACATGCATAATTATTTAATATGCATATATATAAGAATGCAACCCTAGATATACCAAAAATATTATAATTTAAATCATTTTTTAAAACATACAATGAAAATGAAAAATTCTAAATAATGCACCCTATATACAGTGCATATATATACAGTATAATAACTCACTGAGGTGCGCTCCTCGAGACAAACTCGGCGGGCCTGGTCCGTTAGGCCTCGGTCTCAGCGCGGCTAGAAAATAAAATAACGACCATCAGAATAAATTCTAACTTTATGCTTATAGAATTACTATGGAAAGACTCAATTAAAAATTTAAAACTAGACTTGGACGGTTGTCACGTTTTACGAGAAATCTATCAAAAATTCAACAGAGTCTCCTCTGTAAAACGGACATCTCCCTACAAAAGTAGGGCCAAACCTGCACAAAAAAACACACTTATAAAATCATCAAATGCTCAATACCTCGGGTTGGGACTCCAAACTCCACAAATCCCCAACCGAGGTTCACAATTCACAACTCTACAATGTCAAACAGTAAAATAATAGAAGTCATCAAAACTCGTAAAAATATTTTAAACCTCTATTTTCTAATTAAAACATAAAAGTCTAGTTTAAATAATATTTGATTATAAAAATTCATAAATGGAATAAAATTTCCATTTTACAATTATATTAACATAGTTTGTAAATAATATTTAAAATCACAATTTAGCTAATAAAATCTAAAATACATTATATTATTAATAAAATTTAAATTTTTTACAATTATATTAACATAACATAATAAAATTCACATTTAATTACATAAACAGTTTAATTATATAATAAGATTAGTTTAAAACCCATTTTATTTCCAAAATAGCATATAATATTATTATTTGAAAACATTTTTCGAAAAAAATTAATAAAAATAATATTAATTAGTTAAAATAGTGATTAATTTGTAAAAATCATTTTATTACCTTAAATAATTATAAAATCAACTAAAATATATTATTTAACTATAATTAACACAAAATTACACATAAGTTATATAAAATTCCATAAAAATTATATAAATTCACAAAAATTATTTCACCAACAAATAGCATTATAATATCAATTCAACACACAATTAAACTCTAATTTCTACCAAAAATACACATTTAACTCAAAATTCCAAAATTACATAAACTATAAATATTTCTTAAAATTACATAATATTCTCCAAAAATTATTTTCTTTATTCTAAAATTAATATCAACTCATAATAATATTAATTTAATAAATTGTATAATTAAATAAGTTAATTTACGAAAATTAGATAAATAATAATAAAATAATCAAAAATTAACAAATTTTTAAATAAATTCTAAAAATCAAAACAAAAATATAGAGATGTAAATTGAGCTTCCAAGAGCAATTTTTGTTAAGGAAGATCAACTAAATCAAGCTCAATCAACTAAAAAAAAATCGCGAAACCTTAAAGCTCAAACTAAAAAATTCAAGAAAACACAAAATTGGATGGATTTGAACTAAAACAGAGGTTAAATCCTTGCTCACCGGTGCTCAAGGAATTCATAGACACCGAGAATATGAAAAAAAACGACCGGAGAATGAATGACGGCGAGAAGCTCCATCAACTGTTGCTGCCATTTCTGCTATCTCCGGTGAGCTGCTGGCCGTTAGACTGCACCGAGGAAGAAGAAGGGAGAATGAGGGAGGAAATGGTGGCAGTCCGATGAAGTGCGGCGAGAGGCATAGTGACGGTTGTCGCTCGGACATGCGCGCGGGGAGAGGATGCAGAAGACTGTGTTTTTGTTTTTGTTTTTTTTTTAAGTATATATATATAACTTTATAATATAATGTTATTTAATATAATAAAACTTTATATTATAATATAATATAACTTTATATTTGACAATTCTCAACCACACAATTATCTTATACACACACACACACACACACACACATATATATATATATATATATATATATATATATATATATATATATATATATATATATATATATAACACATACACATGTAATATACATAACATAAATTAATAATAAATATAAATAAAATAACATTAAATAATAATGATAATTCTAACAAAATAAATAATGGATTTTTTTTATAAAACAATAATAAAATTAATAATATTAAAATAATAATACACTGAATTAAATATTGCTAAATAATACTATCCGAACATATAAATATACACAATAAAATTTAAATATCCAAATTAATAAGTTCAAAATAAAAATATTTACATAGAAAATTTAATTAAATATAAAATAATAATAATAAATCACAAAATAGTAAAATAATTCAATATAATTTTTAAACTTTATTAACACTGCACATCTCATTATTTAATAAAATAACTTAAAAACTAGGGTTATCACAAATGCACACAATCAAAAGTATATATAATATGTATGTATACAAGAAACTACACACAAATGCAATAAAAATCATTTTATATGTTTTTATTGAAAATCACAGTTTATGAAGGATCGAATAGAACCCTATAATATCGTAACCTCGAAAATAGTGTTAGACAACACTCTAGCCATACAGGTTCACTTATTCCAATTATATTCACTTATTCCATTTGGACAGTAGACTGGCCCCGAGACACTAAGTCAACCGAGCTCCAGCAGTCTGACTGTTATTGTGATTGGCCCCGAGACACTTGGTCAACCGAGCTCCAGCAATCACACTCCCAAATCATATCTCACACATCAAATAATCAAATCCAATCAATATCCACAAATGGTTAGTAATATAGCCTAAATGCTATTAGCATACCGGTACGTACTCGGTCCTAGTGCTGCCCACTAGGTAGCACGTTCTATTGATATCCTTCACTGAAATATAAAACATACATTCATAAAAATAAATGATGCATGAATTTAAATAAAATAGAAACAATAACCATATATATACTAGAAATATACCAAAAGTAAACCAGATATATTTCGAGTATTTATACGTCAAATAAATCCAATAAAATTACAAAATAAGCTAGAAATATATTCAAAAACATTTTAAGCATAATTCATTAATAAGACATGCATATAGTTTAAAATATATAGAAAATAAACTAAAAATAAACTTAAGTAATAATTAAACCATTTATGTATATTTAATCAAAATAGAGCATATATTTCTAGAATCATGCACCTTAGAGCACATATATATAAAATAGCAACTCACACTTAGTGCGCTCCTCGAGATGGATCTGACAGGCCTGGTCCACTAGGCCTCGGTCTCGGCGTAACTAAACATACAAAAATAACAAACATCAGAATAAATCTAACAGAAAATCCTAAAAACTCAATCTAGAATATTGGACACAGAATCAAAATTAGGGTTTGACCGGACATCACGTTTTACGAGAATTCTATCGAAAATCCAGCAGAACCTCCCCTGTAAAACGGACATCTCTCTACTCAAAGAGTAGAGCCGGCCCTGCAAAGAAACACACTTCGAAAAATAGACATAGAAACACATCCACAACCACTCGGTCGGACTCCAAACTACAGTTTACCGACCGGGGTCCACAATTCACAGAACAGTTATGAAAATATAAAAAATACCCTTATATCACAGAAATACATTTAATAAGTAGAATTTACATAATTAACCCTAGAACACAGTAAAAACCGATAAAACTCATTTATTTAGAAAAATCGTATATTATATATATAATTTGAAAATAATTCATGAAAAAATAGTTTTAATTAATTAAAAATACTAAATCATTTTTAGAAATCATTTTTATACCTTAAACAACTATTAAAACCAATTTAATTACATTTTTAGTCAATTTTAGGGTAAAATTACCAAAATGCCCATATATATATAAATATACTAAAATTACTCCAAAAATTCACCAAAAATAATATAATTGCACAAAATTAATTTCCTCAACATATTTATCAATAATATCAATAATTAAACTCAATTAACTAATTAATTTCAATTAAAAACACAATTAACCTAATTTTCCAAAATTACATAAACCTAAACAAATTCAAAATAAATACATAGAAATTCATAAAAATTCCAAATAAATTTCTATAATTCATTTCAACACCTATAGTTATCATAAAACACAATTTAATAATTTAATTAATTAATTTTCGAAAATTAGAAAATAATAATAAAATATTCAAAAATACCAAAAAATTAAAATAATCACCAAAAATTCTACAAAAATTCACACATGTAGATTAAGCTATGGGGAACAACATTTGTGAAGGAATTTCTCATGAATCAATCAATTCGAAGTTCAAAAAAATCAAGAACCCTAAAATGGTTGAATTACCAAAATCAAAATCTAAGCAAATCAAGACCATTTTAAGTGAAACAAAGCTTGGAATCACACTCAACAGAGCTCAAGGAGAAGAAAGAGATTGGCGGTGTCAAAAATGGTGGCCGAAAACACCGTGATCGACGGTGAGAAAGAATTCAGCTTCCCGAGCTTATTCCGGCTAAACCTCGAAGGAATAGGGCGCTGCTGGTGGCGGGGAAGGCTAGGGAAGGAGGTGGCAGGCCGGGAGGCACACCGACAGTGAGCAAACGGGATGGCAGCGATCGGAACGGTGATGGGAGCGATCAGGAACGTTGAAGAAGGAAGAATGGCAATGCTGTAAATACATCAAACTTTATATTTTTGTTTAATATTAAATGTATATATGTATATATATGTATACTTTACACTATATATTATAATATTATAAATTCCACACACATTAAATATACACCACACAGATATAATTTAATATTTTAAAATTTAATACACCAAAAAAAATAATTTAAATAATATTAAAACTAATTAATAAATAATAAAATATTAGGGTAATTAATTAAACCCTAATTAAATAAATAAATACACATATATAAGTTATTTAGTACTTTAAAAATATATATGAGTTCATGCAAGTCCGTAAATCTAGTTAAAATAATTAATAGTAAATTATTTACGTGAAAATTTTTCCAAAAATAGAATTCTCGGAAAAATTTTACGTAAAACACTTAAAATAATATATAATAATTAAAATAAGTTTTAAATACATATCAACTCGTAAAAATATCATAATTATTTACAAAATTATTAACACTGTATATTCCGATGCAGTATAAAAATATTTAAAAACACGGGATATTACACATTCAATTAATTGTGACAACAGAAATTATCACCAAAATTAAAAAAATTATTACAATAAATTAATTATAATAATAAAAATTATTACGGAATTATCATATAAAATTTTATTGTAAAAATTATTTTATTGTTGATGAATTGAGCGGGTTTTTATCGTAATTTTTCTTGTTGATGATTTAATTTATTTTTGATAAATGATTTATTGCGGATAAATGGGATCTGATTAAATGTCTATTTGATTTTTTTTTTCTTTTGCTTAAAGTAAGTTGTTTGGCTGATGGAAGAATGAAGGAAAGTGTCAGGAAATTGAAAAAAAAAAAAATTAATTTAAAAAAATTATTGGAAGAGAGAGAAGGAATAGGACATTTGGCCATGGTTATATGTCTACATCGCCATGATTGTAATTCAGAACGCACCATACATGTTGCCGTATATGCATGAATTTCCACCACAATCCTAAAGGGCACTAGTGGAGGAGTTTACCATTTACTCATTCTTTCTACACACGGCCAAGTCCGTACATATACTAGATTTCAAAAGACGTGTTCTTTTATATATATATATATATATTCATTTACTAATTGAGTTAGAGTATCTGCAATTTATTTCAATTATTTTAACACATCAACTATATTAATCATTTATTATTAAAATATAAAAATTTATAACACATTATTTTTTATAAGTTATTAATTTATATACATGTCAAAAATTAAAATGAATAATTTAAAACTTTCTCTAATTAAATTAGGAGAAACTTTTGTCCTACAAAAAATCTTAATACACATATATAGGCTAGTCAATAAAATAATGAAAATATTACTTAATAATAAAGAAAATTTCAAATTCAAATTTTATAATGTTATATGGATAAGTGAAGATGAATTTGGGGGGAGATCTATCCCTTGTCTACTTTTAAATGAGTTGACAGGAGCATTGAGGAAAAGAATGTGGCTCTTAGTCATGGAACAATAAAAGGAACACGAAATTACAAAATAATAGAAAAGATAAATTTAATAATGATTGGCTAATTAAATACATTTGAACCCGCAAGGCAAAGACTTTCCTTCAAGATATCAAAGGTCATGAATGTAAATTGTGAACATTCTCTTACATTTTTTTTTTATTAATAGGGGGCCATATGATTTAAACATCATTGGATGGTATATCAGCGGATATCTTTCCCTTTTAAATTAATGATGGTAGAATTCAAACATCTATCTTAGGATGTCCTTAAAAAAAGTTACTATTTAACTACTTCCTCACTAGGGTTATGTAACGGTTGGATCAGTTGGTTCGGGTGGAATTAGTATTGAAATCAATTGGTTTTAATGAGGTAAAAATCAGGGCTAAACCAAACCAATTTGAAAGAAAAATTTGAAAGTTTGGAAGCTGAAATTAGTTAGGTCTGATAGAATCGGAAATCAGTTTGGACTCGATTGGGTTGGACCCTTTTTAGGCTCAAATACAAAATAAATATATTAGATATTCATTTCATTAATAATTTTGGGTCAAGCCCAATTAGTTACATTGTACACAATACATTTGTAATTCTAGAACTAACTTAGATACACAAAATAATAAGCTATACTTAATATAATAAATAATATGCAAAGCAAATGCATTGCTATTCTGCATACAAAAAATTAAGCAAAAAAATTTGCAGGCTCAGGATTCCACCCTATAACTAGGCATATACAAAAAGCAAATCTATGCAAAACCCTCGAAAAAAATTACTGCGGAAGTCCCAAAAAATACAATTGCAGTAGGTTCATAAAAAAGAGTTGATATTCACCTGTAGATTAAAAGGAACAACACCACACAAAATCAATGTTCTAATATAGAACAACGGTACTTAATAATAATAAAAAAAAAGTTGGCAGAGGAAGTTCAAAATACTTATTTGCAGAAAGCATTTAGAATACAGTCACATTACTAGCAGAAAGGAAATAGTCACCTAATGAAATAAGGTGAGTCCTCTAACATATTTAAAAGATGTAGGGTGGAAGCATTATCACTGTAAAAAAAACACAGAACAAGAGGCTCAAAATTGAGCATTTACACTTCATATCAAGAATGCAGGCACATTTCTGATAACTAAACAAAAACAAAAGCGACCAAGAAACTTAAGCATGCATTCATTGAAGATCATATAATCCTAGGGGTGGAAGCATCATCATTGCCTTTGTTATATGCACACACATACAATTACTGGAATAACAACATAAACACATACACCTTAACTATTAAAAAGAGGCACTTCAGGTCAGCTTAGTCCTAGATAGTATACATATAAAGCTTCTAATATTTTAAAAAAGAGACAAGCAGCCAAGCAGCTTTAGCAATTAAAATAGGCATATATTAAAATAACAACAGAGTAATCATCATCAGTAACCAATTTAACTAAGTTAAAGCAGGGCCACTACTAATTAGATTAAGATCTATCAAGAAAAGAGAAGAAGAGAATTATAATTTAATCAAACATTACATGAATATTATAAACAAATGCAAGTAATTGAAGAATTAAATTAAAAACATGACCTTTTTCAAAAGCCTCCAAATCCTCTAGAGTTTCTTCCACCTCAACAGTCTAGTTTGGCATTCTAAGTCAATCCTGTGAACATATTAAGGCTTCCACTATTTTTGGAGTCAATGAACACCGAAAAGCATAAAGAACTCTACCTTTAATACTGAATGTAAACTCAAAAGCCACAGTAGAAACAAGAACATCTATAACATCTCTAGCCATATAAGACAAAATTGGGAACCTCTTAGAATTCAACTTCCACCATCTAAAGATATCAAAAGTTCCATCATCTTCTAGAATAGCCTTATTAAGATAAATTTCAAGTTAAAATGTTTTACTTCCACCTAAAACCAAAATCAAACTTATGCTTTTTGAATCTTTCTTTCATTAAAGACATAGTGTTTCCAGAATGAGGCAATTAAGGTTCAAAAACTATATGGCTAGATTAAGTACCAACAAAAGACTCAATGGCATAAGAGGTGCCATAAGTTGACAAAAAATCACTAAATAACATATGTAAATTAGATTTCATGTTCAAATATAGGGTGGTTCCCAATAGTGGACCATACATTTAATGCATAGGGAGTTCAACAAATTCAAGTTTATATCAAGGGTCAAGGATTGTAGCAAAAAAAAAAGTTTATTTTTTTAATGGATCTCCCCACTATTTATCAAATTTTTGCTTCATATTATTGCCCATATTCTTAAAAAATAGATCAGAAGATTATTGCATATCAATAAGCATGCAATTCAAATCATAAATTTTAGAAAATAAGATGTTTCTAGTCACATAATTTGAACCAGAAATTCTTAGTGTGATATCAAAGAAAAACTTCAACATGTCCACCATTTGATTTACACACTACCAGTCAAGAAAATCTAGGATATCATCCCCTAAATCATGTCTGAAAGAAGATTTAGTTTCTTCATATTTTTTAAAAGTCCTCTTAAATAAATAGGCAATTTTAAGCATTAAGTAAGTGGAGTTCCACCTAGTAGGGTCATCAAGGGATAATGAGCATTTGGACTTAAGATCTAGCAGATCATATAGTTTTCTAAATTTCCTCAACTTAGCATGTGAGTTTTCTGATGTATCTAATCGATTCCCTTACCTTTTTAATAGAAGAATTAACTTCTTTCAACCCATCATTCATAATGAGGTTCAAGATGTGAGCTATACATCTCATATGGAGGAATTGCAATTTAATAGTAGAGGCACCCCAACTTAATATTTTTTTTCTAAAATACCCCACAATAATGTCATTAGAGGATGCATTATCCTTGTCATAGAAAACACATTTCTAATCCCTCATATAATTAAATAATTCTCTAATGACTTAGAGATGTATTCCCCTTTATGAGAGGTAATAGGGACAAAACATATGATCTATTTGTGCAAATTCCACCCATCATCTATATAGTGAGCAGTCACACACATATAATTGACTCTTTGAATTAATGTCTAATAATCAATAGTGATACTGATTCTTTAACAGTGTGACTTAAGGAAACTTTTAAGCTTCACCCTTTTATTAGAAAAAAATTAAAAAACAGTCCCTATTTATAGTCTACGTAGATGGTATCTTAAAGTGAGGACAAGCAGCAGACATGAACTTCTTAAACCCACCCCTCCTATAAATTTAAATGACAATTCATTAGTAATTACCATTTGTACAAGTAAATTTCTAATAGTTTCTTGCTCAAATTTCCAAGTCGCTAAGATAGCAAACTCAGTATTTTCATGTGCTCCCACCCCAGCAGGTTGTAAAGTTAACAATGACTACCTAACATCCATAGAATGTAGAAATTTCAAATAATTCAAGACATGGTTTTTTTAATAATGAAGTGTCATGTTGTTTAGAGTGTGCATTATAAGTTGCAGAGCAATAGATATATTTACCCTTGATGACAACACCTTTATCGTCCTTAATTCTCTCAAAGTACTACTAAACTTTGCATTTCAATGTAGTCTCTTTTTAATTTTTTAGCAACAACATGAGGGCTGATGCTCAATCTGTGTTTGCTTAGCAACAAGAACACATGGGGCTTCCACATCAGGGTTTGAACCAATGGCATTCTTATTGCCACTAGTATTAGCCATCTCCATTATTGACATAAAACATATAAAATAAAAAAAAAGAATTAGTTCAGAGATTAAAAAAAATTACACATATCATAATAAAACATAAAAAATAAAATGAAGTGACTGCTCAATACCTTTATATTGTTGTGATACATTGTAATTAGCATAGTAGTTTTAGGATGTTTTATGCATATTTAGGTTGCATTTAATACACATTTTAGTTTAGTTTTCATGCATTTCATTCATAATTAAAAATGATTTTGATCTCCATTGTTCTTCATAAATTTATATGAATTTGAATGACTTATATATGTTTTTGAAGTTTGTTTAAGGCTTAAAAAATTTATATAGACATATTGAAGTCGTTCAAGGTCAAAGGAATTAAAGAAGCAAGCTTTAGAGTGTTTTTGGACTATCACTACTTGACACAAGATGTCTTTGCCACAAGTTGTCACCACTGTGCTGACTCGACATATGTTGTTAAGGCAATATTAAGAATTTGAGATCGTAGTAAGTCAGTAAGTGCTTCCACCCATTTTATTTCAAAAGTTATAAAGTTATAACTTCATATAAAGGCTTATGCTTCCACCCCTTTATTTTTGTTATAACTTTAAGCTTCCACCTCTAGAAACTTTAGAACTTTAGATACATACAACACATGACAGAGCAACAAAAGGGTGTAGTAGGAGAGAAACCAAATTCAGATAGCAGGTGTTGAATCCATTGTAGCTCAGCTATTATGTTAGTAGAAGCTTTGTATTTGCTCTTTGTCGAGGATCATGCAATGGTGGGTTATTTCTCAGCACACCAAGAAACTAGATTATGACTAAGGTAGATGGCATATATAGTAGTAGAATGGCGATCATCGGGGCATCCTCCCTAATCACTATCAGAGAAATATTAAAGAGATAAGGGAGAAGTCTTAGCAAAGAAAATAGAGTAATGAAGAGTGTCTTTGATGTATTGAAGAACGCATTTTATGGATTGCCAATGGACTTCAGTTGGGATATATATAAACTGACAGCATTTATTCACAAAGAATGTAATATCTAGTCTGGTGAGAGTGGCATACTTAAGGGTACCAATGATTTTACGATAAAAAGAAGGGCTAGAGAAGGGGGGAACCTACATTTTTGCTCAAGGGTAGTGAGGTAGCCATAGGTGTGAGACATCCTTTGTCATCTTATAAACTAGATTGGATAAGAAGATCATTTAGTCTGATTAATGGTGATGCTATTGTGATTGCACTGCACCTCAATTCAAAGAAAGTAAGAGAGAAGACCAATATCTTTAATAGGAAACTCACTTATGAGTGCCAAGAATGTGTCATCAATAAGCTTGGTTGAAGAGCTTGTCATAAGAATGTCATTTATATACACTAACAAAAAAAGAACATTCGAATTTCGCCAGAGATTGAACAAAGAGTTGTCAGCTTGAGAAGACACAAAACCAAAAGTATGAAGAAAAGTTTGTAGTCTGTGAAACCATGCTTGTGGAGCTTGGCGTAGCCCATAAAAAGACTTATACAAAAGGCAAACATAATCTAGATGCGTAGGATTAATGAACCTCTGAGGTTGAAGAATGTGCATATGTTCATCCAGAGAACATAATATGGATGTGTAGGATCAATAAACCGCTGAGGTTGAAGCATGGACACATGTTCATCCAGAGAACCATGCAAGAAAGTATTTAAAACATCAATTTGATAAAGCAGTCAGTTGTACATGGATGCCAAGGAAAGAATAAGTCCGATTGTTATTAACTTAACCACCGGGCTAAATGTATCATGAAATTCAATGCCTTCTTGTTGGTAAAAGCCTTTGGCAACCAATCTTGCTTTAAAATGAGAAATGGAATTTTCCATTTTTTTTTATTCTAAATACCCACTTGTTATTAATAATGTTTATGTTTGGTAGGCGTGGAATAAGAGTCCATGTATGGGTGTTAATGAAAGCAGCAAATTCATCATTCATAGTTGCTCACCAATGTTGATGTTTGTTGGCTTTAGTGTAGGTAAAAGTTCGATGTCAGGTATTATTTGGGTAAGAAGAGCTTTTTTTTTATTCATGGTTATTAGACGAAGATTCATTAAGTGGGTATGGGATAAGTAAAGATGGAGTTGGATTAGGAGCAGTTTGGTTGGGTAATGTTTGGTAAGGCTGGTAAGGAGAGATATCAATAATTAAATTTAAGCCAGAAGGTGTGGTGGTGGTAGGGATAAAAGATACGGAAGATGAGGATGTGGGTGAAGTGGTGGTTGGGTAAGTAGCATTATAGTTTTGGGTAGATAAGGAAAGTAAGGATGAAGAGGTGGGTGGTGAGTGGGCATTTGATTTTTGGTCAGAAGAGGACTATTGAGTAGGAGAAGAAGGTGATGGAGATGGTTTTGAAGACACACTTAAGTTGGAAAGTATATCCGAACTGATTTGCAAGCTAGAATGGGAGACCGGCATTGGAGATGTGGATGACTCAATTGCTTTAAATGGAAAAAAAAACCTAATGAAATGAACATGCTGAGCAAAATTTATTTGCCTAGTTGTAATGTTAAGACAACGGTGGCCATGGTGTTGAGTGAAAGGCCCAAGATAGACACATTCTTTTGACTGAAAGTTGAACTTTGCATTATTTTACAATTTGAGTAAAGGGTAGATAAAAAAACTAAAAACCTTCAAATCAACACAGTTTGGATACTTTCCATGTAAAGCATAATATGAACAATTGTCGGAAAGAACAGTTGTAGGATGGCCATTAATTAAAGACACTGATGTATCAAAATTGTAGTGCTAATAACAGAATAGAAGGGAAGAGTGTGCAATTAATGTCAAGCTAGTATCCACAATATGGTGGATCTTTTGTTCAGCCATACCATTTTGCTCATTGGTGTGTGGACGTGCCAAGGAATATTGAATGCCATTGTGTTGAAGGAATTTAGTGAGTTTGTGATATTTACCACCAAAGTTAGATTGGAGAGCTTTTATATGAGTGTTGAATTGGCATTCAATAAATTAAAGAAAGTTTGTAATATGTCATGGACTTTATTGCAAAGTTTGAGAAAATATATCCATATGTACCTTGTATAATCATCAATAAAAATTATGAAATATTTGAAACCAAGATTAGATAATATGTGTGAGGAACCTCAAATACCATAATATATTATATTAAATATCTAGTTGCTTGAATGAGAAACAAAAGGGTAATGAAGAATGACTAGACTTGCCAAGTATACATGAACTGTACTTGGATTTATTACAATCTTTTGAAATAGAAAGACTATGACTATAAACAAAATTTTGAGTTATTTTATCAAAGTGATGCCCAAGACGGGCATGCCAGAGAGGCAATGGAGCTTTAGTGGTGAGTAATGCTATTTTATTTAGAAACTTGTAGAGGCCATGATCAAGTGCTCCTCTCAAAAGTTATTACATGGTGGTTTGGTCCTTTATTAAAAAGAAAGAAGGCCAAAATTCAAAATAACAATAGTTATCAGTGGAAAATTTCTAAACAGAAAGTAAGGGAATGGTGATTTAAGGAACATATAAAGTATTATATAGAGGAAAAGAACGATTTTTATAAGTAAGAGAAGAAGTACCAATTGATTGAATTAGAAAGCTAGCATCGTTTCGACAATAAGGTGATTAGGACCATTAAATTTTTAAGGAAGAGTGACAGCTCCAAGGTCTAGTGTGATGTGGGAAGTGGCACTAGTGTCTGCCATACACAGCTGCATGGGAGATGGCGCATAATAAGTAGGTGAATGATGCTGAATTATGTTAGCTTGAGGAGAGTGAAATTTTGAGGATAGAACAGGTATGGGTTGGTAGTGACGGTAGCATACAATAGTTGTATGCTTAGAGAAGCCACAAATTTGACAGGCATTGGGAGAGCCTCTGCCACATCGACATTATAGCCATGGTCGAGGACTAGTGGGTCGTCCGTGAAAAGAAGGACAAAGTGATAACGGGGTGTGTAAAAGAGGTGGTTGTAGGGAGGAGACTGTTTTATAGGTAAGATTGGCAAGGGGTAGTTCATGGTGGCTGTGAAAGAGGGTTTCATGGGTAGCAAGCTGGCTGTGAAGCTCATTAAATGAGATTGGATCAAATCTCATTTTAAGAGCAATAATAACACTTTCGTATTCAAAGCAAAGATTGCAAAATATGATCACTTTAAATTCAACCAGAGTTAAAGAGCAACCAGTAGCTGATAATTCATTAACAAGTGATTTGGCTTTGAGAAGATATTGAGTAATGGAGAGATCATATTGCTTAAGCTCTTGAAGTTCAATGTTAAGTTGTAGTTGGTGATTTTAAGAAATAGCACCAAAGGTGTGTGCTAAGGTTTGCCAAGCTGAAAAGGAAGAAAAGAGATTGGTGACATAAGAGAAAATTTCTTCTAAAATGGAGGAGAGAATCCATGAAAGAAGAAGTTGGTCTTTCTTGAACCATGTTGAATATGTAGGATTAGGAATGGTAATGGCATGATTGTCAGGACTTGGAATGGTTGCTGCAGGAGTGATATTGGTACCATCAATGAGACCAGTCATGTCTTAAGAATTAAGTAAGGGAAGAAGTTGAGTTTTCTAAGCTAAGTAATTACGAGAGGTTAGTTTTAAAGAAAAATTCAAATGAGTTGAAGTAGAAGATGGGAGGAAGGAAGAAGAAGACACGGGAATGAGTAGAGTATTAGTGTTTGTAGTCATTATACTCTGATACCATGTATATATATATATATATATATATATATACTGACTAAATGACGGGCGGGTCGAGGAACAATTTACCTCCCTCAATCCGTCAATCGAAATCTGAATATCCATTCACTACTCATCCAAACCGAATAACCTTTTGACTCGGTAGTTGAATCAGACACAATTTTTAGATCGGATAGGTTCAAAAAATTGAGTTCGGGTGGATTTTGCTCGCCCAATTCCTCATTGACTCTTACAATTTTGTTTAAGAAGTATTTAGTAGTATTTTCACGGCTTTTTTTTTATACTTTATTAGGTCATATTAGTAATCGAATAATTTTTACTTGATCATCTAAATATAGAGACATATATATATATTGAGATTTAGTAATAAGTTGGAGAATTGGTCAAGCATTTCAGGTGAGGAAAACCTTCATGTTGTCTTTTTGCGTGTGTGTAATTTAAGATTAGCGCGCCAAGCAATCTTCTTGTCGTCTCTCTCCTTGGCCAATAACCTGCAAAGATGTAAATGAGTCAAATTATTGAACGACTGTTCAAAATTTAATTCAATAAAAATTTAATAAATGAGTCAAACTTTGATTACATAAAACTATGAACAAACTCACTAGTTGTAATCTTTCTATTTAGATAAATTTTGTGTTGCGATTACTAAACTTTACTTTTAATTAATATAATTTCATAATTTTAATTTATATCTATTTTATTTTTAAATATTAATTTTAATTACAATGGGAATTGACAAATTTACGAGAGTTGACACATTATATTCCACCGGGGCTAGAGCTGAGAAAGAACGCATAGATTCATGCGATATTGCCACGTGACTATTGTAAAACGCAAAATCAAATTCTTAAAATTGTCGTTCTTCCTCGTCCCTGTAGCTCTTATTTCTCACGGTTTTTCTAATGGGAAATGATTTATGATGCAGTGGTGTCGCTATCCGCGTAACTACAATAACTTCCATCTCTCATAAGTAAATGACCTCTTTATATTGGAAGTAAAATAGAATTTTTTGTTTTATTTAGGGTAGTGATAACAGTGTTGTTATTGCGACTTGCTTCTCGTATCATCATCATTTTTAAAATTTTTCCTCATCAATGAAATAAAATACATCCATTAGTGTAAATACAGGAATCAAGTGTATACATAAGAGCTATTAGAGTAATCAAGCCATTAGTTGGACTATTTATAGTTTTTTAATACTGGGAGAAACGCTTATCAACTATATATATATAAAGTATTTATAATATAATTTAAATATATAATTTCAACCAAAAATATTTTAAATGTAGATAAAAAAATTTCTTTATTTTTTTTTAAATTTCCATATTCCAATTTTCTAAAATGATGGCATAATGGAGTATATTATACGTATACAACTCAAATAATCCTACAGTAGGCCATTTTGGAGGCTGAAAATTAACTCTTTTTTTAAGGATCAACTGGAATTTCATTAGTATTTATTTTTTACATATCCAATATCTAGTAGACATATAAACTCGGAGTAGTCTGGAGCAAAAATATTATCTTGCAAGTGGAGTCATTAATTCAAGAGAACTCTTTGACTGAGAGTTATCTCCACATTGTAGAGATGGAGCTGATTAAATTAATAATAAAATAATTATTCGTAAGAAAAAAATGAACAGTAAAATAGTAAATAATAAAATTTGCACTAAAAAATATTTCACTTTTGCAACAACAAAAAGAATTATTTTTATCACCACTACCCACTCCCTCACTCTATTATTTTTCTCACCCATACACTACGACATCACTCACAGAGCACACAGTACACTCACTAATGATTTACTCTCACTTGATGCACATATTAGCATGAAGTCCAACACCTATTTATGGTGCAAAATGGACTGTACATGGTCCAATACATGCAACTTGCGAACTTTGCCATTCAAGCAAAATGATTGTTGTTAGCCAATCTTTTTAAGTGGTCCACTTGCTTCTGAAATTGGCAGAGCAACTTGCCAATGCCAATTTCAGTTGCCAGAAGATTTTATTGGGTTGGACTTTTGGACAATTATATGTGGGCTCATATTAGTAATGATTTTAACACATGTCTCTTGTTACCAGATGTGCTTATATTTGTGAGTTTGTCAGAAGTCCAGCAGACTTACTCAGGATCAAGGAGGCGAGTAGTGCCAATTGACACATAAAAGGTTATTTTGACCGGCCAAATATCAGTTTGTTTTGCTTGGAATCTTTTGTTTAATAAAATGTTTGTGGTCTTCACATCCCTGTATACATTCGATGGCTTGCAACCATTATGAAGATACTTCAATCCTACATTTCAAAATTTCTCTTATATCCAATGGTATTGCCATAACCTATGTTGCACAGAAACAGTGAAAAAACAAGGATTCGGATACAGGAAAATAATTTTATTAAAGTATTTATCTTATAAATTAAAGTATGTAGATTGTACGGATATAGAAAAATGAAGATATAAATATAAAAAAATACCAACTAATTAAAATATTCGTGTAACATAGGCCATAACTAATATTTTCTGAAAACTCATAACTAATTTTGCTTATATTAGTCCAATTGTATTGCCATAACTATATATATATATGAAAAATTCTATAATACCTTCATGGTATCCCTACCGTTAAAAATAATTTTTTTTTTGTTAAAGTTACTTGCAATAATAGTTTAATTAGTAAATATTTATAACAAATAAATTTCATTACAGTTAAAAAAAAAAAGTTCATTGTTCACAAAAAAAATAAGATACACCCAATATTTTTAAGCACTTTTCAAACTTTTTTTTTTTAAATCTGAAAATTTTATCAAACAAAAACCCTATTGTTACTTCCAAAATTTTTACAAAAGAAAGAAATTGAAATTGTATCATCCCTTTTTATCTCTCATATTCAATCATTGCTTAGAGTTAACAATTTCATTAGCCTCCCAAATTCAATTATTACTTCAATCTTTAAGATTCAACCATCATCAAATTTATAATTGAGGTAAGTTTTTAAATGTTTATAAATTTACAATTAAGTTTAACTATCACTTTTTTATTTGCTTCATGTTTCAAAGTGTTGGAATTTTATCTATTAATATAATATGGTCAACCAAATTTTTTACTTGATAGTTTGTGGTCAACTTATACCATTGTATGGTCAAATGATTAGTGGAATATATGTGGTTAATGTATATCATTTTGTGGTTAAGCATGTATAGTTTTGTTGCTTATTATGTTTGAGAATGATTAACGTCAACTATAATTTTATATAACATATATATTATTTTGTGGTCAACCACAACAATAAATTTATTAATATATATATTCTTTGGTTTTACTTAGTATTTTATGTTGGAATATATTATTTTATGGTCCACCATATATCTATTATATATCATATTTATTATGGTTTTATATAAAGAAATTATGCCTTAATGGAATAACATTTTGAGAAAGAGAATGCTATAAAAATAAGTGATAATTTGAAGTGGGGTAATGAAGAACACAATGATCAATTTGTTGGTTGTGAGATTCATTATGATTCTCCACAAATTTATTTGAGTAATGAAGAGGTTGACTGTCACGACCCAAAACAGGGGCCATGACCGGCACTAGGGAATGAGAATTCTTTCGAATCCGGAACCCATAGCAAGCCTAAAATAAAATAAAAATTCAATAGTAATAATAATAACACAATTTAATAAAATATTATGCAGCGGAATAAAATCATAAATGTCAAAATAATATTTCCGTCAACAAAATTAAATCGAATTCTCATCTTATATATAGATAAATCCTTTAATATAATTTTCAATTCAAATTCTTAAAATACATAACTCACACAAATATAATACATAAAAATCCATAATTTTTTTACAACTATTGCAGTGTCTAGATTATAAAAATAAAACTCAAGTGAGCAGTTTACATAAAAAAGCCGGGGCGGAAGAAATCCGGTGTACAGACCTGCTACTGAGGTCTGAAGATGATGATTCTCCTGAAACATAGTCAACGGAGGGGAGTCATACCTCACTGAGTTAATTACTATAATATGTATACGTGCATACTAAATGACAATGCACACAATCAAAAGTATATATATCTAATAAGTATATATATACAAGCAAATACACATGGATGCAATAAAATCATTTTATATATTTTTACTGAAAATCACAGTTTATGAAGGATCAAATAGAACCCTAGAAAATCGAAACCTCAAAGCAGTGTTAGACAACACTCTAGCCACACAGGCTCACTTATTCCAATATAATCACTTGATCCATTTGGATAGTACACTGGCCTCGAGAAACTAAGTCAACCGAGCTCTAGCAGTCTGACTGTCAATGTGATTGGCCCCAAGACACTAAGTCAACCGAGCTCCAGCAATCTGACTGTCAATGTGATTGGCCCCGAGACACTAAGTCAACCGAGCTCCAGCAATCACACTCCCAAATCACATCACACATAAGATAAATCAATTCCAATCAATATCCACAAATGGTTAGTAATATAGCCTAAATGCTATAAGCGTACCGGTACGTACTCGGTCCTTGTGCTGCCCACTAGGTAGCACGTTTTATTGACATCCTTCATTAAAATATAAAGCATACATTCATAAAAGTAAATGATGCATGAATTTAAATATAATAGCAACAATAACCATATATATACTAGAAATATACCAAAAGTAAACCAGGTATAATTCAAGTATATGTACGTCAAAGAATTCCAGATAGATTACAAAATAAACTAGAAATATATTCGAAAACATTTTAAACCTAATTTATTAGCAAAACATGCATATAATTTAAAATATACCAAAAATAAACTAAAGATAAACCAAAATAAATTAAAAATAAACTTAAATACTAATTAAATTATTTATGCATAAATAACCAAAATAAAACATACATTTCTAAATCATGCACCCTAAAGCATATATATATAGAATAGTAACTCACACTTAGTGCGCTCCTCGAGATGGGTCCGACAGGCCTGGTCCACTAGGCCTCGGTCTCGGCGCAACTAAACAAACAAAAATAATAGACATCAGAATAAACCTAACAGAAAATCTTAGAAACTCGATCTAGAATATTAGACACAGAATCAGAATTAGGGTTTGACCGGACATCACATTTTACGAGAATTCTATCGAAAATTCGATAGAACCGTCCCTGTAAAACGGACATCTCTCTACTCAAAGAGTAGATATGGCCATGCAAAGAAACACACTTCAAAAAATAGACACAAAACACAACCACAACCCTTCGGTCGGACTCCAAACTATAGTTTACTGACCGGCGTCCACAATTCATAGAACAATATAAAAATACCAAAAATACCCTCATATCATAGAAATACATTTTATAAGTAGAAATTACTTAATTAACCCTAAAACACTTTAAAAACCAATAAAAACTCATTTATTTAGAAAAATCGTATATATATATATATAATTTGAAAATAATTTATGAAAAATAGTTTTAATTAGTTTAAAATACTAAATAATTTGTAGAAATCATTTTTATACCCCAAATAACTATTAAAACCAATTTAATTACATTTTTAGCCAATTTAGGGTAAAATTACCAAAATACCCCTATATATATAAATATACTAAAATTAATCCAAAAATTCACCAAAAATAATATAATTGCATAAAATTAATTTTATCAACATATTTATCAATAATATCAATAATTAAACTCAATTAAATAATTAATTTCAATTAAAAACACAATTAACCTTATTTTTCCAAAATTACATAAACTAATTAAATTCAAAATAAATACATAGAAATTCATAAAAATTCCAAATAAATTTATATAATTCAATTAAACACCTATATTTATCATAAAACAAAGTTTCATAATTTAGTTAATTAATTTTCGAAAATTAGAAAATAATAATAAAATATTCAAAAATACCCAAAAATCAAAATAATTTCCAAAAATTCTACAAAAATTCACACATGTAGACTAAGCTAAGGGGAACAACATTTGTAAAGGAATTTTTTATGAATCAATCATTAGAAGCTCAAAAAAAATTGAAAACCCTAAAATGGTCGAATTGAAAAATTGACAAAAACCTTACCAAATCAAGTTTTAAGCTTAAACAAAGCTTGGAATCATCTTCTATGGCTTCAGAGGAGTTCAATGGCACCAGAATGAGGGAATTTGGTGGCCGAAATCGTGAGGTGTGGAGGAAGAGGCCAACTCTCGGCTAAAATGCCAAAACACACTTCACCGGTGCCGGAAGGAAAGTCTGCAGGCGGCGGAACGGCTGGAGGAAGGAGGTGGCACGGTGGGAGGCGCCGTGATGGTAGGTGGCCGGCGTGCGCAGTGATGAGAGGGGAAGGGGACGTCGGGAGGAAGAAGGTAAGGGGTGAGGGTAGGTTTTGTAAATTTTACAAATTATATATATATATATATATATATATATATATATATATATATATATATATACACACACACACACATACACATGCTATTTAAATAATAACTTTATAATATAGTATGACTTAATGGAAATAAACCCTAATTTAATTAATTATGTAAATATATGTGCATGTATATATATATATTCTACTATGACAATTAAAATAATGCATGTACTCATGCAATTTTATAAATCCATTTAAAATAATTAATATTAAATTACTTACGTGTAAATTTTTCCGAAAATGAAAGTTCCAGGAAAATTTTACGTAAATGTCTTAAAATAATATAAAACAATTATAATTAGCTTTAATTAAATAACAAACTCATAAAATATCAATATTATATATAAAAATTATTAACACTGCATATCCCAATGCAGTATTAAAATATTTAAAAACACAGGATATTACAGTCTTCCCCCCTTACAAGAATTCGTCCCCGAATTCCAGAAAGAAAATGATCACAAGATCAAGAAGGGAAGAGATACGGGTAAGAAGCTTGTATCTCAGCTTTAGTCTCCCACGTATGCTCCTCAACTCTGTTGCTACACCATAGAACCTTAACCATCAGAATCTGCTTCGACCGTAATTGTCAAACTTGATAATCAATGATCGCTACAGGTTCTTCCACAAATGTCAAATCTTCACTCACTTCTACACTGTCGGGCTGCAACACATGTGAAGGGTCTGAGATATACTTCCTCAGCATCGAGATATGAAACACCAGATGCACCTGTGACATACTCGGAGGCAAATCCAACCGATATGCAACAGTACCAACTCTCTCCAGAATCGCAAACGGTCTGATATATCTCGGTGCCAACTTACCCTTCCTGCCAAATCTCATCACACCCTTCATTGGAGACACCTTCAAAAAAATATAGTCTCCAACTAGAAACTCCACATCTCTGTGCCTAGGATCCGCGTAGCTCTTCTACCTGCCAACTGCGGTCTCTAATCTGTGCTTAATTACGGTGACTTTCTCTGCAGCATCCTGAACCATCTCAGGTCCAGTCAAAGCTCTCTCACCAATCTCATCCCAACTCAAAGGGGATCTACACTTCCTTCCATACAACGCCTCATACGGTGCCATGCCAACACTGCTATGGTAGCTATTATTATATGCAAACTCTACGAGTGGAAAATGATCATCCTAGCTACCTCCCAAATCCAGGACACACATCCTCAACATATCTTCTAGTGTCTGGATCATCCTCTTAGACTGACCATCTGTCTGGGGATGAAAAGGAGTACTAAAATCCAACCTAGTGCCCATCTCTTCCTACAACTTTTGCCAAAAATGAGAGATAAACACTGAACCTCTGTCTGACACAATGGACACAGGTACTCTATAAAGGCACACAATATGCTTTACATATAGCTTCGCCAATCTAGCTACAGAATAGGTGGCTTTCACAGGTAAGAAATTTACAGACTTCATTAACCTGTCTATAATCACCCAGATGGAATCGTATCCATCCTTAGAACGAGGTAAACCGACCACAAAATCCATAGCTATCCTTTCCCACTTCCACTTGGGAATAGGAAGAGGCTAAAGCTTCCCAGAAGGCTTCTGTTGTTCAGCTTTCACTTGCTGACACGTCAGGCACTTAGCAACATAATCAGCGACATCCTTCTTCAATCCATCCCACCAGTATAAGTCTTTGATACTATGGTACATCTTAGTAACACCTGGATGTACGCTATAGGCTGTAGAGTGTGCTTCCTTTAGAATCTCCTTTCTCAAGTCATCCACATCAAGAACACACAATCTACCACTGATCCACAACACACCACCATCATCGAGTGTGAAATCATTGAACTTCCCTGCTCGAACATTCTCTGCAAACTCTTCTAGAATAGGATCTCGACTCTGAGCTGCTTTAATCCTATCCCTCAGTACAGATCGCACCTTAAATTGAGCTAGCAGTCCACCTGACCTACTTATCTTCATCATCAGACCTTGATCCACCAACAGATGCAATTCCTGGATCAATGGTCTCCTCTCAACACTGATGTGAGCAAGACTGCCTGAGGACTTTCTACTCAAAGCATCTGCTACCATATTAGCCTTGCTCGGATGATATAAAATCTTACAGTCATAATCCTTCAACAGTTCCAACCATCTCCTCTGCCTCAGATTCAGATCTCTCTATTGGAAAATGTACTTAAGGCTCTTATGATCAGTAAATATCTCACAAGTCACCCCGTACAAATAATGTCTCCAAATCTTCATAGCAAATATCACTGTAGCCATTTCAAGGTCATGTGTGGGATAGTTCTGCTCATGCTTCTTTAACTGTCTTGAAGCATAGGCTATCACCCTTCCATTTTGCATCAACACACAACCAAGGCTAACTCTAGAGGCATCACAATAAACTGTGAACTTGTCTACACTATTAGGCAAAGCTAACATTGGGGCTGTGGTCAATTTCTCCTTCAATAACTAAAAAATGTTCTCACAAGCTTCTGACCACTCGAATCTAACATTCTTTTGAGTCAAGCGAGTCATAGGGGCTGCAATTCTGGAAAAATCCTACATAAACCGCCTATAATACCCGGCTAAACCCAGAAAACTTCGAATCTCAGTAACAGAAGTCGGTCTAGGCCACTCAAACACTGCTTCAATCTTCTATGGATCAACTTGGATACCTTCTTTAGACACCACGTGTCCATGAAAAGAAACACTCTCCATCCAGAAGTCACATTTTGAGAATTTAGCGTAAAGCTGATGATCTCTCAGTGTCTGCAGTACAGTCCTCAAGTGATATACATGCTCCTCTATACTCCTTGAATAAACCAGTATATCATTGACGAAGACTACCACAAACTGATCCACATATGGTCTGAATACCCTATTCATCAGGTCCATAAAAGTTGTTGGTGCATTAGTCAAACCAAAAGACATTACCAGAAACTCATAATGGCCATATCTAGTGTGGAATGCCGTCTTAGGAATATTAGCTTCACTAATTCGCAGCTGATGATAACCCGACCTCAGATCAATCTTAGAAAAGAACTGTGCACCCTATAGCTGATCAAACGAGTCATCTATCCTCGGGAGAGGATACTTGTTCTTCACTGTCACCTTGTTCAGCTCTCTGTAGTCAATACACAACTTAGGGTACCATCCTTCTTCTTTACAAATAGGACTGGTGCACCCCAAGGAGAAACACTGGGTCTAATGAAACCCTTATCCAACAACTCTTGCAACTGCTCTTTCAACTCTCTCAACTCTGCAGGAGCCATTCTGTAGGGTGGCATAGATATAGGAGTAGTACCTGAAACCACATCTATACAGAATTCAATCTCTCTGTGAGGTGGTAAACCTGGCAACTCCCTAGGAAAAAACATCAGGAAACTCACAGGCAATAGGAACATCTGTGAGTGACAACTTCTTCACTGAAGTATCCCTGACTAATGCCAAATATCCCTGACATCCTTTCCTCAGTAACTTCCTAGCCGTAATAGTAGAAATAAGATTCTGAGGTGCTGAACTCCTATCACCCACAAACTTAAAATCTTCTTCATTAGGAATTCTGAAAGTCACCTCTTTATTCCTATAATCCACTACGGCATAGTGCTGAGATAACCAATCCATTCCCAGAATAACATCAAACTCGATCACATCCAACAGGATCAAATCAGCAGATAATTCTCTACCTCCGACGAGAACTGGATAACCAGAAAGAACAATGTCGGTGTCCAAGGAATCGCTCAGAGGAGTGGCAACAGACAAAGGAAAAGCCATCCTCGAAGCTTGCCAATAAGACTTGGAAGCAAAAACAGGAGAAACAAACGAATGCATGGCACCCGAATCAAACAAAACCCATGCATCCAGGTAACAAATAGAAATAATACCTGCCACGACTGCATTGGATGCCTGAGCATCCTGCTGAGTAAGATGGAAGACTTTGGCCTGTCCTTGACCTCCCTACTGACTGGTAGAAGCCTGACCAACACCTCTAGCACTTCCTCTAGTACCTCTACCATGACCCTGCTGTGGAACAAGCTGAGTGGAACTCTGATGCTGGGCTGGGGGTAGCTGAAATGGTACAGGTGCAGCACTAGCAATCGACTGCTATGGAAATCATGAAATCTGCAGCTGTTGATACCCGGAGTAAGGACATGATCTAGCAAAATGTCTTGTCTGCCCTCATCTGAAGCATGTCAGTGGTGTTAGATAACACGGTCCTTGATGGACTCTACCGCAGGTCTGGCATACACTGGCAGCTGATCTAGAACTACAACCACTGCTGCTACTCGAAGCACCTGACCCAAATCTAAATGACCTACGCTGACCTCCATGGCCATATCTACTGTTCCGATGCACTCACTGCTGCTGTCTTTAACTCTGCTGAGTCAGACCTCGCTACTGACTACTCGAACCAACCTGAAAACTCAAATACGGAGTAGTCTGAAATCCACTCGACTGAACTCCCAACTGGTAATAATCAGGCATCACTCCCTACCTAACTAGCCTCAGCTTAATCTCCTTGGCCAACTCAATCACAGACTCCAGAGTAAGGCCTGCTACAGGCATACCAGCAAATGTTGAACCCAATCCGATAACATATGTAGTGACTGCGAAGTACTGGTCTCGCATCAGATCCTCTGCATATCTACCTAATCAGAGAAACTCTCGGGTGTCCTCCTCTACTGATCGATCACCATGAGAAATGCTGGTCAATCAGAGACGATAGCTCATACGGAGAGGCTCTGGACAGAATCTCCTCATAAATCTCTCTCGAAACTGAACCTAGGTCATCGTCATCATATAAGGTTGGATCATCTGAATAAACCAGTCTAGGGCTGGTCCTTCAACAGACAGCTCGACAATCATAATCCATTGATACTCGGTGTGAGCAGTCCGAGTCTGAGTCTCGATCGCATGTAAAAAGTCAAACGGATCGGAAGTCCCATCAAACGCAATCCTACTAACTCTGGCATAGAACAAAGCTGCCTCAGGGTCAGACATACCCTACTGATAGGCAAGTTGAACAGGCGAAACAACTGGAGGTACAGGAACATCAAACTCAGGCTCAACAGGCTCCTTGTCCTGTAACTCTCTCTGCCTACGGCAACCTGCCGCTCCTCGAGGTCTACCTCTGCCACAACCTCTACGTTTAACTGGCTGCTCAGGAGGTAAAACCTCATCCTGAAAAAGACTCATCATCCTCGGCCTTAACGACCGGTGGAGCGACACGCGCTCGCCTCCTCATTCTGAAAAGACAACAAAATGATTTAGACAAAACAGACAACAGAAGAATAATGCAGAAAACTAAAGCAAGGAATACTTATCAAGACATACATGAACCTAATTCACTGCAGTAGTTTAACAGAAAACACAACTCTGAAAACTAGGGCCACAACTCACACAACTAAGCCCTGACACAGAACTCCGCTTTGATACCAACTTTGTCACGACCCAAAACAAGGGCCATGACCGGCGCTAGGGAACAGGAATTCTTTCGAATCCGGAACCTGTAGCAAGCCTAAAATAAAATAAACATTCAATAGTAATAATAATAACACAATTTAATAAAATATTATGCAGCGGAATAAAATCATAAATGTCAAAATAATATTTTCGTCAACGAAATTAAATCGAATTCTCATCTTATATATAGATAAATCCTTTAATACAAGTTTCAGTTCAAATTCTTAAAATACATAACTCACACAAATATAATACATAAAAATCCATAATTTTTTTACAACTACTGCAGTGTCTAGATTATAAAAATAAAAATCAAGTGAGCAGTTTACATAAAGAAGCCGGGGCAGAAGAAATTCGGCATACAGGCATGCTACTGAGGTCTGAAGACGATGATTCTCCTGAAAAATAGTCAACGGAGGGGAGTTATACCTCACTGAGTGAATTACTATAATATGTATACATGCATACTAAATGACAATGCACACAATCAAAAGTATATATATCTAATAAGTATATATATACAAGCAAATACACACGGATGCAATAAAATCATTTTATATATTTTTACTGAAAATCACAGTTTATGAAGGATCAAATAGAACCCTAGAAAATCGAAACCTCAAAACAATGTTAGACAACACTCTAGCCACACAGGCTCACTTATTCCAATATAATCACTTGATCCATTTGGACAGTAGACTGGCCCCGAGACACTAAGTCAACCGAGCTCCAGCAGTCTAACTGTCAATGTGATTGGCCCCGAGACACTAAGTCAACCGAGCTCCAGCAATCACACTCCCAAATCACATCACACATAAGATAAATCAATTCCAATCAATATCCACAAAATGGTTAGTAATATAGCCTAAATGTTATAAGCGTACCGGTACGTACTCGGTCCTAGTGCTGCCCACTAGGTAGCACGTTCTATTGACATCCTTCATTAAAATATAAAGCATACATTCATAAAAGTAAATGATGCATGAATTTAAATATAATAGCAACAATAACCATATATATACTAGAAATATACCAAAAGTAAACCAGGTATAATTCGAGTATATGTATGTCAAAGAAATCCAGATAGATTACAAATAAACTAGAAATATATTCGAAAACATTTTAAACCTAATTTATTAGCAAAACATGCATATAATTTAAAATATACCAAAAATAAACTAAAGATAAACCAAAATAAACTAAAAATAAACTTAAATACTAATTAAATTATTTATGCATAATTAACCAAAATAAAACATACATTTCTAAATCATGCACCCTAAAGTATATATATATATATAGAATAGTAACTCACACTTAGTGCGCTCCTCGAGATGGATCCGACAGGCCTGGTCCACTAGGCCTCGGTCTCGGCGCTACTAAACAAACAAAAATAACAGACATCAGAATAAACCTAACAGAAAATCTTAGAAACTCGATCTAGAATATTAGACACAGAATCAGAATTAGGGTTTGACCGGACATCACGTTATTTTTCTATTTTATATATATATATATATATAACTTTAATAATGTTTATTAAAATATATTAATATAATATTTAAGAAAATCACACACCACATATTTTAAGTACACAATAATATATATATATATATATACACACACACACACACACACACACACATACACATGCTATTTAAATAATAACTTTATAATATAGTATGACTTAATGGAAATAAACCCTAATTTAAATAATTATGTAAATATATGTGCATGTATATATATATATATATATTCTACTATGACAATTAAAATAATGCATGTACTCATGCAATTTTATAAATCCATTTAAAATAATTAATATTAAATTACTTACGTGTAAATTTCCCCAAAAATGAAAGTCCCAGGAAATTTTTACATAAATGTCTTAAAATAATATAAAACAATTATAATTAGCTTTAATTAAATAACAAACTCATAAAATATCAATATTATATATAAGAATTATTAACACTGCATATCCCGATGCAGTATTAAAATATTTAAAAATACGGGATATTACATTGACCTTCTTTTATGCTTAAAATTCTGATAGATCATCAAATCAACTATATAGGAAAAATAATAGCAAGTACGACTGATTTTCTTTATAAAAAGGAATTTCTAAAAGAATTGAGGAGTGGTGTACAAAGGATTTAATATGCATTAAATTCAATTGCATGTTGAAAAGTTTTACAACACTTATTCAAGTGCTATATGGGGTTTAATGTGCGAAAGGATGATATAGGGGTTTATAAAAATGACACAATCTTGATGACAAGATGAGTTTGTTTTAAAGGGGCCCATTGGTATAAAAAATAACAACATTTTCAACATTTTGCATACTTATACCAAACTTTGAAACTTAGCAAAACTAGCCTAATTTGACATATTATTTGTGAATTTAGCACAAATTAACATATTATTTGCAATTTTATTACAATTGTAATTTGATCACGAATTAATAAATAATAGACATACGTGGTGTTTGAGGTGAAATAAATAACATCTACTATTATAGTTTTATATTCATATGAAGACCTTAAATAGGTTTCAAAAAAGGAGATGAATATAGTCTTTGTAAATTAAATAAAATTTTCATTCCTTTAATATTTTCTTAAATTATTGAGATTGAAATCTAACTAACTATTTGGAATGTAAAATTCATAAAAATAGAGATTAGCTATTTCATATTACATGCCATATATCGGTTAAATTGTAATTGCACCAAAACTACAAATAATTTGTCAAATTGGGTTAGATTTGTCAAGTTTTAAAGTTTAGTATAAATTTACAAAAATTCGAAAAAGTTGTGATTTTTGGCACCAATATGCCTTTAAAGGGGGATCTTTGTTCTAAAAGGACTTAGAAAAGGTAAACAGAAAATAGAAGGCAAAAGCTTTAACTAGAAGCAAATATTTGACTACTTTGTGGTTGAATTATAACTAATTAACTTAACATGAACATATATTTTTAGATAAAATTATTATTTAAAAACAAATGTTTTATTTTAAAAATAAATGTTACTTTTAAAATTTTTATTAAGAAGAATTTTTTTTAAATTGTTAATATTATCTAAAAATATTTAAATGATTATATTAATTTCTATTAATGTTTTATTTAAAAATATTATTATTTTGTATATTTGAATTCTCAAAAGAATTGCAATAAAATTGTGATGCCCACATAATGTATTTACATTTATTTACATAATATGCCTCTGATATAGATATGAGGAATGCATGAGATATATGTCGTGTTATTTTTAATGTTTATAATTAAATACATAATAATATATAGGAATTTGAAGGTTTAAATTAATATTTGGCAATATATATATATATATGGTGTGTGATATTGTTATTTTCTTCAAAAAAAAAAAATCTTGTTACATATATTGATATGTGAATTCAAATTGGACATTTATTGATATATCATTTATGAGTCTCATGCATACGATCTATGCCTAACGTCCTTAAATGGTATCACAAAAACTATTTTAAAAAGTAAAAATATTTATTTGTTACTAATTTAATCTAGAGTTTTGAAATTTTCAATTTTACTTTTTTTTTCTAAAAGTTATAATTTACTCTTATATTTTCTATCAATTAACTTATTATAACTTTCTAATCATCCTTAAATTTGCATTTTATATGTAAAGTTTGAGGATGAATTTTCTTAGGCTATAGTTTGCCATATTGTAAATTAATCAATTGTAACTTAGGCACTTCTATAACACCTTAAAAATAGGAATACCATAAGAAGTAGTCCGTTTCAAATCATTATATATCTTCAATATCTAGTAGAGTCATCACTATGAGTGAGCCAGAGGCATTTGGAGATTATAGTGAGATGTGCCATTGGAAAGAAAATCAAATACGCCTTTAAGGATGAAGCTAGAATCCTTTCGAAAACTCAAAGAAGTCTCATGTAAGTAGTTGTCATCCAATCGCTCAAAAAATGAGAGAGAATATCAAACTTAACAAAAATCAAGCTCTAAATGAAGATTATGAGTTTGAAAAGTCACTTCTACTTAATTGTTTCTTATTAGCTAATAACCATTACACTTTTTGCATTACTTTAGTTTCAATATGACAAAATATATATAAACACATACTCATCCATCCAATAGCAATAATAATGAAAACATGAAGAAAAAATAATTGCAATTATTATATGACTTTTTTTTAGTAAATACATCAAAAATAAAAAGTGCAAAAGATTGGATCTAGACCTAAATCTAATGAAACCATGGAAAACGAATGTTATTATAACAAAATTTACATCTATACGCTATCTACAACGTCCACAAAGATAAATATAATAGAAAAATAACAAAATAATAAAGCGACAACAAAATAGCACTAGAAAAAATATAGAAATAACAAAACAAGGTATTCACAATGTAAGATAATTTGAAGACATCTAAGCAATCTAAATATAGCAAATCAAGTTAAAACATATTCTATTGCTAATTATTGGAAATTCAAAATTACTCTAGTCTAAATTCTTAATCCTTTAATACTTTTCAAACTAATTTTAATTAAAATACTTTTGATGTTAATTTTACAATCATAAAATTAATTTTGCAAAAAATAAATATAAAAATTTTGAGAATTGATTTTCTATGGCCAACTAAATTTTTTTACTTGATAGTATGTGTTCAATGTATATCATTTTAAAGTCAATCTATATCATTTTGTGGTCAATTGTGTATAATTTATTATGGTTCTTCTATAATATGATAATTTAGTAAAATATATGCTCTGTTGTCTTTTTACTTATTATTTTGTGATATTATATAGTTAACCAATGCAAAAATTAATGAAATTTATATTTTTAGTTTATTTTTTATTTAATATTTTATGTTCAACCATATTATTTATTGTTCCACTATATATTATGCTTTAGTCTATTAAATTTAAAAATGACTATATTACAAATATAAATTATAACTTGGATTGTTAAAAAAAAAACAGTTACATTAGAAGATATTTTTGTTAACGGTGAAGGTAATTTTTTCTATAAGTTTTAGGTTTTTTTTTTTTGAAATTTCAATCTAATGGTCTATAATTTAAGTTTTAATCCAATGACTAAAAAATTAAAGGCATTTAGTCCTTAAGGGCATTACAGATGTATGTATGTACGTATGTACGTGTATATATATATATATTCTCTAATATTGATATTGTCTATCTTGTTTTCACTCATATCTCTACTTTGAAGGTCACATTTTTTTAAAAAAATTGGCAGATGCAGCTCTGCATCACAAACTTAAAGAAATTAGAAAAAAAACTATGTAACAAATCATCAAAAATCACACGAAAAAGCAAGCCCTAAATTAGCCTTGAAACCGACAATCAAAAAGGTCAAAGAATATTGAGCAAACGGATCCAATTCTAACATCCATGTTTGCAAATAGTGATGATAAGAGAAGAAGAGTGGTGAAAAAAAAAAGCAATCAAACAAACAAACTCATTAAAAACATATCCAATTCCGAAAACGTTACTATTTTTTTTTTGAAATGGTGAGCTCATATAACTTAAACTTCAACACATTGTACATTGTCACGGGTCCTCATTTCAATCCTGACATTCGACCCATGTGATGCCTAAACTTTATCACGTTTAGGCCATCAAAGACTCATGAACATGCTCCTAATATTAATATCAAGAGTCCTTCGTCTATAATAGAGTGTTGGCGAACCTAACCAATCTCATATGTTCAATACTATCGTCGTTCCTCTCTTTCCCACATATGTTTAATGCTCATGCTTGTCCTGTAGCCCGCATGTGTATTCAATCCTCATTCTTTTCTTGAGCCTCACATGCGCCTCACCGTTCCCACATATTACCAAATCTCACATTTACCTCATGACTCTTGCATACTCAAGGGTCTTGTACTTGTTTCATAATTCTTGCGTATCTTCAAATCCTACTATGCCTTAGAATTCGCCTATATGCTAGCACATAGTGCAAGTCATGTTCTAACCTCGGGCATAGGAGAACACATATTGTGAGCACCTCGGCCACGTAGTGTCCATAGTGCTCCTTCCCTATGGAGACACTGAATTCCTCTTCCTTGAAATCAATGCTCGTCGCCTAGCTTCTCACTAGGGCGCTTACTTAAGGTTATGTTGTCAAACATGCACACAAGCCTTGGGGATAGTGGAGTGCTTACACCAAAGGTACCTCTAAAGAGCATAAGGAGTACCTTGATGGTTGGTAAGAGAAGACATCATAATATTCTACCCAACACACCCTCATAAATACAAATATAATATATTTATTCATATTTACCAAAGTTCCCTTAAATATACTTTTCCCTTCACGCAATTCCTTGTTCGGCCATATTATACTTTTCTTGTTCATCTATGCCCTTAAGGTTAGCTAAGGACTCTAAATGTGCATTGCCCTTAACGCTTCTTTGTCACCCCATCACATTCTCACCTACTTGAACAATTGACGTTATTTCTTTTTAAATTGACGACAACAAAAATTGAACTTGCACTTTAAAAAACTTTAAAAAAAAGTTAACATTTAAGTATTTTTTTAATAATTTCTTTATTTTTTTATTGCTACATCAAAAACCACCGATCCTTTTTTTGTTCTTTTTCTTGGGTCACCAACTTTGCACCTCATTTTCTCCTCTTGGCTATTCTATTCTTGTTGCTGACATGGGTAATGCTTATGAAGCTTCGGTTTTTGGGTCTACTGCTCCTTCAAAGTTCAAAGTCCAAAACTTTGGTCTGCAATTTTTTTTAACAATGATATTTTGTTGTTGATGAATTGAGTGGGTTTTAATGTAATTTTTTCTTGTTGATAAATTAATTTATTTTTGATAAATGATTTATTGTGGATAAATGGGACTGATTAAATGCCTATTTGATTTTTTTTTTGTTAAGTTGAGGTATTTATGTGATGGAAAAATGAAGAAAAGTGTAAGAAAATTGAAAAAAAAAAAGTTTAATTAATTTAAAAAATTATTGGAAGAGGGAGAACAAATTGGACATGTGGCATAATGTAATGCTATGTGTCCCACTAAAATGATGTGACTAGTTAGTTAACACATAACATTTTTATTGGCCATATCAACATTTATGTAGGTGCCAAGTCATTGATGTCCGCCAAAAAATGTGAGACAATTTTAAGTTACAAAATCAAAGTTGGATATCATAACAAGATTTGATTAAAATGTTGGATACTGTCAATGAAAAATACATAACTTTTCTTTATGGATCAAATAGGCACAAAATTTAGCAAGTGAAGTGCATGCTAAAAGTAGTTAGTAAGCATCAGTCAGTTTTATTTTTTGAACCGGAATACGAAAGAACAAATTCCCGAATTTTAATATAGTATAAAATATATTAATTTTACAAAGATTAATATGAATAATAAAATTATTAATAAAAACTTTTTAGTTATATTATCGATGGATATAATTTAAACTATATTGAATGAATAAATAAAAAGTTAGAAATTATTTTAAAAAATAAAATTATTAGATCAATCAACTAAATTGAAATGAATTATTTTGATTAAATTTGGATAGATACTAATATTCAGTTTAGTTTGATTTTATATTAAAAAAGTGGACAGAGCTATCCAATTACTGATTAAAAAAAAAAACTATTGAAATATACTGAATTGAATTTTTTAATATAGAACTGAATCAAACCAAATAATAGTATCCAATTGAATCAAATCAAAATATTTTGGTTCAGTTTAGTTAATCGGTTTAATAATTTTATTTTTTAACTTTATTTTTAAAGTAGTTTCTAACTTTTATTTATTCGTTCAACATAGTTTAAATTACATTTATTAATGACAAAATAATAATAAAAAATTTATTTATAATTTCGTTATTGGTATATAAATTTTGTAAATTAATATATTTCATATTATATTTAAAAATTTTGATAATTTGTTTTTTACCGGTTTGGTTTAACTTTGAATCAAACCAAACAATGCTCATTCTCTATTTTTGGCATGTACATTTCTCCTATTAAATTTTGTGTCTATTTGATCTAGAATGAAAAATTGTGTTTATTTTTGGCCAAAAAGGTCAAAAACATTTTTTTTATCCCCACCATATATGTGACACGTCCCCTCCCTACCGACACCTTCATTAGATGATTGTAACTCTCAAACCACTTAATTAGGACACCGATCCAGTAGAGTATCACTTCTAACTTAAATTCAAATCGTACTTAATACTCTTATATTCAAAGCTCTAAATATATTTTCAATAAACTTATAAATCTTAATGTACATTTAAAATTTGTATCCTTATGTACAATATACAAGGCCTAACACTACAATTAACTCATACACTTGTTAGACCATCATCTATATAGACCAGTAAAAAGCACTTAGAACCACTATGATTATAAATGAATAGAGAAGAGTCTGAATGAGTGTAATATCCCAAGTTTTAAAATAATTTTAAATTTCATTGGGATATGCAGTATTATTTTATATACATTATTTTGGTTTATATTGCATATACATTATTTTAATATTAAATAATGTTTTATACTATAGTTTTATGTATGTATATGTACATATAGAATCCAAAAAACGCACCTTCTTCCTTCTTCTTCTCCCCTCACGCCATCCCGCACCCTACCCTCACTGTGCCTCTTAGTTCAGTACATTGGACCGCCCTTCGCTGCCACTTGGCACCACCAACCTTCTCCCCTTTCCTTCCTCTCCCTCTCCGAAGTGATTAGGCCACCTGAAGCTCACCGGATCGCCCGGAATCGCAGCGTCGATCGCTTTTTCGGCCACCATTTTATACACTGTCGGTCTCCATCGACTCCTTGAGCTTTGGTGGTTCCTATTCTAAGCTTCTTTTGGATGGAAAATGAGTGGTTGTGAAGGTTTGAGCTTGCTTTTCATTTTAGTCAACTTGAGTTTTTGATTTTTTTTAGCTTGGATTTGGTTGATTCATGTAATCTTCCTTCACAAACATTGATCCTAGTAGCTTAATCTAGCTTTGTGAATTTTTGGGACTTATTTTGATTTTTGTGAATTTTTTATTATTTTATTAATATTTTCTAATTTTTGAAAATTAATTAATTAAGTTATGAAATTGTGTTTTATGGTGTTTATAGGTGTTTAAATTCATTTTAGAAATTTATTTTTAATTTTTGTGATTTTTATATAATTATTTTGAATTTATTTAGTTTATGTAATTTTTGGAAAATTAGGTTAATTATGTGTTTTATTGAAATTAATTGGTTAATTGAGTATTTTTATTGATATTATTGAATTATATGTTGAGAAATTAATTTTTGAGTAATTATATTATTTTTGGTGAATTTTTTATTAATTTTAGGGAATTTACATAACTAGGGGTATTTTGGTAATTTGGCACTAAATTGGGTAAAAATATAATTAAATTGGTTTTACTAGTTATTTGAGGTATATAAATGATTTTTCCAAATTATTTAGTATTTTTAACTAATTAAAACTGTTTTTCGTAAATTATTTTTAAATTATATATAATATACGATTTTTCTAAATAAATGAGTTTTTATCAATTGTTAATATGTTTTAGGGTTAATTATGTAATTTGGATTTATCAAATGTATTTTGGTAAATATTTATGAATTTATTGAGAATTACCGATTTTTAATAATATTTTATTAAAATTAGGGTTTTTATGCATTTATCGGTAAAATAAATATTTTTAGCGTTTAAATAACTAAATTGCTATATTTTGAGTATAAAGGGTATTTTTGGTATTTTTTTTAATGTTTCATGTGTTCTATATTATTTCGTGAAATGTGGACCATGATCGATGAAATTGTAGTTTAGAGTCCGACCGAGGATGGTGAACTGTGTTTATTCTTGTAGTGTGTTTCTTTGCAGGACCGGCTCTGCTCTTTGAGTAGAGAGATATTCATTTTACAGGGGAGGTTTTACCGAATTTCCGGTAGAATTCTCATAAAACATAATGTCCGATTGAATTCCTATTTTAATTCTGTGTCTAAGATTCTAAATCGAGTCTTTAGAATTCTGATAGATTTATTCTAATGTCGTGTTGTCGTTTGTTTGTTTAGTTACGCCGAGACTAAGGCCTAGTGGACCAAGCCCGTCGGACCCATCTCGTGGAGTGCAATAACAGTGAGTTGTTATTCTATATATACTTGTATTAGGATTGCAAGTTTTTAGAAATGTATGATTTATTTTAGTAAATTATGCATAAATGATTTAATTATTGCTTAGGTTTATTTTTAGTATATGATTGGTATATTTTTGGTATATTTTAAATTATATGCATGTTTTATTATGAGTTTATACTTAAAATGTTTTTAAGTATATTTATAGTTTATTTTGTAAATAAATTGAATTTATTTGACGTATATATACTTGAAATATACCTGGTTTATTTTTGGTATATTTCTAGTATATATATGGTTTATGTTATTATTTTATTTAATATCATGCATCATTGTTTTTATGAATGTATGTTTTATATTTAAATGAAGGATATCAACAGAACATGCTACCTAGTGAGCAGCACTAGGACCGAGTACGTACCGGTATGACGATGGCATTTAGGTTATATTACTAACCTATTTGTGGATTATGATTGGATTGATTTATTTGATATGTGATGTGATTTGAGAGTGTGATTGTTGGAGCTCGATTGACCAAGTGTCTTAGGACCAATCGTACTGACAGTCAGACTGTTAGAGCTCAGTTGACCAAGTTCTCGGGGCTAGTCTACTGTCCAAATGGAATAAGTGAAATTATTTGGAATAACTGAGCCTGTATGGCTAGAGTGTTGTCTAACACTGTTTGAGGTTATGATTTTCTAGGGTTCTATTTGATCCTTCATATACAAATGTATTTCTTAATATTTATATAAAATGGTTTTGCTGCAACTGTGTGATTTTGTTCGTACATATCTTTATTATATATACTATTAAATGTGTGCAATTGTCATTTAGCTATGCATGTATATATATTATAATAATTCACTCAGTGAGGTCTGACTGCCCTCCGTTGACTTTTTTTCAGGAGAGTCTACGTCTTTAGACCTCAGTAGCAGACCCATACACCGGATTTCTTCCGACCCGGCTTCACTATGTAAACTGCTTACTTGATTTTATTTTATAATCTAGACACTGCAATAGTTGTAGTCAGTTAGGATGTACTATGTTTTATGAGATATGTATTATAAAGATTTAAACTGGGATTTGTATTAAAAGATTATTTATATATGAGGATGAGTTTGTTTATTTAAATCTATTGGCAGTTTATTATTTCAATTTTTTTTATGAAATTTATTTCCGCTATGAGTTATTATATATATATTATTATTATTGCATGCTTTCATTTTATTTTTAGGCTTGCTATGGGTTTCAGATTCAAAAGAATTTCTGTTCCCTAGCGCCAGTCATGGCCCCCTGTTTTGGGTCGTGACAATGAGAGCCAACAAACTTGATGTTAATCAAAAAATTGCAAAGCTGTTAGAACTAAGCTCTAGGTGCCTGCTTGAGTCCATAAAGAGACTTTGTTAGCTTACATACATGATGAGGAAGCTCTTTATTGATGAATACCTGAGGTTGAAGCATATAAATAGTTTGATATAAATTTCCATGTAGAAAAGCATCAAAGAACCATTGCTGGGAAAGAGCCATATAGAGTACCATTTGAGTTGCTTGATTACCGAACTAAAGGTTTCATTGTGGTCCAAACCATGCATTTGGGTTTACCCTTTTGCTACTAAACGCGCCTTATACATCTCAATTGTACCATCCACATTTCTCTTTATTTTGATCCATTGATTGCCTACCACATTTACGTAGGGTGGTTTAGGCACAAGGGTCCATGTATTTGTTTCATGAAGTGCATCAAGTTCCTGTGCCATGGCCATTTTCCATTTTGGGTATTTAATGACTTACTTAAAGGAGGAAGGTTCAGTGATGGGGATGGGTGGTGTTGTGGATGGGTAAAGTGGTTATTTTGTAGTGGGTGTAGAAGAGGAGATGCATATAGTATGAGTTGTAGGTTTTTTATTCCGTAATAACATATGATGTGTTTAGGTTGGATTATTGTTTGTGAGTCATTGAGAAATAGGTTTAGGAGATTTGGTTATGGAAGATGATGTGTTATAGGATAAGGTAGCGTTTATGGTAGAGAAGGATAATTGTTCAAGTGCATATGGGTTTAGGTGTGTTAAGTCAATAATAAGATTAATCTCATTAGGATTAAAAAGTTAAAGATGATTAGGATTGGGTTGGGTTAGTTGTGAAGATGATAAAGATTTTAGAGAAGATAAAGGTGGAGTTGTAGTGGGAAGAAGACTGACCTGTTAGTGATAGAGGTGAAGACTAAATGGAATTTGATGAGGGCTGAAGAGTTGGTTGTAGCAGATAAGTTAGTTATAACTATGGCATAGAGGACTGACCTGAATCATGTGATGTAGTTGATTTGTTAATCGTCGAGGACACTTCTTTGAAGGGAAATTTTTTATTATCAAATTGAACATGTTGGGCTATGTAAATATGCCCTATATCCTTATCCAAACATCGATAACCCATATAGTGTGGAGAGTAGCCTAAGAACACACACTATTTAGACTAGAAGGAGAATTTATGGCAATTGTATGGGTGAAGCAAAGGGTATACTACACAACTAAAAACCTTCAAAAATAAATACTCTAGAGTAGTCTTGAAGAGAATACGAAATGGAATAGCATTAGCATGTGTACTACATGGCATGAAATTAATTAAAAACACAAAAGTTTCAAAGGCATAGTGCCAAAATTTACAAAAAAAACCACAATGTCTAAGAAGTGTTAAACTAATGTCGATAATGTTTCAAATTTTCCTCTATGTAGTCCCATTTTTTCATAGGTTTATGGATAAGAAATATAATGTACAATACCATTAGCTTTAAAATGAGTATGTAATAGACAAAATTCACCACCTCAATTTGAATTAAATGATTGAATTTTGCATTGTTATTGATTTTTAACCATTTTTGAAATTATAGGAAAACTGAAGGAACTTCACTCTTATTTTTAATGGGAAACAACCATGTAAATAATGAGAAATCGCCAATAAAAATTACAAAAAATCTTTCTCTAGTTGATGAACACATAGGGGTAGGACCCCATACACATAATGTATCAATTGTAATGGTCTTATACTTCGATTATGAGTTAATGGAAGATAGATTCAATGTAATTTCCCAAGATAATAAGCTTCACACTGATTACTTGATAGGAAGAACATAGAAGATCAAGTTAACAAACTAAGGCATGAATAGTTTGGTAGTTCGAATGACCAAGTTGATTGTGCCAGTCTTTTAAAGTAGTAAAAAAAGGTGCTGCACTTTGGTGATATTGCTCTTGTAGAGTATTGTGCAACTTATATAGTCCTAAATCAACTGTTCCACAAAGTATTGGCTACCACATTACTTTGTCCTTCACAACACAATTGTCATTATAAAATTCAAAAAAATAAGGATTATCTTCATATAATGTTTGCATACATAATAATGGTTTTGTTATAATGGGAACATGTAAGAAATTTTTTAAAGGAAGAGACTTTAATGGAGAGTGAAGTTGAGAAGAACCAATATGATTGATGCATAAGCCCTTACCATCACCAATCAGAAGTTACTCCTTACCCTCATATTCATCTGTGAATGTGAGTGAACTCAAGTCAGGTGTGACATGATGATTAGCACCTGTGTCTGGATTCCATGACCGTGGATATGAAGTAGGCTGATCCAGATATAGAGAAAAGGAATCATTAAGCATTGTAGAGAGATTTGCTTAAACTGAATTAAAGGGTTGTGAGGTTCGGTGACCATCAAATAAGGTAGAAGTATTAAAATTAGAATCAAATCTTCTATGGCATTGAGAAGCAATATGATTGTGATAGTGATATATTTAGTAAGTAACAAAGGGTTTAATGTTACCACGTCCATATCCACATCCTTAGGAGCAGCAACCATAATTTTGAGTTCTTTAATAATTTGAGTTAAAGGAAAAGGATGCACATCTGTTTGTTCACTGGGTAAGATTTGTCGATGATATGACAAGCTATTATGATTTAAGGAGAAGTTCATGGCTTATAAGTTGGCCATGTAAATTATGAAAAATAGGAGGAGCATGACATTGTTGTAGTGCATCAATGATTGGATTAAAGTCAACTTTAATTTACTAAAAAATAATTGAATTAAATTCAACATATGAAATAGGTTGGGCACAAGTGTTCATGAGTTAGAGATGGCTTTGGCTTAGTATAAAAATTGAGAGATTGATTTGTCTACTTTGGACGAATTATGAAGTTCAAGATGCAGTTGCATTTTTTGTGCATGGCTAACAGTATCAAAGGCCATTGCAGAACCATTCCAAACACCATAGGAAGAAGAGTTCAATAAGATGAGGGTATATCTCCTATATGATAGAGGATAACAGCTAGGAAAAGAGAAACTAGTCCTTGGTGAACTATATAATGAAGTATGGATTGGGTTCATGTTGACTTGTGTCAGCATTAACTTGCTCTCTTAGAGGACATGGTTCTGCACTTGTAAGAATACCATGTAAGTTATGAAAATTCAGCAAGGGGATTAATTGAAGCTTCCAAGGAATATAGTTCTTGGATGTTAATTTAATAGAGAAACTTTGGTTAATATGGGTAGGTATGGGGGTTGCGGGAAGCAAGGTTAGTAAGGAAGGAACAAAAAAGAAAGAGGAATTCATGGTTTGAGAAGATTAAGAGGAGGTCAAAGAAAATGAAAGGGAGGTATAAGAAGATAATGTTGTCATAGTTTTTTTTTTCTAAAAGATCTGATACCAAGTTAAGAAATTAGAGATTGAGAGAATAGTCACTTATATATTAATATTGAATAAGATACAAATATATATGCATGAGTAGTTAAATACATAACAAACACTAGCTAACATGTAGCATTTGACAATCCTGGTAGGGATATGATTGGTCCTAGTCGGGATTTTAAAAAAAATTATCCATTAAAGTAAAAAGACTATTGAAATTCAAATCCTGGTCAGGATCATGGTTCGGGATCTGAATCCTGAAAGCAATCTCAATCGAGATCTAGATTAGCACTACCCTATTTACAATTTCTGCTAAAATTTGTCCTGGTCTTTATCACCTAATCTTGGTTTGGATAGGGCTCGGGACTACATTCCGGACTTCCAATTCTCTTGATTATTTTTGTTTTCCAAAAATTACCTCACTTATACACACTTGTAGCAAACATGTTAGATGCTCAAAATTAAGTTTGTTATGATCAAAATTAAGATTGATCATTGCTAAAGTTAATAGTTATCAATATGGTAGGTACCATTCATCACATTTATATGCATACAAATAATACCACTTGGATCGCTCTAAAGGCACAATGAGTACTAAGTGTTGTCCAGAAGACAATTTTCATAAATTTGGCCAATAATCTCAATTTCCATCAATTCATAAATGTATTGTACTTTAAGTATGAATAACCACTTTAATTACACAAGCTGATGTGTCCTGGACACAATTTGAAATTTCACAAAACTCAATCATACCTCGAGTACTATCTTGCTACAACTTTTTCAAAATTGTGTGCAAGTGCTAAAAAATAACAAGGTATTTCTTGTTTATTTCCTTAATCACTCATTTATTAATAAGTAAAAAGATTACTACCATTACTATTTTATCACAAAGTAATGGAACCCATCCATATATATATATATATATATATATATATATATATATATATATTCTATTCAAACATAAGAGTGTCATGTCTATGTCCTTATAGGATTACTTTGTCACGACCCAAAACAGGGGCCATGACCGGCGCTAGGGAATGGGAATTCTTTCGAATCCGAAACCCATAGCAAGCCTAAAAATAAAATAAAACATACAATAATAATAACAACAACACTTAATACAGCGGACATAACATCATAATTATCAAAAATAAAAATCCATATCTCATATATAGATAAATCCTTTGATACAAGTTTCAGTTCAATTTCTCAAGATACATAACTCATACAAATATAATACATAAGACCCATAATTTATTACAACTATTGCAATGTCTAGATTAGAAAATAAAACTCAAGACTCAGATAAGCAATTTACATAAAGAAGCCAGAGCGGAAGAAATCCGGCGTACAGGCCTACTACTGAGGTCTGAGGATGATGACTCTCCTGAAAAATAGTCAACGGAAGGGAGTCAGACCTCACTAAGTGAATTACTATAATATATATACATGCATACTAAATGCCAATGCACACAATCAAAAGTATATATAATATGTATGTATACAAGAAACTACACACAAATGCAATAAAAATCATTTTATATGTTTTTATTGAAAATCACAGTTTATGAAGGATCGAATAGAACCCTACAATATCGCAACCTCAAAAATAGTGTTAGACAACACTCTAGCCATACAGGTTCACTTATTCCAATTATATTCACTTATTCCATTTAGATAGTAGACTGGCCCCGAGACACTAAGTCAACCGAGCTCCAGCAGTCTGACTGTTAGTGTGATTGGCCCCGAGACACTTGGTCAACTGAGCTCCAGCAATCACACTCCCAAATCATATCGCACACATCAAATAATCAAATCCAACCAATATCCACAAATGGTTAGTAATATAGCCTAAATACTATCAGCATACCGGTACGTACTCAGTCCTAGTACTGCCTACTAAGTAGCACGTTCTATTGATATCCTTCATTGAAATATAAAACATACATTCATAAAAATAAATGATGCATGAATTTAAATAAAATAGAAACAATAACCATATATATACTAGAAATATACCAAAAGTAAACCAGGTATATTTCGAGTATTTATACGTCAAATAAATCCAATAAAATTACAAAATAAGCTAGAAATATATTCAAAAACATTTTAAGCATAATTCATTAATAAGACATGCATATAGTTTAAAATATACAGAAAATAAACTAAAAATAAACTTAAGTAATAATTAAACCATTTATGTATATTAATCAAAATAGAGCATATATTTCTAGAATCATGCATCTTAGAACACATATATATAAAATAGCAACTCACACCTCTTGCGCTCCTCGAGATGGATCCGACGGGCCTGGTCCACTAGGCCTCGGTCTCGGCGCAACTAAACATACAAAAATAACAGACATCAGAATAAATCTAAAAGAAAATCCTAGAAACTCAATCTAGAATATTGGACACAGAATCAAAATTAGGGTTTGACCGAACATCACGTTTTACGAGAATTCTATAAAAAATCTGGCAGAACCTCCCCTGTAAAATGGACATCTCTCTACTCAAAGAGTAGAGCCAGCCTTGCAAAGAAACACACTTCAAAAAATAGATACAGAAACACATCCACAACCCCTCGGTCGGACTCCAAACTACAGTTTACCGACCGGGGTCTACAATTCACAGAACAGTTATGAAAATACCAAAAATACCCTTATATCACAGAAATACATTTAATAAGTAGAATTTACATAATTAACCCTAAAACACAGTAAAAACCGATAAAACTCATTTATTTAGAAAAATCGTATATTATATATATAATTTGAAAATAATTCATGAAAAAATAGTTTTAATTAATTAAAAATACTAAATAATTTTTAGAAATCATTTTTATACCTTAAATAACTATTAAAACCAATTTAATTACATTTTTAGTCAATTTTAGGGTAAAATTACCAAAATGCCCCTATATATAAATATACTAAAATTATTCCAAAAATTCACCAAAAATAATATAATTTCACAAAATTAATTTCCTCAACATATTTATAAATAATATCAATAATTAAACTCAATTAACTAATTAATTTCAATTAAAAACACAATTAACCTAATTTCCCAAAATTACATAAACCTAAACAAATTCAAAATAAATATATAGAAATTCATAAAAATTCCAAATAAATTTCTATAATTCATTTCAACACCTATAATTATCATAAAACACAATTTAATAATTTAATTAATTAATTTTCGAAAATTAGAAAATAATAATAAAATATTCAAAAATACCCAAAAATCAAAATAATCTCCAAAAATTCTACAAAAATTCACACATGTAGATTAAGCTAAGGGGAACAGCATTTGTGAAGGAATTTCTCATGAATCAATCAATTCGAAGTTCAAAAAAATCAAGAACCCTAAAATGGCCGAATTACCAAAATCAAAACCTAAGCAAATCAAGACCATTTTAAGTGAAACAAAGCTTGGAATCACACTCACCAGAGTTCAAGGAGAAGAAAGAGACTGGCGGTGTCGAAAATGGTGGCCGAAAACACCGTCATCGACGGTGAGAAAGAATTCAGCTTCCCGAGCTTATTCCGGCCAAACCTCGATGGAATAGGGCGCTGCTGGTGGCGGGGAAGGCTAGGGAAGAAGGTGGCAGGCCGGGAGGCACACTGACAGTGAGCAAACGGGATGGCAGCGACCGGAACGGTGATGGGAGCGATCGGGAACGTTGAAGAAGGAAGAATGACAATGTTGTAAATACATCAAACTTTATATTTTTGTTTAATATTAAATGTATATATGTATATATATATACTTTACACTATATATTATAATATTATAAATTTCACACACATTAAATATACACCACACATATATAATTTAATATTTTAAAATTTAATACACCTAAAAAAATAATTTAAATAATATTAAAACTAATTAATAAATAATAAAATATTAGGGTAATTAATTAAACCCTAATTGAATAAATAAATACACATATATACGTTATTTAGTACTTTAAAAATATATATGAGTTCATGCAAGTCCGTAAATCTAGTTAAAATAATTAATAGTAAATTATTTACATGAAAATTTTCCCGAAAATAGAATTCTCGGGAAAATTTTATGTAAAACACTTAAAATAATATATAATAATTAAAATAAGTTTTAAATACATATCAACTCGTAAAAATATCATAATTATTTACAAAATTATTAACACTGTATATCCCGATGCAGTTTAAAAATATTTAAAAACATGGGATATTATACATTCAATTAATTGTGACAACAGAAATTATCACCAAAATTAAAAAAATTATTACAATAAATTAATTGTAATAATAAAAATTGTCACGGAATTATCATATAAAATTTTATTGTAAAAATTATTTTATTGTTGATGAATTGAGTGGGTTTTTATCGTAATTTTTCTTGTTGATGATTTAATTTATTTTTGATAAATGATTTATTGCGGATAAATGGGACTAATTAAATGTCTATTTGATTTTTTTTTTCTTTTGCTTAAAGTAAGTTGTTTGGCTGATGGAAGAATGAAGGAAAGTGTCAGGAAATTGAAAAAAAAAAAATTAATTTAAAAAAATTATTGGAAGAGAGAGAAGCAATAGGACATTTGGCCATGATTATATGTCTACATCGCCATGATTGTAATTCAGAACGCATCATACATGTTGCCGTATATGCATGAATTTCCTCCACAATCCTAAAGGGCACTAGTGGAGGAGTTTACCATTTACTCATTCTTTATACACACGGCCAAGTCCGTACATATACTAGATTTCAAAAGACGTGTTCTTTTATATATATATATATATATATATATATTCATTTACTAATTGAGTTAGAGTATCTGCAATTTATTTCAATTATTTTAACACATCAACTATATTAATAATTTATTATTAAAATATAAAAATTTATAACACATTATTTTTTATAAGTTATTAATTTATATACATGTCAAAAATTAAAATGAATAATTTAAAACTTTCTCTGATTAAATTAGGAGAAACTTTTGTCCTACAAAAAATCTTAATACACATATATAGGCTAGTCAATAAAATAATGAAAATATTACTTAATAATAAAGAAAATTTCAAATTCAAATTTTATAATGTTATATGGATTAGTGAAGATGAATTTGGGGGGAGATCTATCCCTTGTCTACTTTTAAATGAGTTGACAGGAGCATTGAGGAAAAGAATGTGGCTCTTAGTCGTGGAACAATAAAAGAACACGAAATTACAAAATAATAGAAAAGATAAATTTAATAATGATTGGCTAATTAAATACATTTGAACCCGCAAGGCAAAGACTTTCCTTCAAGATATCAAAGGTCATGAATGTAAATTGTGAACATTCTCTTACATTTTTTTTTATTAATAGGGGGTCATATGATTTAAATATCATTGGAGGGTACATCAGCGGATATCTTTTCCTTTTAAATTAATGATGGTAGAATTCAAACATCTATCTTAGGATGTCCTTAAAAAAAGTTACTATTTAACTATTTCCTCACTATGATTGTGTAACGGTCGGATCAGTTGGTTCGGGTGGAATTAGTATTGAAATCGATTGGTTTTAATGAGGTAAAAATCAGGGCTAAACCAAACCAATTTGAAAGACAAATTTGAAAGTTTGGAAGCCGAAATTAGTTAGGTCTGATAGAATCGGAAATCAGTTTGGACTCGATTGGGTTGGACCCTTTTTAGGCTCAAATACAAAATAAATATATTAGATATTCATTTCATTAATAATTTTGGGTCAAGCCCAATTAGTTACATTGTACAAAATACATTTGTAATTCTAGAACTAACTTAGATACAAAAAATAATAAGCTATACTTAATATAATAAATAATATGCAAAGCAAATGCATTGCTATTCTGCATACAAAAAATTAAGCAAAAAAATTTGCAGGCTTAGGATTCCACCCTATAACTAGGCATATACAAAAAGCAAATCTATGCAAAACCCCCCAAAAAAATTACTGCGGAAGTCCCAAAAAATACAATTGCAGTAGGTTCATAAAAAAGAGTTGATATTCACCTGTAGATTAAAAGGAACAACACCACATAAAATCAATGTTCTAATATAGAACAACGGTACTTAATAATAATAAAAAAAAAGCTGGCAGAGGAAGTTCAAAATACTTATTTGTAGAAAGCATTTAGAATACAGTCACATTACTAGCAGTAAGGAAATAGTCACCTAATGAAGTAAGGTGAGTCCTCTAACATATTTAAAAGATGTAGGGTGGAAGCATTATCACTGTAAAAAAAACACAGAACAAGAGGCTTAAAATTGAGCATTTACACTTCATATCAATAATGCAGGCACATTTCTGATAACTAAACAAAAACAAAAGCGACCAAGAAACTTAAGCATGCATTCATTGAAGATCATATAATCCTAGGGGTGGAAGCATCATCATTGCCTTTGTTATATGCACACACATACAATTACTGGAATAACAATATAAACACATACACCTTAACTATTAAAAAGAAGCACTTCAGGTCAGCTTAGTCCTAGATAGTATACATACAAAGCTTCTAATATTTTAAAAAAGAGACAGGCAGCCAAGCAGCTTTAGCAATTAAAATAGGCATATATTAAGATAACAACAGAGTAATCATCATCAGTAACCAATTTAACTAAGTTAAAGAAGGGCCACTGCTAACTAGATCAAGATCTATCAAGAAAAGAGAAGAAGAGAATTATAATTTAATCAAACATTACATGAATATTATAAATAAATGCAAGTAATTGAAGAATTAAATTAAAAACATGACCTTTTTCAAAAGCCTCTAAATCCTCTAGAGTTTCTTCCACCTCAACAGTCTAGTTTGGCATTCTAAGCCAATCCTGTGAACATATTAAGGCTTCCACTATTTTTGGAGTCAATGAACACCGAAAAGCATAAAGAACTCTACCTCTAATACTGAATGTAGACTCAAAAGCCACAGTAGAAACAAGAACATCTATAACATCTCTAGCCATATAAGACAAAATTGGGAACCTCTTATAATTCAACTTCCACCATCTAAAGAAATCAAAAGTTCCATCATCTTCTAGAATAGCCTTATTAAGATAAATTTCAAGTTAAAATGTTCTTCTTCCACCCAAAACCAAAATCAAACTTATGCTTTTTGAATCTTTCTTTCATTAAAGACATTGTGTTTCCAGAATGAGGCAATTAAGGTTCAAAAACTATCTGGCTAGATTAAGTACCAACAAAGACTCAAAGGCATAAGAGGTGCCATAAGTTGATAAAAAATCATTAAATAACATATGTAAATCAGATTTCATGTTCAAATACAGGGTGGTTCCCAATAGTGGACCATACATTTAATACATAGGGAGTTCAACAAATTCAAGTTTATATCAAGGGTCAAGGATTGTAGCAAAAAAAAAGTTTATTTTTTTAATGGATCTCCCCACTATTTATCAAATTTTTGCTTCATATTATTGCCCATATTCTTAACAAATAGATCAGAAGATGATTGCATATCAATAAGCATGCAATTCAAATCATAAATTTTAGAAAATAAGATGTTTCTAGTCACATAATTTGAACCAGAAATTCTTAGTGTGATATCAAAGAAAAACTTCAACATGTCCACCATTTGATTTACACATTACCAGTCAAGAAAATCTAGGATATCATCCCCTAAATCATGTCTGAAAGAAGATTTAGTTTCTTCATATTTTTTAAAAGTCCTCTTAAATAAATAGGCAATTTTAAGCATTAAGTAAGTGGAGTTCCACCTAGTAGGGTCATCAAGGGACAATGAGCATTTGGACTTAAGATCTAGCAGATCATATAGTTTTCTAAATTTCCTCAACTTAGCAAGTGAGTTTTCTGATGTATGTAACCGATTCCCTTACCTTTTTAATAGAAGAATTAACTTCTTTTAACCCATCATTCATAATGAGGTTCAAGATGTGAGCTATACATCTCATATGGAGGAATTGCAATTTAACAGTAGAGGCACCCCAACTTAATATTTTTTTTCTAAAATACCCCACAACAATGTCATTAGACGATGCATTATCCATTATCACAGAAAACACATTTCTAATCCCTCATATAATTAAATAATTCTCTAATGACTTAGAGATGTATTCCCCTTTATGAGAGGTAATAGGGACAAAACATATGATCTATTTGTGTAAATTCCACCCATCATCTATATAGTGAGCAGTCACACACATATAATTGACTCTTTGAATTAATGTCTAATAATCAATAGTGATACTGATTCTTTAACAGTGTGACTTAAGGAAACTTTTAAGCTTCACCCTCTTATTAGAAAAAATTAAAAAATAGTCCCTATTTATAGTCCACGTAGATGGTATCTTAAAGTGAGGACAAGTAGCAGACATGAACTTCTTAAACCTACCCCTCCTATAAATTTAAATGACAATTCATTAGTAATTACCATTTGTACAAGTAAATTTCTAATAGTTTCTTGCTCAAATTTCCAAGTCGCTAAGATAGCAAACTCAGTATTTTCATGTGCTCCCACCCCAGCAGGTTGTAAAGTTAACAATGACTGCCTAACATCCATAGAATGTAGAAATTTCAAATAATTCAAGACATGGTTTTTTTAATGATGAAGTGTCATGTTGTTTAGAGTGTGCATTATAAGTTGCAGAGCAATAGATATATTTACCCTTAATGACAACACCTTTATCATCCTTAATTCTCTCAAAGTACTACCAAACTTTGCATTTCAATGTAGTCTCTTTTTAATTTTTTAGCAACAACATGAGGGCTGATGCTCAATCTATGTTTGCTTAGCAACAAGAACACATGGGGCTTCCACATCAGGGTTTGAACCAATGGCATTCTTATTGCCACTAGTATTAGCCATCTCCATTATTGACATAAAACATATAAAATAAAAAAAAGAATTAGTTCAGAGATTAAAAAAATTACATATATCATAATAAAACATAAAAAATAAAATGAAGTGACTGCTCTATACCTTTATATTATTGTGATACATTGTAATTAGCATAGTAGTTTTGGGATGTTTTATGCATATTTAGGTTGCATTTAATACACATTTTAGTTTAGTTTTCATGCATTTCATTCATAATTAAAAATGATTTTGATCTCCATTGTTCTTTATAAATTTATATGAATTTGAATGACTTATATATGTTTTTAAAGTTTGTTTGAGGCTTAAAAAATTTATATAGACATATTGAAGTCGTTCAAGGTCAAAGGAATTAAAGAAGCAAGCTTTGGAGTGTTTTTGGACTATCACTACTTGACACAATATGTCTTTGCCACAAGTTGTCACCACTGTGCTGACTCGACACATGTTGTTAAGGCAATATTGAGAATTTGAGATCGTAGTAAGTCAGTGAGTGCTTCCACCTGTTTTATTTCAAAAGTTATAAAGTTATAACTTTATATAAAGGCTTATGCTTCCACCCCTTTATTTTTGTTATAATTTTAAGCTTCCACCTCTAGAAACTTTAGAACTTTAGATACATACAACACATGACAGAGCAACAAAAGGGTGTAGTAGGAGAGAAACCAAATTCAGATAGTAGGTGTTGAATCCATTGTAGCTCAGCTATTATGTTAGTAGAAGCTTTGTATTTGCTCTTTGTCGAGGATCATGCAATGGTGGGTTATTTCTCAGCACACCAAGAAACTAGATTATGACTAAGGTAGATGGCATATATAGTAGTAGAATGGCAATCATCAGGGCATCCTCCCTAATCACTATCAGAGAAATATTAAAGAGATAAGGAAGAAGTCTTAGCAAAGAAAATAGAGTAATGAAGAATGTCTTTGATGTATTGAAGAAGGCATTTTATGGATTGCTAATGGACTTCAGTTGGGATATGCATAAACTGATAACATTTATTCATAAAGAATGCAATATCTAGTCTGGTGAGAGTGGCATACTTAAGGGTACCAATGATTTTACGATAAAAAGAAGGGCTAGAGAAGGGGGGAAACCTGCATTTTTGCTCAAGGGTAGTGAGGTAGCCATAGGTGTGAGACATCCTTTGTCATCTTATAAACTATATTGGATAAGAAGATCGTTTAGTCTAATTAATGGTGATGCTATGGTGATTGCACTGCACCTCAATTCAAAGAAAGTAAGAGAGAAGACCAATATCTTTAATAGGAAACTCACTTATGAGTGCCAAGAATATGTCATCAATAAGCTTGGTTGAAGAGCTTGTCATAAGAATGTCATTTATATACACTAAAAAAAAATGAACATCCGAATTTTACTAGAGATTGAACAAAGAGTTGTCAGCTCGAGAAGACACAAAACCAAAAGTATGAAGAAAAGTTTGTAGTCTGTGAAACCATGCTTGTGGAACTTGGTGTAGCCCATAAAAAGACTTATACAAAAGCAAACATAATCTAGATGTGTAGGATTAATGAACCCCTGAGGTTGAAGCATGTACATATGTTCATCCAGAGAACATAATATGGATGTGTAGGATCAATGAACCCCTGAGGTTGAAGCATGTACACATGTTCATCCAGAGAACCATGCAAGAAAGTATTTAAAACATCAATTTGATAAAGCAGTCAGTTGTACATGGATGCCAAGGAAAGAATAAGTCTAATTGTTGTTAACTTAACCACCGGGCTAAATGTATCATGAAATTAAATGCCTTCTTGTTGGTGAAAGCCTTTGGCAACCAGTCTTGCTTTAAAATGAGAAATGGAATTTTCCATATTTTTTTTATTCTAAATACCCACTTGTTATTAATAATGTTTATGTTTGGTAGGCGTGGAATAAGAGTCCATGTATGGGTGTTAATGAAAGCAGCAAATTCATCATTCATAGTTGCTCACCAATGTTGATGTTTGTTGGCTTTAGTGTAGGTAAAAGTTTGATGTCAGGTATTATTTGGGTAAGAAGAGCTTTGTGTTTATTCATGGTTATTAGACAAAGATTCATTAAGTGGGTACGAGATAAGTAAAGATGGAGTTGGATTAGGAGCAGTTTGGTTGGGTAATGTTTGGTAAGGCTGGTAAGGAGAGATATCAATAATTAAATTTAAGCCAGAAGGTGTGGTGGTGGTAGGGATAAAAGATACGGAAGATGAGGATGTGGGTGAAGTGGTGGTTGGGTAAGTAGCATTATAGTTTTAGGTAGATAAGGAAAGTGAGGATGAAGAGGTGGGTGGTGAGTGGGCATTTGATTTTTGGTCAGAAGAGGACTATTGAGTAGGAGAAGAAGGTGATGGAGATGGTTTTGAAGACACACTTAAGTTGGAAAGTATATCCGAACTGATTTGCAACCATGGGCTAGAATGGGAGACCGACATTGGAGATGTGGATGACTCAATTACTTTAAATGGAAAAAGAACCTAATGAAATGAACATGCTAAGCAAAATTTATTTGCCCAGTTGTAATGTTAAGACAACAGTGGCCATAATGTTGAGTGAAAGGCCCAAGATAGACACATTCTTTTGACTGAAAGTTGAACTTTGCATTATTTTACAATTTGAGTAAAGGGTAGATAAAGCAACTAAAAACCTTCAAATCAACATAGTTTGGATACTTTCCATGTAAAGCATAATATGAACAATTATCGGAAAGAACAGTTGTAGGATGGCCATTAATTAAAGACACTGATGTATCAAAAGTGTAGTGCTAATAACAGAATGGAAGGGAAGAGTGTGCAATTAATGTCAAGCTAGTATCCACAATATGGTGGATCTTTTGTTCAGCCATACCATTTTGCTCATTGGTGTGTGGACGTGCCAAGGAATATTGAATGCCATTGTGTTGAAGGAATTTAGTGAGTTTGTGATATTTACCACCAAAGTTAGATTGGAGAGCTTTTATATGAGTGTTGAATTGACATTCAATAAATTAAAGAAAGTTTGTAATATATCATGGACTTTATTGCAAAGTTTGAGAAAATATATCCATATGTACCTTGTATAATCATCAATAAAAATTATGAAATATTTGAAACCAAGATTAGATAATGTGTGTGAGGAACCTCAAATACTAGAATATATTATATTAAATAGCTAGTTGCTTGAATGAGAAACAAAAGGGTAATGAAGAATGACTAGACTTGCCAAGTATACATGAACTGTACTTGGATTTATTACAATCTTTTGAAATAGAAAGACTATGACTATAAACTAAATTTTGAGTTATTTTATCAAAGTGATTCCCAAGACGGGCATGCTAGAGAGGCAATGGAGCTTTAATGGTGAGTAATGCTATTTTATTTAGAAACTTGTAGAGGCCATAATCAAGTGCTCCTCTCAAAAGTTGTTACATAGTGGTTTGGTCCTTTATTAAAAAGAAAGAAGGCCAAAATTCAAAATAACAATAGTTATCAGTGGCAAATTTCTAAACAGAAAGTAAGGGAATGGTGATTTAAGGAACATATAAAGTATTATATAGAGGAAAAGAACAATTTTTATAAGTAAGAGAAGAAGTACCAATTGATTGAATTAGAAAGCTAGCATCGTTCCGACAATAAGGTGATTAGGACCACTAAATTGTTAAGGAAGAGTGAGAGCTCCAAGGTCCAGTGTGATGTGGGAAGTGGCACTAGTGTCTGCCACACACGGCTGCATAGGAGATGGCGCATAATAAGTAGGTGAATGATGCTGAATTATGTTAGCTTGAGGAGAGTGAAATTGTGAGAATAGAACAAGTATGGGTTGGTAGTGACGGTAGCATACAATAGTTGTATGCTTAGAGAAGCCACAAATTTGACAGGCATTGGGAGAGCCTCTGCCACATCGACATTACAGCCATGGTCGAGGACTAGTGGGTCATCCGTGAAAAGAAGGACAAAGTGATAACGGGGTGTGTAAAAGAGGTGGTTGTAGGGAGGAGACTATTTTATAGGTAAGATTGGCAAGGGGTAGTTCATGGTGGTTGTGAAAGAGGATTTCATGGGTAGCAAGCTGGCTGTGAAGCTCGTTAAATGAGATTGGATCAAATCTCATTTTAAGAGCAATAATAACACTTTCATATTTAGGGCAAAGATTGCAAAATATGATCACTTTAAATTCAACCAGAGTTAAAGAGCAACCAGTAGCTGATAATTCATCAATAAGTGATTTGGCTTTGAGAAGATATTAAGTAATGGAGAGATCATATTGCTTAAGCTCTTGAAGTTCAATGTTAAGTTATAGTTGGTGATTTTAAGAAATAGCACCAAAGGTGTATGCTATGGTTTGCCAAGCTGAAAAGGAAGAAAAGAGATTGGTGACATAAGAGAAAATTTCTTCTAAAATGGAGGAGATAATCCATGAAAGAAGAAGTTGATCTTTCTTGAACCATGTTGAATATGCAGGATTAGGAATGGTAATGGCATGATTGTCAGGACTTGGAATGGTTGCTGCAGGAGTGATATTGGTACCATCAATGAGACCAGTCATGTCTTAAGAATTAAGTAAGGGAAGAAGTTGAGTTTTCCAAGCTAAGTAATTACGAGAGGTTAGTTTTAAAGAAAAATTCAAATGAGTTGAAGTAGAAGATGGGAGGAAGGAAGAAGAAGACATGGGAATGAGTAGAGTATTAGTGTTTGTAGTCATTATGCTCTGATACCATGTAAAAGCTTAAAGTAATTTGTATATTTTTCAATTATTATTAACAATAGTGGTACATGAATATATAGAGAATACATTAAGAGTATTAAGTTACAAGTAAACACGACAACTAGATTACAAGATTACAATTAATAATAGAAATCCTGATATGCGTTAATAAGAGGAAGAGAGAAAGCTTTGAAAGAAAGAACGGCGAGAGAGAGAGGAAAGAATAAGTGGAAAATGAAGGAACTAAAGCTTTATGTATATATATATATATATATATATATATATATATATATATATATATATATATACATACTGACTAAATGATGGGCGGGTCGAGGAACAATTTACCTCCCTCAATTCGTCAATCGAAATATGAATATCCATTTACTACTCATCCAAACCGAATAACCTTTCGACTCGATAGTTGAATCGGACACAATTTTTAGATCGGATAGGTTCAAAAAATTGAGTTCGGGTGGATTTTGCTCGCCCAATTCCTCACTGACTCTTACAATTTTGTTTAAGAAGTATTTAGTAGTATTTTCACGGCTTTTTTTTTATACTTTATTGGGTCATATTAGTAATCGAATAATTTTTACTTGTTCATCTAAATATAGAGACATATATATATTGAGATTTAGTAATAAGTCGGAGAATTGGTCAAGCATTTCAGGTGAGGAAAACCTTCATGTTGTCTTTTTGCGTGTGTGTAATTTAAGATTAGCGCGCCAAGCAATCTTCTTGTTGTCTCTCTCCTTGGCCAATAACCTGCAAAGATGTAAATGAGTCAAATTGTTGAATGACTGTTCAAAATTTAATTCAATAAAAATTTAATAAATGAGTCAAGCTTTGATTACATAAAACTATGAACAAACTCACTAGTTGTAATCTTTTTATTTAGATAAATTTTGTGTTGCGATTACTAAACTTTACTTTTAATTAATATAATTTAATAATTTTAATTTATAACTATTTTATTTTTAAATATTAATTTTAATTACAGTGGGAATTGACAAATTTATGGGAGTTGACACATTATATTCCACCGGCGCTGCAGCTGAGAAAGAACGCATAGATTCATGCGATATTTCCACGTGACTATTGTAAAACGCAAAATCAAATTCTTAAAATTTTCGTTCTTCCTCGTCCCTGTAGCTTTTATTTCTCACGGTTTTTATAATGGGAAATGACTTATGATGCAGTGGTGTCGCTATCCGCGTAACTACAATAACTTCCATCTCTCATAAGTAAATGACCTCTTTATATTGGAAGTAAAATAGAATTTTTTGTTTTATTTAGGGTAGTGATAACAGTGTTGTTATTGCTACTTGCTTCTCGTATCATCATCATTTTTAAAAATTTTCCTCATCAATGAAATAAAATACATCCATTAGTGTAAATACAGGAATCAAGTGTATACATAAGAGCTATTAGAGTAATCAAGCCATTAGTTGGACTATTTATAGTTTTTTAATACTGGGAGAAACGCTTATCAACTATATATATATAAAGTATTTATAATATAATTTAAATATATAATTTCAACCAAAAATATTTTAAATGTAGATAAAAAATTTTCTTTATTTTTTTTAAATTTCCATATTCCAATTTTCTAAAATGATGGCATAATGGAGTATATTATACGAATACAACTCAAATAATCCTACAGTAGGCCATTTTGGAGGCTGAAAATTAACTCTATTTTTAAGGATCAACTGAAATTTCATTAGTATTTATTTTTATTTTTTTACATATCCAATATCCAGTAGACATATAAACTCTGAGTAGTCTGGAGCAAAAATATTATCTTGCAAGTGGAGTCATTAATTCAAGAGAACTCTTTGACTGAGAGTTATCTCCACATTGTAGAGATAGAGCTGGTTAAATTAATAATAAAATAATTATTAGTAAGAAAAAAAATGAATAGTAAAATAGTAAATAATAAAATTTTCATTAAAAAATATTTCACTTTTGCAACAACAAAAAGGATTATTTTTATCACCACTGCCCACTCCCTCACTCTATTATTTTTCTCACCCATACACTACGACATCACTCACAGAGCACACACACTACACTCACTAATGATTTACTCTCACTTGATGCACATATTAGCATGAAGTCCAACACCTATTTATGGTGCAAAATGGACTGTACATGGTCCAATAGATGGAACTTGCGAACTTTGCCATTCAAGCAAAATGATTGTTGTTGGCCAATCTTTTTAAGTGGTCCACTTGCTTCTGAAATTGGCAGAGCAACTTGCCAATGCCAATTTCAGTTGCCAGAAGATTTTATTGGGTTGGACTTTTGGACAATTATATGTGGGCTCATATTAGTAATGATTTTAACACACGTCTCTTGTTCCCAGATGTGCTTATATTTGTGAGTTTGTCAGGAGTCCAGCAGACTTACTCAGGATCAAGGAGGCGAGTAGTGCCAATTGACACATAAGAGGTTGTTTTGACCGGCCAAAAATCAGTTTGTTTTGCTTGGAATTTTTTGTTTAATAAAATGTTTGTGGTCTTCACATCCCTGTATACATTCGATGGCTTGCAACCATTATGAAGATACTTCAATCCTACATTTCAAAATTTCTCTTATATCCAATGGTATTGCCATAACCTATGTTGCACAGAGACAGTGAAAAAACAGGGATTCGGATACAGGAAAGTAATTTTATGAAAGTATTTATCTTATAAATTAAAGTATGTAGATTGTACGGATATAGAAAAATGAAGATATAAATATGAAAAAATACCAACTAATTAAAATATTCGTGTAACATAGGCCATAACTAATATTTTCTGAAAACTCATAACTAATTTTGCTTATATTAGTCCAATTGTATTGCCATAACTATATATATATATGAAAAATTCTATAATACCTTCATGGTATCCCTACCATTAAAAACAATTTTTTTTTTGTTAAAGTTACTTGCAATAATAGTTTAATTAGTAAATATTTATAACAAATAAATGTCATTACAGTTAAAAAAAAAAAGTTCATCGTTCACAAAAAAATAAGATTCACCCAATATTTTTAAGCACTTTTCAAACTTTTTTTTTTAAATCTGAAAATTTTATCAAACAAAAACCCTATTGTTACTTCCAAAATTTTTACAAAAGAAAGAAATTGAAATTGTATCATCCCTTTTTATCTCTCATATTCAATCATTGCTTAGAGTTAACAATTTCATTAGCCTCCCAAATTCAATTATTACTTCAATCTTTAAGATTCAACCATCATCAAATTTATAGTTGAGGTAAGATTTTAAATGTTTATAAATTTACAATTAAGTTTAACTATCGCTTTTTTATTTGCTTCATGTTTCAAAGTATTGGAATTTTATCTATTAATATAATATGGTCAACCAAATTTTTTACTTGATAGTTTGTGGTCAACTTATACCATTATATGGTCAAATGATTAATGGAATATATGTGGTTATTGTATATCATTTTGTGGTTAAGCATGTATAGTTTTGTTGCTTATTATGTTTGAGAATGATTAACGTCAACTATAATTTTATATAACATATATATTATTTTGTGGTCAACCACAACAATAAATTTATTGATATATATATTCTTTGGTTTTACTTAGTATTTTATGTTGGAATATATTATTTTATGGTCCACCATATATCTATTATATATCATATTTATTATGGTTTTATATAAAAAAATTATGCCTTAATGGAATAACATTTTGAGAAAGAGAATGCTATAAAAATAAGTGATGATTTGAAGTGGGGTAATGAAGAACACAATGATCAATTTGTTGGTTGTGAGATTCATTATGATTCTCCACAAATTCATTTGAGTAATTAAGAGGTTGACTATCACGACCCAAAACAGGGGCCATGACCGGTGCTAGGGAACGGGAATTCTTTCGAATCCGGAACCCGTAGCAAGCCTAAAATAAAATAAACATTCAATAGTAATAATAATAACACAATTTAATAAAATATTATGCAGCGGAATAAAATCATAAATGTCAAAATAATATTTTCGTCAACGAAATTAAATCGAATTCTCATCTTATATATAGATAAATCCTTTAATACAAGTTTCAGTTCAAATTCTTAAAATACATAACTCACACAAATATAATACATAAAAATCCATAATTTTTTTACAACTACTGTAGTGTCTAGATTATAAAAACAAAACTCAAGTGAGCAGTTTACATAAAGAAGTCGGGGCGGAAGAAATCCGGTATACAGGCCTGCTACTGAGGTCTGAAGATGATGATTCTCTTGAAAAATAGTCAACGGAGGGGAGTCAGACCTCACTGAGTGAATTACTATAATATGTATACATGCATACTAAATGACAACGCACACAATCAAAAGTATATATATCTAATAAGTATATATATACAAGCAAATACACACGGATGCAATAAAATCATTTTATATATTTTTACTGAAAATCACAGTTTATGAAGGATCAAATAGAACCCTAGAAAATCGAAACCTCAAAACAGTGTTAGACAACACTCTAGCCACACAGGCTCACTTATTCCAATATAATCACTTGATCCATTTGGATAGTAGACTGGCCCCGAGACACTAAGTCAACCGAGCTCCAGCAGTCTGACTGTCAATGTGATTGGCCCCGAGACACTAAGTCAACCGAGCTCCAATAATCACACTCCCAAATCACATCACACATCAGATAAATCAATTCTAATCAATATCCACAAATGCTTAGTAATATAGCCTAAATGCTATAAGCGTACCGGTACGTACTCGGTCCTAGTGCTGCCCACTAGGTAGCACGTTCTATTGACATCCTTCATTAAAATATAAAGCATACATTCATAAAAGTAAATGATGCATGAATTTAAATATAATAGCAACAATAACCATATATATACTAGAAATATACCAAAAGTAAAGCAGGTATAATTCGAGTATATATACGTCAAAGAAATCCAGATAGATTACAAAATAAACTAGAAATATATTCGAAAACATTTTAAACCTAATTTATTAGCAAAACATGCATATAATTTAAAATATACCAAAAATAAACTAAAGATAAACCAAAATAAACTAAAAATAAACTTAAATACTAATTAAATTATTTATGCATAATTAACCAAAATAAAACATACATATCTAAATCATGCACCCTAAAGTATATATATATAGAATAGTAACTCACACTTAGTGCGCTCCTCGAGATGGGTCTGACAGGCCTGGTCTACTAGGCCTCGGTCTCAGCGCAAATAAACAAACAAAAATAACAGACATCAGAATAAATCTAACAGAAAATCTTAGAAACTCGATCTAGAATATTAGACATAGAATCAGAATTAGGGTTTGACCAGACATCACGTTATTTTTCTATTTTATATATATATATATATATATATATATATATATATATATATATAAAACTTTAATAATGTTTATTAAAATATATTAATATAATATTTAAGAAAATCACACACCACATATTTTAAGTACACAATAATATATATATATATATATATATATATATATACACACACACACACACACATACACATGCTATTTAAATAATAACTTTATAATATAGTATGACTTAATGGAAATAAACCCTAATTTAATTAATTATGTAAATATATGTTCATGTATATATATATATATATATATATTCTACTATGACAATTAAAATAATGCATGTACTCATGCAATTTTATAAATCCGTTTAAAATAATTAATATTAAATTACTTACGTGTAAATTTTCCCGAAAATGAAAGTCCTAGGAAAATTTTACATAAATGTCTTAAAATAATATAAAATAATTATAATTAGCTTTAATTAAATAACAAACTCATAAAATATCAATTTTATATATAAGAATTATTAACACTGCATATCCCGATGCAGTATTAAAATATTTAAAAATACGGGATATTACATTGACCTTCTTTTGTGTCTTAAAATTCTGATAGATCATCAAATCAACTATATGGGAAAAATAATAGCAAGTACGACTGATTTTCTTTATAAAAAGGAATTTCTAAAAGAATTGAGGAGTGGTGTACAAAGGATTTAATATGCATTAAATTCAATTGCATGTTGAAAAGTTTTACAACACTTATTCAAGTGCTATATGGGGTTTAATGTGCGAAAGGATGATATAGGGGTTTATAAAAATGACACAATCTTGATGACAAGATGAGTTTGTTTTAAAGGGGCCCATTGGTATAAAAAATAACAACATTTTCAACATTTTGCATACTTATACCAAACTTTGAAACTTAGCAAAACTAGCCTAATTTGACATATTATTTGTGAATTTAGCACAAATTAACATATTATTTGCAATTTTATTACAATTGTGATTTGATTACGAATTAATAAATAATAGACATACGTGGTGTCTGAGGTGAAATAAATAACATCTATTATTATAGTTTTATATTCATATGAAGACCTTAAATAGGTTTAAAAAAAAGGAGATGAATATAGTCTTTGTAAATTAAATAAAATTTTTATTCCTTTAATATTTTCTTAAATTATTGAGACTGAAATCTAACTAACTATTTGGAATGTAAAATTCATAAAAATAGAGATTAGCTATTTCATATTACATGCCATATATCGGTTAAATTGTAATTGCGCCAAAACTACAAATAATTTGTCAAATTGGGTTAGATTTGTCAAGTTTTAAAGTTTAGTATAAATTTACAAAAATTCGAAAAGCTTGTGATTTTTGGCACCAATATGCCTTTAAAGGGGGATCTTTGTTCTAAAAGGACTTAGAAAAGGTAAACAGAAAATAGAAGGCAAAAGCTTTAACTAGAAGCAAATATTTGACTACTTTGTGGTTGAATTATAACTAATTAACTTAACATGAACATATATTTTTAGATAAAATTATTATTTAAAAACAAATGTTTTATTTTAAAAATAAATGTTACTTTTAAAAATTTTATTAAGAAGAATTTTTTTAAAATTGTTAATATTATCTAAAAATATTTAAATGATTATATTAATTTCTATTAATGTTTTATTTAAAAATATTATTATTTTGTATATTTGAATTCTCAAAAGAATTGTAGTAAAATTGTGATGCCCACATAATGTATTTACATTTATTTACATAATATGCCTCTGATATAGATATGAGGAATGCATGAGATATATGTCGTGTTATTTTTAATGTTTATAATTAAATACATAATAATAAATAGGAAGTTGAACGTTTAAATTAATATTTGGCAATATATATATATATATATATATATATATATATATATATATATATATATATATGGTGTGTGATATTGTTATTTTCTTCAAAAAAAAAAAAATATCTTGTTACATATATTGATATGTGAATTCAAATTGGACATTTGTTGATATATCATTTATGAGTCTCATGCATATGATGTATGTCTAACGTCCTTAAAAAGTATCACAAAAACTATTTTAAAAAGTAAAAATATTTATTTGTTACTAATTTAATCTAGAGTTTTGAAATTTTCAATTTTAATTTTTTTTTCTAAAAGTTATAACTTACTCTTATATTTTCTATCAATTAACTTATTATAACTTTCTAATCATCCTTAAATTTGCATTTTATATGTAAAGTTTGAGGATGAATTTTCTTAGGCTATAGTTTGCCATATTGTAAATTAATCAATTGTAACTTAGGCACTTCTATAACACCTTAAAAATAGGAATACCATAAGAAGTAGTCCGTTTCAAATCATTATATATCTTCAATATCCAGTAGAGTCATCACTATGAGTGAGCCAGAGGCATTTGGAGATTATAGTGAGATGTGCCATTGGAAAGAAAATCAAATACGCCTTTAAGGATGACGCTAGAATCCTTTCGAAAACTCAAAGAAGTCTCATGTAAGTAGTTGTCATCCAATCGCTCAAAAAATGAGAGAGAATATCAAACTTAACAAAAATCAAGCTCTAAATGAAGATTATGAGTTTGAAAAGTCACTTCTACTTAATTGTTTCTTATTAGCTAATAACCATTACACTTTTTGCATTACTTTAGTTTCAATATGACAAAATATATATAAACACATACTCATCTATCCAATAGCAATAATAATGAAAACATGAAGAAAAAATAATTGTAATTATTATATGACTTTTTTTTAGTAAATACATCAAAAATAAAAAGTGCAAAAGATTGGATCTAGACCTAAATCTAATGAAACCATGGAAAACGAATGTTATTATAACAAAATTTACATCTGTACGCTATCTACAACGTCCACAAAGATAAATATAATAGAAAAATAACAAAATAATAAAGCGACAACAAAATAGCACTAGAAAAAATATAGAAATAGCAAAACAAGGTATTCACAATGTAAGATAATTTGAAGACATGTCAGCAATCTAAATATAGCAAATCAAGTTAAAACATATTCTATTGCTAATTATTGGAAATTCAAAATTACTCTAGTCTAAATTCTTAATCCTTTAACACTTTTCAAACTAATTTTAATTAAAATACTTTTGATGTTAATTTTACAATCATAAAATTAATTTTGCAAACAATAAATATAAAAATTTTGAGAATTGATTTTCTATGGCCAACTAAATTTTTTTACTTGATAGTATGTGGTCAACGTATATCATTTAAAAGTCAATCTATATCATTTTGTGGTCAATTGTGTATAATTTTATTATGGTTCTTCTATAATATGATAATTTAGAAAAATATATGCTCTTTTGTCTTTTTACTTATTATTTTGTGATATTATATAGTTAACCAATGCAAAAATTAGTGAAATTTATATTTTTAGTATATTTTTTATTTAATATTTTATGTTCAACCATATTATTTTTTTTTCCACTATATATTATGCTTTAGTCTATTAAATTTAAAAATGACTATATTACAAATATAAATTATAACTTGGATTGTTAAAAAAAAAAAACAATTACATTAGAAGATATTTTTGTTAACGGTGAAGGTAATCTTTTCTACAAGTTATAGGTTTTTTTTTTTTAATTTCAATCTAATGGTCTATAATTTAAGTTTTAATCCAATGACAAAAAAATTAAAGGCATTTATTCCTTAAGGGCATTACAGATGTATGTATGTATATATGTATGTACGTATATATATATATATATATATTCTCTAATATTGATATTGTCTATCTTGTTTTCACTCATATCTCTACTTTGAAGGTCACATTTTTAAAAAAAAATTGGCAGATGCAGCTCTGCATGCACAAACTTAAAGAAATTAGAAAAAAAACTACGTAAAAAATCGTCAAAAATCACACGAAAAAGCAAGCCCTAAATTAGCCTTGAAACCGACAATCAAAAAGGTCAAAGAATATTGAGCAAACGGATCCAATTCTAACATCAATGTTTGCAAATAGTGATGATAAGAGAAGAAGAGTGGTGAAAAAAAAAACAATCAAATAAACAAACTCATTAAAAACATATCCAATTCCGAAAACGTTACTATTTTTTTTTTTAAATGGTGAGGTCATATAACTTAAACTTCAACACATTGTACATTGTCATGGGTCCTCATTTCAATCCTGACATTCGACCCATGTGGCGCCTAAACTTTATCACATTTAGGCCAGCAAAGACTCATGAACATGCTTCTAATATTAATATTAAGAGTCCTTTGTCTATAATAGAGTGTTGACGAACCTAACCAATCTCGTATGTTCAATACTATTGTCGTTCCTCTCTTTCCTGCATATGTTTAATGCTCATGCTTGTCCTGTAGCCTGCATGTGTATTCGATCCTCATTCTTTTCTTGAGCCTCGCATGCGCCTCGCCGTTCCCACATATTACCACATTTACCTCATGACTCTTGCATACTCAAGGGTCTTGTACTTGTTTCATAATTCTTGCATATCTTCAAATCCTACTGTGCCTTAGAATTCCCCTATATGCTAGCATATAGTGCAAGTCATGTTCTAACCTCGGGCATAGGAGAACACATATTGTGAGCAACTCGGCCACGTAGTGTCCATAGTGCTCCTTCCCTATGGAGACACTGAATTCCTCTTCCTTGAAATCAATGCTCGTCGCCTAGCTTCTCACTAGGGAGCTTACTTAAAGTTGTGTTGTCGAACATGCACACAAGCCTTGGGGATAGTGGAGTGCTTACACCAAAGGTACCTCTAAAGAGCATAAGGAGTACCTTGAAGGTTGGTAGGAGAAGACATCATAATATTCCACCCAATACACCCTCATAAATACAAATATAATATATTTATTCATATTTACCAAAGTTCCCTTTAATATATTTTTCCCTTCACGCATGTTCATATTCACCCATATTATACTTTTCTTGTTCATCTATGCCCTTAAGGTTAGCTAAGGACTCTAAATGTGCATTGCCCTTAGCGCTTCTTTGTCGCCCCATCACATTCTCACCTACTTGAACAATTGACATTATTTCTTTTTAAATTGATGACAATAGAAATCAAACTTGCACTTTAAAAAACTTTAAAAAAAAGTTATCATTTAACTACTTTTTTTAATAATTTCTTTATTTTTTTATTGCTTCATCAAAAACCACCGATCCTTTTTTTGTTCTTTTTCTTGGGTCACCTTATTTTCTCCTCTTGGCTATTCTATTCTTGTTGCTGACATGGGTAATGCTTATGAAGCTTCGGTTTTTGGGTCTACTGCTCCTTCAAAGTTCAAAGTCCAAAACTTTGGTCTGCAATTTTTTTTAACAAGGATATTTTGTTGTTGATGAATTCAGTGGGTTTTATTATAATTTTTTCTTGTTGATAAATTAATTTATTTTTGATAAATGATTTATTGTGGATAAATGGGACTGATTAAATGCCTATTTGATTTTTTTTTTGTTAAGTTGAGGTATTTATGTGATGGAAAAATGAAGAAAAGTGTAAGAAAATTGAAAAAAAAAAAAAAAGTTTAATTAATTTAAAAAATTATTGGAAGAGGGAGAACAAATTGGACATGTGGCATAATGTAATGCTATGTGTCCCACTAAAATGATGTGACTAGTTAGTTAACACATAACATTTTTATTGGCCATATCAACATTTATGTAGGTGCCAAGTCATTGATGTCCGCCAAAAAATGTGAGACAATTTTAAGTTACAAAATCAAAGTTGGATATCATAACAAGATTTGATTAAAATGTTGGATACTGTCAATGAAAAATACATAACTTTTCTTTATGGATCAAATAGGCACAAAATTTAGCAAGTGAAGTGCATGCTAAAAGTAGTTAGTAAGCATCAGTCAGTTTTATTTTTTGAACCGGAATACGAAAGAACAAATTCCCAAAATTTAATATAGTATAAAATATATTAATTTTACAAAGATTAATATGAATAATAAAATTATTAATAAAAACTTTTTAGTTATATTATCGATGGATATAATTTAAACTATATTGAATGAATAAATAAAAAGTTAGAAATTATTTTAAAAAATAAAATTATTAGATCAATCAACTAAATTGAAATGAATTATTTTGATTAAATTTGGATAGATACTAATATTCAGTTTAGTTTGATTTTATATTAAAAAAGTGGACAGAGCTATCCAATTACTGATTAAAAAAAAAAACTATTGAAATATACTGAATTGAATTTTTTAATATAGAACTGAATCAAACCAAATAATAGTATCCAATTGAATCAAATCAAAATATTTTGGTTCAGTTTAGTTAATCGGTTTAATAATTTTATTTTTTAACTTTATTTTTAAAGTAGTTTCTAACTTTTATTTATTCGTTCAACATAGTTTAAATTACATTTATTAATGACATAATAATGATAAAAAATTTATTTATAATTTCGTTATTGGTATATAAATTTTGTAAATTAATATATTTCATATTATATTTAAAAATTTTGATAATTTGTTTTTTACCGGTTTGGTTTAACTTTGAATCAAACCAAACAATGCTCATTCTCTATTTTTGGCATGCACATTTCTCCTATTAAATTTTGTGTCTATTTGATCTAGAATGAAAAATTGTGTTTATTTTTGGCCAAAAAGGTCAAAAACATTTTTTTTTATCCCCACCATATATGTGACATGTCCCCTCCCTACCGGCACCTTCATTAGATGATTGTAACTCTCAAACCACTTAATTAGGACACCGATCCAGTAGAGTATCACTTCTAACTTAAATTCAAATCGTACTTAATACTCTTATATTCAAAGCTCTAAATATATTTTCAATAAACTTATAAATCTTAATGTACATTTAAAATTTGTATCCTTATGTACAATATACAAGGCCTAACACTATAATTAACTCATACACGTGTTAAACAAGTACATCAAGATATTATTGTCATTTGACACCATTCTAGCTTGTATTACAATCTTCTAATGTACCATAATTTATCGATAATAATCCATCTCCAATCCAATTTAGCAAAACCAACTACAACCAGCACTAAACAACCTTACTATTGCTCACTACAGATAATCACTTTGGAAAAATGAAAGAAATAGAAGTAATGAGTATTTTCACAAGAAAATACTTAGCGAGTGGCAAAGTACAATACAGGATAAGAAAAAAAACATAAAAGAATAAGTAATGAAATGTAAATACTTGAACAGTAGTAAACAAATACAACAAGATGAGTAAACAAAGAATATTAGGATGAGCATTATTGACTTTGCAAGGAAATTTTAATTAACTCTCATTTAATTTACATTTTATGCATATATAAATCATATTATACTGCAGCTTTTTTAGCTCTTTTTCTTATAATTTTCAATAGTTTTTATATCATTTATCTGCCAAATTTTTATGAGGTATAATAGTATATAAGTTCAAATTTCAACAGTTTTAAATCACATGTTTATAACTATTTTCAATTAATTACATAACAAAATAATTTTAGGCATAAAATTGTAATGATCAAATTTTATTTTGGAGCACAAATGCACAATTTCAAAGTTGCACAGGATCACAAGATGTTATTGAAAGTGCATTGGCTGGGGAGGGGTGAATAAGGCTAATGAAGGTTTATAGAAAATTAAAATTGAATTTAAGAAATCAAGAATTGGAAGAGAATAGAGAGGAAGATCAATGAACATAAAATTTAAGGAGTTCAGATTCTTAACGTCTACACCAAACTTATCCCCAAGATAGGATTTTCAATACCAATAATTTTATTCATAAGATTGAGATTGCATAAGAATTTAAGGCTCACTCTTCAATCTTATAACCTAGAGTTTCTAGGCTTACTCTTAAACCAAATTCCCAAGTGTTTTAATGGCCAAACACTTAAACCAATTCCACTAGAAATATACCTCACTTCCCTTATAATCTATCCTAAGAATAGATGAAGATGGAGTCTTATTTCTAATACACAACCAACTCTGACAAAAGTTATACAAAGAATTTTTTATAAAAAGAAATTTGATGCTTAAAGAGTTTTGATAATCAAAGTCTGGAACTTATTAAGAATGAAAACTTCAGAGCATTTATAGAGAATAAACTTCAATATTATGACTATTGGAGGCATTGATTGTGTCTCCAACGTCTTTTAATCACCATTGAGTGATTTTTGACTTTTTACAAGAATTTGCTCATCCTAGTTAAGAAATCAGAGATGGTGAGAATAGTCACTTATATTGAAAAGATACAAATATATAGGCATGAGTTGGATACAACAATAGTAATTAAATACATAATAAACACTAGCTAATATGTAGCATCTGACATTCCCCCACAAGCTGATGGTGGTGTAGGAAGCAACTAAAGCATGGACATAAAAAATTGAAATTGCTGCTAAGACAATGGCTTAGTTAGTACATCTACCAATTGATCAGAAGAAGAAATGGTGCTAGCAAAATTTTTTCGTGAAGCAACTAAATGGAGAACGAAGTGAAAATCGACTTTAACATGATAGTCCAAGCATGGAAAACTAGATTTATGGACAAGAAAATAGGTCCTATATTGTCATACCAAATATGAGGTGGTTGTTTTCCATGGACACCAAGTTCTCTATATAAATGAGAAACCCATTCTAATTCAACACACACATATGGTACTACCTTAAATTCAAACTATGCAGAGGATCCTGCAACTATTCATTACTTTTTGGAATTCAACCCAATTAAAATTTGACTAAGATAAATGAGATAGCCTTCAGTGGATCAGTAGTCGTTAAGACAACCCACCCAATCTGCATCACTAAAAGTAATAAAATTTGTAGAAGAATTAAAAGAGAGAAATAAACCATGCGTAACAGTAATTTTAAATAGCATAACACTCATTTTAGAGCCTATAAATGAATGTCGGTTGGCTTATGCATAAACTGACAAAGTTTATTAACAGCAAAGGATATGTCAAGGTAAGTGATGCTGGCATATTGGAGACAACCACAATCCTGTTTGAATCTAGTAGCCTCTTCGGGCGAAAGTAAATTGCTCGTGTGAAAAGATAATGCTTTGCCAAATTCCATTAGTGTAGATGTTGGGTTTGCACTGGACATGTTCATTCTGGTTAACAAATCCTACAAATAAGCTTACTGTGACAATAACATTTTATTTTTTAAGTGATGGACTTGAATTCCTAAGAAATAATGTAGTTTACTAAGGTCCCTCAATTTAAATTTGGTAGAGAGTTGTCAAATAATATATTGTATGATTTGAAGACTATTGCCTATGAGAAGAACATCATCTATATAGACCAGTAAAAAGCACTTAGAACCACCATGATTATAAATGAATAGAGAAGAGTCTGAATGAGTGTAATATCCCGAGTTTTTAAATAATTTTAAATTTCATTGGGATATGCAGTATTAATAATTTAATGTATATATTTTACTAGCTAATTATTTTGTTAATAATTTTGAGATTTATATTTGAGTATTTTACTATTTGTGAAATAGTATCATTATTTTATGTTTAATTAACATATTTTACGTAAATTTGTTTTTCAATTACTTTATTCTGGAAGTAGTGTATTGATAAATCCCTGACTTAAAGCATTAATATTTTAATACTACTACGTTAATGAATATATTATTTTTTGCATGGATATATATATGTGAATGTTTGGTTTATATTGCATATACATTATTTTAATATTAAATAATGTTTTATACTATAGTTTTATGTATGTATATGTACATATAGAATCCAAAAAACGCACCTTCTTCCTTCTTCTTCTCCCCTCAAGCCATCCCGCACCCTACCCTCACTGTGCCTCTCGATTTAGTATGTTAGACAGCCCTTCGCTGCCACCAGCCACCACCAACCTCCTCCCCCTTCCTTCCTCTCCCTCTCCGACGTGATTAGGCCACCTGAAGCTCACCGGATCGCCCGGAATCGCAGCGTTGATCGCTTTTTCGACCACCATTTCATGCACTATCGGTCTCCATCGACTCTTTAAGCTTTAGTGGTTCCTATTCTAAGCTTCTTTTAGCTGGAAAATGAGTGGTTGTGAAAGTTTGAGCTTGATTTTCATTTCGGTCAACTTGAGTTTTTGATATTTTTTTAACTTCGATTTGGTTGATTCATGCAAAATTCCTTCACAAACATTGATCCTAGTAGCTTAATCTAGCTTTCTGAATTTTTGTGGAATTTTTGGGAATTATTTTGATTTTTGTGAATTTTTTATTATTTTATTAATATTTTTTAATTTTCGAAAATTAATTAATTAAATTATGAAATTGTGTTTTATGGTGTTTATAGGTGTTTAAATTCATTTTAGAAATTTATTTGTAATTTATTTGATTTTTATATAATTATTTTGAATTTATTTAGTTTATGTAATTTTTGGAAAATTAGGTTAATTATGTGTTTTATTGAAATTAATTGGTTAATTGAGTATATATATTGATATTATTGAATTATATGTTGAGAAATTAATTTTTGAGTAATTATATTATTTTTGGTGAATTTCTTATTATTTTAGGGAATTTACATAACTAGGGGTATTTTGGTAATTTGACACTAAATTGGCTAAAAATATAATTAGATTGGTTTTACTAGTTATTTGAGGCATAAAAATGATTTTTACAAATTATTTAGTATTTTTAACTAATTAAAACTATTTTTCGTAAATTATTTTCAAATTATATATAATATACGATTTTTCTAAATAAATGAGTTTTTATCGATTTTTAATATGTTTTAGGGTTAATTATGTAATTTGGATTTATCAAATATATTTTGGTAAATATTTATGAATTTATTGAGAATTACCGATTTTTAATAATATTTTATGAAAATTAGGGTTTTTATGCATTTATCGATAAAATAAATATTTTTAGCGTTTAAATGACTAAATTGCTATATTTTGAGTATAAAGGGTACTTTTAGTATTTTCTGTAATGTTTCATGTGTTATGTATTATTTCGTGAAATGTGGACCTCAATCGATGAAATTGTAGTTTAGAGTCCGACCGAGAATGGTGAACTGTGTTTATTCTTGAAGTGTGTTTCTTTGCAGGACCAGCTCTACTTTTTGAGTAGAGAGATGTCCGGTTTACAGGGGAGGTTCTGCCGGATTTTCGATAGAATTCTCATAAAACATGATGTCCGGTCGAATTGCTATTTTAATTATGTGTCTAAGATTCTAGATCGAGTCTTTAGAATTCTAATAGATTTATTCTAATGTCGTATTGTCATTTGTTTGTTTAGTTGCGCCGAGACTGAGGCCTAGTGGACCAGGCCATCAAACCCGTCTCGTGGAGCGCAATAACAACGAGTTGTTATTCTATATATACTTGTATTAGGATTGCATGTTTTTATAAATGTATGATTTATTTTAGTAAATTATGCATAAATGATTTAATTATTGCTTAGGTTTATTTTTGGCATATGATTGGTATATTTTTTGTATATTTTAAATTATATGCATGTTTTATTATGAGTTTATACTTAAAATGTTTTTAAGTATATTTATAGTTTATTTTGTAAATAAATTGAATTTATTTAATGTATATATACTCAAAATATACCTGGTTTATTTTTGGTATATTTCTAGTATATATATGGTTTGTGTTATTATTTTATTTAATATCATGCATCATTGTTTTTATGAATATATGTTTATATTTAAATGAAGGATATCAACAGAACGTGCTACCTAGTGAGTAGCATGTGGACCGAGTACATACCGGTATGATGATAGCATTTAGGTTGTATTATTAACCTATTTGTGGATTATGATTGGATTGATTTATTTGATGTGTGATGTGATTTGAGAGTGTGATTGCTGGAGCTCGGTTGACCAAGTGTCTTGGGGACAATCGCACTGACAGTCAGACTGCTGGAGCTCGGTTGACCATGTTCTCGGGGCCAGTCTACTATTTAAATAGAACAAGTGAAATTATTTGGAATAAGTGAGCCAGTATGACTAGAGTGTTGTCTAACACTGTTTAAGGTTGTGATTTTCTAGGGTTCTATTTGATCTTTCATATACATATGTATTTCTTAATATTTATATAAAATGGTTTTGCTGCATCTGTATGATTTTGCTTGTATGTATATTTATTATATATACTATTAAATGTGTGCAATTGTCATTTGGCTATGCATGTATATATATTATAACAATTCACTCAGTGAGGTCTGACTCCCCTCCATTGACTAATTTTCAGGAGAGTCTACGTCTTTAGACCTCAATAGCAGACCTATACGCTAGATTTCTTCCATCCCGGCTTCACTATGTAAACTACTTACTTGATTTTATTTTATAATCTAGACATTGCAGTAGTTGTAGTCAGTTAGGATATTTATGTACTATGTTGTATGAGATATGTATTATAAAGATTTAATCTAGGATTTGTATTAAAAGATTATTTATATATGAGGATGAGTTTGTTTATTTAAATCTATTGACGGATTATTATTTCAATTTTTTTATCAAATTTATTTTCGCTACGAGTTATTTTATTTATGTTATTATTATTGCATGCTTTTATTTTATTTTTAGGCTTGCTACGGGTTCCGGATTTGAAAGAATTCTCGTTCCCTAGCGCCAGTCATGGTCCCCTGTTTTGGGCCGTGACAATGAGAGCCAACAAACTTGATGTTAATCAAAAAATTGCAAAGCTGCTAGAACTAAGCTCTAAGTGCCTGCTTGAGTCCATAAAGAGACTTTGTTAGCTTACATACATGATGAGGAAGCTCTTTATTGATGAATACCTGAGGATGAAGCATATAAATAGTTTGATATAAATTTCCATGTAGAAAAGCATTAAAGAACCATTATTGGGAAAGAGCCACATAGTGTACCGTTTGAGTTGCTTGATTACCAGACTAAAGGTTTCATTGTGGTCCAAACCATGCGTTTGGGTTTACCCTTTTGCTACTAAACACGCCTTATACATCTCAATTGTACCATCCGTATTTCTTTTTATTTTGACCTATTGATTGCCTACCACATTTACGTAGGGTGGTTTAGGTACAAGGGTCCATGTATTTGTTTCATGAAGTGCATCAAGTTCCTGTGCCATGGCCATTTTCCATTGTGGGTATTTAATGACTTACTTAAAGGAGGAAGGTTTAGTGGTGGGGATGGGTGGTGTTGTGGATGGGTAAAGTGGTTATTTTGTAGTGGGTGTAGAAGAGGAGATGCATGTAGTATGAGTTATAGGTTTTTTATTCCGTAATAACATATGATGTGTTTAGGTTGGATTATTATTTGTGAGTGATTGAGAAATAGGTTTGGGAGATTTGGTTATGGAAGATGATGTGTTATAGGATAAGGTAGTGTTTATGGTAGAGAAGGATAATTGTTCAGGTGCATATTGGTTTAGGTGTGTTAAGTCAACAATAAGATTAATCTCATCAGGATTAAAAAGTTGAAGATGATTAGGATTGGGTTAGGTTAGTTGTGAAGATGATAAAGATTTTGGAGAAGATAAAGGTGGAGTTATAGTGGGAAGAAGACTGACTTGTTAGTGATAGAGGTGGAGACTGAATGGAATTTGATGAGGGCTGAAGAGTTGGTTGTAGCATATAAGTTAGTTGTAACTATGGCATAGAGGACTGACCTGAATCACGTGATGTAGTTGATTTGTTAACCGCCGAGGACACTTCTTTGAATGGAAATTTTTTCTTATCAAATTGAACATGTTGGGCTATGTAAATATGCCCTATATCCTTATCCAAACACCGATAACCCATATAGTGTGGAGAGTAGCCTAAGAACACACACTATTTAGACTAGAAGGAGAATTTATGGAAATTATATGGGTGAAGCAAAGGGTATACTACACAACCAAAAACCTTCAAAAACAAATACTTTAGAGTAGTCTTGAAGAGAATCTGAAATGGAATAGCTTTAGCAAGTGTACTACTTGGCATGCAATTAATTAAAAACACAAAAGTTTTAAACGCATAGTGCCAAAATTTACAAAAAGAACCACAATGTCTAAGAAGTGTCAAACCAATGTCGATAATGTTTCAAATTTTCCTCTATGCAGTCCCATTTTTTCATGGGTTTATGGATAAGAAATATGATGCACAATACCATTGGCTTTAAAATGAGTATGTAAAAGACGAAATTCACCACCCCAATTTTAATTAAATGATTAAATTTTGCATTGTAATTGATTTTTAACCATTTTTGAAATTGTAGGAAAACTGAAGGAACTTCACTCTTGTTTTTAATGGGAAACAACCATGTAAATAATGAGAAATCGCCAATAAAAATTTCAAAAAATCTTTCTCTAGTTGATGAACATATAGGGGTAGGACCCCATACATCATAATGTATTAATTGTAATGGTCTTATACTTCAATTATGAGTCAATGGAAGATAGATTCAATGTAATTTCCCAAGATAATAGGCTTCACACCGATTACTTGATAGGAAGAACATGGAAGATGAAATTAACAAACTAAGGCATAAATAGTTTGGTAGTTCGAATGACCAAGTTGATTGTGCCAATCTTTTAAAGTAGCAAAAAAAGTTATTGCACTGTGGTGATATTGCTCTTGTAAAGTATTGTGCAACTTATACAGTCCCAAATCAACTGTTCCGCAAAGTATTGGCTACCACATTACTTTGTCCTTCATAACACAATTGTCATTATAAAATTCAAAAAAATAAGGATTATCTTCACATAATTTTTGCATACATAATAATGGTTTTGTTATAATGGGAACATGTAAGAAATTTTTTAAAGGAAGAGACTTTAATGGAGAGTGAAGTTGAGAAGAACCAATAAGATTGATGCACAAGCCCTTACCATCACAATCAAAAGTTACTCCTTACCCTCATATTCATTTGTGAATGTGAGTGAACTCAAGTCAGGTGTGACATGATGATTAGCACCCGTGTATGGATTCCATGACCGTGGATATGAAGTAAACTGATCTAGATATGGAGAAAAGGAATCATTAAGCATTGTAGAGAGATTTGCTTAAATTGAATTAAAGGGTTGTGAGGTTTGGTGACCATCAAATAAGGTATAAGTATTAAAATTAGAATCAAATCTTCTATGGCATTGAGAAGCAATATGATTATGATAGTGATATATTTAGTAAGTAATAGAGGGTTTAATGTTACCACGTCCACATCCACATCCCTAGGAGCAGCAACCATAATTCTGAGTTCTTTAATAATTTGAGTTAAAGGAAAAGGATGTACATCTATATGTTCACTAGGTAAGATTTACCGATGATATGACAGGCTATTATGATTTAATGAGAGGTTCATGGCTTATAAGTTGGCCATGTAAGTCATGAAAAATAGGAGGAGCATGACATTGTTGTAGTGCATCGATGATTGGATTGAAGTCAACTCTAATTTACCAAAAAATAATTGAATTAAATTCAGCATTTAAAATAGGTTAGGCAATAAGTGTTAATGAGTTAGACATGGCTTTGGCTTAGTATAAAAATTGAGAGATCAATTTGTCTACTTTGGATGAATTATGAAGTTCAAGATGCAGTTGCATTTTTTGTGAATGGCTAATAGTATCGAAGGCCATTGCAGAACCATTCCAAACACCATAGGAAGAAGAGTCCAATAAGATAAGGGTATATCTCCTCTATGATAAAGGGTAACAGTTAGGAAAAGAGCAACTAGTCCTTGGTAAACCATATAATGGAGTATGGATTGGGTTCATGTTGATTTGTGTCAGTATTAACTTGCTCTCTTGGAGGACATGGTTTTGCACTTGTAAGAATAACATGTAAGTTATGAAAATTCAGCAAGGGGATGAATTGAAGCTTCCAAGGAATATAGTTCTTGGATGTTAATTTGATAGAGAAACTTTGGTTAATATGGGTAGGTATGGGGGTTATAGGAAGCAAGATTAGTAGGGAAGGAACAAAAGAGAAAGAGGAATTCATGGTTTGAGAAGATTAAGAGGAGGTCGAAGAAAATGAAAGGGAGGTATAAGAAGATGATGTTGTCATAGTTTTTTTTTTTAAAGCTCTAATACCAAGTTAAGAAATTAGAGATGGAGAGAATAGTCACTTATATATTGATATTGAATAAGATTCAAATATATATGCATGAGTAGTTAAATACATAACAAACACTAGCTAACATGTAGCATTTGACAATCCTGGTAGGGATATGATTGGTCCTAGTCGGGATTTTTTAAAAAATTATCCATTGCAGTAAAAAGACTATTGAAATTCAAATCCTGGTCAGGATCATGGTTCAGGATCTGGATCCTGAAAGCAATCTTAATTGAGATCTAGATTAGCACTACCCTATTTACAATTTTTGCTAAAATTTGTTGTGGTCTTTATCACCTAATCCCGGTTTGGACAGGGCTTGGGACTACATTCCGGACTTCCAATTTTCTTGATTATTTTTTGTTTTCCAAAAATTACCTCGCTTATACACACTTGTAGCAAACATGTTAGATGCTCAAAATTAAGTTTGTTATGATCAAAATTAAGATTGATAATTGCTAAGGTCAATAGTTATCAATATGGTAGGTACCATTCATCACATCAAACATTCATCACATTTATATACATACAAATAATACCACTTGGATCACTCCAAAGGCACAATGAGTCCCAAGTGCTGTCCACAGGACAATTTTCATAAATTTGGCCAATAATCTCAATTTCCATCAATTCATAAACGTATTGTATTTAAAGTATGAATAACCACTTTAATTACATAAGCTGATGTGTTCTTGACACAATTTGAAATTTCACAAAACTCAATCGTACCTCGAGTACTATCTTGCTACAACTTTTTCAAAATTGTGTGCAAGTGCTAAAAAATAACAAGGTATTTCTTGTTTATTTCCTTAATCACTCATTTATTAATAAGTAAAAATATTACTACCATTACTATTTTATCACAAAGTAATGGAACCTATCCATATATATATATATATATATATATATATATATATATATATATATATATATATATATATTTTTTTTTTTTTTCTATTCAAACACAAGAGTGTCATGCCTATGTCCTTGTAGGCTTACATTCAATTAATTGTGACAACAGAAATTATCACCAAAATTAAAAAAAATTGTTACAATAAGTTAATTGTAATAATAAAAAATTATCACAGAATTATCATATAAAATTTTATTGTAAAAATTATTTTTAAATTGCGTCAGTTTAAAATTGTTACAGCTAATATCTTTTTTATGACAAAAACTTTATTGTTGCAAAAATTACTTTTTGTGAAAACATGTATTGTAACAATTAAAATTAAAATTTTTACATACAATATTATTATTTTTGACAACCTAATTTATTGATACAAAAAGTGCAAATAGTGACATCATTTATTGTCACACTAATAATTCCAACCACTCAATCTTATATTGGTAGTAATTTTTTTGTCACTTTAATAATTTATTGCCACCTATAGTTAATATAGTGACAAAATTGAGTTGCCACTAATTCATTATTGTGAAAATAATATAGTTGTTACAAAAAGTTATTGAATAAAGACGAAAGATTCTGTCTATATTCCGGTTTTGTTTTATGATGGAATTGATACGGAGTTTCTGCCATGGTTTTGATTGTCTTTAATTTTGACATGTGAAAAAAATGAGAAGTTGGAGAAGCATAAGCCATTGCTATTTCTACAGCTTTCCAGACATAATTAATGTTGAAATCTCCACATAAAACATGGATCAATCACCGTTTTAATATCACCATTTGCAATAAGAGAACTGACCCAGTGACTTAAGTGAATAGTTCTCTCATCTACTATTGCAATCACTGGTCTGCCTGTGATAATCTTTAACAGAACCATCCCAAAACCATACACATCACTTTTCTCTGTTAGCCAGTTTGTCACAGAATACCTGCAAGTACAATCTTGGAACTCACGTTCATTTCTTTTATCTAATGATTAATCATAGCTTGATTTGATATAAATTGCTCACTCTGGATCAAGATAGCCAGGGGTGCCAGCAACAACTGTTGATAAATAAGTGCCACCTTCAACTGGGAAAGATTTTGACAGGCCAAAGTCAGCAAGTTTAGCTTGGAATTTGTCATTTAATAAGATGTTCAAGGTCTTTATATCTCTATGCACAATCGGTGGCTTGCATCCATTGTGCAGATATTCCAATCCTACATCCAGATTGATTCTATATCAGTCCTCTAATTTGAATCAAAATAATGCCGGCTACTTATATCCTGGATATAGCAAACCTTTTGCTGCTTCAACTGCTATGTGTAGTCTCCTCTCCCAGCTCAATGCATGCCTGTTTCTACCTACATTTATGTTGAAAATTACGTCAAGTATTCTGAATATCCTGCATGCGTAGCTTAATTAAGGGTAATAGTGCGTATTAACCTGACAAAAGGTATTCTAAATCTCCATTAGCCATGTACTCATACATGAGCCCCATTTTGGTTCCGTCATCACAGAAGCCAACGAGGCTAGTCAAGTTTCTGTGATGAACTCAAAAAAGCAGTTTAACCTGATGTCAGAACAATTATCTTAGCGAAATACACATAAATATGCTCGTATATGTTGTACAACTTATAAGCAAATATAAGTACCTCTGCTTGAAACTACTTGTATGCTTGGGCTGATGATGGAGAGAGCATCTCTACAGCTACCTGAGTGTCATCTAAGTAGCCACGGTATACTGCTCCAAATCCTCCCTTACCAAGAACCCTTTCGAAGTTGTTAGTAATACTCAGGATCTCAGAGTAAGTAAATCGTCGTCCCTTTTGATTCCAGTGGCTCATACATGTTGCTGGCTTCGTCTACAGCCAGTGATCCTTTGTTAACAAGTTCAAACAGTAATCAAAATTGACAAAATTTTCAGCAATTGACTGGAAAATTTTCTGACATCTGTGTACCTTGTTGTTTTCTTTTTTTTTTTTTTTTTGAGGGTGTAGAACAGAAGTGCTGATGCAGAAATGACTATTATTACTGCAGCAACTGATGCCACTATAGGAACAACGGAGTTGTTGTTCTTCTTACTCTTGCATGAACTTGATGCACATAAATTTAGATTTCCACCAACACTAAACAACAGAGTAGATTATATTACTGAAAACAGATTCAAATTTGCCTTTGCTGTTACAGGCTTACAGCAATACAAACTCACATTAAGATTAGCAAATTCTGGTCCGACTTTTGAATGAGTGAAGATGGAACGAACCGCTGAGCCTGTTTCCTGTCAAATTCCTAAGAAAAGCAGCTCATAAGATAGTTCTCTAAGGTAATAATTTTTTCAACGCTTTGATTTCTAAATCTAGCTAGCCCCTATTTAGTAAATAGTAACTTGCAAAACTTTCAAGGATTGCAACTGCGAAAGAAAATCAGGCACGATCCTGTCAAATTATTGTTTGATAGGTCCCTGACATTATAGTTTAAAATTGTATCAGAACTATTTTTGGTATTGATGCATTAAGAATAGGCTACTTTATTCAGACTTACAGAGATTCTAACGAACTGAGACCAGATATGGAGGCAGGTACTTCGCCAGTGAACCCACTTGAGGATAAGTTCCTAATTCATATTTAATACTGTTATTATTGGGGGAAGTGTCAGAACTGACAAAAATTTGCTCACCAAAAAACACAAACTTACAAGGATATGATAATGGGCATATCATTTTCACTATAGCTGCAGTTTAAACCATCCCATGAGTGCTCTCGAGGGGAACATGGATCTCCTCGCCGGTTGCTCTTAATTCCATAAGACAATTTGATATTTGTGATTGCATCGACTCATTGGTCATATATGCACATAGGAATTATCATTAGTAAGAATCTATTGAAATAAAAAAAAATTGCATTTTGTATACAGGACTAATAGGCTAACCAGAAAATGAAAATGTCATGAAAGAAACATACCATCTTGTTGGTTCGATCCGGGTTGTGAGAGATCAAGTATATAATAGATCTCGATAGCATTGAGAAGGGGCGGAAGGATTGAATTCCCAGTTTTAGAGAGTGAAAACTCATACTTTCCTCCACTCAGTACTGTAGGGCTAAACAGAGTGGTTGTGTACAAGTAATCATGACTTATACATCAAGTCACAATGGCGGACATGACTACATTGGTAAGAAGTATGGAAAAACTTAATAGTAACAATTATAGCACTTGGAGTATACGTATGCAATTCTACTTGCTCAGTCAAAATTTGTGGGAGATTTTTGGAGGTAGTGAGACCTCACCTCCGACAAGTCAAGATGATATGAAGAAGTGGAAGACCAAGGCCGGAAGAGCGATGTATGCTTTGTCCATATCAATGGAGGATCATTTGTTGCAGCACATCAAGGAACAAAGACACCTAAAAAGGCATTTGACACTTTTGTTGGATTATTCACTTGGACAAATGATGCTAAGCTCCAACAATTCGAGAATGAGTTATTGTCAATCTTACAATAAGACATGACAGTGAGTGAATACTTCACTAACGTTAAAACTTTATGTTAAGAAATTTTAAAATTAGATTCTCAAAATCAAATCACGGAGATAAGGACAAGGAGGATCATAATCTATGGGTTGCGTCTCAAGTTTAATGTACTCATCACAACAACTCGTTGATGGGTTAAGGAGCTAACTCTAAATCAGTTAGAATATGTGTTAGCTAATCAAAAGACTTTAAACAAGCAAATTGTTAAACTCTCAATCAAAGAAGAAGATAAATCCCTTTTTAGCAATAAAAGCGGTAACGATTGAAAGGCTGCGAGAATAAAAAATGGAGGCAGGCTGAAGAATGAAGAACAAAAAAAATGTCAACAAAAAAGAAGTTGGCAATAAGGAAGAGCTCATCACAGCTACCAATTGGAAAATACTAAGGATAAAATGATAATTATATCACAAATTACGATGCACTGTAATATTGCAATTCGCGACACAAATTATTCCTTATGAATAATTGTAAAAAAGTCCACACCTTGTAGCTTAGAAATAACATACAAATAATTTATTAGAATATTCTCAAAAACCATTTATTTGCTAGAAGCATTGATGGAAAACCATTCACTTCTTTCATATATTTTTTTTCTCTTGATAATTGGTATACATAAAATTTTATGTCTAAATACTTTGCTTGGTACTAAATTTTTAAGAAATTTATTCATAAATTTGAAATTTAGTTTAAGTAAAATTTTATTTGAAATTCAATTTTTTTGTTTTTATAAAATTGATGCCAAGCTTAAAAAAAAAAAAAAAGTCTAGTGGACGCTCTCATTTTTTCTAAAAATTTTATAAAATTAATTAATTATATATATATATATATAATGCTTAAAATATCTGATCTCCATCTTTATTTATTTTTAATGAAATTGATTATAATTTATTCAAATTTTATAAATTTTTAAATGGCTTTCACATTTTTAAATTTTTTTATGATAAAAATATTTTTAATTACATATTTATTTAAAATTAAAACATTAAATTGGATATTTAATTTATTTCAAATATAATATTTATTGCATTTGAAATTGAATATATAATTCTAATTTATAAATAAATTTTAATTTTAGTTAAAATAAATAAAAGTTGACTTCCAAAAGGAAATAATTAATGTTGGCTTACCGAGCCTCGAACCATGCAGTGCCAAGTCGATGAATTCGGCAAGTTGACATTGTTTTATACTCTTAAAACCCCTCATTTTATTGACCATATACGTACCAAGTTGATGAGCAGAGCACTTATCTCTGAACACGTCTTGAGATATAAAATTAATTTTTTTATTTTTAATCCATAAAATTAAAATTTATTTAATTTAAAAGAAAATAATTATTCTCTATTTTATAATTTATCAATTATTAGATTGTATAATATTTATATTAATCAAAGAACTTACACAACTTAACCACTAGTTAGCGAGTAATTTCACGTTCCATATATTTTGAGAATGTATTATATTCACTGTAAATTTTCTAAAAATGATATTTATATAAATGACCGAATGTTAATTAATTTAGTAGTATTATTCCTTTTGAGATTTCATACCGGTTAAAGATTTGACTCTTCCCTTTACCTCTCTTGGTTTAATATATATATATATATTTTGTATGAGTGGCTATCTAAGCTCCTACCATAAATGAACATCATCTACAAGTTGCATTACAGACGACAGTCAAGCCACATGATGATTTATTTAGCTAGTACAAATTAAGTTGCTTATGAAAAAATGATTTTAAGGTTGATACCATCTAGAATGTTCCCGTTTAATTAGGGATCATTTACCCCCTAAACAGGAACACTTGAATCAGGAAGAAACAGATTCATTCAGAATAGAAACTACTCAAAGAGGAATTCTAACAAAAAAAGTAATACTCTCTTATTAAGATTATGATTCACTGTCCCACACGGAATCCGACTCCATCCAGGTTTGAGTATCACTATATATATAGCCCTACACCCCTCACAAAAGGATATCTCATTCTCACACATTCAAGCTATCTTACATTTTCCTTGTTTCTATTCTCTAACTTAGGCATCGGAGTGTTCGTGGGGATCCTCCCCACCCCTCACCTTTCCCTTTGTTCGTGCCTTGCAGGACGCCTAGCCTAAGAGTTCCGAAAATCAATTATCAAGTGGCGCCGTATGTGGGAACTCCTTGGGAAAAGCCATTCATTTACTTGCTAAGCTAAAGACATCTTCACTATGACTTTTAGCCCACCTCCAGCCTAGATTCCTAAAGCAGACACCAATCCTTCTGCACCTATCCTTTCGACCGACCTTTCGGACCTTCTCCCAACAATAATACTACCACCCACCTTGCAGCATGCTGGAGCCTCATTTGGACATGTACCCTAACTTTCGGAGAACACCCCAAGATACCCATCTTTGGGCACATATCTCCCATACTATGCTCCACTACAGCACCATCGATCAATACCTTTAATACCTTTTCCAAGTCTACCAGAAACACCAGCAATTACCACCCTAAACCTAAACACTATAACCCAAACACTCAGCCTTGATCAAATGAGCAGGGAAGCCATAATAAAAAATATTCAGGCGTAGATAGCTTTGATGCAACAACAGCTAAATGCTATAATACAAAGCGGTCATGCTGAACTGGCTCAAAATGATGATAATATAGCACCTCGACAAGCCCCAAGGACAAGAATAGGGAAGGGTAAAGTGCCAGAAGGGGAGTGTAGTTCAACCATTCCGGCCCTTGATGATTCGAAATTAGCGCAGAAGGTTGAGGAAGTACTATGCAAAGCTCGGACTAAACCTAGAAAGGAAGAAGAATGGGTTATGGATAGCAGAACTTCATTTGTTAGTAGAATAATTCAAACGGAGATTCTTAGTAAGTTTAGAATCCCGCAACTTGGTTAGTACGATGGGACAGGAAACCCCATCAGTCATATATCGACATTCTGGACAAAGATACTGCTCTAAAATGTAAATAATGGAATCATGTGCAGAGTCTTCCCAAGCACACTCGTAAAGAGCGCTAAAAAATGGTTTCATTAGCTCCCAGAGAATTCAGTCACTTCTTTTAAGGACTTAGCAGAGTAGTTCCATATCAGATTCATCATCAATATTCCCCTCGCAAAAAACATTAATGACCTGCGGATGTGTTGACATAAAGCTGATGAGTCTCTACGAAGTTACCTCGACTGTTTCAATAAAACAGCCATGCGGATTGAGCACCTTGTTGATGAAATTGCCATAGAAGCTTTGAAAAATGGCACCAGATTCGGAAAGCTAAAAGACAAAATAATGACTAAGGAGCCGAGTACCTTTACAGAGGCAACGACGATAGCGATCCGGATGATAAAAATGGACGAAGACAGGAGGATGCATCGAGAAGAAGACAAGCCTTTGATCAAGGATGAATGACCAAAACAGAGACGAGCAAGCTTCCCAAAAAAAAATTTCAGAACTCTCATAGATAGGTTTGACAGGGAAGCAGACAGATATACACCCCTGAACACCTCTCAATCCAAGATCCTCATGTGGGTCAGGCAGAATGGAGTGGGGATCACACCGGCTAAGAGAATCAGCCCAAGCCGGAGATTTACTCATGACAGAGGCCAATACTGCAAGTACCACTGAGAATACGGACATGACACGGAGGGCTGCAGAGAATTGAAGAGTTCCATAGAAAGACTGGTGCAGCGAGGAAAGTTTTATAATTTCATAGACACACCGAGGTGAAGCGAAAACTCAAAAAATTAGGAACGGGACAGAGCTGAAGCAAAGAAAGCCAGGAAAGAGCCGATTGGGATGATTAACATGATTATATAGGGAGAAAACACCGGGAAAACATTAAAGCACAGCAGAGGAGAAAAATTAGTACATGGGAGAAGCGATATTATTTTCAACTCGGAAGATGATTCACATATACATCACCCCCACAGTGATGCCCTGGTGATAACAACATGCATAAATAAGTACTGGGTTAAAAGGCTACTGGTGGATAATGGGAGTGCTATCAATGTTTTAACTTGGAATGTGTACAAAGCTATGGGCGGCTCCATCACCAATATGAAGGCCATTTAAAGCCCCATCACTAGTTTTTGTAGGGGAATGGTGCAACCAATGGGGATTGTCGATCTAGACCTATAGTTTGGAAGCCAAGATGATGAGGAAACAAAAGTCATCCGGACACCATTCAACATGGTAAATATACCACTAGCCTATAATGGGATTATAGGATGGCCGACACTTTATGAAGCAGATGCAGTCACCAGCATCCGATGCTTAACCATGAAAATTTCGATCAAGAAGAGGACCCTTACTATTAGGGGAGATCAGCACATGGCTAGACAATGCTATCAAATGGCCATGAAGCCTCTAGTGGAAGCTTTTCCTTTAGAGGCATGAAAAGTTGAAAAGTAAGGCACTGACCCACAACCAGTGGAAGACACAGAGACACTACAAATCATAGAAGGAAAGATTGTGAAAATTGGCAACACCCTCAACCAAAACATCAAAGAAAAAATAAGAGAAGTCCTTACCAGACACTTAAAGGATTTCACTTCTCAAGCCTCTGAAATTGTTGGTGTGGACCCACGGGTTGCCTGTCACTACCTAAACATCAAACCAGGAGCCAAGCTAGTAGCACAGAAGAAAAGAACCTTTGCCTATGAAAGACAGAAAATCATTACTGAGGAAACAGTGAAGTTATTAGCAGCCGGGTTCATTAAAGAGGTTACTCACTCGGAATGGGTAGCCAACGTGGTACTCATCAAAGAAAGCAAATAGGAAGTATAGATTGTGTGTAGACTACACTGATCTCAACCGAGCATGCCCTAAGGATAACTACTCGTTGCCCATAATTAATCAGCTTGTCGATTCCACTGCTGGTCACGGCTTATACAGTTTTGTTGATGCTACACAAGGATATCACCAGATTCTAATGAAAAAAGAGGATCAGGAAAAATGTCCTTCATCACTCATGAAGGGTTGTATTGCTACAAGGTGATGCCTTTCAGATTGAAAAATGCTAGAGCCACATACCAAAGAATGATGAACCAAGTCCTCTAAGGCTAGATTGGAATAAGTGTAGAAGTATACATGGATGATATCATCATCAAGAGCAAGAACCCGGAGCATCACCCAGCAGATGTGGATCGGGTTCTCCAGCTACTGAGTAAATCCAGGATCAAGTTGAATCTTGATAAATGCATCTTCGGAGTCTAGGCAAGCAAGTTCCTAGGGTTCATGATATCTCACCGGGGCATTGAAGCCAACCTCGAAAAAATGGAAGCCATACTCAATATGGAGGCATCGAAGAACATCTATGATATACAAAAGTTAAATGGTAGAATCACCGCACTAGGGCTTTTTATTTCTTGCTCGGCTAGGCGATGTCTACCATTATTCCGAGCTCTCAAAAATTCTAAGAAGTTTTAATGGTCCGCTGATTGCCAAGTAGCATTTAAAGAAATTAAAAGATTCTTAACTTCACTACCATTACTCTGCCGATCGATACTGAATGAGACCTTGTATTTGTACCTCTCTATCGGTTGAGAATGCATTGCTTCAGTACTAGTAAGGGAAGAAGGAAGCCAGTAAAGCCCTATCTATTCTGTTAGTAAGATGCTTCAAGGACCTGAAATTCGGTACCCCATGCTAGAAAAATTAGCCATGGCCATGGTCCATGCTTCTTGAAAGCTTTGGCATTACTTCCAAGATCACCATATTATGGTCCGATCTCTCTTCCCACTCTGGAAAATATTGCAAAGATCGAAGACTTTAGGCAGGCTAGTGTAATGGTCAATCTTACTTGGTGAATTCAATATTGACTATGAGCCTTGACAGCAGATGAAAGCCCAGGTGTTAGTAGATTTTGTGTAAGAAATGGCTCCGAAAGACATACCCTTGACCAAAGCACCAGAATGGAAGCTCTATGTTGATGAAGCATCCTCAGCTCAAGGATTCGAGGTAGGAATAATCCTCAGAGGGCCGCATAAGGTTCATGTCCAGTACACAGTTCATATAGAGTATAATGCCACTAATAATGCAGTCGAGTACGAAGCGCTCATCACAGGTTTGAAGTTGGCCACTGAAGTTAGGGCCGAACACCTCATTATACACTCGGATTCCCAACTAGTAGTCAACCAAGTCAGCAAAGCCTTTCAAGTCAAAGACACATACATTGCTAAGTACATAGACAAAGCCAAGCGACTTTTGCAACACATCGATTGAGACAGAGGCCAGTGGAAGATCATCCAAATTCATAGGGAAGACAACAATAAGGCTGACTATCTTACCAAATCCACAGCCGAGAATAGTCAAGCATTTAGGGATATGAATTTCACCGAGTCACTAACCAGTCCCAGCACAGAAGTCACCGAAGTTTTTGAAACACAGGTAGTCTCGGAATGGATGCAACCTATAATCAAATATCTTGAGCACGACACACTCCTAGAAGATAAGTTGTAAGCTCAGAAGTTCAAGACCAAAGTGACCCACCATTCCGTCCATCGAGGGGAGCTCTACCGAAAATCCCTCTCATACCCATGGTCGAAGTGCATTTCCCCGGAGGAAGGAAATTACATACTCTGAGAAATCCACGAAGGAATCTGTGGAGTGTATGAGTCCCACTATTTGCTCAGTAGAAAGGCACTACTCCAAGGGTATTACTGGCCCACCATGTCCAAGGATGCCCAGCAGCTAATGCAATCATGTCCTTAGTGCTAGCACTATGCCCGACTTAGTCACAAATCTTCTTGGCCTCCGCATCCCATCGGCAGCCCTTGGCCATTCGCCATGTGGGGGATGGACATCCTTGGTCCTTTCCCTTCGTCTACCTCATAGAAAAAGTTTTTAATTATGGCCATTGACCATTTCACCAAATGGGTAGAAGTAGAAGCGGTCCTAACCATCACAGAAGTCCAGATACAACACTTTTTCTAGAAGGAGATAATTTGCAGGTTCGGCATCCCCCATACTTTAATTACGGACAACGGTAAATAGTTCAACAACCATAAATTCAGAAGTTTCTGCTTGGACCTTGGTATAAAGTTGCACTTCACCTCAGTAGCTCACTCGCAGACGAACGAACAAACCAAGGTCACAAATAGAATCCTTATGCAAGGTTTGAAGAAAAGACTTGATAAGAAAAAGGGGAATTGGGTCGAAGAGCTGAACAATATAGTCTCAGCCTATATAACCACACCCCGATCATCCATTGGCGAAATGCCATTCAGACTGACTTATGGTATAGATGCAGTAATTCCCGTGGAGGTTGGGTCCCTAAGTTACTGGGTAAGCCAACACCTCAATCACACCATCAACAACGCCGACGTTCAGATATTCCTTGACTTACTAGAAGAATGAAGAGAATAAGCAGTAGCAATAGTTGAGGCACATCGATAAAGAATAACTCAGTACCAACATCGACGACATCGAATAGAGCAATTCAAGATGGGTGACTAGGTACTAAGAAGAGCAGATATTAGCAAGGACACCTCAGGAACTGGCACGTTAGGTCCAAACTGGGAAGGTCCGTGCCAGATCTCAGAATGCACAATGAAGGGGGCATACAAACTTAGAGAAAGAGGAGGCAAAGAACTATCGAGGTTTTGGAACTCAGACTCTCTCAGGAAATATTATCAGTAAACTTGTACTTGAACACCCGATATGATTCAATAATAAAGTATCTTCATTGATAAGAATGTCTTTACATGTGATCAGCTACAAAAAAAAACCTATACATATATACTCTACTATTTGTACACCCGGGCACCCAGGCCCCAAAACTAAGGGGGAAGTAGCATCAGCAGTCTCTGGACGCTCGACGAACCCAACAGCAACAGTGGCCTCTTCAGACTCCCTCATAGGAATGGAACTGGCCTTTTGACGGGCGTCCTCCTACATTGCAAGCTTTGCAAGGTCTGCTGGAGTTATCCAATCTAACACCCCCAAGTCCAATCTTGAGTCTTTAGAGAGTAAGATCCTCTTGCACTCAGCCCAGTACGCCTTGAGAAACCCCATACTATGCTTTGATACGCCTTCTTATCATTCGCATGAGATTTCTCAAGCTCCGCTAGCCTCCTCTAGAGCTCAGCAATCTGAAGATCTTGCTCCTCGATCCTCCTCGTCAGCTGGGCTTAGCTATGTTCAATCTCAGAAACCTTTTTCTAATTCACCTCAGCATCAGATTTGGCCTCAACGTATCTTTTCTGGTAGTGCTCCAGAGCTACCTTCACGCTATCCAGCTTCTCAAAATCTATTGCTATTTTCCCCACCTCAGTTTCCTTTAAGCTATACTGGCTCTTTAAGTAAAAGTATTGATCCTTCGCCAGCAGCAAGGCCTAAGTCATCTGCCAAAAACAACCATACAACTTAGACAAGAAGCAAGTACACTAATTGTATTAAGTGGCAAAAACTAACTTACCTCTAATGACTGGCCAATCATGGAATCTAGCAACCCGTTTGAGCCCTCCTTCGACCAACGTTGCATGTCATTAGGTAACCGCAGCGACTCGGTATACTGGTCCCGTACTTGGCTGTTAGAGATGCTCAGGGGATTCATCTTCTTCAATATCCAGCCCCTTATATCTGGACAACCAGATAATTATGGGCACTGGACATAGATCTCTTCATCCACCCCCTCCACATCTGACCCCGGGTTGATCAGCCGCCTTTTTCTATGCCCAACCCGCTCTAGCCACTCACTTTCCACCAGTGCTTTGCCCTTGGGGTTGGCCAGAACAGCCTCTGAAGCCATAGGAGCCTCAAGTTTCGGAGAAGGAGATGCCCGAACCTCCTTTACTGCAGTTGGCTCATCTACTAAGGAAATCCTACTTGTAAAATAAAAAAAGTCAGCCATCTACAGATTGAAAATAAGACAAGTCAGAAAGATCGCTCAAAGAAAAATAAATATACCCAGGGAGTGGTCGCGACTCAGACAGACTCTCCATAGATACCTCCAAAATGCGTCTTCCGCTGATCGAGCTTCGACGAGTCTGTCAAAATGTAGCCACAAAACTAACTCCGTATCAAGGTCAAAAAGTTTCGTTGGATGGGTCACTTTATGACACTCATCTGACCACATCCTCTGGACATCCAAGAAGTCCGATTGATGCTCCAGAATGAAAAAATGGTATCTCCACTTCTTGTGGAGATCCAAAAGCTTACAAAAAAGGGTATGGTTAGGTACAACTGATAGGGAGAACATCAACTCTCCCTTCTTCCTAGTCAGCATGTACAAATATCAGAGGACATCTAGGTCAGGATCCCTACCCTCATGCATCAGTTGGATGAACCCAGTCAGTATCCTATAGCTATTCGGATGAAGCTGACCGGGCGCAATGTTATTCTTATTAATAAATTCTTTGACAAATGGATCTAAGGGAAATTTCAGACCTCCCTCTAACTGGTCAAAATATACTACTAATCTACTTAGCCCCGATAACGGGGTATGGGCTCTGAACCTCCTATCTACGGTGTGGAGGGTGTAATCGGCGGGGATATAGAACCGCCGTCGATACCACCCTAGTAACTCGCTATCTACATTGGACACAAAGAGGTCAGAACTAATTTCTTCCCGAGGAGCCATAATAATGAAAGGGAAAACACAATAGCAGAAAAGGGAAAAAAGAAGAGGAAGAAAAGATGAAAAGAATCACCTGGTCGCCACAAGCAAGAACTATGGCAGGATGAAATGGAAATAGTAGAGGCAGTAGGAATGCAGCAAAAACAAAAGATAGAAAAAGCGAAAGAAGCAAAATATGCCAGTTAACAAGTGCAGCAGTATTTATAGAGACACGAAAGGACCTGGAAGCACGCCATTAACTGCCGTCATTATTGCTGCGTTCCTCCCTAGGCCACCAAGGGCTTTTTGGGAATAAAATAACCCATTAGACGAGGAGTTGTGATAACGGCGACACAAGCATTTTGTTTATTGACATACGAAATGACACATCAATCACATAATTTCAAGAGTTGAAGTGAAAGCCCCATGTGTTGACCCACCCACATTTCAACTGGGCTGCTGTCATGACCCAAAACAGGGCCATGACCGGCGCTAGGGAATGGGAATTCTTTCGAATCCAAAACCCGTAGCAAGCCTAAAAATAAAATAAACATGCCATAGTAATAATAATATCACAATTAAATAAAATATTGTACAACAGAATAAAATCATAAATACAAAAATAATAATCCACTAGTAGGGAATTTAAATCAAATCCATATCTCATATCATATATGTGACTAAATCCTTTAATACACGTTTCAGTTCAAATTCTTAAAAATACATAACTTACACAAATACAATACATTTAATCCCATAAACTTATTTATAACTACGGCAGTGTCTAGATTATAAAATAAAACTCAAGACTCAGATAAGCAGTTTACATAAAGAAGCCGGGGCAGAAGAAATCCGGCGTATAGGCCTACTACTGAGGTCTGAAGACGATGACTCTTCTAAAAAATAGTCAACGGAGGGGGAGTCAGACCTCATTGAGTGAATTACTATAATATATATACATGCATACTAAATGCCAAATGCATACAGTCAAAAAGTACATATATAATATATATATATATATATATACAAGCAATTACACACGGATGCAATAAAATCGTTTTATATATATTTATTGAAAATCACAATTTATGAACGATCGAATAGAACCCTAGAAATTTGCAACCTCAAAGCAATGTTAGAAAACACTCTAGCCATACAGGCTCACTTATTCCAAATATAATCACTTGATCCATTTAAACAGTAGACTGGCCCCGAGACACTAAGTCGATCGAGCTCCAGCAGTCTGACTGTCAGTGTGATTGGCCCCGAGACACTTGGTCAACCGAGCTCCAGCAATCACACCTCTAAATCATTTCTCACACATCAAATAAATCAATTCCAATCAATATTCTCAAACAGGATAGTAATATAGCCTAAATGCTGTAAATGTATCGGTACGTACTCGGTCCTAGTGTTGCCCACTAGGTAGCACGTTTTATTGATATCCTTCATTAATAAATATAAAACATTCATTCACAAATAAATGATGCATGAATTTGAAATAAATAGCAACATAAATCATATATATACTAGAAATATACCAAAAGTAAACCAAGTATATTTTGAATGTATATATGTCAAATAAATCCAATATAATCATAAAATAAACTAAATATGTATTTAAAAAAACATTTTAAATATAAATGTTTAATAAAGCATGCATATAATTTAAGATATACCAAAATATACCGAATATAAACTAAAGATAAACTTAAATACCAAATGAATTATTTATGCATAATTTATCAAAATAACATACATATCTAAATCATACACCCTAAACATATATATATATAAAATAGTAACTCACTTAGTGTGATCCTCGAGATGGGTCCGATGGGCCTGGCCACTAGCCCTCGGTCTCGGGGCAACTAAACAAACAATAAATAACAGACATCATAATAAACCTAACAGAAAATCCTAGAAACTCGATCTAGCGTATTAGACACAATTAAAAATCAGAATTCAACCGGACATCACGTTTTACGAGAATTCTATCGAAAATTCGACAGAACCTCCCCTGTAAAATGGACATCTCTCTACTCAAAGAGTAGAGCCCACCCTGCAAAGAAACACACTTCGAAAAATAGGTTAAAAAACACATCCATAACCCCTCGGTCGGACTCCAAACTACAGTCTACCGACCGGGGTCCACAAACACAGAATAATTGTGGAAATACCAAAAATGCCCTTATATCACAGAAATACATTTAATAAGTATAAATTACGTAATTTACTCTAAAACACATTAAAAACCAATAAAAACTCATTTTATTAGAAAAATCGTATATTATAAATATAATGGAAAATAATTCACGAAAAATAGTTTTAATTAATTAAAAATACTAAATAATTTTTAGAAATCATTTTTATACCTTAAATAACTATTAAAACCAATTTAATTATATTTTTAGTCAATTTATGGTAAAATTACCAAAATACCCCTATATATATAAATATACTAAAATTCATTCAAAAATTCACCAAAAATAGTATAATTATCCAAAATTAATTTTCTCAACATATTTATCACTAATATCAATATTTAAACTCAATTAACTAATTAATTTCAATTAAAAACACAATTAACCTAATTTTCCAAAATTACATAAACCTAAATAAATTCAAAATAAATACATAGAAATTCATAAAAATTCCAAATAAATTCCTATAATTCATTTAAACACCTATATTTATCATAAAACACAATTTCATAATTTATTTAATTAATTTTCGAAAATTAGAAAATAATATTAAAATATTCAAAAATACCTAAAAATCAAAATAATCTCCAAAAATTCTAAAAATATTCATACATGTAGATTAAACTAAGGGAAACAACATTTGTGAAGGAATTTTTCATGAATCAATCAATTCGAAGTTCAAAAAAATCAAGAACCCTAAAATGGTTGAATTGCAAAAATCAAAACCTAAGCAAATCTAGACCATTTTAAGTGAAAAAAATCTTGGAATCACACTCACCGGAGCTCAAGGAGAAGAAAGAGACTGACGATGTCAAAAACGGTGGCCGAAAACATCGTGAACGACAGTGGCTCAAGTTTCGGCTTCCCGAGCTGATTCAGGCCAAAACTCGTCGAAATAGGGCGCTGCTGGAGGCAAAGAAGGCTGGAGAAGGAGGTGGAACGCCAGGAGGCACACCGACGGCAAGAAAACGGCATGACAGACGGTGGAACAACGATGGAGGCAATCGGGGAAGAAGGAGGAAGAGTCGGGGGTAGAATTGTAATTTGCCAAAATTTTTGCTTTTAACAATATTTTATGTATATATATATACTTACACTATATATTAAAATAATATAAATTCACACACATTAATTATACACCACACACATATAATTTAATATTTAAATAATTTAATACACCTAAAAATAATTAAATAATATTAAAACTAATAAATAAATAATAAAATATTAGGGTAATTAATTAAACCCTAATTAAATAAATACACATATATATGTTATTTAGTATTTTTAAAATATATATGAGTTCATGCAAGTCCGTAAATCTATTTAAAATAATTAATGGTAAATTATTTACGTGAAAATTTCCCCGAAAATGCAAGTCCCAGGAAAATTTTACGTAAAACACTTAAAATAATACACAATAATTAAAATAAGTTTTAAATACATATTAACTCGTAAAATATCATAATTGTATATAAAATTATTAACACTGCATATCCCAATGCAGTATTAAGATACTTAAAACACGGGATATTACAGCTGCCTCATCAAGCAACTCGTAAGGCGTTTCAAACATCGCTTCTAGCCCATTCCGGGTATCTGAGCATCTAAGTCTAGTGACTGAAGCTGGCACCCTCAGGTCACTTCCGTAGTACTGAGGTTCCGAGCATATAAGCCTCGCGCCCTTGATCCGAGCATCTAAGTCCAGTGATTGAAGCTGGCACCCTTAGGTTGCTTCCGTAGAACTAAGGTTTTAAACATGTAAGCCTCACTCCCCTGAGCCGAGCATCTAAGTCTTGTGCATCTAAGTCCAATGACTGAAGCTAGCACCCTCAAGTCGCTTCCGTAGTACTGAGGTTTCGAGCATGTAAGCCTCGCTCCCCTGAGCCGAGCATTTAAGTCTCGAGCATCTAAGTCTAGTAACTAGAGCTGGCACCCTCAGGTCGCTTCTGTAGTACTGAGGATCCGACCTCGAAAGCCTCGTGTCCATGCACCGAGCATAAAAAATCTAGTGAGGACTGGTTCCGTCTTGTTCCTAAATGAATGGGTTAATCTATTACGGTGCTCATACACACTCGGCAGGTACCCCAGTTCCACAGGTTACGGTTCAACAATGACCAACCAAATACTCAGCACTAAGCTCTACTCATTATGACTGAGACTGGCCACCTTAGCTCACTGGCATCTTTTAACCCTTATGAGGGCATCAACATCCTACCCGGACGTGACAGACATAAATATTCGAATACACCAAGGGGGGACTTTTGATACCATCTAGAATGTTCCCACCTAATTAAGGATTATTTACCCCTTAAATAGGAACACTTGGATCAGGAAGAAGACAAATTCGTCCAGAATAGGAACTACCCAAAGAGGAATCCTAATCAAAGAAGTAACACTCTCCTACTAAGATTATGATTCACTGTCCCACACGGAATCCAACTCCAAGCAGGTTTGAGTATCACTATATATATAGCCCTACACCCCTCATAAAGGGACATCTCATTCTCACACATTCAAGCTATCTTGCATTCTCCTTGCTTCTATTCTCTAACTTAGGCATCAGAGTGTTCGTGGGGATCCTCCCCACCCCTCACCTTGCCCTTTGTTCGTGCCTTGTAGGACGCCTAGCCCAAGAGTTCCGGAAATCAGTTATCAAAGGTCTTGGTCCATGGAAGCATCTGCCAAATTTATTTTATGTTTATTCTACTTAGGAAAAAAAAAATAATTTCCCTATCTACATTCTCTATGGTGATATAATTTAATTTAGTTTGGGAAAATTTTATCATGTTTATGTTATATTAGGTTAAAAGTTGATGAAATTGTACATGAGAACTGAAAAATTTGTCAAACAAAAATATTGATAAAATTAAAATTAAAGTAAAATTTTTTATTAGATAATTTTTTTGAAAAAATATATTTCACTTTTCTTTGGTAGTTTGACAAGGTGTTAAATTACTAGCATAAAAGTTAAATAGGTAAAAAATATTCGCTCTTTATAATAATAGGATTCAAACCTTACATTTAAGGATGCACTTGAAAATGAATTATCACTTTACTACTTTCATACTGACATAAATATTTACTCTTTTGACTTGTGCTTTGAGTAGTTGTTAACGATGCTAACACCCAAGAATGTAGAACTTATATTCTGCCATTAATGTTGATTTATTAAATTAATTTTTATCTAATATAAAAAATATATTTTATATATAATCCATTAATTTTTAAATTATTCAATATCTTTATTAATAAAAAGAAATTTTACGGCTCCCCTAACAAAAAAGAGATTTTACTCTAAAAAATGTTGTGGCTGTATAACTAGAGGAATCAAGAGTTTATTGACAAAAGCTATTATAGGAATGAAGCCATTAATTAGTTATACTATTTAATAGGCTTTGTTAACTAGTTAATACACAGTTGAAACGCTTATTTTCTTCCAATATATCACATCTTACTAATTTTTTTGAAAAAAAATATATAATTTTATTGATTCAAACTAGCAAAAAATTAATAGAAACATAGATATAAATTCGCTAAAAATCATAGAGAATGAAACAACACTTAGGTTAGTAGCATAATAAATTGGCTCAAAACCTATAAAATTGATAGTACTATAATGGCTAGAATACTTATGACTATAGTTTTGCAACATAATGTGACGAACATAATTTGATTTGTTATCTCTATTTGATCGTGAAAAAAGCCTTAGAGTGGGGGGGGGGGGGGGGGTGAATAGGGCTATTACTTAAAAGTCATAATTAAAAATAAGTTTTTACAATAATTGAAAGAATGGTGAGAAGGAAGAATGAAGAACACAATGATTTAAGGAGTTCGATTCAACAACAATCTTACATCTCCACCTAACTTAACCCCAAGTTAGGATTTTCAATCTCCCACAATCTTATTCATAAGATTAAGATTACACAAGAGTTTTATGGCTCACTCTTACAACCTCACAACATGAGTTTTCAAGGCTCACTCAAAAAACTAAATCCCAAGTGTTTCAATGGACAACACTTAAACCAATTCCTTTATAAATAAATCTCACTTCCCTACTAATCTATCCTAAGATTTAAGATGAAGAGAAATTTTATCTCTAACACATAATCGACTCTCATAAGGGTTATAAACGAAGAGTGAATATTTGAGAATTTGAGAGCTTTAATGAATGTTAAGATAGAGAATGATAATAAGAAAAATTGTATTAACTTCCATTCAGTTTTAGAGGTGTTTCTATAGATAAACATTAAAAAAATATAACTGTTGAAGGTGCAAATAATGTGTCCAACATCTATATTTTAAATCCAACATTTATAATTTTGAATTATTAAAAGTAATGTTATCAGACTGTTATACAAATATTGAAACCATGATTGGCTACTAGAAAAGTTCAAATTTGCCCACACTTTCTTTATAAAAATTGTAGATATTTGACTTAGATTTCCATATCATTTTGAATCACCTTAATTGGACTTCTTTAGTTGAATATATATTCAAAATACTAAGAGTTATGCAATATAAAATGGCAGACTACTATCAAACAGTTGTGCATGAGTTGAAACCATGATTTGATATTGGAGAAATTTGAATTTTCCTATACTTTCTTTATAAATGTTGTAGATATTTGACTTAAATTTCTATGTTATTTTGAACCACCTTAATTGGATTTCTGTAGCTCAAAATATGTCCAAAATACTAAGAGTTGTGCAATCTAAAATGGCAAGCGCATACGTTGATTTTGACTCAATATTTGCATACCCAAATGAACTCAGATTTTGAAAAGTAAACCTAATTCAAAAATTTCAAGATGTTTACTTCAAATGTGAAGAGGATAACTTTATCATTATGAAGCTTTAAGGATGTCAAACACCTCATTGAATTTCAAAGGTTGAATTAGCCCAAGATATTCATACTTTATTTTAACTTCCAATAGAGTCGTAACTTATACACACTTAAAAAAACAAATTAAATGCTCAAAATTAAGATTTTTAAGATAAAAATTAAGATTGATTATTGTTAAGGTCAACAATCTCCCCTTTTTAATTTTAACAAACTTATTTTGAGTTTGATAAAAAATAATACAAAGTAAAGTGTGTGATAATATTTGTGATAATAATGATATCAAATGAAATAAAATATTTTTTTATTTCTCCCTCTATGAATATGGACATGATAAGAAATATAGATTTATAGATTATTCCCCTTAACAAAAAAATAAAACAATATAAAAAATAGTAAGAGGGATAAAAACATGACATTCTTAAGACAAATGTATTAAAAACATAAAATATGATAACATGATCATTTAAATAAATGTTAGGCAATGTGAGTAAATAATTTCAAACATATATAAATTTAGTGCCACTAAAATGCATTACAAAAATATTACATATAACAATAAAGTTGATGCTAAACTAGCTTAACTATCACTTCATCATATAGAGCTTAGCTAGCTAATCAATTATGTAGCACTTAGCATAAAAGAAATAAATACAAATTATCCATAATATATTTTCCTCTCTTTGTAGAAAGACAAAAGGAAAAAAGAGAGATATAAGGGGAAATAAACCTAAAGGGACCAAAATTCCTATAAGAACAAAGCAAAGATATACCAAATCTTTGTAAAAATATTCATGCCATATCAAAGACCAAAATAATTCCTAAGAAGATATTCATGCCTTATCAAATATCAAAAAAATTCATAAAAAGAAATTATACATGAATTATGCATTTATAAACACAATAATAAAATATTATTCACATGTATAGTAACAAATAACAAACTCAAATATATATCTCCCCCATTATCAAAAGCAAAAAGAAAAGAGAGAGATATAAAAGGAAAATGAAAACAAAGATACGCAAAATCTTTATAAAATCTATGTCATACATGAATTAAATAAGCAAAACAAGACTTTTTTTCATATATGATGTGCAACAAAATTAGCCACACTTACAATGTTAATATGCATGAAAAAATTTAAACAAATTTTCTCCCCCTATATCAAACAAAAGTATAATATGTCACTAACATAAACACATTTTTTAAGGAAGTTTTAAAATTTTAAAAAAGTACACATGTTAAAAAAATTAACTAGGTACACATGCAAACTCAAATAATTTCTCCTCTTTTGACAAAATGCAAAAAGAAATTGAAAAAGATTAACCAAATATAAATTGATGACTATATAAAAAAATTTTAAGATCAAAATCAAATATTTATCAATCAAAGTAATCAAGAAGCACAACATGATTTTACATGAAAATAGTTCAACTATCAATTAAACATAAAATCAAGATAAACTGGAACCATCAATCATGCCAAGTTCATGCTTAATGAAATTTAATCTCTTTTCAGTGATAGGTTTGGTTAAGATATCTGCAAGTTGATTATTTTTATCAAAAAATTCAAGTGACATATTACCAATTTGAACATGATCACGTAAAAAATGATGTCTAATGTCTATATGCTTAGTTCTAGAATGCTGAATGAAATTTGTGCTAAGGTTGATAGCACTTGTATTGTCACATTTGATTAGAATGTAATCAAGTTTTACACCATAGTCTAATAATTGTTGTTTTTGCTATAAAACTTGTGAACAACAAAGACTTGTTGCAATATATTCGGCTTCAACAATAGATAAGGCAATTGAAACTTATTTCTTATTAAACCAAGAAACTAAACATTGTCCTAAAAATTGACAAGTTTCGGAAGTGCTTTTTCTATCTAGTAAAAAATTGACAAAGTCTGTATCATAATAACTAATTAAGTCAAAGGATGAACTCCTAAGACACCAAAGTCCTAAATGCATTGTATCATAATGATATTTGAAATTTTTCTTATAGCATTTAAATGAGATTCTCTAGGACTAGATTGAAATCTAGCACACAAGCAAGTAGCAAACATTATATCAGGTCTACTAGCAGTTAAATAAAGAAGGGATCTGATCATACCTCTAAATCGCTTTTCATCAACCAATTTTCCATTCTCATCTTTGTTAAGTTTGGTTATGGTGCTTATTAGAGTTTTACTTATCTTAGTTCCATCCATGTCAAACTTCTTAAGAACATCTCTTGCATACTTGGTTTGATTGATGAAAATCCCAATTTTACATTACTTGATTTATAGTCCAAGAAAGAATTTGAGTTCACCCATCATATTCATCTCAAATTCTCCTTGCATTAAGTTATAGAATTCCTCACACAAGCAATGGTTAGAAGCATTGAATATAATGTCATTAACATATATTTGAACAATTAATAAATCATGCTTGGATTTCTTTGAAAAGCGTTATCAACTTTTCCTTTAGAGAAACCTTTCTCTAATAAAAAGTTACTCAATCTTTCATACTAAGCTCTAGGAGCTTATTTCATTCCATATAATGCTTTGGAAAGTTTGAATACATGATTTGGAAAATTAAAGCTTTCAAAACCTAGAGGTTGTTCAACATACACCTCTTCTTTAATAAAACCATTTAAAAATGCACTTTTAACATCCATTTGATAAAGTTTGAAATCCATGAATGCTGCAAATGCAAGTAGCATTCTAATAGCTTCTAACCTTGCAATGGGGGCATAGGTTTCATCATAATCAATGCCTTCCTCTTGATTATAATTTTTAGCTACTAGTATAGCTTTATTCCTAGTTATAACACCCTGTTCATTCATCTTATTTCTAAACACCCATTTGGCACCTATAATAGGATGATGTTTTGGTCTAGGAACCAAGGTCCAAACCTTGTTTCTCTCAAATTGATTTAACTCTTCTTGCATAGCAAGGACCCAAAATTAATCACACAAAGCATCATCAATATTTTTGTGTTCAATTTAAGAAATGAAGGCCAAATTAATAATAGACTTTAATTAAGATCTAATAGTTACCTCTTTTGTAGTGTCACCTATAATGAGGTCTTGAGGATGATCTTTCTTGAATTGCTAATCCTTTGGAAGTTCATCCTTTAAAGTAGGTTGAGACATTTCCTTATTGTCATCCTTTCTTGGACTTTTAAGTTCCAAAGGCTTACTAGCATTTTCTTCTTAAGTTTCCACAATTTCATCATTATCAATAAGATCATCAACACTATAAATATCCATTTTAGGATTAAGTGAGTTTGATTTATCAAATACAACATGCATTGATTGTTCAACTACTAGAGTTCTCTTATTAAAAACTCTATATATTTTATTAGAAATAGAATAGCTTAGGAAAATTCCTTCATCAGCTTTGGAATCAAATTTTCCAAGATTATCCTTGGTGTTTAATGTAAAGCACTTACATCCAAATACTCTTAAATATGAGATTTTGGGTTTTTTATTATTCCAAAGCTCATAAGAAGTTTTATTCAAAATTGGTCTTTTGAAAACTCTATTTGAAATGTAACAAGATGTGTTAATGGCTTTTGCTCAAAAGTATAAAGGCAAATTATACTCATTAAGCATTTTTCTAGCCATTTCCATAAGAGTTCTATTTTTCCTTTCAACTATCCCATTTTGTTAAGGAGTTCTAGGAGAAGAGAATGTATGTGAAATACCATTTTCATCACAAAAGATTTTGAAAAAATTATTTTCAAACTCAATTCCATGATCACTTTTAATAGAAGAAATACAAAAGTCTTTTTTCTTTTTGAACTCTTTTTGCAAACTTTTCAAAAGCTTTAATTGCATCATTCTTATGAGCAAGGAAATATACCTAAGTAAATTTTGAGTAATCATCAATTAATACATATGCATAATGCATACCACTGAGACTAGCAACTCTAGTTAGTCTAAATAAATCCATATGTATAAGTTCAAGTGGCTTGGAAGTAGACACTATATTTTTTACTCAAATGAGGACTTAGATTGTTTTCCCTTTTGGCAAGCATCATGAGGTTTATTCTTAGTGAATTCAAGCTTAGGTAAACTAATCACAAGTTCATGTTTACAAACATCATTCAATAGCTCAAAATTTGCATGTCTTAACCTTATATGCCATGTCCATATATCATGGGAAATTGACATCAAGCATTTAATATCTTTGTTATCAATCTTATTCAAATTTATAACATAAACATTGTCAACTCTTTCACCACTAAAAATTACTTTGTCTTCATCAAAACTACTAACAAATGAAATCTTAGGATAGAAAGTGACCTTATTTCCTATATCACATAATTGACTTATACTAAGCAAGTTATGTTTAAGACCATCAACAAGCAACACATAGTGTATAGTTAAGGATTGAGGATTACCAATTTCTCCAATGCCAATAATCTTTCCTTTAGTATTGTGCCCAAAAGTAACGTGTCCTCTATCTTTAGCATCAAGCTTGTTGAATTGCTCCTTATCTCCCGTCATGTGCGTTGAGCATCCACTATTAAGATACCATTTGCTTTTTGATCTTGTGGACTTCAAGCACACCAACACAAGACAATTTAAGCATTCTTTTGAATCCAAACCTTTATTGGTCTAGGTTAATTAGTTTTAAGATAGCTCGTAGGAAACAAGTTCATGTGTAGTCTTCTATAGAAGCACACATTATTGGTATGTCCCTTGATCATGCAATATGAGAATTCAATAGTTACAAACTTATTTCTTTTAAGAGGATATGCATTCTTAATTCATGAAGCATGCCTTTGTTGATATTGTGGTGTATGTCTTCTAAAGTTATTTTAAGTTATAGTATGAGTCATGCATTAGCAATGACAATATGTATTTTGATAGGTTTGTGCAATGTATCTAGGTGCATTATGTTGTGCAACATGCTTATGAGTATTTTGTATAATGTATATGTAAGCAAGTTTAGGTTACATTTTCCTAACATGATGCTTACCTTTTTGTGTTATATAAAGTTGAGTCTTATAAGACTTTCCTTGAGTGTTTGACACATGATATCTTTTAGTTTTAAAAGCTTGAGTCTTATTTTATTTTGAGGTAAAAGGAGCATAATTATTTGAGGCTTTAACAAAATTAATATATAATGATAATGAGGAAGCTATTCCATTGGTATATCCAATTCCATATATATCTTCATGGAATTTTTGAGAATCAAGAATATTATTCAAAGATTCTTTTCCCTTCATGAGTTTCTCAATGGAAATTTTCAAATTTAAGACTTTCTTAGAAAGCTTTTGATTTTCATCATTTACTTTCTTAAGTTGATCTTCCAAGGAATTTGAAGTTTTCAAATCATTAGACAATTTATCATTTGATTTAACTAGATTAGAAAATTCATTTTTCAATTGTTCAAATTCCTTTGTTAGGTTAGATAACTCATGCTTATAATGTTTCTTCTTAGATAATAAGTTTTTTCATTTAAGAAAGAGTTTCCTTACTATAGATCTTTCAATATCATCATCATATTCATCATCAGCATCACAATAATCATCATCACAAGAAGAATTAGAGATAGATGGTACCTTTTTTTCACTTTCAAGAGCCATGAAACAAAGGTTGGCTATTTATTATTCCTTTTCCGTTTCTAATTAAGCCAAGTTTCCTTATAAGCCCTCCTTTTCTCTTTTGTTCCTTTGCTCTTATTTTTGAGTTTAGGACACTCACTTCGAATGTGACCCAGTTTCCTATATTCATAATAAGTAACGTCTTTGGTTTTCTTTTTACCTTCTTGTTCATACTTTTTGTTGAAGTCTCTTATTCTTGATGAATCTTTCATTTTCAAGAACTTCTTAAAGTTTTGAGTGAGCATGGAAATTTCATCATCTTCATCACTAGAACCTTTAACATTTTCTTCTTCACTATCATTTTGTGAAGCTTTCAAGGCAATATTCTTCTTCTTCTTTTCCTTTTCTTTTTGCTCTTCACCTTTTTGTTTAATTGTTAGCTCATGTGTTAAGAACTTTTAGATAAGCATGTTAGTAGAGAGAGTTGAGAGGTCTTGAGCTTTCTCAATTGAAGTAACCTGAGATTCCCAATCCTTCTTAGGTAGGATTCTTAGAATCTTGTTGTTTACTTCTTCTTTGAAATTGATTCATGAGGCTTCATTGTGAAAAGTTCATATTCATACATGTGAAGTTAAACTTTCTTGCTTCTAACTTACATGTTGCTTTCATAATGATTTTCCAAGGTCTTCCACATTTCCTTAGCTGACATGCAATGTTAAAGCTTGCCTCCTTCTTCCCTTGTCATAAAAGAGGCTAAAGTGATCATCGCCTTTTTATTTTTATGATTGTTTTGTTTTGCTTATTGTTTCATTGACTCCTTGCTAGAGTAGTTACCATACCATCGATAGTAGTTATAGGTGGTTCTCAACCTTTTAAACTTGATGGAATATCCTAAAGTTTAATGGAATCACAATCAAAGTATGACTCCATTTTGAACTTCTAATGAGGATAGTCACTTGTAAGTACCCAATTTCAGGATCAATTGTGCACAATTGTGACGTAAGCCCATATGATGAAATTCATTCAAAAATTAAAATTGGTTGTCGATTTTCTGGACGTTAAGGACTAAATTGCAATATTTTTTAGGATTTGATTGTAAATAAGTCATTTTTTCAGGGGTCTTTTGATAATTAAAAAAAATTAGGATCGGCATTTAAAATGTCAATCAACATTGTGTAATGCCAATCGACATTACAATATCGGTCGACATTATATAATATCGTAATGCCGACACGTTAAAATATAGTTTTTTTAGTTTTTCGCATATTTTTGTTGATTTTTTAGCATTTTGATTGGTTGAAAATTCAAATTTTATCTTTATAATTATTTGATAAGGCTATTTAAACGCATAAGGTTTTTTGAAATCAAAGAAAAACAAATGCTATCTGATCAGATAGGTTTGTTCCTCCTTTAGAGGAAGTTTAGTATGTGCAGACTCTACATTTAAAAGCATAGTTTGCATGAGTGCGAGAGGAGGAGGCTTTGCTAGGGGACTTTTTTTTTTCTTCAGGTTTTCGAGAGGATTTTTTTTTGAGAGGCACACGGAGACATAGTAAGAAAAAAAGAGAGACTGCGAGCACAAAACCCTAATTTTTGATACTGAAATTTTCGAAGGAATAGTCTAGAATCAACAATATCTTAATTTTAACGGTGATAATCCAATTTGAGAGACTCAAAAAGGGGCATTTGCACAGCATCTAAATCTCCAGTGTTATTTTTCTATTTCTTTTATTACTCTTTTTTATTATTTTCTGTTTATGATTTTTCTTTATTTTTGTTATTGCTTTGATTATTTGATTTCATTGCTAATTTTCTTTTTTTGTTTTTTTGTTTTAATGTCTGTATGTGGATTGAGGAGGAGGATACCACCTGTATTTAATTGAACAGAATATCCATGGAATGCCATGGATAAACCTGTACTATTTTAATAATAGTTCTTAGGATTTTAATTTTTATTCTGCATTTTGGTATCTTGTGTATTTTATTTTTTAATTCATGGGTGTATAATTATTTAATTTTATTTTTGTACATAGTTTGTAATAGCTCCAGCAGTGGGAATAGTGAAAGATTTAAATTTCTACACTTTAAAATTAATTAGTAATTAGGTTCAATTGGGTAAAAATTAATTAAAATTAATGGTGGCTTTAGTTAATTAGGGTTTGTATGTAATTAAATTAGGTTTTTTAAAAATCATATGTGAATGTGTGTTTGATTTGATTTTGTTATGCTTTTTGGGCTTTTTATGTTTTTTTTGTGCCCCAAAGCCCACGTTTAGGTCTAACCCACTTAATAAATATGTTTAAAAAATGATTTAGGTTTTTAAATAATTAAAATCAACTTAGGCCTATTAGGTTAATTAGATTTTAGGCCCGCTTAGTTTATTAAAGTTGTTTAAACTTAGCTCAGCCCACTTAATTTCATTTCTTTTAAAATAAATAGACCTAGGAGCACATTTCATTTAAAATAAAACCAAGTTAGACTTAGGCCCACTAGTTCAATTTTCCTTTAAAATTGAATAGACTTAACCCCATATCTTAGAAAGACTAAAAAAATAGATTTAGTCTCATTAATTAATAAAATGTAGGCCCACTTTTATTCTATTTCACTTGTAAATGAAATGTAGATTTAACTAACTTTTTTAATAAAATTAACATAGTTTAAACTTAGGGACAACGTGATCTTAAATGCATTTTTTACTTATAATTTTATTGACTTGTTGCCTTTTTGGGTAGATGGATGTTAATTAGGGTTTAATAAAATTGCATGTAATTAGAGGATGAAATAATCAATTATAAAATTATTCTAAATGAACACGAGATTAAAGGAAGTTAGTATTCCGTATCTAGAATCTCCTAGTTGTGGTGCTATTTTTCTTTTAGAGAATCGAGTACCACCAATAAAATTATCCCGGTTATTACCCTGGGTGGCGACTCCTCATCTCCACACCATGTCTTTATGACAGTGGTTAGTGTGTTTTCTAAGGCCCTGAGCCTAAACAGTGTCGCGGTTGCTAAAATCTTGGACGCTCGCTAAACCTTGCCGTCTACATCACTACCATCGAAGAATGGTCTAAATGAAGAAATATTTTATGATTCACTCCCTATAATCTTATATTCTAGTAATAAAGTTCCTAGAATTCAAGCTCTGATACTAATTGAAAAAAACCCTAGAGGGGGAATAGGGCTATTACATAAAAATTGGAATTAAAAATAATTCCTTATAAGAATTGAAAGAATATTGGGAAGGAAGAATGAAGAACACAATGATTTAAGGAGTTTAGATTCAACAAAAATCCTACATCTCCACCTAACTTATCCTTAAGTTAGGATTTTCAATCACCCACAATCTTATTCATTAAATTAAGATTACATAAGAGTTTTATGGCTTATTATTACAACCTTACAACATGAGTTTTTAAGGCTCACTCAAAAAACCAAATCTCAAGTGTTTTAATGGACAATATTTAAACCAATTCCTTTAGAAATAAATCTCACTTCCCTACTAATCTATCCCAAGATTTAAGATGAAGAGAAATTCTATCCTTAACACACAACCAACTCTCATAAGGGTTATAAACAAAAAAATAAATATTTGAGAATTTAAGAGCTTTAATGAATGTTAAGATAGAGAATAATAATAAGCAAAAATGTCTTAACTTCCATTCAGCTCTAGAGGTGTTTATATAGATAAAAACTAAAAAAATATAGTTGTTAGAGGTGTAAATAATGTGTCCAACATCTATATTTTAAATCCAACGTTTATAATTTTGAATTATTGAAAGTAATGTTGTCAGACTATTGTGCACATATTGAAACCGTATTGGCTACTAAAGAAGTTTGATTTAGCTTTTCATATCATTTTGAATCACCTTAATTGGACTTTTGTAGCTCAAAATATATTCAAAATACTAAGAGCTATGTAATCTAAAATGGCAGACTACTTTCAGACAGCTATGAACAAGTTGAAACCATGATTTTATATTTGAGAGGTTTGAACTTTCCCATAATTTCTTCATAAAAGTTGTAGATATTTGACGTAAATTTACATATCATTTGGAATCTCCTTAATTGGACTTCTATAGCTCAAGATATGTCCAAAATACTAAGAGTTGTGCAATCTAAAATGGCAAACGTATATGTTGATTGTGACTCAATATTTGCATCCTCAAATGAACTTAGATTTTAAAAATTAAGCCCAATTTAGAAAGCTCAAGATGTCTATTTCAAATGTGAAAAAGATAACTTTCTCATTATGAAGCTCTAAGGATTTCAAAAGCCTTATTGAGTCTTAGAGGTTGAATTAGCCCAAGATATTCATACTTTATTTTAACTTCCAATAGAGTCCTAACTTATACACACCTAAACAAACAAATTAAATGCTCAAAATTAATTTTGTTAAAATCAAAATTAAGACTGATTATTGATAAGGTCAACAGATCGAATATTCTTTGTCTGTCTGAATCGTCCATGCACAAGTAAAGAGTCATAGCAAGATGACAGAAAATAAAATGTTGTAATAAAATGACAAAAAATCAAACACAGTAACAAAAGCATGAAATCACGAAAAATAAAAGAAAATCTAGATACATGTGGAAAACCACTTATTACATTCACTACTTAATTTATGATATACATATGTGTTATATATTTATTAATTATTTAATTAAATGTAAAATAAGTATAGCATATTTTAAACATATGAATAATTGTAATATTCTAAATACAAAAAAATTGTATATATTTTTTTCATTTTGAAAGCCAAATTTTTTTATGGGAAAATGGTGACATTTACAAACTATTGGCCAATTTTCTAAAGAGTCATTATCTTTTAATTAATATCAATTTGGATAGTTAATTTTTCAACTTCTTTCAATTTTATTCAACTTTTAATTGGCATGAGTAATTATTGACATGGTTTGCCAATGTGTCAAAAATTGTGTTAATGGGGCAAGTAGAGATGAGAAAAAATAACTGAAAACCTAATTGATTTGGTTTGGTTAAAACTATAAAAAATTTAGTTTCATTTTTACTTTAAAGAACTGAAATATTCTTAGTTTGGTTCAATTTTCCCCTTGCAGGGGCAGCGAACACATCGTTGTCTTAGCTATGCTACCGAAGGTTATAAGGAAGTTGGAATAGGAGAGCACTCAACTTAGGGTGCTTACTACTTAGATGCTTTTAGCAATTTTTTTCTTTTCACTTAGCTACCTAGCATTTATCATGGGCGCGATAACTGGTACACCAGAGGTGCATCCTTCCTAGTCTTCTTATACTAAGGAAAGGTCCTCTCAATGCTCTAATGGACACTGGATATGGACCGAACTATTTTCATGACATTCTAAACTCAACTCACGTACCGCTTTAATGGGTGAACAATTTAACCCTTAGAACACACTACAGCCCCAAGTAGTGAAGAGCAAACGTCGAGGTGCTAAACCTTCCCATTGATGTGAGCTCTTGGAGAAGACCAGCTTGTTATCCTTAAAGTAACTTTTATCTGTTAAGCGACGAATGAAGACGAAAGAGCATAAGCATAGTCCTATGCTTATAAGCATAGCATAGACTTTCTTAGAACATGGATCAAAAGCTAGCCTGAAAGCTGCTTACGCAGACTTCCCATAGCAATTTAACTGAAAGCCTTACAATGGGGCTGACTCTCGAAGTGGTGGCAAAGAAGGCTCAATTGCTAGGCTCTCGAGACAATTTCCCTATACCTAATATTCTTGTTGTAAGAAATATAATGTCTACAATATTTTAAGTTATATGGGTGTTTATGGTTCGATTTGATCAGTATATCACTAATATTTCAAAATAAATCAATAATATCAATTTTTAAATATTTAAAACTCTTAATAAAATAATTTAATATCAAAAAAATTCAAACCAAAATTATTTAAATTCATTTTAGAAAATAGATTTGGTTGATTTTTCTAAAAAAATTAATAAATAAAATAAATATATCAAAATTAAAAAAAATAGATCTCATAATATTATTAATATAGTGCAAACTTATAAAAATCCAATAGGTTTAAAATTGCAAAAATAAAAAAGTCAAATGGAATAAACCGATTAAACTGAATTGTCCAATTTGGTTTTGACCCTTGTTCAGTTCAGTTTGATTATTTTTAAATATTTTCAATGTAGTTTCATTTTATACAATTTTCAATCAAATTGACCTTTTTTGTTCATATTTTGGTTTTCATTAAGTTGACATAATTTTGATCTTCTTGCCTTGTCATCACTATTTCTGACATGTTAGCAATTATGCATGCCAATTAAAATTAGGATAAAACTGAAAGAAATTAAAAAATTAACTTCAAAATTGATTCAAATTAAAAGAAATGATTATTTAGAAAAATAACCTATAGTTGAGAATAAATGAGACAATTTTTCTACTATAATCTAAAAAATTATATTTAATAATGCGATTATTTTTCTAGGTTAAGAAAAATAAACTTAAATGGATTATATTATAATCATATTTAAATGAGATTATAATCAAATTTAATATGAGCAATATTTGCTCTCCTCTAACCTTGATCCAAACGCACTTTAAAAAAGGATTAATTATAAAATGGATCATAATCTTTTGGATTTAAAATGGGAATTTTTAGTAGAGTCCGAACAATTGCAAATATCATGTTTTTTGTTTTAGTATTAGTACAATTGGTTTAATTCGAGGAGAGCAAGGGAGGATGGTGATCGAACTCTACTCTCCATATTTGATGTTCATACTTTTTGCCACTTGGGCTACTCATGAGGAAAAATTGAAAATTTCTTGTTGTAAAATAAGCGGCATCTATCTTGCCATAGGAGATATTTATATGTTCACACAACTGATTATTGAAAATAAACTAGTCTCAATCTAGAGATCATAAACTTGTCAATCTAGAGAATAAATGAAATAAAAGCTTTAATTTGATTAATAAAAATGAATAGCCGTCTTAAACAAACCCCAAAACATCTATTTATACAATCATAATATGGGTAATCCGAATTAAAATAATATTCCAAAACAATCAAAAAGAAATAAAAGAAAATCTGTGTGATCAAGAAAGAGTGTTCGTGATGCAGGGTGAATAGATGCATGGTCGTATGTGTTTGATACTCAAGAACTTGCTTTCAGACATAGTCATATGAGAAAAGGCACACAGCCTTGCTTGAGCCTTGATTGACAACCATGCTTTGCTCATAATCAGACACATCAGAAAACACACATAGCCGTATTCTCAAACACTGTCACACAAGAAAACCCATGTAGCCATGTCTACTTCTAAATTCCACTTAGTTGCCTTATCAACGCTCGCTTCATTTAAGTATGACTATGCACACTGCCATAATTTATAAGAAAAATTTGAACCCTGCCGTGTTCGAAATATCATTTTGAAAAAGAAGGGGTAATTTATCAAATTATAGTAAAAAAAATAAAAATATTTCTCATTTTATGTAAAAAAATTAAAAATATTTTTCATTTTATGGTGTTTTTAAAAATTTTACCTTTTTTTGTGATGAATTTTGAAATAATTTTTCAATTTTTGGCACTTTTAACTGAGGTAGAAAGGAGAAAATTTTTTGCTAGACGTGACAGTACCCATACCGCCATTAGCAGAAGCTGGATGTCAGTGGCTGAATAGGCTGATAATATTTTTTTTTCATTTTGGCCGAAAAAATGGCCATTCATTTTTTTTGTTTTCATTGTTATTATTATTATATGTGTATGTGCATAACCACTTTATGCATGGCCTTTTTTTCGGCCTTGTTTGCATGGCCTTGTTTATGCAAGGCAAAAATGGCCATTCATTTTTGCATGTCCTTATTTATGCATGGCCATTTTTGTTGGCTAAACCTTGCAAGGTTTAGTTAACTCTCAAGGATCATTATGCTTAATTAAAAAATAATAATGGTGTTAAAATTAAAAAAATTAATAATAAGGCCAATGAAAATTCATGCATACATAAAATAATAACTATAATAGACAATGGAAAAAATTGTGCATGGCCATTTATTTCTTTATTATGAAAAAAAACTATGCATGACCATTTATTTCTTTATTATGCATGTTTTTGGTTGGCCTTGTTTATTATGCATTATTGGGCCAAAATTGAATATATATATATATACTAGAATATTAATTTTTAATGACAAGAATTTAGCGAGAGTATTTAAATACCGTCACCAAAGCTATTATTTTTATATTTTTAACTTGAAATTTAAATTACCTCATTAAATTATTTTAGAAAAATAAACATTTACCGATGGAAGACTGATTTTCTCGCTATTAGAATATAGATCTCGTGGTTATTGATTATGGCGCTAACTTTTCCCCCTTTTTCTTTTCCTGAAGCCTAAAAGCTAGGAGATAAACCAAAAGAAACTAAGAACTTAACAAGAAATCGATATGGTCATCCAAACCCGCCATCATAAACCACAAAAAAAAAAAAAAATCCTATTTCCACTACAAACTATTGCAAATACATACGTTCTCAATTAAACTCTCCTGTGATTTCATATCTATTTCTTTCTTCAACACCAAACCTAACTGAAAAAAAAAAAAAACTTACATTCCTTTTTCTCTAACAATGCAAAATCAGAATCGGATGATGCAACGAGCTTAGTCCTATCCTCACGGCGATCACCAAAAGCAGTTATGTTCTTTATGCAGTGCTTCTCGCGCGATACTTAGTCATCATCAATGCCTTAGATTTCATTTTTTTTCGGTTATTATTGCCCATCTCTTCATGTTTGTAGCTATTTTCCTTTATCCTCATCCTCAATTTTCTCTTCATAGGCTCGGCTATTGCTGGACTTTCTCCATTTCATTCGGCCGTTTATCGGGTAACCATTGATTCACTTCATCTTCTTCTCTGCATTTTGTTGTTATTTACATTCCAGCTTGAATTGTACCTAATGCCAATTGTTCTCTTTATTATTTTAAAAGTCTTATATCATAGCTAATTTTAGGTAATGATTCAGGGGGCATTTGTCTCTATTTTCTTGCTGATTTTTCTATTTATAATTATTTTGCTCAAATTATGTATCATTTGTATTTTTTGTTTAATTTTTTATTATGTGATTTTAACTTATGGTTCATATTTTGTAATTTTTTAATTCTTATGGATGTTGTTTATGTTGTGTCTTAGGTGGGTAATCTTGATGTATTGAAAGTTTCAATTTTTTTTTTAATATTCCTCATGATAGTGGTTACCTTGGAGTTTATTTGTCATCTATTGTTCATGAGTTTATGGTCTAATGATTAATTGAGATGATAAACTAATTTGTTCATGAGTTTATGTGTTCATGTCTTGATTCATTTCATATACTTTAATTATTTCTACTTATTTCTGAAAAAGAGTCCTAGAGGGGGGGGGGGTGAATAGGACTATCAAATAAAAATGAGAAATTAAAAGAATTCTTTACAAGAATTAAATAGAGGTTGAGAAGGAAGAATGAAGAACACAAAGATTTAAGAAGTTCAGATTCAACAATAATCCTACATCTCCACCTAACTTATCCCCAAGTTAGGATTTTCAATCACCCACAATCTTATTCACAAGATTGAGACTATACAAGAGTTTTATGGCTCACTCTTATAACCTTACAACATGAGTTTTCAAGGCTCACTCAAAAAACCAAAACCCAAGTGTTTTAATGGACAACACTTAAACCAATTCCTTTAGAAATAAATCTCACTTCCCTTCTAATCTAACCTAGATGAAGAGAAATTCTATTTCTAACACACACCCAACTCTCACAAGAGTTATACAAACAAAGAATTATTTAAGAGAATTTGATAGCTCAATGAAAGCTTAAGAAATAATGAATGATAAACAAGTTTCTTAACTTCCATTCAGCTCTAGAGGTATTTATACTAAAAAATATGGCTATTGGAGGTGCAAATGATGTGTCCAACATCTATATTTTGAATTATTGAGACTGATGCTATCAGACAACTATTGATGTATTGAAACCGTAATTGGCTCCTCAAGACGTTTGAATTTGCCCACACTTTCTTCACAAAAGCTGTAGATATTTGAATTAGCTTTCTATATCAATTTGAATCACCTAAATTTGACTTATGTAGATCAAGATATATTCAAAATACTAAGGGTTGTGCAATCTATAATGCAGATTATGGTCAGACAGCTATACCTAAATTGAAGTCGTGATTTGCTCCTAAAGAAATTTTAATTTGCCCATACTTTCTTCATAAAAGCTGTATATATTTGAATTATATTTCCATATCATTTTGAATCACCTAAATTTGACTTCTGTAGCTCAGGATATGTCCAAATTACTAAGACTTGTGCAATTTGAAATGCAGAATACTGTCAAACAACTATACACAAGTTGAAGCCGTGATCTGCTCCTGAAACAATTTCAATTTGCCCATATTTTCTTCATAAACTTTGTAGATATTTGACTTATATTTTCATAGCATTTTGAATCACCTTAATTGAACTTCTGTAACTCAAGATATGTCCAAAATACTAAGAGATATGTAGTCTGAGATGGCAGATGTATATGTGGATTTCAATTCAAAATTTGCCTAACCAAATGAACTTGGATTTTGACAAATAAGCCCAATTAAGAAAGCTCAAGATGTCTACTTCAAATGTTAAGAAACTCATTTTCTTATTTAAGAGCTCTAAAGATGTCAAAAGCCTTCTTAAATCTTAGAGGTTCAATTTTCCCAAAAAGCCACTATTTATCCAAAAGTGTATATGCTTGGTATATGTATGGTATATAATTCCCTACACACTAAATTGAAATTATTAGTATAAAAATTATTTGTCAAAGTCCAAAATTTAGAGTTTGATCATGCAAATGGTCAACAATCTCCCCCTTTTTGACTTTGACAACCAATTTTAAAAGATAATAAATAGTGTGTATGTGTGACAAAAATAAATAACATGTATAAGAAATCTAATTAAAATAGCTCCCCCTTTCAAATTAAATAGATACAAAATGAGAAAGCATTTTTCTCCCCCTTAACATATGCATAATTTCAATATTTATCATGTATTAGAGTGTATAAATGAATTATCATAGCATGTATAAGGGTTAAACAAATCTATTCCTTTAACAAAATATATTTCTTTATTTCTCCTCCTTTTTGGACATGATAAGAAATATAAATAAATTTTATTATCCTTCTTAAAAAAATATAAAAAATATAAAATATAGCATGAGGGACAAGAACATGGCCTAACATAACAAATGATGATAACATGATCATTAAAAAATGTTAGACAACATGAAGGAAATGATTTCAAATATATATGCATATAGTGCTACTATAATGCAACACAAAATAGTATATATGCTATATTGAAACATAACATGATTACAAAAAGTTTAGCTAGTCAATCAATTGTACATCATCATGTGGTACTTAGCATATCTTAAATACAAATACAATTATTTATCCCCTAAACACATAGCTTCTTCTTCCCCTTTGTCAAAGATAAAAAGAAAAGAGAGAGATATAAGGGGAAATAGATCTAAGGGAGCCAATAATACCAAAGGGAAAAAAAAGATCAATAATCAAAACAATGAAAGCAAAGATACTCAAAATCTTTATGAAAGTCATTTCATTTTTAAAGATAAAAACCATTCCTAAGAAGAATTTATACATGAATATGAATTTTGCAGGTATAAGCATAATTGATAGTCATGCATAAATAAAAAAAATTCATGTCATATATAAACAAAGTAAGCAAAACAAGGCCTTTTATCACAAGGACAAAACTAGCCACACTTACTTTGTTATTATGCATGCATAAAATATTTTTGTGAAATAAATTCAAATCAAATAAAATTAATACAAAAATCATGCAAATGGGAAATACAATATATCATATACATAAAGTAAATTTGCTAAAGCAAATACTTTTAAAACAAAATATATACATGATGCTGAAAATAATTTTTTTTTAAATCACATAAGAATCCAAACATCAATTCATCAATTTAACAAGTGATCAAAGCAAGCTTGAGCCATCAATCATACCAAGTTCATGCTTAATAAAATTCAATCTTTCCTCACAAAGAGGTTTGGTAAAGATGCCTGCTAATTGATGATTAGTATCAACAAAATCAAGAAAAATATCACCATTTTGCACATGATCACGCAAGAAATGATGTCTAATGTCAATATGTTTAGTTCTAGAATGTTGAATGGGATTTTTACTAAGGTTTATAACAATTGGATTGTCACATCTAATTGGAATGTGATTAATATCAATGTCATAGTCCAAAAGTTATTATTTTTGCCATAGAACTTAGGTGCAACAACAACTAGCCGCCACATATTCTACTTCAGCGGTGGATAAGGCAACCGAAACTTATTTCTTACTAAACCAAGAAACTAAGCAATTTTCTAAAATTTGATAAGTTCTGGAAGTGCTTTTTCTATCTAGTAAGCTACCGATAAAGTCAGCATCAAAATAACTAATCAAGTCAAATGAAGAACTCCTAGGTTACCAAAGTCCTAAATGCATTATACCATAAAGATATTTGAAAATTCTTTTAATAGCATTCAAATGAGACTCTCTAGGACTTAAATGAAATCTAGCACACAAGCAAGTAGCAAACATAATATCGAGTCTACTAGCGGTTAGATAAAGAAGGGATCTGATCATACCTCTAAATCGCTTTTCATCAACCAGTTTGCCATTCTCATCCTTGTTGAGTTTGGTTGTGGTGCTCATTGGAGTTTTTCTTGATTAGCTCCATCCATTCTAAACTTCTTGAGAATGTCCCTTATATATTTAGTTTCATTAATGAAAATCCCATCTTTACATTGCTTGACTTAAAGTCCAAGAAAGAACTTGAGTTTTCCCATCATACTCATCTTAAATTCTACTTGCATTAGCTTAGAAAATTCCTCACACAAGCAATGGTGAATAGCACCGAAAATAATATCATCAACATAAATCTGAACAATTAATACATCATGCTTGGATTTCTTTATGAAAAGAGTTGTGTCAACATTTCCTTTAGAGAAACCTTTCTCTAGTAAAAAGTTACTCAATCTTTCATACCAAGCTCTTAGAGTTTGTTTCAATCTATATAATGCTTTTGACAATTTAAAAACATTATTTGGAGAGTTAAAATTTTCAAAACTCGGAGGTTGTTCAACATATACCTCCTCTTCAATAAAACCATTTAAAAATGCACTTTTAACATCCATTTGATAAATTTTAAAATCCATGTATGATGAAAATGCAAGTAGCATCCTAATAGCTTCTAACCTTGCAACGGGGGCAAAGGTTTCATCATAATCAATGCCTTCCTCTTGATTATATTCTTTAGCTACTAGTCTAGCTTTGTTCCTAGTTATGACACCTTGTTCATTCATCTTATTTCTAAACACCCATTTGGTGCCTATAATAGGATGATGTTTAGGCCTAGGAACCAAGGTCCAAACCTTGTTTCTCTCAAATTGATTAACTCTTCTTGCATAGTAAGGACCCAAAATTCATCACATAAAGCATCATCAATATTTTTGGGTTCAATTTGAGAAATGAAGGCTAAATTAACAGTAAACTTTAATTGAGATCTAGTAGTTACCCCTTTTGTAGTGTCACCTATAATGAGGTCTTGAGGGTGAGCTTTCTTAAATTGCTAATCCTTTGAAAGTTATCCTTCAAGGTAGGTTGAGATGTCTCCTCATTTTCCTTCTTGCTTGGATCTTCAAGTTCCAAAGGTTTACTAGCATTTTCTTCTTATGTTTCCATAATCTCATTGTCACTTACAAGATCATTAATACTATAAACATCCTTTCTAGGATCAAGTGAGTTTGATTAATTAAATACCACATGCATTGATTCTTCAACTACTAGAGTTCTCTTATTAAAGACCCTATATGCTTTGCTAGAGATGGAATAGCCTAGAAAAATTCCTTCATCGGCTTTGGAATCAAATTTTCCAAGATTATCCTTGGTGTTAAATATAAAGCACTTGCATCCAAATACTTTTAGATATGAGATTTTGGGTTTTCTATTGTTCCATAGCTCATAAGATGTTTTATTTAAAATCGGTCTTTTGAAAACTCAGTTTGAAATATAACAATATGTGTTAACGACTTTTGCCCAAAAGTATAAAGGCAAATTATGCTCATGAAGCATTGTTCTAGCCATTTCCACAAGAGTTCTGTTTTTCCTTTCAACTACCCCATTTTGTTGAGGGGTTCTAGGAGATGAAAATGTATGAGAAATACCATTTTCATTACAATAGTTTTTGAAAAATTCATTTTCAAATTCTATTCCATGATCACTTCTAATGGATGAAATACAAAATCCTTTTTCTTTTTAAACTCTTTTTGAAAAATTTTCAAAAGATTTAAATGCATCATTCTTATGAGTAAGAAAACACACCCAAGTGTATCTAGAGTAGTCATCAACCAATACATAAGCATAGTGCATTCCACCTAGACTAGTAACTCTAGTTAGTCAAAATAAATCCATATGTATAAGTTCAAGTGGCCTAAAGGTGGACACTACATTTTTTAGCTTAAATAAGGACTTGGATTGTTTTCCCTTTTGATAAGCAGCACAAGGTTTATCTTTAGTGAATTCAAGCTTAGGTAAACTAATTACAAGTTCATGTTTACAAAGATCATTCAAAAGCTCAAAATTTGCATGTCCTAATCTTCTATGCCATATCCATGTATCATGGGAGATAGACACTAAGCATTTTATGTCTTTATTATCAATTTTATTCAAATCAATAACATAAACATTGTCTACTCTTTCACCACTAAAAATAATTTTATTTTCATCAAGACTACTAACAAAGCAATTTTTAGGATAAAAAGTTACTTTATTTCCCATGTCACATAATTGACTTATACTAAGCAGATTGTGTTTAAGACCATCAACAAACAACACATAATGTATAGATAAGGATTGAGGATTACCTATTTCTCCAATGCCAATGATTTTTCCTTTTGCATTATCTCCAAAAGTAACATGTCCTCCATCCTTAGCATCAAGTTTATTGAATTGCTCTTTGTCTCCTGTCATGTGCCTTGAACATCCACTATCGAGATACCACTTACTTTTTGTTCTTGTGGATTTCAAGTACATCTACATAATACAGTTTAAGTGTTCTTTTGGACCCAAACCTTTTTTGGTCTAGGTTGGTTAGTTTCAAGATAATCTGTAGGAAGTAAATTCATATACAATCTTCTATAGAAGCACACATTATTAGTATGTCCTTTGATCATGCAATAAGAACATAAAATATTTTCAAATTTACTCCTCCTAGGATGAAATGCTTTCCTAGTGTGTGCAACATGCCTTTGGTGTTGTGTGTATCTCCTATTGTTTTGTGTCATCAAGTGAGACATGCATTGGCAATGGTGATGTGTATTTCGATAATTTTTTTAACATATTTATCTGCATTTTATTGTGTAGCATGCCTATTATAATTGTGTCTAATGTAAATCAAGTGAGACATGCATTGGCAATGGTTTAGGTGCTCTAGTTTAAGCCTTACCTCTTTGTGTTAATGAAGGATGAATCTTATGATACTTTTCCTTGCTATTTAACACATGAGATCTTTTAGCTTCGAAAGCTTGAGTCTCATTTAATTTAGTGGTTGAAGGAGTGGAATCATGTGAAGCTTTTACAAAATTAATATGTGATGAAGATGATGAAGTCATTCCATTCTTATATCCAATTCCATGAGTATCTCCATAAAATTTTTAAAAGTCAAGAAGACTATCTAAAGTTTCTTTTCCTCTCTTAAATTTAGTAATGGAATTTTTTAATTCTAAGACTTCCTTGGAAAGCTTATGATTTTCATCATTTTCTTTTTTAAGTTGATCATCCAAAGAATTAAAAGATTTAACATTACTAACTAGTTTTTCATTTGATGCAACAAGTTTAGCAAAATCAATTTTTAAACATTCAAAATCCTTATTTAATCTAGCTAACTCATGTTTATATTGTTTCTTTTTAGATAACAAACTTTTGCATTAATTTGCTCATAATAGAGCTCTCATCATCATCATCAAAATATTCATCACAATCATTAAAGAAAGAATAAGAAGTGGATGGTACCTCATTTTCATTTTCAATGGCCATGAAGCAAAGATTGACAACTTCTTATTGCTCCTCTTCCTCTTCAGATTCGGAAGAATCATCCCAAGTAGCTTTCAATTCCTTCTTCTTATCTTTTGCTCCCTTGCTTTTAAATTTAAGTTTAGGATATTCACTTCTAATGTGTCCCAGTTTCTTGCATTCATAGCAAGTAACCTCTTTTATTTTCTTCTTCCCATCTCCTTCGAACTTCTTATTGAAGTCCCTTGTTCTTGAGAAGTTTTTCTTTCTCAAAAACTTCTTGAAGTTCCTAGTGAGCATGGCAATGTCACCATCTTCATCACTAAAATCTTTAAGGCTTTCCTCTTCACTATCTTCTTGAAGAGCTTTTAGAGCAATGTTATTTTTCTTTTCTTCTTTCTCTTCTTGTTCTTCACCTCTTTACTTGATAGTGAGCTCATGTGTTAAGAGCTTACTAATGAGCATATCAGTTGATAGGGTGGAGAGGTCTTGAGCTTCCTCAATTGAAGTAACACGAGATTCCCAATCCTTCTTAAGTAGGATTCTTAGAATCTTGTTGTTTACTTCTTCCTTAGAGAAATGTTTTTCAAGTTTCTTGAGGGTTGTGAGGAGAGCATTGAGACGATTTATCATCTTCGTGATTGATTCATAAGGCTTTATTTTGAAGAGTTCATATTCATACATATGAAGTTGAACCTTCTTACTTCTTACTTGAATGTTGCCTTCGTAGTGGTTTTCTAAGGTCTCTCACATTTCTTTGGTTGACATATAATGTTGAAGCTTGCCCCCTTCTTCTCTTGTCATTAAAGAGACTAGAGTAATTATAGCCTTTTTATTTTTATGATTTTCTTCCTTTTGATTAATACTCCATTGGCTTCTTGTAAGATTAGTTACCACACCATCAATGATAGTTATAGGTGGTTCCCAACCTCTTAGGACAATGTCCCAAAGTTTAATAGAATCACAATCAAGATATAATTCTATTTTGAATTTCCAATATGGATAGTCACTACCATCAAAAAATGGTCAAAGAGAAGAGATGTTTTATGATTCACTCCTCATGATCTTGTATTCTAGCAATGAAGTACCTAGAATTCATGCTCTGAAACCAATTGAGGGGGGGTGAATAGGACTATCAAATAAAAATGAGAAATTAAAAGAATTCTTTACAAGAATTAAATAGAAGTTGAGAAGGAAGAATGAAGAACACAAAGATTTAAGGAGTTTGGATTCAACAACAATCCTATGTCTCCACCTAACTTATCCCCAAGTTAGGATTTTCAATCACCCATAATCTTATTCACAAGATTAAGACTATACAAGAGTTTTATGGCTCACTCTTATAACCTTACAACATGAGTTTTCAAGGCTCACTCAAAAAACCAAAACCCAAGTGTTTCAATGGACAATACTTAAACCAATTCCTTTAGAAATAAATATCACTTCCCTTCTAATCTAACCCAAGATTTAAGATGAAGAAAAATTCTATTTCTAACACATACCCAACTCTCACTAGAGTTATACAAACAAAGAATTGTTTAAGAGAATTTGATAGCTCAATGAAAGCTTAAGAAATAATGAATGATAAACAACTTTCTTAAATTCCATTCAGCTCTAGAGGTATTTATACTAAAAAATATGGCTATTGGAGGTGCAAATGATGTGTCCAACGTCTATATTTTGAACTATTGAGACTGATGCTGTCAGACAGCTATTGATGGATTGAAACTGTAATTGGATCCTTAAGACATTTGAATTTGCCAATACTTTCTTCACAAAAGCTGTAGATTTTTTAACTATATTTCTATATCAATTTGAATCATCTAAATTTGACTTCTTTATCTCAATATATGTTCAAAATACTAAGGGTTGTGCAATCTATAATGCAGATTACAATCAGATAGATATACCTAAATTGAAGCCATTATTTACTCCTAAAGAAATTTGAATTTGCCATAATTTCATCATAAAAATTTTAGATATTTTAATTATCTTTCCATATCATTTTGAATCACCTAAATTTGACTTATGTAGCTCAAGATATGTCCAAATTACTAAGGGTTGTGCAATCTGAAATGCAGAATATTGTTAGACAGCTATACACAAGTTGAAGCCATGATCTGGTCATGAATAAATTTTAATTTTCCCATATTTTCTTCATGAAAGTTATAGATATTTGACTTATATTTTTATATCATTTTGAATCACCTTAATTGGATTTTTGTAACTCAAGATATGTCCAAAATACTAAGAGATGTGTAGTCTGATATGGCAGACATATACGTGGATTTCAACTCAAAATTTGCCTAACCAAATGAACTTGGATTTTCATAAATAAGCCCAATTCAGAAATCTCAAGATATTTACTTCAAATATTAAGAAGCTCATTTTCTCATTTAAGAGCTCTAAAGATGTCAAAATCCTTCTTGAATCTTAGAGGTTCAATTTGCCCAAAAAGTCACTATTTATCCAAAAGTGTATATGCTTGGTATATGTATGGTATATAATTCCCTACACACTTAACTGTAATTATTAGTATAAAAATTATTTGTCAAAGTCCAAAATTTGGAGTTTGATCATGCAAATGGTCAATAAGTTCTTTAGTTGAAAATGAAAAATTTTTTGTTCTGTAGTTGAATGTGATTTTAAGAACTTGTTTGCATTTGAAATTTTGCTTAAATAATGAAGATTTAAAAATTTCAAACGTAATTATTAATTTTGGAATTTTAGTTGATGGCTTGTTTGCCTCTATTTCTCTCTTTAATCAAGTTTTGCAACGTTATACTTGTTCTCAGTGATTTAGATTAGTGCTTCTGCTGATTTATGCTCATAGTATACATATATGAGATAATCTGATGAGTATTTCTATTCAATCCTTATTAAATGAGTAATCAATTTTTTAATTAGCTATGGTATTACTTCTATTTATTAACTTGTTTGAAAGTGAAACCATCTAAAGTTTAGCATTACAAACCTTGGGCCCATTTGGGCTAGGCACATGCGAGCATAAAACACCAAAATGGCTTAATTGCCTTCAAACCTCTCTCTTAATCTCATGTCATGGAACTACTGCCCTGAGGAAATGCTAGTTGGATGCTTTGTTAATTCTTTTTCTGCCCTTCTATCCTAAATTTTTTACTCACAACAAAAGCCAAGTGACATAAATTTTGTGAATCAAACTAATCTTTCCATATTGCAAATCTTTATAAATCAATTTAGTTCCTTTATTTATTGAGCTTCTTTGTATGTTTTAACCTTTTGCTTAGTGCATGTACATGATACCAAAATGCTCATAAGAGAGAAGAGCCTTTTTTAGAAAATTCATGAGAAGTAAAAGCAGGTACATTTATCTAATGGCGAGTAAACCATTTATGTATCTTTAATATCTAACCCTGAAGTTGTCTCCTTTGTGTACAAAGTAATATCAACTATGGCGAATGGACCTAAACTAAAGGATTAGACTAACTGGATATTGCAATTGGGAGGGACATGGTTGCTATTATAATTTCTAAATATGGTTTATGAACTGAAATTAAATTACTTCTCTTTTGTTCCTTTCATGTATAGCCTAATTAAAAATAATAGTAAATGATCTTGAAATTCAATTTTGTGGCAGAAGAAGTTGAAGAAATGATTCTTTCTTTAATTTTAATTGAAATCAAATTACTTCTCCCTGATTACAGAAAATGAATATGAAATTAGAAAATTTTGTATTGAATGAAGTATTATAAAGCCAACCTATATACACTTTTTTGCAAAATAATGGAGCCAAAATTTCATTTTTGTTATTGTTTGGTATGATTATTGTTGCTGTATATTATTGTATTTGTTGTGAAGTTAAATTAAAGAAGCAGAGCACATATTTTGTGCAATTGACTAACAAGTTAGCTAAATATATGGATTTTAAAGTATCTTTTATCAATTAATATTATTATATCTCATTTACTGATTATTATATCAGAGTTGTATAGGGAAAAAGAACCTGAAAAAACTATCACAGGGCTATTGTGCTTAAGAATGGTGATCAGGATTCATCATTTGTTTGAAGTTGTAAGTATTTGGTTGATTTAAGTTTACATTTATCATAAACCCAATGAATATACTTTTATTATTTAGAGAATGTGGACTGCAACCATTTATTTAAAAATTGTTCAATCTGAATATTTAAACTATTTATATAATATAGGAAAACCTCATCTTGAAATACTTATGTGGCGGGGCAAGCCCCTCTTGGAGTGCATTCAATTTCTATTCAAGTTGGTAAGAATCATTTTCGTTTTTATTCAAAAGTTTAGGGTTTAGGGTTTAGGTGAGAATCACTTTCGTTTTTCTATCCATAAAAAGCATTAGACTTTTTTTTTCACCCTTTATTTTAGTATTGTAAGTCTCTGCTCTTGATGTTTCTTGTGGAGTCAAAAATCGTATAAAGAGTGTCAAGAATATTCAAAAAATTACTAAGTCTATGAAGATGGTTGCAGCCTTAAAGTTATGTGCAATTCAAACTAGAGCGAAAAATACTCATGGACTGTGGCAACCATTTGTTGCACTTCTAGGTGATACTCCTAGTATGTTCAATAAGAAAAAATTAAGTTTATTTGTCATTTTGTCTTATTTAACTTTATTGAAATGCATGATAAATTTATTAATAATGTTTAGAATTACTAAAAATATTTAATAAACACTCCAATAGTATTTTCTCTTTAATGTGCCTGCATATTGCTAAATTTTATGGAATGGCTGCATTTTTGTTCACATAAGTCTTAATGGATAAAGGACCATTGCTAGTGATTTTTGACATATTCATAATATTCTACTAATGGGAGATGCATTATAATATTATGAAAATGTGTGATATTACTTATTTGTATTATGCAATTGTTATTCTTATGAACTTTCCAATCAATAGTGAATATTTTGTGTATAAGTGAGTGTACTTTACTAAAACTGAATTTGTCAGCATTAAGGGCCATAATGAATTTAATTAGGAATATTCGTGGAGGTAACATATGAAACCATGTGCTTTGGAGAAATACTTGCACAAACTTGAGAAGATTTCATTCTTTAATCCTTAGAAAAGTTCTTTAAGATGTCAAAAGTCATATTCTATTGAACATTATGCAAATCCTTAGTGCCCTTTCTAATCAGACTCTTATAAACTTAGGAATCCTTTCCTTGATGGTGAATGTTGATTCTACACCAACACAACAATTTATGTGCTTTAAAATTTTCATTCCATGCATTCACTCACTTTTGCATTTTCTTATCATGTGTGCTAGGTGTTGATGTTAAGAAGAATGTAATAATCATTATTTCATTATACAAAGGTCTTTGTGGAGGAATTAACTCTACATAAGTAAAGATAAGAAAGGCTATTCATAAGTTGACTTCTGGTAGATTTTTGCCTTTGAAAACCTTTAGATTGTTAGCATTAAGGTTTGGGTGTTTTAAACATATAAATATATGTTTGTTCTCTTTTACAGGTCCAAAGAAGGAAACAAAATATGTCGTCTTGGGAGAAAAGGCAAAAGGCCAATTGGTCCATGACTCTAAGAAGGACATTGAAATATGCATCACTAAATTGTAGAAAAATCCTTTAAATTATACCCAGGTTATATTATTTCTTAATTTAGATAATGGTTATTTGTATTCCAATGCATTACCATGTGGGCATGCAAGCGTTTAAATTTTTGATACATCATTATGATTATAACTATCACATGGGCCAGTTCACAAGTTCATTGTTGCATTAATTTTTTTTCCCTTGGGTATATTTTAATGCTTTTTCTTAAAGAGCATGTAATAATATGTGAGTTATTTGTGTAAGTTCAAAAGTGGGGCCAATTGTTGCATGTTTACTATTTTTCTTTTGGCACAAATTATTTTAAACTATTGCCTCTTCAAGTGTATGTTCTAGCAAATGACATTTTAAAGAATGTGGAATTTTAAAATAGTAATAATTATATAATAGAACTTAATACTATTGCTTTAATAATAATAATAATAATAATAATAATAATAATAATAATAATAATAATATTATTATTATTATTATTATTATTATTATTATTATTATTATTATTATTATTATTATTATTATTATTATTATTATTATTATTATTAAATAATGACTATTTTTAACTATAGGAATAATTTTTGCTATCAAAATAAAATAATGAGAAAATTATATATTTTCAATAATGAAATTTTTGTCTCTATTTATGACTTTTAGTGACCAGAAGATCACCCATCATTAAAATAATAATGATGGGAATTTTGCCCATAGTTAAAAAGATAACGATGGTCATTGCTTTCCTATCGTTAAATACTTTAACGGGAGAAGCAATAATGATGGGCCACAACGGGATTTTTTCCGTCGTTAAAAATTTTTAATGAGAGTAATGAAATTTTTAATGAGGGTATTAACTCTAGTTAAATATTATTTTTCTCGTAGTGTGTGTGTATATATATATATATTAATAAACAAAAATTTTCTACAACCTTCTCAATAGTTGTTATGGAACATATACTACAAAGATTATGCAGATTTATAGAAAGAGGTTTAACCATATGATACTCAGATAAATATCAAGAAACTCAACTATTAAACCAGATATTTTATAACAAATTATCTAGATGCATCACCCTAAACAGATAGATATTTAGATAAATAAAAAATTCAAATAATCAAACCTAAATAATAACCCTTAATCTATATGATCAATGCTTTGGTTATGCTAAAGAATTAAATTGGTGAAATTCCCATAATTTCTACCCTTTCATAAGCCTTATTTTGGGTACTTTTCATGGCATCCTGCCTTTTTTCCCCTTCTGGCTAATACTCAAGACTCTTTACCAGTTTCTTTCTTTATTAATCATATAGCTCTAAAGAATTATTATAGAGATTATTCACTATTTCAATTTTTTATATAGATCTACATATCACAAATAGAGTCATACATGTAAAAATTCAAGATAAAGTACCTTGATTGAAGAAAATTTCCTCTTATTTATCTTTTCTTAATGAGGTTAAACCTCAAAGAGGTTTACACATACACAACTATTTGTTACAAGCTTAATTTACAATATATAAGCTAAGGATCATAGAAAGTGATTTTCCTCAGGATCCTAAAAGGGCAAGAGGTGTATTTTTCTATGATTTGCTTCCTTCTCCTAGTGAGAATGGTTGGTGGAAGATCTTGTCTAAGAAATGAAAGAGAGACCTCTTATATAGGAGAGTTGAGTCATAGAAGATTACAAGTAATACCCCTGAGTGGAAGGGTATTAAAAGAAAAGTAAAGATTACAGTCTCGAGATGCTTTAGAGATAAGCATTAGGTTACAAAGTCTTCACATGGGTTGGCCCACTATGATGTCCTGTCTTCAATAATAGAGAGTTTTATTATTTGGTGTTAAGAATAGTGGAGGGGTCCACCATCTGTCTTCCATTGGTTAAGGATGACTGGTCACTATCTCCATCACTAGAGTCTTTATCTTTAAGCTTTTATTCTTTTTTGAAGAGTGATTCATACACTTTAACAAGTGTTATGAATTCTATTGTTCCTTTCAAACAAAAGCTTATGGAACTAGATTCAAGAGTTCCTTTTGTAATGTAAAATTTTTCAAAATGAGTCTGTTACATAAGTTATAATTTTTTATTTCAAGATATTCATTATTGAAGAAAAAGTTATAAACTTTTATCCTGGCCTTACAGTGTGTTAGGGCTTTAGCCCATAAATCTCTTGGCAAGGTCTATGAAGGGTCTAAATACATGTGTTTATTAGGAGTATTCATGTATTTTGGATGTCCGTGAGTATGAACGAAGGACATTGAATAACATGGTTCAATTTGTCCCTCAATGTCCTCAGATGGTACTACTATGATTTTTATATGAACATCACTATGTGTAGCTGCCTCAAGTAAAGGTATTTCCAAAATTTTTGGAATGTCCTAAACATTAGATGGGTCAATAACCCATAAATCTGTGAAAAGCCTATGCTGGTAGAATTGTAATGGACTTATTTCAATGTTTTTGTATTTTCTACCAAATAGGAACTTATCAAGTAGTATTCCGTATGATCTGAATGAATAGAGCAATTTGAAGTGGCAGTTGGATATCTTTCCACATGAATGGTGTGAGTTTTTGCAAGGAAATCTACTATCACAATGAAAAATATAACCACAAAAAATTCCATCATCTAATGCGTTGGAATTTTAAAATTGGTCATTATGACATAAGTCTAAAAATTCTCGCAGAATTGTAAAATTTGTCCATGAGGTAGACATGATGTCTTCAATCCATCCAGTTAAGGAATAAGGAACATTATAGGCATCTTTGATTATCACCATTTCCTTATTGGGTGTATTTATGGGTACAGTGTGTTTGGTTAGTGTGGTAGAGTAAGAGGTACATGGTCTCATTTAGGATGAACTAGGCATGTTGGGCTCCTGGATGTAAGGTATTTTAAGTAGTTCAAAAGAAGTAAAGTATTTGGAGTCTTTTGGAATGTGGGCTTTTAGGGCTGATTGGGCTTCTTAAAAGTCATAATAGCATCTAAAGCTTGGTGTCTTAAGAGTTTTGTCAAATTTAGCCATTTGTTTATGGACTTCTATCCTTTCGGATATCTCAATCTAGTTGTCATATAAGCTAATGTAAGGTCCATTGAACAGAACATAACAGGAGTACTTTTCCAAAGGACAGTGTAGATGTTTGAAAGTAACTAACCAAAGTGTTAATTACATCCATTTTCTTAGAAGCTCCTCATTCTTCTATGGGAAGGTTCCAAATATTGTCTATAATACAGAGTTTTGGTTCGTCTAAGTCTTTTCTGCCTGCAAAATTAAAAGTGTGAGTATCTTTGAAGACAGGTAACTCCTGCAGCCCAAACTTCATTGTAAATAGGGTTGCACTAGTCTTAATATAAGATATGAGTTTTTTGGATGCCATATCCTCCTCAATTGAGGGCCTATCTTTTTCCAAGTGGAAAAGTCTTTGGGTTTTCACCCTAGTTTCTTGGTCTTGGGCCTTATTTACCAAATCAAGCCTTTATGAATGTCTGAGGATTTCTTCCTTTGTCAATTCTTTTTCTTGCATTGACAACATTAAAAGATTAGTCTACATAAATTTTTTGCAAGACTATATCTCTTACTGTCAATGTGTTTAAATGAGGGTTTAATACCTTTGTTGGTTATTCAATTTACAAAATTTAACCATCTATTAACATTAATTTTTCATTATGTTTGTTTATTGTAAAACTTTACAATAGCTTCATAGTCAGTCCTGATTGTAAAAGGCTTATCGCAGATATATAGATAGAATTTTTCAATTCCATTAATAATTGCAAGTATTTCAAAGTCTAATGATGTGAATCCTTTTTCTTTGTAGATGCCAAAGGCATATCTATAAATTTGTTCATCAGTCTTAGGAGTAAATTTTTTTTTTTTTTTGAATAGAGAACTGCTCCCCATCCAAGTTCACAACTGTTTGTTTCTACAATCATATAATCAGTAGAAAGTGGAAGTCTTAATAATGGAAGATTCTTTAAAATCTTTTTAATTTCTTGTACGATCTTTATATCTTTATTATTAAAATGTTTCTATCCTTTAATAGAAGTTTTATTATATAGAGGACCTATTAATTTTGATATACAAATGACCTGTTAATTTTGATAAGTTTTTAATAAAAGGTCTTGCATAATTTAAAAGTCCTAAAAATGCTTGAAGTCTTTTTAATTCCTCAATCTTATCAGTAAATTCTAATATTTTCCTAGTAATATGAGGTTGTAGTCTGATTTTTCCATGACCAATTTCTGAGCCAAGGAATTCAATGTTTCTTTTGTTTAATACCATTTTCTTTGTTGAAATGATCATTCCATGTCTTTTGAAAACATTAAAAACTGTGTGTAAGTGTGCAATTTGTTCTTTTTCAGCTTTTGAGAAAACTAGAATGTCATCAATATACACATAAGTAAAAGTACTACAATGTCTAAATGCATTATCCATTTTTCTTTGAAAAATTTGTGGAGCATTTTTTTAGTCCAAATGGCATTACCAGCCATTCAAAGTGTCTTTCTAGGCAACTAAAAATTGTCCAGGAAATACTGTCTTCATGCATTTTAATTTGCTAGAAGCCTGATTTTAAATCAAACTTACTAAAGATTTTTGCATTTTGTATTTTATTGATGAGCATATCTTTGTCAGGAATTTTATACCCATCTTCGTGTGTATTGTCATTAACTCTTTTGTAATTAAAGACCATTCTAGATTGTCCTCTTTTTAGTTCAGATTCTTTCTGGACTATAAATGCAAGGGATCTATGTCTAGAAGTACTTTTTCTAATTACATTAAGTCCTAGGAGTTGATTTATATGCATTTTTCACTCTTCAATCTCCCATGTATTAAATTTAATCTTTCCATCTTTAATTATTAAATTAGGATTGATTATGTCTAATTTACAAGTGATTTTATTTTTATCCCAAAATTTTATGGGATTTTCACCTATTGTTCCAAGTTTTTCTAGTCTAGAGATGATGTCATCAAGCTCAGAGTATTGTTCTAACGTTCTTCTAGCTTTAGTTATATCTACTAAGTCTAAGTTTATTAAATCTAAGTCATGTGTTTCAGTAGGAAGTGTCTCTTCTAAGTCTTATTCATCAGTAAAAGGTGTCTCTTCTAAGTCTAATTCATCATCTATTAGAATAGTCTTAGTGTCTTTACATTGTCCTTTAATAAGGTAAGAACAATTTTTATTGTTTATCTCCTCTATAGGTTTTTCAAAGGGAAGTCTAATAGGTACCGTATAGTTCTCACCACATTGCGTGAGCGTATACTCTGATATTATAGTGCTAAGTATAGGTTTTTGAAAAAAAAAATATATAGTCTGAAGTACCAAATAATCCATGTAGCCAAATAAAAATGATAGTCATATTATCATTTTAATGTATTGGTGGTTAAGTGTGTCAACCCAAAAATGGCTAACCTTACAAGTTTTCCTATATTGGTTGCAATTGTAAATAATTTTTAAGTGCGTGTTGGTAATGTATTTATGTATGCGGAAAGTTGTTCTATTATACTATGTAGTTTTTCATCCTTGAGGATGATATTTGATAGAATCTTTATCTAAACATTCTACTATTCCTAAGTCTAAAATATTTTCTGAGGCTCCAGTGTCTATAAGGGCAGGAAGAACTATTTCTTTTCCCTTAATGTTCATTATTATAGAAACTTTTAGTTCTGTAATAGGTATTTTATTATAAATAGTAGGTTTTTTATGATACACTATTTTTTATATTTGTGAATTTTTAGTATTAGTTTCTAAGGCCATTAAGCTATGAAACTAAAAGTTTGAAGATTCACCTGGTTTAATTATATGAATTCCTATACTATGTGGTTTCTCATGTTGTTTTCCTTTCTTAAGTTTATTGATTTCTTCAGAAAGTTTGTCATATGAGTCTTCTAAGATTCCTACTCTATTTTCTAGGGTTGTAAGTCTTTTATTGCTTATGTGGACTTAGAATGTATGAGTGGAAGTTTGTCTAGGAAATGTAAAATAGAAGTGTTGTTCTAGACATCACTTGCATATTTCTATCATACAATTTATACATCTAGCATGTCATGCGATATGCGGATAATGTTTGCACTTAAAACAAGGATTTATATATGATCCTACATTGAAATTCCAATCATGTATGCAATTTGTCTCTGTATTTTTAAGATATGAAAACATAAAGTTTATGTGTTCATTATTTGTATCAGTTGTAGTATCTGTGTCAGAATGTGGTATTTTGTTAGATTCTTGTACAAATTCATTAATAAAAAAATAGTCTTTAGGAGTTTTTTTTATATCTTCAAGTATATCTTTATATATAATTGAATATATAGAAGAAGAGTCTGACATGTCTTCATCAACATGGATTAAGTTCATATTTTTCTATTTTATAATCTCTACACTTCATGTGTAAGTATTATGTTTGTAAGGGCATTCTTTTGCAAAATAACCTTCTTTGTTACAAGCAAAACAAGTAAGTTTATTTTGGTATGTTTTATCTATCTTTTGCCTGCGTACATGTTTATCTTTTTTTAGATATGGTTTCCTTTCATTAGATTTTCTAATCTTATAGGATTTCTTCTTAATCTTTTTAGATGGTTTGGAAACCTTTTGTTTATGGTTTTTTCTAGTTTTATGTTGTCTAGACTCATATACTTGTGGAATATGTATTTTTTCTATAATATCCAGTGCCTTGAGTCTTAAGTTATTTTTGGACTGCAATTGCAATACATTTTTCTTTTAATACCTGCATATATGTTGGATTTTATGTCCTATATTATCCTATTATGTAACTAAGTCAAGTGGAATATACCTAAGTTTTTCTTTCCACTTGTTATGTATTTCTAGTCCTAATTCTTCAGGAAGTTTAGAGAATAGTCTATTTCCTAATTCTTGGAAAAAATAATTTCCTGAGATAGCTGCAAAGTGCATATAATCACAAGAAAATTCTTTCACATATTCCCATGAATTTAGTTATAGTTGTTCTAGGTCTCTAAGTGCTTATTCTTGTCTAATTTCAGATCCTGAAGTAGTTTCTTGTCCAGTTATCATTCTTTGTATAAGTCTAGTGAAGTTTAAGATGTTTGGTCCTAAGGAGATGATATGTTGAAGTTCTTCTGGTTTTTCTCTTTTTTAAGTTTCCGATGCTCCTCTAACACTTTCTTTTAAAAATGTCTCTCCTTTACTAACCATGGCTTCACTAATAGTAATGTCATAGTCATATTGGATGTAATGTCTTAGAACTAGGGTAGACCATTATTCTATGAATGTATCCCATTCTTGGGGATCTATATTTGCAATATTTAAAAGTATTTATGTCCCAAAATAGTAGTTTATGTCTAGGATCATTCTTTGACTTATGCTATGTCTTTTGAGAGGTATTATAGCTAGTTGTACTTCAGTTATTCTCCTCAATGGAATCCCTATATCATAAGTGGTAGTGTATGAGTCTTATGTACTAAATTGTGTAGGTGTTGTCCTAAATATTGGATTTCTCTTATTATATGTTGTTGGTGGTGTATTAGATTGTTCATTAATTTCAGGATTCATTAGCACTTTATTAGTTTTTGTACTTAAAGTTTTTATTTGGGTGCTAAGTGAATCTATGTCTTGGTTTATTATGTTTTTGTATTGCATGAGTTCATCAATTCTATTAAAGGATTCTTGATACTCATCAATATAGTTTGAATTGTCATTATATATATTTTTTGTAATGTATATTTCTTCCTCAGGTTTAATACTTAAGTCAAATAGTGTTATATATTCAATCTTTCTAATGTTGTAATCTTTTTCTAACCAGAAGTCATCATAGTTAGGGTCAAAGTTTGATATTCTAGACAAGTACATTTTAATACGTGTCTTTTTTCTCAATGTTGATTCTCCCCACATATTTCCTTTGACTAGGACGGAGATTTTTTATTAAGCTTAGTCTTAATCATTAAGTTTATATGAGATGTTGATTCATCATCACTGTCTTCATTATTTATTATAGATTTACCTTTTTCATAATCAGTAAACCTAACATTGTTTGTATTATCTGTATGCTAGTAGTATTTAGCATTAGTAGGTGCTAAAGTTTCATTTACAGGTTTTAATTATGCTAAGTTCCATTATAGTCTTATAAGAGTTTTAGAACTTATCGTTTCTGAGAGGAATCATTCTAGTCATGTAGTTGAAACTATGTCTACAAGTCCTTTTAAGTCTAACTTAGAGGAAGTTGCTATGTTATGCATGGCTTTTCTTATAAATTGTATTTCTAAAATAATATTGTCTCCAGTGAAGTTTGGATATCCTTTGGTAAGTACTTTGATTTTAATATATTTTTTAAAATTAGTCAGTGTCATGTTGAAGTTTAGGGCAGTATAGTTTATACTACCATTGTTATTCATGTCTGCTTTAATTATTCCAATAATGGTTTTATCGAAATATGAATGTCTAGTGTCATATAACGTAATTAATACTTTAGTGCCTACGCCTGCTCTAGCTAGGGTTCTTATGCCTATAACCACTAATCCAAGATGGATATAGTTAAGTGTTCTATGAGTTCTAAGTTGATTATTACCTTCTTGAGATAATAGAGGTATAATAATTTCATGTTCATTAGGGCATGCTACCCTAACAGTTTGTCTAAGTGTTATGAGAGATGTTCTTCTCATTAGTGTGTCTATATATCCCTATTGATAAATAGTTATTGGATTTAAAGAAAATGCTAGTATCATTTTCTAAGTCTATAGTTTATTCCAAAGTTTGAGTTGAATTTTGTCTTCTAAATAACCAAGATGATCTATTATCTTGATTATGTTCTCTAAGTGTTTTAAACCTTCCTGTGAAGGGTCTAGGTTTAATTTGAGTATGTGTCTGAGTTGAGTTATTCATTGTGATTTGGGTTTTCCAACAACCAAGAATTTATTAATGTGCTTTTTGTCTAAAATATCCCTTTTCCTTTTGTTAGTTTCAATTTTTAAATTTGCAAGTCTAGAGTATATTATGTCTAGTTCATTCTTAATATCTAAAGGAGTACCAATTAATTTTGAGTCCAATTGTATTTGTCTAAATTCAATTTTATCAAGTCTTTTATGTAAATGGGCTAAAAGTGCAATAATAGTATCATTTTGGGCTATTACTATCTTGTCTTGTAAAGCTTGGACTTTAGAGTTTTGTGTATATCCAATGTCAAATTGAGCTTAAGAGTCATTATACATATGAGTGTATTTGACAGCATCATTATAGTAAGTGTTTTTATAATCATCCATTAGTATCCCAATATTGTCTTTTTAAGATCATTAATCATGTCTTTTAAGATTAATATTTCTTCTTGAAAATGTCTTTTATTGGAGTCAATTTGTTGTTCTAATTTTTCAAATATTTGTTTTGTATGAATCTCAATTTCCTTTGGTCTATTTTCAACGATAATTTGAGATAGTGTATTAATGTCTTTCTTAGAGGGAAGATTATCGATCTTCAATAAGTCTAATATTTTGTTAAAAATTTCTTAAGTATTGTTGAGATAAGTTATTTGGTTTTTTAATTCCACAATATTATCTCTTGTCTTAATATGAGCATTATTAAGTAATTCTAAAATTCTATAAAATTTTTCTTGATGAAAGTTTAAAGAATTTCCTAAAGAAATTTATAAATCTGTGATAGTATTTAAATGTGAGTCAGAAGAATGTAAACAGTGTTTATATTAGAATGTCTGTAAAAACATGTATGTTTTGTTTTGTCTAAAGCTATTATAGTTTTTTTTTTTACTAAAAATAGCTAAGTCTAAATACTCAAAGTTTTTATATTCAGAAATGTCCAGTTTCTTAATGCTTTGATACCACTAGGGGTTGGAGGATTCCTTATCAAAATTTTATTTTAAAAGAAATACTAGTGCCAATGTCTTGATTACCTAAAAGTATACCAAAGTATACCGAAAGGATTTTTTAGAATGTCACAAATAATAATTTATAAGGAGAGAATTACTCTACATTCTTCTATATATTTTATACGTTGTCTAGTTTTGTCTATGTTCCACTTAGTAATTGTTATACTATAGTTAAGTACTATGTTTTTAATTTCAGAAAAATATAGTGTATTTCTTCTGGTAATAAGTCTCCTATATTCATGTTCAAGTTCTTGAAGAGTAAAGTTTTCTTCAATTAATTGTAAGTTGATGTTGTCTAAAGTTTGTCTGCTCATGAGGATCCAGTACTAGATTTAGATGGAGTGGGAGGATTGTCTATAAACTATAAATATGGTATATTGGGAAAATGTTTGATTAAAATATCTAATGAATCGACTAATGATTGAAATAAAAATTGTCTTCTAATTACCTCATTACAATCACAATCTTCATCATGATTTTCAATATGATTGTTGTCTTTAGTGTCTATGTATCTAAGAGTCTCGTTTCTAAATTCTTTTAAACTATTTAAATTTTGGAGATCTAATAAACAAAATTTTCCAAAACCTTCTCAATAGTTGTCATGGAACATATACTGTAAAGATTATACAAATTGTGACTGTAATGAAGTAATTAGAAGATAATTTTTATTTCAATCATTAGCCGATTAATTAGACGTTTTAATCAAATATTTTCCCAACATACCATATTTACAGTTTATAAACAATCCTCCCACTCCATCTAAATCTAGTACTGGATCCTCATGAGCAGACAAACTTTAGACAACATCAACTTACAATTAATAGAAGAAAACTTTAGACTCCAAGAACTTGAACATGAATATAGAAGACTTACTACCAGAAGAAATACACTATATTTTTTTTGGAATTAAAAACACAGGACTTAACCATAGTATAACAATTACTAAGTGGAACATAGAGAAAAATAGATAATGTATAAAATATTTAGAAGATTGTAGAGTAATTCTCTCCTTATAAATTATTATTTGTGACATTCTCAAAAATCCTTTAGGTATATTTTTATATACTTTTAGGTAACATTGACATTGACACTGGTATTTCTTTCAAAACAAAATTTTAATAAGAAATCCTCCACCCCCCTAGTGGTGTCAGGGCATTGAGAAACTGGACATTTCTAAATATATATATATATATATATATATATATATATATATATATATGCATGGCCAAGTCGTTCTTTTCTAAATTTTGTACACATACATACATATAATATTTTTTAATTTTCTATCCATATCACCACTTCCGGTGGCAGTATGGATCTTCTCTCTCCTCTTTCAATCTAAAGTACCATAAATTTAACAATTCTTTAAAATTTACCATTAAAAAAAAAAGAATTAATTTCAAAAGTAACATAAACTGAGAAATAATTTTATTTTTTACCATAAAAAAGTAAATAATCCAAAAAGAAGCATCTATCTTGCCAAGGGAGCGGTATGGCTATGCTCATCCACTGCCATAATTTCTAAGAGAAGCTTTGAACCCTCCCCTGTTCGAGTCATCTCTGATGCTAAACAGTCATTCAATTCCGCTACTACTACATTCATGGTTGGCCTTCCAGAAGAAGTTTGAGACACGCAAGCCATTGCCAATTCCACGGCTTTCCAGATAGAATTCATGTCATAATCTCCACGTAACCTTGAATCAACAATGCTTTTAATGTCCCCATTTCTAAGCATGGAATTAAGCCATTGACTTATGTGAGTTCTATCATTAGTTTTGGCAATCGCAGATCGGCCTGTGATGATCTCTAAAAGCACCACTCCAAAGCTAAATACATCGCTTTTCTCAGTCAACCAGTTCGTTGCGTAGTACCTGAAGGCCAAAATAACTTAATTATTACCAGATCTTGATTAAATATATACATTTTTTTTTTTTTTTTTGGTTTGTTGATGTGATAAGGGTATCCAAGACTTAGCACGCTACAGTCTTCTTTTGGAACGTTAGCACCTCACGTATAGTGTTGGCGTACATGATAGATACAGTAAAAATACTCACTCAGGATCTAGGTAACCGGGTGTGCCAGCAACAACCGTTGACACATGAGAGCCACCATCAGATGGAAAAATTCTTGACAGTCCAAAATCAGCTAATTTTGCTTGGAACCTATCATTTAATAAAATGTTTGTAGGCTTGATGTCCCTGTGAACAATCAGTGGCTTACAACCGTTGTGAAGATACTCCAGTCCTAGTTGTCCAGTTCACGTGTATTAAAATCAAATAGCTAGGAACTGTAGTCATCATATTTCTAGCGAAAAATAAAGAAAATTTTCGTCTGCTCTTGAAATATTACACCCAGTAGTTAGACTTATATAACATACAGAGACACATTGCATTTTTATTGGCCAAATGTAAAACATTTGGCTTATATATTATAAATCAGGTCATTTTATGCAATACATCCTAAGTATATAAGAATCTCTCAAAAGTAGAATATACGTATCCATGAACATATTGTGAATTTACAAACCTTGTGCTGCATCAAGAGCTATTTGAAGTCTCTGTTTCCAACTTAAGATGTCTGCGTTTTCATCTGCATCCATAAAAGTTGCCGTTATCCAGTGATTGGTAGTTTTGCTTCAATTGATAGGTTTAGTGATATTGCAGGAAAAACGACTTTGTACAAGAACAGTATCAAACCCACCATCAAAATATAATCAAATATCTATAACAATACAAACCTGATAGATGTTCTCTTAAGTTTCCATTAGCCATGTATTCATAGATGAGCCCCATTTTGTCTCCTTCATCGCAGTATCCGACAAGGGCAGTCAAGTTTCTATGATGAACTCTCAAAAGAAGTTTGACCTACAAAATTTTAATAAATAAATATTGATAAATGAGCTAAGAATTTGCATTTATGTATATTTATATATACCTCTGCCTCGAACTCATTATATCCTTGAACTGATGTTGGAGAGAGCATTTTCACGGCTACTTCATGCTCATCTAAGTAGCCATGGTACACTGTTCCGAACCCTCCCTTGCCAAGAACCCTTTCAAACTTATTGGTACTACTCAGGAGCTCAGAGTAAGTGAATTGTCGCCTTTTCGAATCCAGTATTGGTGTCCGTCTGGTTTCAGCTGCTTCCATGTTCTTGGCTGCTGAAAATTTCTAGCGGGTTTATATTGGACACAGTATGTAGAAATCTCAGTAGGTTGTAATTGATATTATCAGATTCATACCTTGTTGCTTTTTTCTTTTAATGCGGCATACAATGATTGCAATTGCAGCTACAATGACAATAAATGCAGCAACAGATGCCACTATTGGAACAACGAAGTTCTTTTTATCGCATGAACCAGACAAGCAAAGGCCTGGATTTCCGCTTATGCTTGAATTAATAAAAAAGATAATGAGAGCACAAATTTGTGAAAGATAATGAGAACAGAAATTTGTGAACATTGTGATCCCCAAGATTCTACTTCTAGAATTAGAAAAAAAAAAAAAAAAAAAAAGATAATGATTCGAATAAGCATCTTCTTTCCAGATGGGTTCTTGGAAGTACCTTAACAATAGTGAACCACTATTGTTTCTTTGAAGGAGCTCATTTGGTATCGTACTGGAGAGATCATTTCCTGCCAAGTTTCTGAAGAGATATATGCAAATTTAACAACATTTCCGTTTGAGTTATTTTCCCACCATACACTTGTATTTTCAGTCTAATCACAATTTACTCACAAGACTTTCAAGTGCATCAACTGAGAAAGAAATTCCGGCACCGGTCCTCTTAATTTATTGTTTGACAAGTCCCTGAAATTGCAATAGAAATTATGAAAGAGGTTGGTTTCCGTTTTCAATTTGTTGAGAATATATATGCTGTTAGTTAGGCCAAAAGTCCAAATTGGATTTCCATATTTTGCCCTAAGTTCAGATTAGGCCATTTTATTTTTTTTAGCCAAATTAGATTTTTTTTTCCTTTTAAAATAACATAATATTCTAACTTTTATTAAAAAATTTTATAATTAACTTCTATAAACTAAAGAAAATTTTAATTTTAAAACAGTTAACTAAATAAAATTATTATACTAACAAATAAAATTGATAATTTTTTTAGAAATTATATATGAGCTAATTAAAAAGTTTTTCAAATTTTTAAATCTACAATTTTTTTAATTTTTTTAAAATTCTAAAAAATTTCAAAAAATTTGAAGAAAATTTTAAAAATTATTGCGTAGGTTTAAAAATTTTAAAAAGTTATAGTCTCTAAAAAATTTTATCAATTTTATTTGTTAGTCTAAATAATTTTTCTAATTTTGGGGATTTAATCATAAAAGTTTCTTAATAAAAGGTATAATATGGTTTAATTTTATCACAAAAAAAGGTCCAATTCTAAACTTAGGGCAAAATATGGGGATCCAATTTGAACCTTTGGCCTGTTAGTTTTTAATGATTTTGGATAACTTACAGGGTGACTAGTGATTTCAGGTTGGCTATATCCTGTGATATTTCCCCTGTTAATCCACTGAAGGACAGATTCCTGATTTAAGCCAAGATAATCAGTAAAACTTCACAGGATGCTAGAAGAAAAACTTATTTAAAAGCATAAACTTACAAGGACGTGATTGCAGGTGGATCTGTATCATTGTGGCCGCAACCAAGACCCTCCCAGGCATAAGCTTCAGGAGAACATGGATCCCCTTGCCAATCCTTTATTATTTCGTACGTTGACTTGACTTTCATGATTGCGTCAACTTTTATATTCAATAGGGCATACAAATAGAACCAGTAAGTGCTTCGAATTTTACAAACTTAAGCTTAATTCACATATTGAACTTGGTTTACCACAATTTTAGCACTTTAATTTACTAAATACTTCACCTATAAACAAGATCTAATTAATTTGGCTGTCTAAATAGTTTTATTTCAACTTATACACAAATAATTTAGTACAAAAAGTGTCAATAAGTTTTATGAATAATGTCTCCTATCACTGGATAATGTCTCCTATCGCTAATATAGAGGGATTGAAAACCTCAAAAGTACCCCTCCAATTGATGAGGCCCTATATTGGGAGATAAAAATGGAACATTAATTTTTTTTTTATAGGGACTAAACAGATAATTTTTTAAAAATAAAATGGTAATTATCACAGATCGCGATATCATGGATCGTGATATTATGACCCGCAACATGTATCATTGTCCAAATTTTGTTGTTAGCAAGTTTAAATCTCTACATATAATATTGACAAAGAGATAAAATATGTCAAGTATAAGTCACATATGTACGTATTAGGTTACAAACTTATGATAAAGATAGATAACAATTTAATGAGAAAAATAAAAAGATGAAAGGGTCAGTATAAACATACCATCGTCTTGGTTTGTCCCTGGTGACAGATCAATCACATAATAAGATTCAATAGCATTAATAAGTGGGGGCGCAGTTGAACCTCCAATTTTCGAGAATGTCAAGTTGAACAAGCCTTTTCTGATGGGTGATTGGGTATAAAGAATGGTTGTCTCTAGATAATCAAGCGTAATAGGTCCAAATAAGGGATCTTTACCCAAAGGACCTTGATCCAAAGAAATGTTGAACTGACGAGGTTGGTTGAGCTTTTCTATTTCAGCAAAATACAGGTAGATATAAGATTCATAATCAAAGCTGCCTGTGAGTATTCGTATCAAACCGCTAGTGTTTGATTCTGATATTCCGGTTCTCGTGACATTTGCTGGTGGCTGATATTCAGTGTAATTTATAGAATTAGTTGCTGTCTCTGTTGTATGTACACGCCTATATCCGTCGTTGTCGTATCCAGACCACCACAAACGGTCATACGGGTCAGCTGGATACCTGAAGCATTTTATAAGGATTTCGATGGATTTCTTAGTTAAAACTATTTTAATTAAAACAAATAGAAGTTTAATAACCATATATAATACTGACAAAATTAACAAAATTCAATATTAAAATTTTATGACAATATATATTAATAATTTACTCTGAAATGCCTCACCTGACTGGGTCGGCTGCTAAACCAAGAGCCAAGCGATAGAGGAATGCCAACGATTTACCTTGTGCAGTAGTATATATAGTACTGTTTTTCAAGGGCCTTATTTCCAATGCTGATATGAAAGGAGTAGAGGAACCACTGTTTGCGAGGCATATATCTATATAGTTCATTGTAGGAGTATGCACGATTTCTTTATATAGAATATCATCTACGCCCTTGTCGAATTGCACTTTGACCCAATACGTAGGCCCTAGATGCAGATCAAAGGTTGGTGTCTTATTTAGGCCATCGTAATTATTATACAGGAACATAGCTCTGATAAAATATTTAGTGTCTTTAGTAATATTTGTGAAGTTGTAGCAATTTCTTCTGCCTTGAGGAAAGCTCCTAACATATTTTAACTGCCTATATAGTGGTGTGGGGTTTCTTATCTCTTTACTTATTGCAGTTTTTGGAACAAATGACTCATCTGAAGTATAGTTTATGCCTGTCTTCTCGTCGGTGTAGGAAGAGACTGGCGAGCCACAATCTATACTAATAAATCCTGAGAAAAATAAAAAGAAAGAGATTCAGAAGGCCTAATTAATATTTCCTTTTTGTAGTTGATTAGAGATATAGAATCAAATATAGTATAATCACAATGATAGATGTCATTAGTTTCGACATTCATGACCACTAAAAGATAAAAAATTTCTTGTTCAAATTATATGTATGACCCTGTATATGAAAAATTATGACGTAAAAAAACTTTTACTCCCCATAAACACATTACTATTCATGTAGCTACCAACTACTTAAATCATTATTCATAATTTAAATAGTTGTCTCAATAGTGTAAGACCATATTGAATTCTTGCATGAGAACGTTTTATAATAAAAGGTCCTATATTTGAATTTTTATCGATTAATTTTCTTGAATTAGTGTAAATGATGAAGTGTGTATATAAACTATTTTTATATGCAATATATAATTTGGGAACATGACCTAGTGATGTGAGAATATAAAAAATAAAAACAAATACTATAAGTGCTTAACATCACCCTGAGTACATCTCTCAACCTAAAAACTATCTTGGGTCAGAATATATAAAGAGAGAGAAGTAAAAAAAAAGTTTAGATATAAATACCTGATTGATCCTGGCAATTGATTGGAATATTGAATGATATAACAATAATAAATATTGAACAGATATGGAATAACATCTCCGTTCTAATTAGTGATACCTTTTTGTGCTTATCATAGGGACACATACAAGTTGGGTCTCATAATTTATACTACCAAAATCAAAACGACGACCATGATGATGTAGTTAGAGACTTGATAACTCGATGAAATGATGACAATAATGTTTAAGAATAAAGTACGTATACGTAATGCTTGGGATGTTTGCAAGGAAATTTCCAATTCAAATCTTTATAATATTACATGGGACTGAAGTTGAATCTGGCGGAAGATCTATGCGTTGTCTGCTTTTAAACTAGTTGACAAGAATGCGGCTCTTAGTCACGGAACCATAAAAGGAACACAAAATTACAAGAAAATCGAAAAGATAAATTTAATAATTATGGTGCTATTAATTACATTTCCGCCAAAATTTGAAGAATCAAGTGGCAAAGATTATCTTTAAAATATCAAAAATCATAAACTCGATTCATGATAATGTAAGTTGTGAAATTCCCTCACAGGTTTTTCAAAAAAAAAAAAAGAAAATTTATTAAAAATAATCAAAATAAGGAAACAAAATTTAAAAATACTGTTCATTTAAAAAAATTAAAATTTTTTTAAAAAATAAAAATAAAAAACGCGTTTTTAAAGAATCAGTAAAGAAGGTGTAGACTTGTGAAGAATCAATAAAAGAGGCGTAGACTGCAACCAAATATGTGGCGTGTGTGAAGAATCAATAAAGAACCAATAAAGGTGGCGTAGACTTCAACCAAGATTAGTTGCGTTTAAAAAAAATAAATAAATAAGCTCGTAGTGGTAGGGTATTTTAAAGGGTATGGTTTAAATTTCACTTTGATCCATTAATTTTCAGATTTTTTAGAAAAAAATTATTAATAAAATAATTAATTTATAACACATATAAAAGAAAAAATAATATAAAACATCCAAAAAATGGACAACTTCACGACAACCTAGAAACAACAACAGCCTTACACAAATCTAAAATTAAATTATTATTAATATTTAATATTTTAATAATTAATAATAATTTAATACTTAATAAATAACAATGAAATATTTAATGACATAAATAATTTTTAATAATTTAAATAATTTATGAACAAAATATACCTGATTGATCCTGCGCATGAGCCACTACAGCTGAAAGAATAAAGGTGGTAAGCAACACAGCGGAGAAACGTTGTAATATCCCCATCCCAATCTTTAATTCCTGCAGCTTGTTGATCTCCGCAGCAATCTGCTACTTATAATTCAAATTTCAGAAATGGATAGTTGCGAACCTGTCAAAATGTTTATGAACAAAAAAAAATATTAACTATAAAATAACAACAAATATATATATATATATGAAACAAATTTCAGCAATGGATGGTTGCGAACCTGTCAAAATGTTTATGAACCAAAAAAAAAATTAACTATAAAATAACAACAAATTAAAAATATATATATATTACCAGTCGCTGCTCCTCTGAAAGTTTTTTGTCGACCTACAAAATGCTCGTCTCATGTGGCTGAGCTTTTTGCCTATAAAGAGGATATATAATAAAAAGGAGTCACTATTTCTTGTAACTATATGTCAATACTCAAGTCAAGGGTTAGGTACTGAGCCATTGATCATAAGTCTGCATCACCGTAATTATGATTTATAACGCATCATTCACGTTACCGTATATGCATGAATTTCCTCCACATTCCTAAATAGTTTATTTGTACTTTATTATCCATAAATAATATATTATATTAAATATTGAACTGTAAAGTTATTAAATAAGTGTCATTTTTTATAATTCAACATTTACTTTTAAAGTTTTATATGTTAATTTATTAAAATTCACCATATTTTCTAAAAAAAAATCCTATTTTAGAGTGGACATGTTTTACTCTATATAAAACACTCTAATTTTATTACTTTTAAAACATTACTCTTTTTTAAAAAAAAAATGTGTCTTTTATTTATTCTAACTAAAAAATTCTTATATTTTCAACTATTTTCTAATTTATTTATTTATTTATTATTACTATACATATTGAAAATATATTTGTACTTTTAATAAAAAAATTAAAAAAAATTATTATAATAACTTTTTAAATTCTCATTTTTGCACTTGATTAATGAGTAGTTTTAATTTATCAAAATATTTAATTAATTATTTTAAAGTACGTATATTTTTTTTAGTACGTGTAAAGTGCAAATTTATTATTAATTTAATTTAATGTTTAGAGAGTTATTTTATGGACTAAAAAATTAAGAAAAATTAAAGAATATTTTAGGTGTAACTTAGTCTAAATTTTATCTTTGTTAATTTATAAAATTAATTTGAAATTATTTAAAACACTACTCCTTATATATATTGCATAAATCAATAATATAATTAAATAAAAATTAACTATAACGTAATCGCTGGGTTTACAAAAGTCCATGTGGGATACCAAGTCAAAAGTCTATGTGGGAATGAATGTCAGTATTTCATATATGTTGTCTTTGGTTTACATCAATATATGAAGTACATAACAAACAGCAGCTGGAAATACATTCAGTTAGGATAAATACAAAGGTAACAAACTATATTTTTTTTTTTTTTTAGCAGTGTGCAGGTTACTGGTTTTATTATTATTATTTTTTACTTAGTTTATGAGGTTAACAATAAGGATTTGAGAGTAGAATTGAAAGAATTTTTCTTTATATTTCTTCTTTCACAATATAAACATATATATAACATTTACACACATCTATTTTTGGTAGTATAATTACTAATTTACATAAATCAATTCCTTGATTTCCTTTTTCAAACAATTCCTTGTTTTTCTTTCTCAATCTTCTCACTTCCTAATTTTGTAATTATTCTATTCACACTATTCAACACTCCCCCTCAAATTGGTGCATAGATATCATCAATGCCTAACTTGCTTAATGAATCATAAAACACTCGGCTTGAGACAACTTTTGTCAATACATCTGCTAACTAGTCTTCAAATTTTACAAAAGGAAATTTGATTATTTTAGCTTCAAGTTTATCTTTGATAAATTGCATATCCACTTCCACATGTTTAGTCCGGTCATATTGAACCCGATTATAAGCAATTTGAATAACTACCCGATTATCACAGTTTAAGTTCATCTCTGCTTCTAGAGGATAGCCAATCTCACTTAGTAAGCTTTTTAACTAAATGAGCTCACATAATCCTTTTCATATACCTCTAAACTTGGCTTCCGCACTTGACAAGGCAACTACTTTCTATTTTTTTACTTCTCCACATGATGAGATTACCACTAACAAAGGTGAAGTATCCTGACATTCATTTTGTATCTGAGCTTTCTGCCCAATTGGCATCTGTATATCCATCAATTTTCAAGTAATTGTTATCACGACCCAAAATAGGGGCCATGACCGGCGCTAGGGAATGTGAATTCTTTCAAATCCGGAACCCGTAGTAAGCCTTAAAATAAATAAAAATATGCAATAATAATAATAACATGGTTAAAATAATCTGCAGCGGAAACAATCATAAATAATTAAATAGTAATTCACCATGGGATTTAAATCAACAACTCATCTTGTATATATAAATAAACTTTTAATACAAATCCAGTTCAAATATTTAAAGTACATAACTCATACCAATATAATACAATATCCTTTTTCAATTTTACAACTACTACAGTGTCTAGATTAATAAAATAAAACTCAAGTGAGCAGTTTACATAATAAAGCCGGGGCGGAAGAAATCTGGCATACGGGTCTACTACTGAGGTCTGAAGACAATGACTCTCCTGAAAAATAGTCAACGAAGGGGAGTCAGACCTCACTGAGTGAATTGCTATAATATATATACATGCATACTAAAGGTTGATGCACACAGTCAATAGTATATATAATAAATATATATACAAGCAAATACACACATATGCAACAAAATCATTTTATATATTTTTACTGAAAACCACTGTTTATGAAGGATCAAATAGAACCCTAGAAAATTGCAACCTCAAAACAGTGTTAGACAATACTCTAGCCATACAGGGTCACTTATTCCAATATATTCACTTGTTCCATTTGGACAGTAGACTGGTCCCGAGACACTAAGTCAACCGAGCTCCAGCAGTCTGACTGGCCCTGACACACTTGGTCAACCGAGCTCCAGCAATCACACTCCCAAATCATTTCTCACATATCAAATAATCAAATCCAATCAATATCCACAAACAAGTTAGTGATATAGCCTAAACGCTATAAGCGTACCGGTACGTACTCGGTCATAGTTCTGCCCACTAGGTAGCACATTCTATTGATATCCTTCATTTTAAATATAAAACAACATTCATAAATAAATGATGCATGAATTTAAATAAAATAGCAACATAATATATACTAGAAATATACCAAAAGTAAACCAGGTATATTTCGAGTATATATACGTCAAATAAATACAATATAATTGTAAAATAAACTAAATATATATTTAAAAACATTTTAAATATAAATGTTTAATAAAGCATGCATATAATTTAAAATATATAAAAAAATAAACCAAAAATAAACTAAAAATAAACTTAAGTACTAATTATTATGCATATTTAATCAAAATAAAACATATATTTCTAAAATCATGTACCCTAGAGCATATATATATATAAAATAACAACTCACTATTTATTGTGCTCCTCGAGATGGGTCCGATGGGCCTGGCCCACCAGGCCTTAGTTTCGGTACAACTAAACAAACAAATAATGATAGGAATCAGAATAAATCTATCAGAATTCCAAAGACTCGATCTAAAATACTAGACACAAAATTAAAATAGGAATTCGACTAGACATCATGTTTTACGAGAATTCTATTGAAAATCCGGCAAAATCTCCCCTGTAAAGCGTACATCTCTCCACTCAAAGAGTGGAGCCGGTCCTGTAAAGAAATACACTTCAAGAATACACAGAATTCACAATCACAATCCCTCGGTCAGACTCTAAACTATAAATCACCGATCGAGATCCACAATTCACGGAATATTACAGAAATATCGAAAATACCCTTATAGTAATAAAAATACATTTTATAAATCCAAATTACTTAATTAACTCTAAAACATGTTAAAAACCGATAAAAACTCATTTATTTAGAAAAATCATATATTATATATATAATTTGAAAATAATTTACGAAAAATAGTTTTAATTAGTTAAAAATGCTAAATAATTTGTAGAAATAATTTTTATACCTTAAATAACTATTAAAACCAATTTAATTACATTTTTGGCCAATTTAGTATAAAATTACCAAAATACCCCTATATATACAAATTTACTAAAATAAATCAAAAAAAATTCACCAAAAATAATATAATTACTGAAAATTAATTTTCTCAACATATAATTCAATAATATCAATAAATATGCTCAATTAACCAATTTATTTCAATTAAACACATAATTAACCCTATTTTTCAAAATTACATAAACTTAATAAATTCCAAATAAATATATAGAAACTCACAAAAATTACAAATAAATTTCTATAATTCATTTCAACACCTATAATTACCATAAAAAACAATTTCATAATTTAATTAATTAATTTTCGAAAATTAGAAAATAATAATAAAATAATAAAAATACCCAAAAATCAAAATAAATTTCCAAAATTCCAAAAAAAATTCCAAAGTATAGATTGAGCTACAAGGATCAAAGTTTGTGAAGGAAATTTTCATGAATCAATCCAATTGAAGCTCAAAGAAAATCAAGAACCCTAATAGGCCGAAATTGAAAAATTGAAACCTAGGGAAATCTAGACCATTTTAAGTGAAACAAAGCTTGGAATCACACTCACCGGAGCTCAAGGACAAGATAGAGACCAGCGGTGTCGAAAACGGTGGTCGGAATTGCTGTGATCGATGATAGCTTGAAGTTTTGGTTTTCTGGCAATTAGAGCTTCAAACAGCGCCGGAGAAGGAAGAGAAGGCGGCGGAGCTGGCTGAGGATGAAGGTGGCACGCCGGGAGGCACACCGACTATGAAGAAACGGCATGACAGGTGGTGGTACGGTGAAGGGAACGATCGGAGAAGAAGAAGGAGGAGGGAGTGGCACAGGTGTAATTTTTTTCTAACTAACTAACTAACTAACTAACATATATATATATATATATATATATATATATATATATATATATATATAACTTATTTTAAAATATAATAATATTTTACTACAAATAATTGTTCACCGCATGTTTAAAATAAACAATATATATATACATATACACATGTTAATTAATTAATCAAAATTAAATCTATTTAATATATATAGATATACATAATTAAAAATAATTAATAAACCTTAAAATTATTAAATATATAGATATATATGCATGTATATGTATGTATTTTAATACGACCATTAAAATAGTGCATGGACTCATGCAAATTCATAAATCTATTTAAAATAATTAATATTAAATTATTTACGTGTCAATTTCCTCGAAAATACAAGTTCCAGGAAAATTTTACGTAAAATACTTAAAACAATATAAAATAATTAAAATTAGTTTTAAACAAATAACAACTCATAAAAATATCATAAATGTATACAAAAAAATTATTAACACTGCATATCCCAATGCAGTATAAAAATATTTAAAAACTCAGGATATTACAGTCTTCCCTCCTTACAAGAATTCATCCCTGAATTTCAGAAAAGAATAATTATAAGATCAAGAAGGGAAGAGATACGGGTAAGAAGCTCGCATCTCGGCTTTAGTCTCCCATGTATGCTCCTCAACTCTGTTGCTACGCCACAGAACCTTGACCATCAGAATCTACTTCGACCGCAACTGTCGAACTTGATAATCAACGATCGCCACAGGCTCTTCCACAAACGTCAAATCTTCGTTCACTTCTACATTGTCGAGCTGCAACACGTGTGAAGGGTCTGAGATATACTTTCTTAGCATCGAGATATGAAACACCGAATGCACTTATGACATACTCGGAGGCAAAGCCAACCGATATGCAATAGTGCCAACTCTCTCCAGAATCTCAAACAGTCCGATATATCTCGGTGCCAACTTACCCTTCCTGCCAAATCTCATAACACCCTTTATCAAAGACACCTTCAGAAAAATATAGTCTCCAATCTGAAACTCTACATCTCTGCGCCTAGGATCCGCATAGTTCTTCTGCCTGCTAACTGTGGTCTCTAATCTGTGCTTAATCACGACGACTTTCTCTGCAGCATCCTGAACCATCTCAGGTCCAGTCAAAGCTCTCTTACCAATCTCATCCCAACTCAGAGGGGATCTACACTTCCTTCCATACAACGCCTCGTATGGTGCCATGCTAATACTGCTATGGTAGCTGTTGTTATATGCAAACTCAATAAGAGGCAAATGATCATCCCAACTACCTCCCAAATTCAGGACATACATCCTCAACATATCTTCCAGTGTCTGGATCGTCCTCTCAGACTGACCATCTGTCTGAGGATGAAAAGCAATACTAAAGTCCAACCTAGTGCCCATCGCTTCCTGTAACTTATGCCAAAAACGAGAGGTAAAAACTGAACCTCTGTCTGACACAATGGACACAGGTACTCCATGAATGCACACAATATGCTTCATATATAGCTTCGCCAATCTAGCTACAGAATAGGTGGTTTTCGCCAATCTAACCCTACCGTTCTACATCAACACACAACCAAGGCCAACTCTAGAGGCATCACAATAAACTGTGAACTTGTCCATACTATTAGGCAAAGCTAGCACTGGGGCTGTGGTCAACTTCTCTTTCAACAACTGGAAACTATTCTCATAAGCTTCTGACCACTCGAATCTAACATTCTTCTAAGTCAAGCGAGTCATAGGGGTTGTAATTCTAGAAAAATCCTGCACAAACCGCCTATAATACCTGGCTAACCTAGAAAACTTCGAATCTTAGTAACATAAGTTGGTCTAAGCCACTCAGACATTGCCTCAATCTTCTGTGGATCAACCTGGATACCTTCTTTAGACACCACGTGTCCAAGAAAAGAAACCCTCTCTATCCAGAAATCAAACTTTGAGAATTTAGTATAAAGCTGATGTTCTCTCAGTGTCTGTAGTACAGCCCTCAAGTGATATACATGCTCCTCCATACTCCTCGAATATACCAGTATATCATCGATAAAGACTACTATAAACTGATCCACATACAGTCTGAATACCCTGTTTATCAGGTCCATAAAAGCTGCTGGTGTATTAGTCAAACCAAAAGACATCACCAGAAACTCATAGTGGCCATATCGAGTGCAAAATGCCATTTTAAGAACATCGACTTCACTAATCCACAGCTGATGATAACTTGACCTCAAATCAATTTTGGAAAAGAACTGTGCACCCTATAGCTGATCAAACAAGTCATCTATCCTTAGGAGAGGATACTTATTCTTCGCTGTTACCTTGTTCAGCTCTCTGTAGTTAATGCACAGTCTCAGGGTACCATCCTTCTTTTTCACAAACAGGATTGGTGCACCCCAAGGAGAAACACTGAGTCTAATGAAACCCTTATCCAACAACTCTTGCAACTGCTCCTTCAACTCTTTCAACTCTGTAGGAGCCATTCTGTAGGATGGCATAGATATAGGAGTAGTACTTGGAACCATATCTATACAGAACTCAATCTCTCTGTGAGGTAGCAAACCTGGCAACTCCTCAGGAAAAACATCAGAAAACTCACAAGCAACAAGAACATCTGTGAGTGACAACTTCTCCATTGAAGTATCCCTAACCAATGCCAAATGTCCCTGACATCCTTTCCTCAGCAACTTCCTAGCCGTAATAGCAAAAATAAGATTATGAGGTGTTGAACTCCTATCACCCACAAACTTAAATTCTTCTTCATCAGAAATTCTGAAAGTCACCTCTTTATTATGAAAATCCACCACGGCATAGTGCTGAGATAACCAATCCATACCCAAAATAATATCAAACTCCATCACATCCAACAAAATCAAATCAGCAGGTAATTCTCTATCTCCCACGAGAACTAGACAACCAGAAAGAACAATATCGGTGTCCAAAGAATCACTCAGAGGAGTGGCAACAGATAAAGGAAAAGCCATCCTCAAAGCTTACCAATAAGACTTGAAAGTAAAAACGAGAGAAACAAACGAATGCATGACACCCGGATCAAATAGAACCCATGCATCCAGGTAATAGATAGAAACAATACCTGCCACGACTGCATTAGATGTCTGAGCATCCTGCTGAGTAAGATGGAAGACTCTAGCCTGTCCTCGACCTCCCTACTGACTAGTAGAAGCCTGACCAATACCTTTAGCACCTCCTCTAGTACTTCTACCATGACCCTGCTGCAGAACAAGCTGAGTGGAACTCTGATGTTGGGCTGGAGGCAATTGAAATGGTACAGGTGCAGCACTAGCAATCGACTGCTATGGAAATCGTGGAATCTACGGCTGTTGATACTCGGAGTAAGGACATGATCTGGCATAATGTCCTGTCTGCTCGCATCTAAAACATGTCAGTGGTGTCAGGTAACATGATCCCTGATGGACTCTGCCGTAGGTCTGAAAAACACTGGCAGCTGATTCGGAACTAGACCACTACTGCTACTCAAAGCACCTGACCCGAATCTGAATGGTCTACGCTGACCTCCATGGCCATGTCTACTGCTCTAATGTACTCGCTGTTGTCTTTGACTCTACTGAGTCAAACCTCTCTGCTGACTACTCTAACCAACATGAAAACTAGAGTACGGAGTAGTCTACAATCCACTCGACTGAACACCCAGCTGGTAATAATCAAGCATTGCTCCCTGCTTAACTAGCCTCAGCTCAATCTCCTTGGCCAACTCAATCACAGACTCTAGAGTAAGGCCTGCTGTAGGCATACCAGCAAATATTGAACCCAATCCGGTGACGTAGGTAGTGACTGTGAAATACTGATCTTATATCAAATCCTCTGCATATCTACCCAGTTGGAGGAACTCTTGGGTGTACTCCTCTACTGATCGATCATTGCGAGAAATGCTTATTAGTCTGAGACGATAACTCATATGGAGAGGCTCTGGATAGAATATCCTTATGAACCGCTCTCTGAACTGAGCCCAGGTCAACGTCATCATATAGGGCTGAATCATCTGAATAAACCAGTCCAAGGCTGGTCCCTTGACAGACAACTTGATGATCATAATTCGCTGGTACTCGGTGTGAGCAGTCCGAGTCCGAGTCCGAGTCTCGATAGCATGCAAAAAGTCTAACGGATCGGAAGTCCCATCAAAGGCAATCCTGCCAACTCTGGCATAGAATAGAGTTGCCTCAGGGTCAGACATACCCTATTGATAGGCAGGCTGAACAACTGGAGGTACAGGAATATCCTCATACTCAAGCTCAACAGGCTCCTCGTCCTATATCTCTCTATACCTACGATGACCTGTCGCTCCTCGAGGTCTACCTCTGCCACGACCTTTGCGTCTAACTGGTTGCTCAGGAGGTAACATCTTGTCCTGAAAAGACTCGTCATCCTCGGCCTCAACCACCGGTGGAGCGACACGCGCTCGAATCCTCATTCTGAAAAGACAAACAGAACGATTCAGATAAAATAGACAACAGAGGAATACGCAGAAAACTAAATTAAGGAATACTTATCAAGACATACTTAAACCTAAGTCACTACAGTAGTTCAAAAAAAATACAACTTTGAAAACTAGGGCCACAACTCACACAACTAAGCCCAGACACAGAACTCCGCTCTAATACCAACTTTGTCATGATCCAAAACAAGGGCCATGACCGGCGCTAGGGAACGGGAATTCTTTCGAATCTGGAACCCGTAGCAAGCCTTAAAATAAATAAAAACATGCAATAATAATAATAGCATGGTTAAAATAATCTGCAGCAGAAACAATCATAAATAATTAAATAATAATCCACCACGACATTTAAATTAACAACTCATCTCGTATATATAAATAAACTTTTATTACAAATCCAGTTCAAATATTTAAAGTACATAACTCATACCAATATAATACAATATCCTTTTTCAATTTTACAACTACTACAGTGTCTAGATTAATAAAATAAAACTCAGGTGCTCAGTTTACATAATAAAGTCGGGGCGGAAGAAATCCGGCGTACGAGTCTGCTACTGAGGTTTAAAGACGATGACTCTCCTGAAAAATAGTCAACGGAGGGGAGTCAGACCTCACTGAGTGAATTGCTATAATATATATACATGCAAACTAAAGGTCGATGCACACAGTCAATAGTATATATAATAAATATATATATAAGCAAATACACACAAATGAAACAAAATCATTTTATATATTTTTACTGAAAACCACTGTTTATGAAGGATCAAATAGAACCCTAGAAAATCACAACCTCAAAACAGTGTTACACAACACTCTAGCCATATAGGGTCACTTATTCCAATATATTCACTTGTTCCATTTGGACAGTAGACTGGCCCCAAGACACTAAGTCAACCGAGCTCCAGTAATCTGACTGTCAATGTGATTGGCCTCGAGACACTTGGTCAACCGAGTTCCAGCAATCACACTCCCAAATCATTTCTCACACATCAAATAATCAAATCAAATCAATATCCACAAACAAGTTAGTGATATAGCCTAAACGCTATAAGTGTATTGGTATGTACTCGGTCTTAGTGCTGCCCACTAGGTAGCACGTTATATTGATATCCTTCATTTTAAATATAAAACAACATTCATAAATAAATGATGCATAAATTTAAATAAAATAGCAACATAATCCATATATATACTAGAAATACACCAAAAGTAAACCAAGTATATTTCGAGTATATATACGTCAAATAAATCCAATATAATTGTAAAATAAACTAAATATATATTTAAAAATATTTTAAATATAAATGTTTAATAAAGCATGCATATAATTTAAAATATATCAAAAATAAACCAAAAAGTAAACTAAAATAAACTTAAGTACTAATTAAATTATTATGCATATTTAATCAAAATAAAACATATATTTCTAAAATCATGCACCCTAGAGCATATATATATAAAATAACAACTCACTATTTATTGCGCTCCTCGAGATGGGTCTGATGGGCCTGGTCCACTAGGCCTCGGTCTCAGCGTAACTAAACAAACAAATAATGATAGGAATCAGAATTTCAAAGACTCGATCTAGAATACTAGACACAGAATTAAAATAGAAATTCGACCGGACATCACATTTTACGAGAACTCTACCGAAAATCCGACAGAACCTCCCCTATAAAACGGACATCTCTCTACTCAAAGAGTAGAGCTGGTCCTATAAAGAAATACACTTCAAGAATACACAGAATTCACAATCACAATCCCTCGATCGGACTCCAAACTACAAATCACCGACCGAGGTCTACAATTCACAGAATATTACAAAAATATCGAAAATACCCTTATAATAATAAAAAATACATTTTATAAATTCAAATTATTTAATTAACTCTAAAACATGTTAAAAACCGATAAAAACTCATTTATTTAGAAAAATCGTATATTATATATATAATTTGAAAATAATTTACGAAAAATAGTTTTAATTAGTTAAAAATACTAAATAATTTGTAGAAATCATTTTTGTACCTTAAATAACTAGTAAAACCAATTTAATTACATTTTTAGCCAATTTAGTGTAAAATTACCAAAATACCCCTATATATACAAATTTACTAAAATAAATCAAAAAAATTCACCAAAAATAATATAATTACTTAAAATTAATTTTCTCAACATATAATTCAATAATATCAATAAATATGCTCAATTAACCAATTTATTTCAATTAAACACATAATTAACCCTATTTTTCAAAATTACATAAACTTAATAAATTCCAAATAAATATATAAAAACTCAAAAAAATTACAAATAAATTTCTATAATTCATTTCAACACCTATAATTACCATAAAACACAATTTCATAATTTAATTAATTAATTTTCAAAAATTAGAAAATAATAATAAAATAATAAAAAATACCCAAAAATCAAAATAAATTCCCAAAATTCCAAAAAAATTACAAAGTATTGAGCTACAAGGATCAAAGTTGGTGAAGGAATTTTTCATGAATCAATCCAATTGAAGCTCGAAAAAAATCAAGAACCCTAATAGGCCGAAATTGAAAAATTGAAACTTAGGGAAATCTAGACCATTTTAAGTGAAACAAAGTTTGGAATCACACTCACCGGAGCTCAAGGAGAAGATAGAGACCAGTGATGTCAAAAACGGTGGCCGGAATCACTGTGATCGATGATAGCTTGAAGTTTCAGTTTTCTGGCAATTAGAGTTTCAAACGGCACTGGAGAAGAAAGAGAAGGCGGCGGAGCTGGATAAGGATGAAGGTGGCACGCCGGGAGGCACACCTACAGTGATGAAATGGCGTGACAGATGGTGGTACAGTGAAGGGAACAATCATATAATAATATTATACTCCAAATAATTGCTCATCACATGTTTAAAATAAACAATATATATATACATATGCACATGTTAATTAATTAATCAAAATTAAATCTATATAATATATATAGATATACATAATTAAAAATAATTAATAAACCTTAAAATTATTAAATATATAGATATATATGCATGTATATGTATGTATTTTAATATGACCATTAAAATAGTGCATGGACTCATGTGAATTCGTAAATCTATTTAAAATAATTAATATTAAATTATTTACGTGTCAATTTCCCCGAAAATACAAGTCCCGGGAAAATTTTACGTAAAATACTTAAAACAATATAAAATAATTAAAATTAGCTTTAAACAAATAAAAACTCATAAAAATATCATAAATGTATAAAACAAAATTATTAACACTGCATATCCTGATGCAGTATAAAAATATTTTAAAACTTGAGATATTACAATTGTGCTTTCTGAATATAAGTCTTTTTCCGGGTGATGATTTATGGTACCTCATAATTCAGAATACTACTCCCAAGTGATCTTTACTCAGATTATGCATAAATTGACTTACCATACTTACTCTATATGCAATGTCCAGTCTAGTATGAGATAGATAGATCAACTTTCCTACCAATCGTTAGTATTGGTCTTTATCTATTGGCATTTGATCCGTCAATTTGTTATTTTGAGCAATAGGAGTGTCTGCCAGTTTACAATCTAGCATTCTAGTCTCTACTAGTAAGTTAAGTGTATATTTCCTTTAGGAAAGGAATATGCCTTGTTTTGACCGAGTTATTGCAAGGCCCAAGAAGTATTTTAAACCCCTAAGATTCTTCATTTCAAACTCGCATGCCAAATGTCTTTAGAGATTTGAGATTTCTTCCTCATTATTCCCTGTGATGATCATATCATCTATACATATAATCAAGGCTGTTATTCTTTAATCCTGATGCTTTAGAAATAATTTATGATCTAAGTTACTCTGCTTGAACCCATGTTTCTTCATTACAAAGCTAAACCAACCAAACCATGCTTGTGGGGGTTGCTTTAGACCATACAGTGCCTTTTATAGTTTACACACACATCTAGCTTATGAGGCAGTGAAGCCCGATGAAATATGCATGTACACCTTTTCCTTTAGTTGTCCATGTAAGAATGCATTTTTTACACCAAATTGATGAAGGGGCCAATATAAATTTATAGCAAGAGATATCAACACCCTTGCTGTGTTCAGCTTTGTAATCGAGGAGAATGTCTCTTGGTAGTCAATTCCATAAGTTTTAGTATACCCCTTTGCCATGAGTCTTACTTTGTCATGACCCAAAACAGGGGCCATGACCGGCGCTAGGGAACAGGTATTCTTTTGAATCTGGAACCCGTAGCAAGCCTAAAAATAAAATAAACATGCAATAGTAATAACAACAATATATAATGCAGCGGAAATAAAAATCATAAATATAATAATAACATATGCACCAACTGGATTTAAATCAAATCCTCAACATTTCATATATATATAAATCTTTTAATACAAATCCAGTTTAAATATAATACAACATCTCTTTAAATATTTAATGACTACTGCAGTGTCTAGATAAAATTAATCCAAGAATCAGAGAAGCAGTTTACACAAAGAAGCCGGGGCGGAAGAAATCCGGCGTACAGGCCTGCTACTGAGGTCTGAAGACAATGACTCTCTTGAAAAATAATCAACGGAGGGGAGTCAGACCTCACTGAGTGAATTACTATAATATATATACATGCATACTAAATGACAATGCATACAGTCAACAATATATATATAATATGTATATGTATAGGCAAATTCACACAGATGCAGAAAATCATTTTTTATATATTTTATTGAAAATCATCTTTTGTGAAGGATCAAATAGAACCCTATGATATCGAAACCTCAAACAGTGTTAGACAACACTCTAGCCATACAGGCTCACTTATTCCAAAATATATCCACTTAATCCATTTAGATAGTAGACTGACCCCGAGACACTAAGTCAACCGAGCTCCAGCAGTCTGACTGCCAATGTGATTGGCCCCGAGACACTTGGTCAACCGAGCTCCAACAATCACACCCAAATCCCATCTCACACATCAAATAATCATAACCAATCAATATCCACAAATAGGTTAGTAATATAGCCTATCTGCTATAAGTGCACCGGTACGTACTCGGTCCTAGTGCTGCCCACTAGGTAGCACGTTCTATTGATATCCTTCATCAATAAATATAAAACATCCATTCACAAATAAATGATGCATAAATTTAAATAAAATAACAATATAAACCATATATATATACCGAAAATATACCAAAAGTAAACCAGGTATATTTCGAGTATATATACGTTAAATGAATCCAATCAAATTATAAATTAAGTTAGAAATATATTTAAAAACATTTTAAATATGATTTATTAACAAAACATGCATATAATTTAATATATACCAAAAATAAACCAAAATAAACTAAATATAAACTTAAGTAATAATCAAATTATTTATGCATATTTAATCAAAATAAAACATGCATTTCTAAATCATGCATCCTAAGCATATATATATAAAATAACAACTCACACTTAGTGCGCTCCTCAAGATGGGTCCGACGGGCCTGGTCCACTAGGTTTCGGTCTCGGCGCAACTAAACAAACAATAACAACAGAAATCAGAATAACCCTAATAGAAATCCTAAAATTCGATCTAGAATATTAAACACAGAATCGAAATTAGGGTTCGATCGGACATCACATTTTACGAGAATTCTACCGAAAATTCGGCAGAACCTCCCCTGTAAAATGGACATCTCTCTACTCAAAGAGTAGAGCCGACCCTACAAAGAAACACACTACGAAAAATAGGCTCAACCACTCATCCACAACCCCTCGGTTGGACTCCAAACTACAGTCTATCGACCGGGGTCCACAATCACAGAATAATTCTGAAAATACCAAAAATACCCTTATATCACAGAAATACATTTTATACGTATAAATTACATAATTAACCTTAAAACACTGTAAAAACCGATAAAAACTCATTTTATTAGAAAAACCGTATATTATATATATAATTGAAAATAATTCACGAAAAATAGTTTTAATTAGTTAAAAATACCAAATAATTTGTAGAAATCATTTTTATACCTTAAATAACTATTAAAACAAATTAAATTACATTTTTAGCCAATTTAGGGTAAAATTACCAAAATACCCCTATATATATAAATATACTATAATTTCTTCAAAAATTCACCAAAAATAGTATAATTATCCAAAATTAATTTTCTCAACATATTTATCAATAATTTCAATAATTAAACTCAATTAACCAATTAATTTCAATTAAAAACATAATTAACCCTAATTTCCCAAAATTACATAAACTTAAATAATTCAAAATAAATACATAGAAATTCATAAAAATTCCAAATAAATTCCTATAATTCATTTCAACACCTATAATTACCATAAAACACAATTTCATAATTTATTTAATTAATTTCCGAAAATTAGAAAATAATATTAAAATATTCAAAAATACCCAAAAATCAAAATAATCTCCAAAAATTCCAAAAAAATTCATACATGTATATTAAGATACTAGGATGAACATTTATGAAGGGATTTTTCATGAATCAAGCAATTTGAAGCTCAAAAAAATCAAAAACCCTAATATGGCCGAAATTGAAAATTTGAAACCTAAGCAAATCAAGACCAATTCAGCTCAAACCAAAGCTAGAATCACACTCACCAGAGCTCAAGGAGAAGAAAGAGACTGGCGGTGTCAAAAACGGTGGCCGGAATCACGAGGTGTGAAGAAATTGCAAACTCTCGGCTTCCGGTGAAAAACCGACCTCCAGACGCCGGAAACGATTGCTATAGGCGGCGAGGAAGGCTGGGGAAGGTGGTGGCACACCGGACGGCACACCAACGGTGAGAAATCGGCAGTTGCAGGCGTCGGACGGCGGTGAGGGTGAAGATCGGGGAAGAAGATGCTTCGGGGGCAAAATGGTAATTTTTCCAAAAGTTTGATTTTTGATATATTATATGTATATATATATACTTTATACTATATATTAAAATAATATTAAATTACACACATTAAATATACACCACACACTTAATATTTAATATTTTAAAATTTAATATTAATTAAAAATAATTAAATAACAATAAAATAAATAAACAATTAATAAAATATTAGGATAATATTAATTAAACCCTAATTAAATAAATAATTACATGTATACACGGTGTTTAATATTTTAAAATATGTATGAGTTCATGCAAGTCTATAAATATATTTAAAATAATTAATAATAAATTATTTACATGAAAATTTCCCCGAAAATAAAAGTCTCGGAAAAATTTTACGTAAAGCACTGTAAATAATACACAATAATTAAAATATGTTTTAAATACATATCAACTCATAAAATATCATAATATATATACAAAAATTATTAACACTACATATCCCGATGCAGTATTAAAATATTTAAAAACACGGGATATTACATACTTTGTATCTTTTTATCGATCCATATGCTTTGTGCTTGATAGAGAACACCTATTTGCATCCTACAATTTTTTTCCCTTTAGCAATGGAATAAAAGTCCAAGTGTTATTCTTTTAGAGAGCAGTCATCTCATCCTTTATGGCTTGAGTCCACTAAGGTTCTATTAATGCCTCTTGCACATTATGAGAATTACACTCAGTTGAGAGCTTATGTGCAAAGGCTTTTAAAGGATTTGAAAGTCTCTGAGTGGATACATGTTGAGCAATAAAGAATCTTCCTTCTTTATTTATTCGGTTGGGTGAGTATCAGTTTGGTGGCTTTCCCCAATTTTGTTTGAAAGGTAATTTATGAATAAATGAATTTAAATTTGAAGGAGAGTTTAGAGACTGTACCTCAGGAATATTCTCAAGAGATAGATCACTTTGGATAGCCAAAGGAGGGGTTTTTAAGTGTCCAAGCTCGGTTTGGTCTTCAATAGCATACTCGAACATTGAGTTTCTATTTCCTTCATCATGTTGTAAGTTTTAACCCATCCCCTCATCATGCTCGGATTTTGAGTTTCCACCTTTCCCTTCATCATGCTCGAATTCTGAGTGTCCACTTGTCCCCTCATTATTCTCGGATTCAGAGTTTCTTTCATTATAATGCTCGGATTTCGAGTTTCATTCCTCATAATGCTCGAATTCTAAGTTTCTTTTCTCATCATGCTCAGAGCCTGATAATCTCTAGTTTAGCCAGTTTTATAATACCCAATTCTTTTCTTCACTTGTATTCTCCCCTTTAAGAAAAGAATGAGAATCCCAGTGTATAAAGAACATGTCAGATTCCTAAAATGTGACATCCAAAGTAGTGTATAGGCACTGAGTAATAGGATCATAACACCAATATCCTTTTTTATGACCTCTATAGCCCATGAAAACACATAAGACTGCACAAGGATCAAGTTTGGTTTGTTGGGGTTTTACGGAGGTGAACATAGGCTACTGAGCCAAATACTTAGGTTGGAAGCATTAAAATTGAAGGTAGGTGTACATGTCAAGCTAGAGTCTAAAGGGGAGTTTGAAAGTCTATAACCTAGGATGGCAGTCTATTCATAAGATAGATCACAGTAAAAACTACATATGTTCAGTACCTCTTTGGAGCCTGAGCAGCAAGTAAGAGAGCATGAGCTATCTTGAGTATATATATATTCTTCCGTTCCATAACACTATTTTATTATGGTGTGTGAGAGCATGATGTTTTATGGTGTAAGCCATGAGTCTAAAATTACTGTTAAAAGTTATGGTTAACATACTCCCCTTCATTGTCTGAGCGAAGGATTTGTAGTTTGGCTGAGTATTAGGTCTTAATCATATTATGAAAGGATGTGAATATGCTAAGCACCTTACTTTTGTGTTTCATCAAATATAACTAAGTCATTCGTGTACAGTCATTAATAAAAGTGATAAACCATTTAGAACATGAAGCATCCAGGCAAGGAGATGGTCCTTAAACATTAGAATGAATTAAAGAGAAAGGTACAATACTTTTATTTGAGCTAACTGGGTATGGTACATGATGACTTTTGGCTAGAGTACAGGTGTGATAAATAAACTTGGACTCAACTAACCTAGAGAATAGACTCAAAAATGAATGCTTCATATAATTCAAGGATGGATGTCCTAACCAATGATGCCACAACATGATCTACTTGTCATTTGTGCTGAGTTGGTACATATTATTAGCTTTGCCAGAACTGAAATCATCCATGTAATACAACCCCTCCCCCTTAGTTCCACGACAAATAATCTCCTTCATGAGAATATTCTAAAACAAATAAAAGATAGGATACATTAGTGCATAAAAATTTAATTCCTTAGTGGCTTGTCCTACAGAGATAAGCTTATTTGATAATGAAGGAACTAATAGTGTGTCGGGTAAGAAAAATGAGGAAGATTATAGACAACGGAACTTAACATGCATCTAAAATTTTAATAATTATGACACTATTTAAATTCAAATCTCTAAAAAATACACTACTATTTCATAAATATATAGCATGAAAAATAGGAGTCGTAGAATTGTGAGGAACCAATAAAGGAGGCGTAGACTGCAATCAAATATGTGGCGTGTGTGAAGAATCAATAAAGGTGGCGTAGACTTCAACCAAGATTAGTTGCGTTTAAAGAAAAAAAAAAATTAAGCTGGTAGTGGTAGGGTATTTTAAAGGGCATGGTTTAAATTTCACTTTAATCCATTTATTTTCAGATTTTTTAGAAAAAAAATTATTAATAAAATAATTAATTTATAACACATACAAAAGAAAAAATAATATAAGACAATCAAAAAATGACAACTTGATGACAACCTAAAAACAACAACAGCCTTACACAAACCCAAAATTAAATTATTATTAATATTTAATATTTTAATAATTAATAATAATTTAATACTTAATAAATAACAATGTAATATTTAATGACATAAATAATTTTTAATAATTTAAATAATTTATGAACAAAATATACCTGATTGATCCTGCGCATGAGCCACTACAGCTGAAAGAATAAAGGTGGTAAGCAACACAGCGGAGAAACGTTGTAATATCCCCATCCCAATCTTTAATTCCTGCAGCTTCTTGATCTCCGAAGCAATCTGCTACTTATATAATTCAAATTTCAGCAATGGATAGTTGCGAACCTGTCAAAATGTTTATGAACAAAAAAAATATTAACTATAAAATAACAACAAATATATATATATATATTACCAGTCGCTGCTCCTCTGAAAGATTTGTGTCGACCTACAAAATGCTCGTCTCATGTGGCTGAGCTTTTTGCCTATAAAGAGGATATATAATAAAAAGGAGTCACTATTTCATGTAACTATGTATCAAGACTCAAGTCAAGGGTTAGGTACTAATCCATTGATCATAAGTCTGCATCACCGTAATTATGATTTATAAACGCATCATTCACGTTACCGTATATGCATGAATTTCCTCCACATTCCTAAATAATTTATTTGTACTTTATTATCCATAAATATTATATTAGATTAAATGTTAATCTTTAAAATCATTAAATAAGTGTCGTTTCTTAAAATTCAATATTTATTTTTAAAATTTTATATATTGGGTTATTAAAATTTATAATATTTTATAAAAAGTATAAAAATTTTTATTTTAAAATACATATATTTTACTTTATATAAAACACTCTAATTTTATTACATTTAAAACATTACTCTTTTTTTATAAAAAAATTATGCTTTTTATTTATTCTAACAAAAAATTTCCTACATTTTTCAACTATTGTCTATTTATTTATTTATTTATTATTACTATACATATTGAACATATATATATGTATTCTTAATAAAAAATAATAATAATAAAATAAAACTATTACAATAACTTGTTAAGTTCTCATTTTTACACTTGATTATTGTATAGTTTTAATTTATAAAAATTATTTAATCAATTATTTTAAAGTATGTATATTATTTGTAGTCCGTATAAAACTCAAATTTATGATTAGTTTAATTTAATGTTTAGAGAGTTATTATATGGACTAAAAAATAAGAAAAATTAAAGGATATTTTAGGTGTAAATTAGTTTAAATTTTATTTTTTGTTAATTTATAAAATTAATTTTAAATAATTTAAAACACTACTCCTTATTATATGATTTATAATATTTAAATTATTTAATCTTCTTTAATCTTCTTTATATATATATATATATATATATATATATATATATGCGATGTTACATAAATCAATAATATAATTAAATAAAAATTAACTATAACGTAATCGCTGGGCTTACAAAAGTCTATGTGGGATACCAAGTCAAAGGTTTATGTGGGAATGAATATCAGTACATAAATCAATAGTATAATTAAATAAAAATTAAGTATGACGTAATCGCTGGGTTTACAAAAGTCTATGGGGGATACCAAGTCAAAAGTCTATGTGGGAATGAATATCAGTATTTCATATATGTTATCTCTGGTTTACATCAATAAATAAAGTACATAACTAACAGTAGCTGGAAATACATTCGGCTAGGATAAATACAAAGGTAACAAACTATGTTGTGGAGCTTATCGTTGAAATTCTTGATTTAAACAAGGAATTTTGAATAGTATGAACAATTGCAAATATCATGTTAAAAAAAGAAGCATCTGTTGGAATCAAAAGAGTGTAAAGTACAAGAGAATAATCAAATTTAACATAAAAATATATACTTCAAAATAATCAAATATATAAATTCTTATAAGGGACAATAGGCCCTTTACACTCTTAAAAGATTTATATTTTTCTTTCATACAATTCTTCTCTTCTTCTTATGCTTATATACACAATACATGTCTATTTTTAGCTTTTATAAAGAATGATTAAAAATTATTTTCTATAAAATGAACGATTTTTATTTAATTTGTTTAAATAACTTTATTTAGTGTTATATATATATATATCTTCACTATTTTTAGAAACACATATATTTTTAGTTTAAAAATCAAGTTTATTTTTCAACATCCTCCCTTAAACTTGATTTGTTACTCTGAGTAAAATCCTGAGCTTGATAAATGTCTCATGTTTTAACGGCTTGGTGAAAATATCCGCAACTTGATATTCAGATCTTGTGAATTTTACTTCAACATCCTTCTTGGGAATGTACTCTCTAATGAAATGATAGCGAGTATCAATATGTTTGCTTCATTCATGAAAGACATAATTTTTTGCCAGAGCCATAGCTGACTTATTATCTATATAAATTTTTGTCGCTTCCTTTTGGGATATACCAAGCTCCCTTAATAAACTCCTCAACCACAATGCATGACATACACAAGCAGTTATAGTCACATATTCAGCGTCACAAGTAGATAGAATAACAATAGGTTGCTTCTTTGAACTCCAAGTGAAAGTTGTATCTCCCATATAAAATAAAATTCCTATAGTGCTTTTTCTATCGTTGATATCACCAGCCCAATCACTATCACTGAATCCTATAAGATGTAGGAATTTTGAGAGTGAGTGTAGAGAAGTCCATAGTCAAGTGTGCCTTTGATGTAACGAAGAATTCTTTTAGCAATTTTTAAATGTAATGTTGTTGGAGTCTCCATGTAGCGACTTATTAAGCCCACTCCAAAAAGAATATTTGGTCTTGTGCATGTAAGATACCTTAAGCTTCCAACTAGACTCTTGAAATAAGTTAGATTTACATTGTCTCCTTCATTTTGCTTGGATAACTTGATTCCACATTCTACAAGTGTGTTAACTAGTTTGCAGTCTTCCATTTTAAATTTCTTGATTGTTTCCTTTGCATCATTCTCCTACGATATGAAGATGCCATCTTCTTATTGCTTTACTTCTATTCTAAGATAGTAAGTCATTAAATCAATGTCAGTCATCTCAAATTCTTTTGTCATAGCCTTCTTGAAGTCTTCAAATAATTTTGGATTATTGCCAGTAAAGATTAAATCATCTACGTACAAGCATACAATCAATATATCTCTACCAAAATTTTGTATATAGAGAGCATGTTCATATGGACATTTTAAAAAATTATTTTGTTGAAAGTATTGGTCAATTCTGTTGTACCATGCTCTTGGAGCTTGTTTTAATCCGTATAGAGCCTTCTTTAATTTTAATATAACCTTGTGGTTGTTCTATATAGACATCCTCTTCTAGATAGCCATTCAAAAATGGAGACTTGACATCCATTTAAAAGATCTTCCATTATTTTGAGTTGCAAGAGATATAATGAATCTTATAGTCACTAAGCAAGTAACAAAAGCAAATACCTCATCATAGTCAATTCCAGCTTTTTAACTATATCCTTTTGCAACTAGTCTGGCCTTGTACCTTTCCACTTCTACTTTGCATTTTTCTTGATTTTATAGACCCATTTGACACCAATTGGTTTGTGACCTCTTGGCAATGTTGTGAGCTCCCAAGTATTATTTTTCTCGATCGCCTTAATTTCTTCATCCATTGCACTTCTCCATTTTTTTATTTTGAGCAGCTTCTTCAAAGCTAATTGGTTCATAATCAGTAAGTAGACAAAATAGAGTCACCTCATCATTCAAATTTTGTGTAACTACATAAATTTCATCTAAAGTCCTTGTTTTGGGAGTTCTTTCATCTGAGTTTATTGTAGGAGAATCTTCTATTTGTACTGCTATTGAATTTTAACTTCGTTGATCTTCATTTTCTTCAAAAATTGGAAGAAAATTATACTTCTCTTCCTTGTCGATGCTCTAGTCTCAAGAAGCCTCTTCATCAAATTTTACATCTCTATTGATGACAGTCTTTCCTGTTGTTGGATTGTAAAGTCTATAGCCTTTGGAGTTTTTGTCATAGTCGATGAAGACATATTTTTCACTTTTGTCATCAATCTTAGTGCGAATTTGATCTAGAACATGTAAATAAGCAATACTACCAAAAACTTTAAGGTGCTCAACATTCGACTTTCTTCCATTCCATGTTTTTAAAGGAGTTTTATTCGCCACACTTTTTGTAGGACTTTGATTGGTAAGGTACACTACACAATCAACAGCTTGAGCCCAAAATTCTTTTGGCATGTTTTTAAACTTCAAGATACTTCTTGTCATTTCAAGAATGGTTCTATTTTTCTTTCTACAACTCCATTTTGTTAACATGACCTTGGCACTATTAAAGGATGTTGGATTCCATTATCTTCACAAAATTCATTGAACTTTTTCGATGTGAACTCGCCTCCCTTGTTTGCTTTCATGGCCTTAATTTGATAGCTACTTTCCTTTTCTACCAGTGCTTTGAATTTTTTAAATGCAACAAATTCTTTTGATTTTTCTTTTAAGAAATAAACCTAAGTTTTGCAGCTAAAATCATCAATTAAAAAAAGAAAATATTTATTTTTACCATAAGAACTTGAATTTATTGGCCCACATATGTCTGCATGGATGAGCTCAACAGGTTTGGTGGCTCATGGAAAACTTTTCTTAGCATGTTTTCCAATGAGACATCCTTCACATACTAATAGGGATTGTTTATAGAAGGCAATCCTTTCACCATTTCTTCATTTGTAAGCTTGTTTAAATTATCAAAATTAATATGTCCATAACTCAAATGCCATAACCATGAAACATCTTTTATTGAAGCTTTCAAGCAACTTTCATTATTACTTTGAATGTTTAATAAAAAAAAATTTGTTTCTTGTCATGGGCACTTTTGTTATCAAGTTATTTTTAGCATCCCTGATAGCGCATGTCTTGTTCTTCAGTGTAATTTTATAATTCTTTTCAAGAAATTGACCCAAACTCAACATATTGCTTTTTAATTTGGGCATATAACAAACTTCATTAATGAAACAATCAAATACTGCCATCCTTAAGGCAAATAAGAATTTACCTTTGCCTTCCACTTAAACTTGTGTTTCATCTTCAAAAGTTACTGTTCCTTTTATTAATTATTCGATCTCTAAGAATAAATACTTATTACCTGCCATGTGATTGTTGGCTCTAGTATCTAAATGCCATGTACTTGCTTTTGGTTCATGATCATCTTGATAAGCCATCAGTAATGAAACTTATTCTTCATTAATATCCTCTGCAATATGGACCGTCCCTGCATTTGACAAGTTTTATTTTTGCATTCAGAAGCATAATGATTGAACTTATTGTAATTATAACATCAAATTTAAGATTTTTTATAAGATGATCTCATGTAATTCCTTCTTCCATGTCCTCTTGTGGGGTAAGAACTTTGATTTCTTTCTATATGTTATGATTGCGTATAACTTCCTCTTCCACCTCGTCCTCTTCTTCGACATCTGCCTCTACTAGATCCTCTATGGTTTCTTTGATTACCAAAATTTTCATCTTTCTTTATAGTAATCTTACTCTGCAACACTTGTTCAATAACTTCTTTATTTCTTTTGATATGTCTTTCTTTATAGGCTTGTAATGAGCCCATAAGTTCATCAACCTCTATAGACTCTAAGTCTTTGGATTCCTCAATGGCCACCATAATATAATCATATTTTGGATGCAAGGAACGAAGTATTTTTCTATTATGCGAGTATCATTTAACTCCTTTTTCCATATCTTTTTAGTTGATTGATGATTGTTAACAAACGAGTGATATATTCTAAAATTGAATCTTTATCACTCATTTGGAGAGATTCAAATTCTCCTCACAGAGTTTGAAGACGAACTTTCTTGACTCGTTCTACACCTTTCTGAGAATTTTGTAAAATCTTCTAGGCTTCCTTGGCGATGGATGCATAAAAAACCTTTTCAAACATGCTTTCATCCAAACATGAGTGAATAATAGAAAGAGCTTATTGATCGTTCTTACGTACTTCTTGCAAAAGTCTTCTTTGATTTTGATTCAAGGAAGATTCATAAGTTGGTGCCTTATATCCTATTTCCACAACATAGCAAGCATCTTCCAAACCTAAAACAACTTTGATCCTAATGGACCAACTGTCATAGTTATCTTTAGTGAGACGAGGGAGTTGCAATGGAGCTATCCCACTAGCCATCTTTTATTATTGTTAAAATGTAAAGCTCTGATACCACTTTGTTGAAGGCATAAGAGTATAAAGCACAAAAGAATAATAAAATTGAACACAAAAATATATATTTCAAAATAATTAAATACATAAATTTTCCCAATGGACAATAGGCCCTTTATACTCTCAAAAGGCTTGTATCTCTCGTACAATTCTTCTTTTCATTTTATGCTTATATACACAATACGTGTCTATTTTTAGCTTTTATAAAGAATGGTTAAAAACCATTTTCTATAAAATGAACAATTTTTATTTAATTTGTTTAAACAATTTTATTTAGTGTTATATATATATATATATATATATATATATATATATATATATATATATATATATAGTGTAACTTCACTATTTTTAGTTTAAAAATCAAGTTTATTTTTCAACAGCATTTATCCTGGCAGGGGAGAGAGTTTAGTATGGCTATGCTAAAGGAAAATTTGAACCCTCCCTTGTTCGAGTAATCTCTGATGGTAAACATTCATTTAATTCCACTAATACTACATTCATGGTTGACCTTCCAGAATAAGTTTGAGACACGTAAGCCATTGCCAATTTCAAAGAGAATTCACGTCGTAATCTCTATGTAACCTTGAATCAAAAATGCTTTCAATGTCCCTACTTCCAAGCATGGAATTAATTGACTTATGCGAGTTCTATCATTGGTTTTGACAATCACAGGTCAGCCTGTGATGATCTCTAAAAGCACCACTTCAAAGCTAAATACATTGCTTTTCTCATTCAACTAGTGCGATGCATAGTACCTGACGGCCAAAATAACTTAATTATTACCATATATTGATTGAATATACTCTTTTTTTAATGTGATAAAGTATCCATGACTTAGCACTCCATTCTTCTTTCAGGATGTTAGCTCCTCGTGTGCATGTGTACATGGTTAGACCTTTAGTGTTAGTGTTCATGGTTAATACAATAACGAAATACTCATTCAGGATCTAGGTATCTGGGTGTGCCAGCAACAACCATCGACACATGAGAGCCACCATTAGATGGAAAAATTCTTGACAATCCAAAATCAGCCACTTTTGCTCGGAATATATCATTTAATAAAATGTTTATAGTCTTAATGTCCCTATAAACAATTAGTGGCTTACAACCATTATGAAGGTACTCCAATCTTATTTGTCCAATTTCAAATGTATAAAAACCATCAACTAGCTAGTAACTTTAGTCATCATAGTTCTAGCCAAAAAGTAAATGAAAATTTTTGCCTACTCTCGGTATATTACTCCACTGATCAAATCAAATTTATAACACATAAATATATGTCTCATTTTTATTAGTTAGATATAAAATACTTAAATTATTTAAATTATGTATTATAAATCTGTTAGATAGGTGTAATACACTAAAGTATTTGAGCAAGAATCCCTCAAAACTAAAATATAGATATCAGTGAACATAATGCGAATTTACCAACCTTGTGCTGCATCAAGAGCTATTTGAAGTTTCCTACTTAAGATGTCTGCGTTTTCATTTATATCCATAAACATTACCATTATCCAGTGGCTGGTATTTTTGCTTCAATTGAAAGGTTTAGTGACATTGCAGGAAAAAAGAATTTGTACAAGAACAGTATCAAACACCATCAAAATATAATGAAATATCTATAACAACACAAATTTGAGAGATGTTCTCTTAAGTTTTCATTAGCCATGTATTTAGAGATGAGCCCCATTTTGTCTTCTTCATCGCAATATCCAACAAGGGCAGTCAAGTTCCTATGATGAACTCTCAAAAGAAGTTTGACCTATAAAATTTTAATAAATGAATGTTGATAAAATGAGCTAAGCCTTTGCATGTATATATGTTTATACAGGCACCTATGCTTAGAATTCATTGTATCCTTGATCTGATGATGGAGATAGCATTTTCATTGCTACTTCGGTCACATCTAAGTAGCGATGGTACACTATTCCAAATCCTCCCCTGCCAAGAACCCTTTTAAAGTTATTGGTACTCAGGAGCTTAGGGTAAGTGAATTGTTGCCTTTTTAAATCCGGTATTGGTACCCTTCTGGTTTCAGCTGCTTCTATGTTCCTAGCCGCTGAAAATTTATGTTGAGTTTATATCGGACATATATGGAAATTCAATAGGCTATAATGATTAACATCATTAGATTTATACCGTGGTGCTTTTTTCTTTTAATGCACCTTATAATGGTTGCAATTGTAGCTACAATGACAACAAATGCAACAACAGAAGTTGCTGTTGGAGTAACGAAGTTCTTTTTATTGCATGAACCAGACAAGCAAAGGCCTGAATTTCCACTTATGCTTGAATTCATTAAAAAGATAATGAAAATAAAAATTTGTAAACACTATGATCCTGAAACTTGAACTTCTAAAATAAAAAAATAGATAATGAATTGAATAAGCATCTTCTTTGTGCATGAATAGTAAATAATATGGGTTCTTGGAAGTACCTTAGCAATAGGGAACCACTGTTGTTTCTTTGAAGCAGCTCATTTGGTATAGTACCTCAGAGATCATTTCCTGCTAAGTTTCTGAAGAGATATATACAAATTAAATAACATTTACATAAGAGTTATTTGGCCACCACACACCTGCATTTTCATCCCAATCACAAGTTACTCATAAGACTTTCAAGTGCATCAACCGAGAAAGAACTTTCGACACCGGTCCTCTTAAGCTATTGTTTGACAAGTCCCTGAAATTGCAATAGAAATTATAACGAAACTTGGTTTCTATTTTCAAAGTTGAGAATATAGAGACTGTTGGTTTTAAATGAGATTGGATTATTTACAGAGTGACTAGTGATTTTAGGTTGGCTATATTTTGAAATATTTCCCCATTTAATCCATTGAAGGACAAATTCCTGATTTAAGCCATGATGATCATTAAAACTTGGCAGGATGATGGAAGAAAAGCTTACTTAAAAATGCATAAACTTATAAGGATTTGATTGTAGGTGGATTAGTATCATTGTAGTAGCAATCAATACCCTCCCAGGCATAAGCTTGGGAAGAACATGGATCTCCTTGCCAATCCTTAATAATGTCATACGTTACTTGATTTTCATGATTGCATTAACTTTTATATTTAGTAGCGCATACAAATACAACCGAGACTTAAACGTTTCAAATTTTACAAACTTATGACAAAGATGGATTGCAATTTAATGAAAAGAAGGGGTCAAAGGGTCAATATAAACATACCATCTCCTTTATTTGTCCCCTATAATTGCTTAATCACATAATAAATTTCAAAAGCATTGATAAGGGGGGCACAGTTGAACCTATAATTGCAAAGAATGTCAATTTGTAGACTCCTTCTTTGATGGCCGATTTGGTATAATGAATGGTTGTCTTTAGATAATCAAGAGTAATAGGTCCAAACAAAGGATCTTCATCCAAAGAAATATTGAACTGATGAAGTTGGTTTAGCTTTTCTAGTTCAGCAAAATATAGGTAGATATAAAATCTATAAAAGAAGTTGCCTACAAGTATTTTCATCAAACTGCTAGTGTTTGCTTTTGATTCTCCAGTTGTCATGACAACTGATGGTGGCTGGTATTCAATGTAATTTAGAGAATCAATTGTTGTCTTTGTTGTATTTACATGCTTGAATTTATAGTTGTATGGCCACCACAAACAGTCATATGTGTCATCTGGATACCTGAATCATTTTAACTTAAGAAATTTATTAAGATACAAGCCACTAATATACCACCACCTACCGATGGTTGAGTTTTGAGTGTTAAAATTTTATAAAATTTATTAATAAATTTAAATGAAAATATTTGATTTAAATCAAAACATATATATATATATATATATATATATATATATATATATATATATATATATATATATATATATATATATATATATATATATATATATACATATTAAATACTGAGGTATAAAGTTATTAATTTCAAATTTTAATAAGTATCCATCTTTATAATTCAGTTTTCACCCCTAAAGATTTATATATTAGGTTATTAAAATTTACAATATTTTTCGATAAAAAATATAAAAAATCTTTCTATTTTATATAAGACACTCTAATCATATTACAACTAAAACATTACTCTTTATTTTATTCTAACTAAAACATCACTTTTTCAACTATTATTATTATACTCTCAATAATAAAACAATAAAATAAAATTACTGCAATAACTTTTAAATTTCTAATTTTTATATTTAATTTAATTAAATGTGATATAAGGATTCAATGAATTTCTTAGTGAAAACTAATTTAATTAAAACAAATAAAAGTTTAATAACCGAATATAACTGGTACAGACAAATTAACATTTTACTATCATAACAATATTCAACATAAAAATTTTATGACAATATATATTAATAATTTAGCCTGAAATGCCTCACCTGAGTATCGTTAGAGATGTTGAACAGAATCGAATTGAGAGCTGCATGCTAACAATTTACCTTGTGCAGTATATATAGTGTTGTTTTTCAACGGCCTTATTTCTATGGCTGATATGAAAGGAGTAGAAGAACCGTTATTTGCAAGCCATATATCGATATAGTTCATTATTGGATGCACTGAGGAATTGCACGGTAACCCATTAGTAGGACCTAGAAGCATATCAAAGGTCGGTGTCATATTAAGGCCATCATAATTTCCATACATGAAAATAGCTCTAATGAAATACAACAATAAAATATTGAACAGAATTGAAATGACATCTCCATTCTAACTAGTGATACTTCTCTGTGCTTAGCTTAGGGGTACACATACAAGTTCTGATCGCATGATTTATACCACCAACATCATAGGGTGATGATGATGGTGGTGGTGTAATTTGAGACTTAGTCAATAAAATGATGACAATTTTTTTTAAGGTTAAAGTCAGTTTATGTGAAAGGCCTGTTCATGCTTGGGATGTTTACAAGGAAATTTCCAATTCAAATCTTTATAATATTATATAGAGTGAAGTTGAAACTGGGAGAAGAGCTATCCTTTGTTTGCTTAAACGAGCTGACAAGAGCAAGGAGGAAGAGAATATATGTGGCTCTTAGTCATGGAACCACAAAAAGAAAACAAAATTACAAGTTAAATAATAATAATATAAAGATAACATACACAGTAAGCATTATTAATGAGATGAGTTTTTGTATAATTAAATGTAATTTATATATTATATTTTTTAGTTAACAAGAAAGAATGGATTGATAGTCTTCCCCTTTAAAATTGATGAAAGCATAATTCGAACTCTACACTTTATGATGCCTTTGAAAAGCAATTACACTTTATTATATTTGGTAGATAATGAATGGTTAATTTAATATATAATACCAAATGATATAACCAAAAAAGTATGTATCAATTTCCTCCTCAATTATATCTTCTTTTCTCACTTGATTCTCTTCGTCAATCTGTCCTTCTCTTTTTCTCCTTCTTTCTTCTTTTAATTCATTTTTTTTTTCGAAATATTAATTCTCTCTTGTTTATTTACTTCTTTATTAGTTTCATATTGCAATAGTCTGGTGGTTACTTTTTTTCTAAAAAAATACAGAAATTTAGAATTTAAATTCTAACATCATTAAACATGTAAAATTATTTTCAAATATTAATACTATATAGTTCATAAAATATTAGGTCATATGATCTCTTTATCAATAAAAAAGGATAAATATAATAATTATTGTGTCAATTAAATACATTTGGTGGTATTGTCACCACTTAGTTTGGTTATACTTTACATTGTCACATTACTAATTGAATAATTTTTACTTGTTCATCTAAGTATAGAGACATATATTGAGATTTAGTAATGAGATGGAGAATGAGTCAAGCAGTTGAGGTGAGGAAATTGGGCGAGGAGAGAGACATTAGATTTGACAAGCACTTTTTTTATTTTTATTTTTATTTTTATTTTTTTATTGTCTAATATAAGGTTAGCACTTAGTCCTCCGGTTGTCTTTCACCTAAGTTGGATAATAACTAATAAAATTGTAAAGGGGCCAAACTCCAGAACACAGCTATTTGAAATTCAACTCAATAAAATGTTGTTCAAATTTTTATATTGAAATCTTAATAAATGAATCGAGTTTTACCTATAAAAAATTTGTAAACAAATTTCAATTAAAATTCTCAAGCTATCTCATTGTTTTAATATATTATTAGTTTGATCTTAGTTATAATATATAAATTTTTATTTTTATTAAATATAAAAAATATTTGTTAATAAATATATTATAATTTATTGAATAAATAGCTTATTTTATTTTTAGTAAATAATTTTAATTCAAAATTTATATTTTAATTTTTTTAAAAATTCGATCATGAATAACTTACAAAATAAATGATATATTAAGTTAGACATGAGTTTAGTTCGATTATAGAAAAACAACTAATTTTGAACTAGTTAAAATTTAATTTCACTTGACTAATTTACACTCTTAATGACTAAACTATCATGAGATGTTTAGTTTGTTTTGGCAGTTTGCAGTAATCCTTCTATTCATGTAAACCTTATGCGTAGGTATTGCTTTAACTTTAATACCTATTTATTTAATTATTAAACTTTTTTTTTCATACAACAAGAAGGAGAATACAAATTAAAAGCGCGGGATCTTAAATTCAAAACCTCACAGATGTTCATACCTATAATTTTATCCATTAAGTCAAGCCTTCACATACGTTTAATTATTAAACATTAATTTTAATTACATGATTAATTTTGTTTAATTTTGAGGACGTGGTGAACTGGAATTGACACATCACATTCCACCTCAGCTGAGAAAGGACATACTTGTTAATGTGATATTGCCACGTGACTACTATAAAAAACAAAATCAAATCCCTAAAAACTACCTTTCTTTCTCATCCCTATCGCTCTTCTTTATCATGGTTCTTCTGCTTCTTCCTCTGACAATGGAATAAAAAAAATCCATGTTTTACAGCCGTATAATTAGAGGAATCAAGTGTACATTTAAACGCTAATAGAGGCATCAAGCCATTAGTTGGATTATTTTATAGTTTGGTGAACTAGTTGATAAATGGAGAAAAGCTCATCTACTTTATATCAAAGCATTTGATATATATTTTGGAAGCTGAAAATCCTTTCTTTCAAAAGGATCCATTCGTATTTTGTTAAAAAATTTTACATGGGTAGCTCTTCAATTGATCCTACACTTGCTGCTTTTCGCACTTGTTTCTTTATTTGATAACACAGGTATTCGGTAGCCATATGAACTCCAAGCATTCGGAGATTGTAAGGAAAAGATTATCTTGCAAGCGGAGTTAGCTCGGTGTGCACAGAAACAGTCATTAATTCAACAGAACTCTTTGACTGGGAGCTATCTTCATCTCCTGTTCTTGCCATCTCTGATGCTAAACACTCATTCAACTCCATCACCACTTGCTTCATATTTCGCCTTTTATCAGAAGTTGCAGAAACACACGCCATTGCTAATTCAACAACTTTCCACAGTGAATTGATGTCGAATTGTTCCCCTGATCTTGGGTCTATGACACTTTTGATGTCTCCATTTTCAACCACGGAACTAACCCATTGACTAAGACGAGTCTTCTCTCTAGTTTTCGACAGGACAGGTTGGCTTGTGATTATCTCTAGCAGAAAAACTCCAAAGCTGAACACATCACTTTTCTCGGTTAACTGGCTGGTCACAGAGTACCTGAGACAAAACCAAACTCAGATCATAAAACTTAATTATGTTTTCTCATGTGCTTATGTTTGTCAGTTTGTCAGGAGTCCAGCAGACTCAGATACTTACTCAGGATCAAGGTAGCCAGGAGTGCCAACAATAGTGGTTGACACATAAGAGCCACCTTCAACTGGAAAAATTCTTGACAGGCCAAAATCAGCTAGTTTTGCTTGTAATTTATTGTTCAATAACATGTTTGTGGTCTTCACATCCCTGTGTACAATCGGTGGCTTGCAACCATTATGAAGATACTCCAATCCTACATTTCAAAATTTTGCTTATATTAGTCCAATTGTATTGCCATAACTAATATTTTCTGAAAACTCACAAGCTTGCCAACCTTGTGCTGCCTCAAGGGCTATCTGAAGTCTCCCCTGCCAACTTAAAATGTATGGGTTGCCATCTGCATCTACAAGAGATATATAAGCTAATCTAGTTCTTTTACCTTAAATAAATTTTTTCATCAGAACGTTTCAAGTGCAAGATAGCAAACCTGAGAGATGTTTCTTTAGATTCCCATTAGCCATATACTCGTAGATGAGCCCCAGGTTGGTGTTTTCATCACAGTATCCAAGAAGGGAGGTTAGGTTCTTATGATGAACTGTCAAAAGAAGTTTAACCTATAATGGAAAGAAACCCATTAAGTAAAATTGTCCTGAGACTACAGTTTTATGATTAAGTCGCTTACTAAGAGATTGGATTTTATAAATAATGTACCTCTGCCTGGAACTCCTTGTACCCTTGAGCTGAGGATGCAGAGAGTATCTTCACTGCTACTTCAACATCATCCAAGTAGCCATGGTAAACTGTTCCAAAGCCTCCTTTACCAAGAATCCTCTGAAAATTATTAGTCATCTGCAGGATCTCAGAGTAGGTGAATTGTCGTTTTTTCAACTCCAGTGGTTCTCTTCCACTTTCACCTTCTTTGTTTCTAAATGCTGAAATTTCACCGAATTTAATTAGATACTGCAAATCAGGCATTGCACAACTCAAAGTTCAAAAGTAAAAATAGTAAACGTTTTCTTATTTTTTACCTTTCTGCTTTCTTCTTTTGAGCATCCATAAAATGATAGCCTATCCTACTACAATGTTTCCTGCCAAGTTTCTGCCCAAGAATATTGTGAAAAGAAGAAAATGAGAAAAAAGAACAGTCCCAAAACTTACTCTGAGGTCAACAGCAACTTACAGGGTTTTCAAGGGCAATTGAGAGAGAAAATCAGGCACAGGTCCGGTCAGATTGTTGTTCGATAAATCCCTGGCATTACAATTGAAATTTGGAACCAAATTTCATGCTCGTAACAAATACATTTTCCAGGAACTCGTTATTCCAACTGTCATCAGAATACTTACAGATTTTCCAGCGATTTCAGATTGATTATATCAGGATCTATCTCACCTTTCAATCCACTCGACGACAAATCCCTGATTGAGGTTCCATAATTGATATTCATAACAAGGAGAGATACAGAATTGCAAACGAAATTTGATAGCTCAACTTACAATGATTTTATTACTGGTGAAGCAATGTCGTTGTAGTTGCAAACAAGACCTTGCCATTTATAATCCTGAGGAGAACATGGATCTCCTTGCCAGTTTCTTGTTATATTATAGGTTGATTTGATTTTCATGACAGCATCAACTATTGTTATAGAGTACAAATACACAAGCATTATCAGCATACAAAATCCAGCATGCTTAAATACTGAAACAGAGAAAACCAAAAAAGCAGCATATCCTGTAAATAAAACATACCGTCATATTGGTTTGTTTCTGATTGTGGAAGTTCAACTAGATAATAAACTTCAAGTGCATTAATAAGGGGTGGTAGAGTTGAACCTCCAACTTTAAAGAAAGTAAACTCAAATTTTTCTCCAGTGATGGCTGTTTGCTGTACACGGTTGATGGGTACAAATAAGCAGGACTAACAGGTACATACCAATTTTTTCCATTCAGTGAAATGTTGAATTGACGGGATTGGTTAGCTTTAAGCTTTATAATTTCAGCAAAGTGCATGTACACATAGAACTGATAGTCATTCTTCTGAGTTATTAAATCGAGCGTCAGAGGTCTGCTAGCATTGGCTGGTATAGTTGCGCTCTTCATCACGGTTGATGCTGGCTGGAAATAATTAACACCAGCAATTACTGTTTCGTTGGTCTTTATTTCTGTTGCCCCTAGGATGAAATGAAAGGAAACCAAAAACGATCACACACATCATCTGGATACCTGATCAGACATTATCTTGTTAGAATAATAAAACTAGAAGGTTAACAAATAAATAAAAATTAGTTGTAAAACTTTAATTTGTTGTAATAAGATTATTGAAGTTTGCTACAAATCCATCGTACTAAGTTGCACAGAAATGGAACCGTGTGAATATGTAAATATTAAAAATATAAGAAATAGAATTATGTGAGAATATGTAAATCTTAAAAATATAAAATACATAAATAAAAATTTTATATGTAAATATTGAAAAATTTTACTTATTACTATCAATTGATAATATAATTATGAATTATTTTGGTTATTTAAGAAAAATATAGAATCTTGTTAAATTTATTTCTTTTTTATTTAAAAATAAAAAAAATATTTTTTAAGTTGAAAACATGTTTCTAATTTTTTTAATTTATAGAAATAATTCCAAAATTAATTTAAAAATTTTCTAACATTTTCAATAGGGAAGTATAAATGCCTACTAGTTGGAGTTCCTATGCATCCTAGAATTGATAATATATAAGTCAACTCCAAAATAAATTAAAGTTAATTCAGCTTATTTGCAAAATGATTGCAAGGTGGTTTACCTGATCGTTCGATTGCTTAGAGAAGCCACGTCCACACGATTGAAGAGTGCCAGAGATCCTGAGTCGGTTGCGTATGATCCATTTTGCAAGGGTCTTATTTCTAATATTGATATGAATGGTATCCAGGAGCCAGTTTTTACAAGACATACGTTTATGTAGTTGAATGTAGGAATATGAATTAACTCCATAAGGTATTGAAAGGATGCGTTCAGGATTTGCACAGTCTCCCATTTATTAGGTCCAATATGCAGATCAAATGGTGGCAGCTTATTTAAGCCATCATAATTTCCGTACAGGAAAGTTGTTCTGATCAAATATTTAGTTTCTTTAACAACTTCTATGCTGTAGCAGTTTCTGTCCCCTTTGGGAAAGCTCCTAAGAGTTTGTAGCTGTTGCTTAATGTGGTTGGTGGCAAGATATTCTTGTCCTATGCTCTTAGGTATGCCCGTTTGAACGAAAGGTTAATCTGAGGTGTAGTTTAGGCCTGTTTTGGGATCTTGAGAGGTAGAATTTGCTGGTAAGCCGCAGTCAATGCTGACAAAGCCTGACAGAGAAGAGAGACAAAAGAAATGCCTTTTTAGATAATATACTTATATGGGGAAATAAAGTTGAACCTCATGATATGAAAAGAATATTGGAATTCACAAACCTGGTGGATCCTGTCCAAGAACCAGGACAGCAAAGCTAAAACACTAAGAAATTTGTAAAGGAAACAATAAAAGACCTCCATTGGTGCTTTTCAGGAGTTTTCCTGGCTTAGGAATCAGGAGGATGTTACCGAAGCACTTATTATAACTTTTCTCATGAGTTATTCTCAAATAATAGCTTGATGTAAACTTCACCTGTTGAATTGATTCATTAAAGTATTATTATAGCCTTGTTGCTTCATCAACTTGCACAAATTATTTCTTATTATTCAGTCACTTTCTTTTCCATAGACATCTTGCATCCTACCTAATTCCAAGACTAAAAAAAAATTTAGAAATGTATATTTTGTTCATTGTCTTAGAGCCTCAACGAGAATTAACAAACCAGTCAGAGTAAAAAGATAGATCATCTAGTGCCATATATATTATCTTCATAAAGATAGATCATCTAGTGCCGTGCGTATTAACTTCCTTCCTGAATCAACGAAGTCAGCCCCATTCATGAACACATGTGTACCAGGAAAATGCTATAGCAAAACTTATTATAAATACTGTAAATACGAAAGATCAATCAATTGATTATTACTTTTGTACTTTTCTTTTGACTCAGCAAACTGGAGACTAACGACGGAGTCAATGGTGAAATTGGAGAACATTTCTAATTGTGGAACAGTAATTACTACTACTACGGGAATGGATTCATTGATCATTCCAGTCTAACCTTTCAATTCGATCTCATGGCTATTCTTTGTTTGAGCTATTTCTTCTACTAAGAACCCATTCAAACAATACTATTAATGCTATTAATGAATATTTCCATTTGCAAGCATGTCCCTGACCCATTGACGTTACAAGTGAGCAAACACTACATTGACACAGAAAGTTATATACAGAGTTATCAGTTATATATATATATATATATACCTGATTGATCCTGTGCATGAACCACTAGAGTTGAAAAAGAAAGGTGCTAAGCAATTCAACGAAGAAACATTTTAATATCCCCATCTCAAACTTTAATTTCTGCTTCTCGATCTGTGAGGAGATAAAGAGGGTTATTGTTACAGCAAGTTGCCCTTTTTTTTTCGGTCTGTTATATATATATATATATATATATATATATAGGACAATAATACAACGTCGCTGCTTGCTACAATGAGAAGCAAAATGTTCTTCTCATATGACTCAGCTTTGCCCTATGCTCAGAATTTTTGCTAACAAAGAATATTCGCAGTGGCTACAGTAGCTATCAAGGCTCAAGTAGGAGGTATTAGTCTACTTATCGTAAGTCTATACAGCTCATGATGCCTAGAATAAGGTTGAAGCAACCAAAACCTTAGGTTCTGGATTCAAACCTTGACCACTCCCACGATGGGTTTCACATTTGTGGGTCTCATATAGATTAGGTTTAAGTTGTTTCTCTACTACTAACAACTAACAGTCGTGGTCTATACCACCCTATAATATTAGGGTATATACATGAATATCACTATACCACCCTATAATATTAGGGTATATGCATGAATATCACGCACACAATGCTAGAAAGATGATAAAATATATTAATTTACTATCCTAAATAAATATAAATTTAATATAATAATAATATAATTTAATGTTTCCTTAATTATTTTGCGAATTAAAAATAAGAAAATTTCTTGTAAAATGATATCTAAAGTGTGTTAAAGTGATTACCAATATAAATCCTTAATATTTTTTTTGTTCACAAATCAATTGCCCAATCTCACCAAATCTTCAAGAAGATTTCACAAAATTTTTAAAAGATTTTTAGACAACTTACAAAGATTTGCATTGCCATATGCAACCTACTAAGAAAACGATTTGCATAATCAAAAGCAAATTATGTTACGACTTGCTTAATTTGCTTTTGATTATATAAAACATTTTCATGGCAATGTCGAAAACAATCACTGGTAGAAAGCAAGAGAGGTGTGTGTAGCGTATGAGATCAATAGAGAGCAAAGTGTGAGTGTGCGGTAGTGTGAGTGTTGTAGCCAAAGTGCCAAGAGTGAAAATAATTATTTTGTTCTTGTAATAGTGAAACATTTTTAATGAAAAATTATTTCATTGTTCCATTTTTTTACATGCTAATAATTATAATTTTTTTTATACACTCCAACTCAACAAAATGAAGAGTGTAAAATTTTAAATTTATCATCGCCGATATATAAATTAATTTTAGATGATTTAAAAGACTAATTTTTATCAAATGATTTATAATATTTAGATTATTAATCTTTTTATTAATTTTTAGGAAATTATATTACGTTGGGATTATAACTAATTTTTTTAAAAAAATTCTAATTTAATTAATTAATTTTTTACATATATCTTCTTTATATAATGCTAATTTTCTATTTTATATCAGTTTGATTTTTTAAAAAATAACAATCTATTTTTAAAATGTTTATCCAAAAATTGAACTCAAATTATTAGAAAGAAAAATAAAAGTGTGAACTTAAACTCAAATAAATTTGTGTTCATATAACATATGAAGTCCTCATGAGGAAAAATAGATGCTGCTTGTAACCTTGTGGCTAAGTCTAGTCAATGATGGATTTTGGAGACATGTTCTTCGTTGAGTGCCGGTCGGGCCAGCTTAAGAAAAAAAGCATGTAATTTTGTTTTTGTTCTGTCCAATTAATCGACCGGTGAATATATGTAGAATTTTCAAATATACAAAAATGATAAATATTGAACATATTTAAAATTATAATGCGCCAAGCAAGCCCTCTTGTTTTCTTTCCCCTTAGAGAATAATAAAAATGAACCAAAGTGATAAACAATTACAGGAAATTGGATTCAATAAAAGGTTGTTTAAACTCTTTTGTTAAATCGGTTTAGTAAATGATATAAATTTTGACTATGTAAAACTTGTAAATAAGTTTGAATAAAAACTTACAATCTAACTCATAAGTTTAATATATTATTAGTTTGATAGTAGATGTATAAAATATATTTAATAAATATATAATTAAAGTATAAATTATTTGTTTATTAAATATATTATAATTTTTATAGTAAATAACTTATTTTTAACTTTTAATGATTAATTTTTTAAACTCGTCAACAATTTACGAAATAAATAATATATTAAATTTGACTTGAATTTGATTTGACAATAAAAAATTAAATTTGAACTAAATAAAATTCAGTGTAACTTTCACACGCTTAATGACCAAACTCTCATGAGATGGTTAGTCTGTTTTCGTGATTCATATGACTAATTCTAATTTTTCTTATTTTTAATTTCAATTTTATTTCATAATTTTAATTTGTATTTATATCATGAGATAACCTTGTGGCTAAGTCTAGTAAAAAATTAAAGATTAAAAGAAAAGTATATGCACTAAAAACATATATACAATTTTCAAATATACAAAAATGATAAATATGAACATTATTGAAATTATAACACGCCAAGTAAGCCCTCTTGTTGTCTTTCCCCACAGAGAATAACTTGAAGAATAAAATTCAGAGAAAAAGATTTTTTTCATTATATTCAAAGAAGGGTTACACCTCTTTATATACACACATAGGAATCCTAATCACAACCTAATTAGGAATAGAATAACATCCTAAATAGAATAGAACTTTATTCCTAATTGTATACAAATATTTACTTCCTAATATATACAAAAAATATTTACTTTCTCAACACTCCCCCTCAGGTTGGTGAATGTATGTCAATCATTCCCAACTTGTCAAGTGAGTTGTAGAATGCTTTTCTGGATACAGCCTTTGTGAGAATGTCAGCTAGTTGAGTCTGAGATGAAACATATGGAAGATCAATTGTCCCTTGGTTCAGATGATCTTTTATGAAATGTCTGTCAACCTCTACATGCTTAATTCGATCATGTTGAACCGGATTGTTTGCAATTGCTATGACTGCCTTGTTATCACAATGTAACAACATAGGCTTTAGATGTTTTAATCCCAGATCCTGAACAATTCGCCTTACCCAGAGCAACTCACATACTCCATGAGCCATTCCTCTAAACTCAGCTTCAGCACTTGACCTTGCTACAACTTTCTGTCTCTTACTTCTCCAAGTGACTAAATTATTTTCAACAAATGTGAAGTACCTGGACGTTGATTTTTGATCAGTCTGATCTCCAGCCCAATCAATATCAGTATAGCTGGTAATTTCATAATCATTATTCCTCCCAAAGAATAACCCTTTACCCGAAGAAGACTTTAGATATCTTAATATTCGGTATACTGCATTCATATGTTCTTTATTCGGAGAATGCATGAACTGACTTACAACACTTATTGCATAAGCAATGTCTGGCCGAGTATGAGATAGGTAAATCAGCCTTCCCACCAACCTTTGATACTAATCTCTATCAGTTGGAACTTGATCTTCCAGGATTGAAAGTCCATGATTGACTTCAATGGGAGTTTCAGCTAGCTTACAATCAAGCATCCCTGATTCTGTCAGTAGATCCATTATATACTTTCATTGGCAAAGAGAAATTCCTTGAACTTATCTTGCAACTTCAATTCCTAAAAAATACTTCAAGTTACCTAAATCCTTAAGTTCAAACTCGGATGCTAACTGTCTTTGCAAGTTTGTTGTCTCACTCAGATCATTTTCGGTGACCACAATATCATCAACATATACAATCAGCGCGGTGACTTTACCTAACTTCTGTTTGATGAATAGTGTGTGATCAACATCACTTTGCTTATATCTGAGCTTCCTCATAAAGGTTGAGAGTCGTCTAAACCATGCTTGAGGCGATCGCTTGAGTCTATACAATGATCTCTTTAATTTGAATACTCAGTCAGTACATTTAGTTCCGGTTGGTGGATCCATATATAGTTCTTCATCTATGGTTCCATTCAAAAATGCATTCTTTACATCAAATTGTCGAAGTGGCCAGTCCAGGTTGGCAACTAAGGAAATAAGGACTCAGATGGTGTTCATTTTTTCTACTGGGGAAAATGTATCTTCATAGTCGATTTCATACTTCTGAGTGTACCCCTTTGCTACTAATCGAGCTTTATATCGATTTATGCTTCCATCTGGATTGAGTTTGACAGTGAATATCCACCTGCACCCCACCGTTTTCTTTCCTTCCGGAAGAGGAACAAGATCCCATGTCTGGTTCTTTTGTAATGCTTCCATTTCATCATTCATAGCTTTCTTCCAATCCAGATCATCTAAGGCTTCCTGCACATTACTCAGAATAGATACAGTAGATAATTGATTTACAGTAAGTGCATGTGAGTTAGACAAATGTTTGGTTGATATGAAGTTGTTGATAGGGTATTTAGCTTTAGTATGAAGGTCCGGATCATATTGTCTTTTCAGAACCCCTCTATTGATTCTAGAAGGATAACGAGGTTCAATATTTAAAGGAGATAAGTTTACCTTATTATGTACTGCATCCGGAGTTTCTTAGCTTCTGGTGTGGGTTGGAAAGATGTACTATCTTGATTACTCGAATTTTCTTTGATGATCTGTCCGGGTGAGATGCTCGTACTTGGACCATCAGATGTCTATCCAGGTAAGATGCTCGTACTCAGAAAATCAGATGTTTGTCCGGGTAAGATGCTCGGCTGTCCGGGTGAGATGCTCGGAATAACATTTTTGAGATTCAGATTCAGAACACTTAGAATGCTATCTTCAAGCTCAAAGAGGTTTGGATTTTTCTCCCCCTGAAGAGAGCACTCAGAGTGGGAGAAGAAAGGAGAATTTTCATGAAACCGAACATCCCGAGTGACATACATCTTCTTTGTATTCGGATCATAACACTGATATCCCTTTTGTAAATCCGCATAGCCAACAAAGATACACCAGATAGCTCGAGGGTCTAATTTTCCAAGTGTCTGATGAACATATGCCGAGCATCCAAAAACTCGGGGTTCGAGATTATTGAAGGGTAGAGATATGACAAGTTCCTAAAGTTTTTGAAGAGGAGTCTTAAAATAAAGTACTCTTGATGGTGTCCGATTTATGAGGTATGCAGCGGATCGAACAGCTTCTCCCCAGTATTCTCGAGGAACATTCATGTCAAATAGGGATGCTTGGACAATTTCCAATAATTGTCAGTTCTTTCGTTCGGCTATACCATTCTGTTGGGGAGTGCCGACATAAGATGTTTGGTGGCGAATGCCCTTCTCGAGGCAGAAATCATTAAGAATTGAGTTAACATACTCCCCACCATTGTCAGACTGTAAGACTCGGATTTTACTCTGGTATTGTGTAGCCACCATGTTGTACAAGTTCTGAAACTTGGAGTATACATCTCCTTTATTGGAAAGTAGAGATACCCAGGTCATCCGGGTATATTCATCAATAAACGTTACAAAATATCGAGCACCAGATAGAGTAGGAATCCGAGCAGGTCCCCATACATCAGAATGAATGGTCATAAATGGAATTGAATTTTTATTATAACTCAGTACATAAGAAATTTAGTGGCCTTTTGCCAATTCACAAACATCATATTTGAATTCCGAGTCTGTGGTATGCAAAAATAAATTTGGTTTTATTTGTCTAAGATAATGAAAAAAGAGATGACCAAGACGACGATGCCATAAGATTACTTGGTATTTACTTGAACAACTTCTACCAACCCTATTAACTTGACTTGATTTCTGACTTGAATCATCATGCAACTCAAGATAGTACAACTTTCCACATTTAACACCAGAGCCAAGAATCCAGGGCGTTACAATGTCCTAAAATACACAATAATTAGGCCAAAATTTGACAATGCAATTCAAGGTTTCAGTGATTTGGCTAACAGATAGTAGATTACAAGAAAGAGATGGAACAACAAGAATAATATCTAAATTAAGAGAGTCGGAGTTAGATATTAATCCCTCATGAGTGACTGGTGCTATGCCTCCATTAGCAGTTAGAATATTTTATTGGGTTGATGGACGGATAGAGGTAAGATGGTGAGTGGAGTTTTTCATATGATCAGTAGCACTTGTATCAATAATCCATGTATTATTTTGAGTAAGATTTGTCATACCTGGAGTGGTATCACAATCACCACTTGGTTTAGTAGAAGTAGTAATTGTAGCCTTGCCGAGCTTCTTACAAGGCTTTCTATTGAAATCCCACCATTCCAGATATCCCATAATTTTATAGCACCATTCTTTGGAGTGGCCAATTTTGCCACAATGAGTACAAGTGTATGTAATGGGCTTGCTTGAAATTTTTCCTTTGAACTGGGGACGAGTCTGAGCTGTTACAAGTACAGAGTGGTCCGGCAGTATCTTTGACTCTTCCATCGTATGTCGCTGGTTGTGATCCTGCCAGACATATGCATAACTGGACTCGAGATCAAGAGGTGGATCCTTCCAGAGTATTTCACTCCGAGCATTATTAAATTCCGAATCAAGCCCGGCTAGGAAAATATGTGTTCTAAGCCGGGTAATATGCTTATGGAGTGATACTACTCCATTAACATCCTCCCCTTGTGCACACGTCCGGGCATCGATTTTTTGAAATATTCCAATCAGTTCATTATAGTATGCAGGTAATGCCTTACCATTATAGCGTGTAGTGAATGATTTTCGATTCAATTCAAATAACTGAGTTTCGTCAGATCCATCATAGAAGGTTTTTGAGACAACATCCCATATCTCTTTTGTTGTTGGAAGACGGATGAATCTCTACATTAATGTCGGACTCATGGAGTCAATCAACCAACTTTTGACTCGATTATTATCAAGAAGCCAAGTTTCCAATGCTTGATCTCCTGCTGGTGGTTTCGGCGTAGTGCCATTAAGAAAGCCAGACTTATTTCTGGCTCCAATTCGCATCTCCATAATCTATGACCATAGAGTATAGTTTGTATCATCAAGAATAATTCTTGTGGAAAAGGGAGAATTATCTTGAAGGGTTTGAATAAAATTGGGTGTTCCATAGGATACGATAGATGTATTTTCGATGGTCATGATTTTGAAGATTCAAAAAATTTAAAGGAAGAAAAAATACGATTTTAAGAATTCAAAAAAAATTTGATTTCAATGGATATGCTCTGATACCATGAAGAATAAAATTCAGAGAAAAAGATTTTTTTCATTATATTCAAAGAAGGGTTACACCCCTTTATATATACATATAGGAATCCTAATCACAACCTAATTAGGAATAGAATAACATCCTAAATAGAATAGAACTTTATTTCTAATTGTTGTAATATCTCGTGTTTTTAAAAATATTTTTTTTACACTGTACCGGGATATGCAGTGTCAATAATTTTAAATATATATGTGATATTTTTACGAGTTAATATGTATTTAAAACCTATTTTAATTACGGTATATTATTTACAGTGTTTTACGTAAAATTTTCCCGGGACTTGCATTTTCGGGGAAATTTTCACGTAAACAATGTATTATTAATTATTTTAAATGTATTTACGGACTTGCATGAACTCATACATATTTTTAAATTATTAAATAAAGACTGTGTGTGAATATTTAATTAATTAGGGTTTATTATACCCTAATATTTTATTAAGTATTTAATTGTTTTATTGTTATTTAATTAATTTTATTTAGTATAAATTATTAAAATATTAATATTTTTATGTGTGTGGTGTATATTTGATGTGTTTAATTTAATATTATTTTAATATATAGTATAAAGTATATATATATACATATAATTGTCAAAATTACACAAGAATTGGAAAATTACATTTTAGCCCCCGAGTCTCCTTCTTCTTCTCCGACCGTTCCTTCACCGTCCGGGCGTCTGTCACGCCGTTCCTTCACCGTGGGTGTGCCGTCCGGTGTGCCACCATCTTCCCCGACCAGTTTCGCCGCCTGAGGAGGCCGTTTCCGGCGTCGGGAGAACGATTTTGGCCGGAGAAGCCGAAAATCAACCCACCGTCGATCACGCCGATTTCAGCCACCGTTTTTGACACCGCCAGTGTCTTTCTTCTCCTTGAGCTCCGGTGAGTGTGATTCTAGCTTTGGTTTGAGCTAAAATGGTCTAGAATTGCTTAGGTTTCGATTTGTAAATTTCGGCCTATTAGGGTTTTCGATTTTTTTGAGCTTTGAATTGGATGATTCATGGAAACTTCCTTCACAAATATTGTTCCTAGTAGCTTAATCTTCATGTATGAATTTTTGTAGAATTTTTGGAGATTGTTTGGATTTTTGGGTATTTTTGAATATTTTAATATTATTTTCTAATTTTCGGAAATTAATTATTTAAATTATGAAATTGGAGTTTATGGTTGAATTGGGTGTTGAAATGAATTATAGGAATTTATTTGGAATTTTTATGAATTTCTAAGTATTTATTTTGAATTATTGAAGTTTATGGAATTTTGAGAAAATTAGGTTAATTGTGTTTTAAATTGAATTTAATTGGTTAATTGAGTTTAAATATTGATATTATTGATAAATATGTTGAGAAAATTAATTTTGGATAATTGTATGATTTTTGGTGAATTTTTGAAGTAATTTAAGTATATTTATATATATAGGGGTATTTTGGTAATTTTACCCTAAATTGTCTAAAAATGTAATTTAATTGGTTTTAATATTTATTTAAGGTATAAAAATGATTTCTACAAAATATTTGGTATTTTTAACTAATTAAAACTATTTTTCGTGAATTATTTTCAATTATATATATAATATACGGTTTTTCTAATAAAATGAGTTTTAATCGGTTTTTATAGTGTTTCAAGGTCAATTATGTAATTTTTACCTATAAAATGTATTTCTGTGATTTAAGGATATTTTCGGTATATCTGGAATTATTCTGTGTTTGTGGACCCTGGTCGGTGGACTGTAGTTTGGAGTCCAACCGTGGGATTTTGATTGTGTTGAGCTCGTTTTTCGAAGTGTGTTTCTTTGCAGGGTCGGCTCTACTCTTTTGAGTAGAGAGATGTCCGTTTTACAGGGGAGGTTCTGCCGAATTTTCTGTAGAATTCTCGTAAAACGTGATATCCAGTCGAACCCTAATTTTCGATTCTGTGTTTAATACTCTAGATTGAATTCTAGGATTTCTGTTAGGTTTATTCTAATGTCGGTTATTTATTGCTTGTTTAGTTGCGCCGAGACCGAGGGCTAGTGGAGCAGGCCCGTCGGACCTGTCTCGTGGAGCGCATTAGGTGAGTTACTATATTATATATATATGCTTAGGATGCATGATTTAGAAAATGCATGTTTTATTTTGACTGAATATGCATAAATAATGTGATTTATATTCAAGTATATTTTTGGTATATAATAAATTATATACATGTTTTGTTAATAAAATATATTTAAAATGTTTTTAAATATATTTTTAGTTTAATTCATGATTTGATTGGATTTATTTGACATATATATACTCAAAATATACCTGGTTTATGTTTGGTATATTTTCGGTATATATATGGTTTATATTGTTATTTTATTTAAATTCATGCATCATTTATTGTGAATGAATGTTTTATATTTAAGAATGAAGGATATCAATAGAATGTGCTACCTAGTGGGCAGCACTAGGACCGAGTACGTACCGGTACGCCTATAGTATTTAGGCTATAATACTAACTTATTTGTGGATATTGATTTGATTATGATTATCGATGTGTGAGATGTGGTTTGGGTGTGATTGCTGGAGCTCGGTTGACCAAGTGTCTCGGGGCCAATCACACTGGCAGTCAGACTGCTGGAGCTCGGTTGACTTAGTGTCTCAGGGCCAGTCTACTGTCTAAATGGATTAAGTGGATATATTTGGTATAAGTGAGCCTGTATGGCTAGAGTGTTGTTTAACACTATTTTCTGAGGTTGCGATATTCTAGGGTTCTATGTGATCCTTCATAAATTGGGATTTTTCAGTAAAATATATAAAAATGATTTTTCTGCATCTGTATGAATTGCCTGTATATATACATATTAGACATGTATTATTGACTGTATGCATTGTCATTTAGAGTGTATGTATATATATTATAGTAATTCACTCAGTGAGGTCTGACTCCCCTCCGTTGACTATTTTTCAGGAGAGTCAACTTCCTCAGACCTCAGTAGCAGGTTGATATGCCGGATTTCTTCCGCCCCGGCTTCTTTATGTAAATTGTCTACTTGAGTCTTATTTATTTTATCTAGACACTGCAGTAGTTGTGAATTAAAGTATGAGATTTTATGTACTTTATTTTAAAGAGATGTATTATATTGAAACTGGATTTGTATTAAAGATTATATACATATATGTGATGAGATGAGTTTTGAATTAAATCCAGTTGATATGGAAAAATGATATTATGATTTTTATTTCCGCTGCATATTATATTTTTATTGTTATTATGGCATGCTTTATTTTATTTTTAGGCTTGCTACGGGTTCCGGATTCGAAAGAATTCCCGTTCCCTAGCGCCGGTCATGGCCCCTGTTTTGGGTCGTGACAATTGTATACAAATATTTACTTCCTAATATATACAAAAAATATTTACTTCCTCAACATAACTAAAATGAACCAAACTGCTCAACAATTATTGTAAATTCAAATCAATAAAAGTTTGTTTAAATTCATTTATTAAATCCGTTTACTACATTATCTGAACTTTCTCTACACAAAACTTGTAAATAAATTCAAATTCACAATCTAACTCATAATTTTAATATATTATTAATTTGATATTTTTATAACTCATAACTGATTGCCTTGTAATAAAATTAATTTTATAAGTTTTACAGACACTTAGATACTTTGTAATTTATACTCTTTACACTTCAATACATACATAATTTATATATTAAAAAAAAATTATCTAGTTTTAAATTATAGTAAAATCATTTATTCAAACAATCAACTTATAGTAAATAAAAGTTTAGATATATTTTAATTTTATAGTGAATTAAGTTAAATAATTTTTATAATTAATTTATAATACTCTAAAAAATATCACTAAACCATGTATTAAATAATTTTATCATTAAATTACAGTGCTATATAATATTAACTGTAAAACAATAAATAATATTAATTGATGAAGGATTAAAATGTGAAAAAAAAATTACCGGATTAGATTTATCATAAATCAAAATTATAGTGATTATAATTGTATAGTTTCATAAAGGGTTAATTACTATTTACTTCCTATAATTTTATAATTTCATCAATCCAAATTTGGTTTTTGATATTTAAAATTTATTTTATTTCCTCATTCTACTTTATACAATTATATTATTTACTGTTTCCGTCAAATTTTTCATGACAATTACCGTTAACTGATATGATATTATCAAGTAAATACTATTTACACCCTCTATTTGTATATATTGTGCTATTTATCCTCTTTATTTGAATATATTATCTTTTTTCCCCCTAAAATATACAAAATATAGTTTTACTTAAATATTAATTTAAAATATTTATATTGGATAAAATAAATAAACCAAGTAAATTAAAATCTGATTTTTATTTGAATTTTTAATTTAGATTATTGAGTGCATAAATTATATGGAGAAACACTTATCTACTTAAGATCCAATTTTATATATACATATATATAATGGAATGTATTCTAAATAATTTAATTAAATGTAAAACACTTATGATAAAATTCAAATATATAATATATAAATGAATATAGTATTTTAAATGGAACAATGTTTATCTTCACCAAATATAATGTACCTAAATGCGAATAATAAAAATATTTATTTTATTTTTATTGATTAAATGTTTTACATTTGAATTATATGTCATGCATTCAATCATAGGGTGCAATACACCCAATATATACAACAATATCCCAAATACATATAATTTTTTGCATATTTTTTCTACTTTCATATTCCATTTTACTCAAATGATGGCATAAATGAAGTGTCATATACAACTCAATAATCCTAAAATAGACCATTTTGGAAAACATATACAGAATTTTTTTAAAATATACAAAATGATAAATATAAACATTTTAGAGTGTCTCCAATAATGTTCTTTAAACTTTAAAATAATTTTAATATTACCAAGAGCATTTTTTAATATAACGAGTAAAAGTTTTTATTTAAATTTAACGAATTTCTCAAATTTCAATTTTTGTACTATAATAATTAAAAACAAAAGACACTAATAAAAATAGAATTACTAATAATATTGTTGGAGATGTGAATAAATCTCACATCTGAAAAATATAAAAAATTTAAGTAATATATAAACAGTGTGTATTGAATTTTACATAAATCAACTTATTTTGTATTACATGAGTTTAACTTTATTTATGTGTTTACTGTAGCAATGGTAAAGTTTACACACTTAATCAATTAAATTATATTTTTTGAATTAATTGTTATCATATTTCATTTATGATAATAATTTATTGGATTTCAATTATGATGATAATTAAGAACTAATTGTAATCTGATGGATGATAATTTAAGAAAAATTTTGAATAAGATTGTGGAATTGACCTTGGTACTTCGAGGTCTGGCTTTTAAGAAAATCCTCAATAAGGTTGAAGGTATTGAACATGAGAGGCTGGTACTTTAGCCAGGGCCCGGCCTAAACCATGGACTCATTGTTTTTTGTCTTCCTATACAAGTCAAAAACCCATTTTCATGAAGGATTATTATCAAATTTGTGAGTTGACTCCATGTCTTTATGTTCACTATTTTAATTCTCAAACTCAGAATAAGTGTTAATTTTGTTCATTATTTTCGAGTCCCAATAATAATTAACTAATCAGTCAAAGCGGAAAATTACCTAAAGTTGATATATGTATTAGCCATAATACGTCAGTAATTTCCTAAATTTCGGTTTTTTAAACCGAAACATTAGAACCTAACTTACCAAAAAAAATTTAACGTAGTATAGAATATATTTATTTAGAAATATTAATAATAAAATTATAAATAAATAATATTTTTAATTATATCATTAATGAATATAATCTAAACTAAATTAAATGAATAAATAAAAAGTTGAAGTTAATTCAAAAAATAAAATTACAAAGTCAATTAACTAAACCGGAATGAAATATTTTGATTCAGTTTAGTTAGATACTAATATTTGGTTCAATTTGATTTTTTATTAAAAAAAGTATGGACAGCTACTAAGAAATATATTAAATTACCAAAAAATTTTGAAACAACCAATTGAAATATACAAATTATTGAATTTGTTAATATAAAATCAACCGAACTAGATATTAGTATCTAATTGAACGGAATCAAAATATTTCACTTCAATTCGGTTAATCTTACCAACATCAAGAAGTCAGCCCCATTCCTGAAAAGAAAAGTGCCTGGAAAATGCTATGGCAAAACGTACTATAGATAAAGTATATGGAAGATCACTCAATACATTTCTTTTTACTGTTCTTTTGACTCAGAAAACAGGGGACTAAAGACGGGCTGATTACCAACTTTGTGGTGAAAAATGAAAATATTTTCAAATTTATGTTATTTTGAAAGTATTTTCATTTTTGTTGTACTTTTTTTTTTAAAAAAAGTTCATTTCGTTAGTAAGAAAAGTGAAATGAGGTGAGTATAACTTTGACCACAGTCCACTCACTATTAGTATAGGCGAAATAAAGAAAAATTAAAAATTTGTATGCATTTCGCCATTACCAAAGGTGAAATACTCTTGTATAGGAGAGAAAATTTCTTTTATTCCTCTTACATAGAAAATCACAATTTTGTTACAGATAGACAAGACTGATCAAATAGGGAATGCAACTTTTTTCTTTTTTGCTAGGAAGCATGACCATTTCACCTATGGCAGAAGCACAATGATATCAAAATGTGGGAAAAGCATTTGCATTTCGCCTATACCAGTGGTGAAATGTATATGCATAATGCCTGTTCTAGTGGCGAAATGCCTCGTCTTCGCATGGTCACCCAGTCCCATCATGTAGAGATTCTTCGCAGAGATTCGTTGGTGGGTTTTGGACATAGATTCACGCATTTTTCCTATCTAACTGGCAAAATGTGTGACATTGTTTGCCTTTAAATTGCCAAGCATCAGTGAAGCGTCTCACCATGTGTTGTTGCTTTCAAAATCTAAATCTTCTTCTTCTTCTTCTGCTTCGTGTTCTTGTTCTTCCAGTAGCTTGTTTTTTTTTAAGTCAATTTGTTCTTTTGTTTATATTGAAAAAGAAAAAAAAAAAACAAAGGTAATGTATTTATTTATTATTATGTAAATTAGGAAGAATAGTAACTATTTAGTTTGTAGACATGTGAGACTACAACTCAATGTTGTCAAAACAATATAAATTTTTGTTCTTTCATGACATGTGATGCCTATACTAATTATTGTAATTACATTCACATGTGAGTTTATTATGTTTGCACATATAATTTTTGAAATATATATTTATGGCATGTCATTGTCAAATAACATGTATATTAGTTGTGTAAAAGATTTTTTTGTATTTGTTAAGTATTTTGACAAATAAATAATTTCTCTATATTTTGGTGGGTACTAAGCAAAATTTGTTGCCACGTGATTACATTCAGGCAGGACCTAATGCACCATCATTACTCTATCTACAAAATGAGCATAGATCAAAGGCTATATGACATGATGAGGTAGCAATATTGTATGCATTTTTTTTTGGCAAAAACAATAGCAAAATAATTTATCATTATTAATTGTAAACATCACATTTGTAGTTGGAAGAACTAGTCATAATATGTTGACGGAGCTCTCAAACCAATAAAATATATAGAAACATAAGTCTTGAAATGGAGAGCTTCTTACGAGAAGTTAGATTTCTCGAGTGGTTAGCCCTTGGGGGCAAGCTCTGCACATGTGTATGAGCAGCAATATATACACTTGGGTCGCTTAGCGTCATCTTGCGCCCAACGTGTCATCAATTTAGCATAATCTTTTGGATATATATTTAATGAGTCTATGGAATAATTTATCTTAAATGTCCTTTCAGTTGATTCAAAAATTATGTTAATTACAACTTACACGTTTCAGAATAAGTAAATGATACATAATAATAGTTTATGATTATTATTTTCATATGTTTATTATCTACTCAGCAACTTTGTAATTAATATTATCATAATAATATTAGTATTACGCATTTATTAAGAGAAAAATGGCATTTGTTCCTTCTTTGTTATATTTTTACCTACTCACTAAGTATTTTTATACTCACCCCTCACATTTAATTTTTTTCAAATCCTCTAGAAGGACAATCGTGCTAGTATAATAGAGTCATCGTCCTCTTGTTTGTGTTTCCAGCTCATAAAAGAGGTTGTGCCAATAGTTCTTTCATTTTGTCTTTTGGGTTTGTACTCAAGATACTTATAAATATTTCATTTATGTCTATAGAGATGGGAATAGTGTTGAGAATAGAGGACTTGGTATTTAACTTATGAGTATAACTTAAGGCATGTCGAAGGCTTTAAGCTTGTAGTTATATATATAAACCTATGTTAATATCCTCATGTTATGGTAAATTTATGATAACATTATAGCAAGCTTAACCAACTTTCAGCATTCAGCCAATCGTGCCCGCTCGTTAGGTAGCAAAATGGGTGTGACATCTCTGATGCTAAATTTTCATTTAATTCCACTAATACTACATTCATGGTTGGCCTTTTAAAAGAAGTTTAAGACATGCAAGCCATTGCTAATTCCATGACTTTCCAGAAAGAATTCACATAATAATCTCTTTGTAATATTGATTCAACAATGCTTTCAATGTCCTTACTTACAAGCATGGAATTAACCCATCGACTTATATGAGTTCCATCATTGGTTTTAGAAATCGCATGTCAGCTTGTAATGATTTAAAAACACCACTCCAAAGCTAAATACATCACTTTTCTTAGTCAACCAGTGCATTATATAGTACCTGAAGGCCAAGATAACTTAGTTGTGACTAGATATTAATTGAATATACACATTTTTTTGGTTTATATGACAAGGTATCCATGATTTATATGATAAGGTATCCATGACTTAGCACTCCATTCTTCTTTCATGATACTAGCTCCTTATGTGCATGTGTATATGGTTAGATCTCTAGTGTTGGTGTTCATGATTAATACAATAGCAAAATACTCACTAGGGATCTAGGTAACCAGTTGTGCTAGCAATAATCGTCGACACATGAGAGCCACCATCAAATGGAAAAATTCTTAACAGTCTAAAATCAACCAATTTTACTTGAAACCTATCATTTAATAAAATGTTTGTAGTCTTGATGTCTTTATGAACAATTATTGGCTTACAACCGTAATGAAGGTACTCTAATCCTATTCGTCCAATTGCAAATGTATAAAAACCATCAACTAGCTAGTAACTTTAGTCATCATAGTTCTACCCGAAAAGTAAATGAAAATTTATGCCAACTCTCGGTATATTACCTCACTGATCAAATCAAATTTATAACACATAAATATGTCTTATTTTTATTAGTTAAATATAAAATACTTAAATTATTTAAATTACGTATTATAAATCTGTTCATTAGGTGTAATACACTAAAGTATTTGAGCAAGAATCCCTTAAAAGTAAAAAATATATATTAGTGAATATAATGTGAATTTACCAACCTTGAGTTGCAACTAGGGATCTAGGTAACCGGGTGTGCTAGCAATAATCGTCAACACATGAGAGCCACCATCAGATGGAAAAACTCTTAACAGTTTAAAATCAACCAATTTTGCTTGAAACCTATCATTTAATAAAATGTTTGTAGTCTTGATGTCTTTATGAATAATTAGTGTCTTACAATTGTTATAAAGGTACTCCAATCCTATTCGTCCAATTACAAATGTATAAAAACCATCAACTGGCTAGTAACTTTAGTCATCATAGTTCTAGCCAAAAAGTAAATGAAAATTTTTGCCAACTCTCAGTATATTACCCCATTAATCAAATCAAATTTATAACATATAAATATATGTCTTATTTTTATTAGTTAAATATAAAATACTTAAATTATTTAAATTACGTATTCTAAATCTATTCATTAGGTGTAATACACTAAAGTATTTGAGCAAGAATCCCTTAAAAGTAAAATATATATATCAATGATTATAATGTGAATTTACCAACTTTGAGTTATATCAAGAGCTATTTGAAGTCTTTGTTTTTAACTTAAGATGTCTGTGTTTTCATTTATATCCATAAAAATTACCGTTATCCAGTGATTGGTAGTTTTGCTTTAATTAAAAGGTTTTGTGACATTGTGTTTCATTTTAAACCCATAAGTGCACAGATCGTGATTGTAGTATAAAGATTTATCATCCCACGAGAATTGTATAATGAGTAATAATATCTTTACTTATGATCTTAGATAGTAAATTGAATAAAAGTAATTAACCAAATATAAAACAAAGCAACTTAAATTGAATTAGAATCAAATAATTAAAAGCTTAGAGCTTAGGTTTAGTTTCACTATTCCAATCAGATTATGAACACATTAACAAGCAAAAGACATTGATTTCAGTTAAGGGTAACTATTGTAAAATACTTAAAGACTCTCTCGAGTTCAATTAGGCTTGTTAAGATTAACATTTAATCTACTCTTATGATTAAAAAGTTAATCCTAACTTATTAAGTTCCTCAACAGTTATTGGTTTACCATCGTAGACCCCTGCCTACTGTCATGGTTCCCCAAAGAGCTCGCATACTCTTGTAGTCAAGTGGTCTAAGTCTTATAAGTATAAAGCTAATAAATTCTCCTAACTCTCATTGGTGAATCTACCATAAACATGCAATCAATTGGGCCCTTAATTGAATACAAAACATAAAGAGGAACTCAAAAAATTAACTGAAAATCAAATTAATAAAACTTATGTTCAATCACATCATAGAATAACTACTCCTAAACTAAACCCTAAAAAGAAATTTAGCCACACATAATTATTGCGAACTCACAAACATGTTCAAAAGAAATAAAAGATGAAAAAGAAAATAAAATAAAACTCTTTTAATCTTGTATGTGTCTCCGTCAATCTTTATTTTGCTCTTATTTTAAACTTTCCTCCTCTTCAATGAATGCCCTAACATCCCCTTTTTATAGAAAAACTTGGTAGAAAACCCAATTCCTTTTGAATTCTCGATTCCTTCTTGAAAAAGGAAACTTTTATGTGCTGACACCACTGCAGCATGGACACGTTGCTATTTAGGTTAGGATTCTAGAAAGTAGCACCTATTTTATAATGCTTCAGTATGGCAACACATAACTTAAAGCTAAAATTTTAGAAGGTCACACTAGTTAAACAGCTCCGGTGTTGAAGTAGTGTCAGACAAATGTTTGACCTTTTTGGAATTCCTTTTGAAGCTTTCTTAAAAAAAAAAGGGAACTAATTAGCCTTTCAAATGAAATTCTTATTTGACTAGAATTAAACAAAAAATAATAGAATCCTAAATGAAATAGGAAACTATAATATTTCTCAATTAAGCTCAAATTCTACCCAAATTAAACCAATTACTTGTTCAATATCCATTAGAATTCAACTCAAAATATATGTAGAAATTACACACATTAAATTCCCCTAAACTTATGCTTTTTTTATCCTCAAGCAAAAATCAAATTTAAAATTTAAAGAACAAACTCAACTACAACCAAAGATTTATAACTTCTAAGACATGCAAACTAATAACACTGAGATCGAAAATTCTTTACTAAAGAATATAATCAGATAAAAAATACAACATATATGAATAATTTACTAATCATAACCCAAGAACATAACTCTTTGAAATCCAATGAATATAGCACTAGAAAAGAAACATTAAGATCTATAACTCAGCTTTAGTTGTGAATGCGTTTTATGCTCCATCTTACCATTTGTATTCTCCCAATTAAAATCTTCTCACTCTTAGTTATCCCCTACCATTCCTGTATTACTAAGTGTGGATACCACCAAGTAGGTCCTTTGGATACTTATACTCTAATTAGAGCATTAGAGTAGATTCAGAGCATGTAAAAATTTGAATTGAAGCATTGCTTTTACTTAAGAAAATAGAGAATTTTTTTTCTTTTTTTTTTTAGAATCATAAACCAAAATGCACTCTCTCCAAAAATCATGCTCCAATTCAATCTCTAAGTTCATGTTTAGGTTATAAAAACTAAAATTTTCATACATAATGTCCATGTACAACCATCTTAGTTAATTAACCATTCAATAATTCAGTAATTGAATTGAAAAGCAAGCTTATACACTATTTTTCTCTAATTGTAATTGAGCATCAATTTTGCACAAAAATGTTAAGGAAAAACCCAATAAAAAGTGTAAAAAAATGGAGTTGAAGCTTAATGAAATTTAAACAATTTATTTATTTATTTATTTTTTTAAAGCAATTAAATTAAACTATCTAAATGAAATATGGTTATGCAATATGAAAAAAAAATGCTAGATAAACAAATCATGAAATGAAAATGCAAATGGCACCCTCCCCCACACTAATCATTGTCATTGTCCTCAATGACCAAAATACATGCAAAAACAAAAATAAAAGAAACTAAATTATGAAAAATAAAAAGAAAGTGAAGAGAAAAATACTGCCCTGAATGTGATGCTTAGAGATTTATAAAATGAATCAAGCACCATTTGTGCAAAGCATGCAGAACTAGTGTGGTTGAGGATGTGCGAAGCTTCTTCTTGGGTGGAGGAGTAGGTCTTTTAATGGTTGATTTTTTATTCACTATGATTAGGTAGTCAGATCATAATAAAAATTAGATTTATAAAGTGGAAAGTAAAAAGAAAATTAGGGCAAAAGAAAATCGAAGAAAATAAAAGATATGTTGTTTGGGTGTTAGGGTTAAAAGGGTGAAAAATGAGTTTAAAGGATGCAACACTAAGGTATGATAGCGGTGTCAAGGTGAGACACTGGTGTGTTAATCCAGTGTGAAAATAGTATTACATTCGGCCTAAAATCAACTTATGGTAGATTGGATAACACTATGGTGTTGAGGTGATACTGAAGTGGTGTTGGAAAGAAGGTCTACTGACACAAGGGTGCCAAAGTGGTGTGAAAATGGTGTGAGGATTGATGGTGCGATGACACACTGGTGTGTCAATCTGGTGCAGAACCGGTGTGACATTCAGTAGAAAATATGCCGATTTGGTGATGAAGCACACTTCTGATGCTAAAGTGGTGTTGAAGCACACTTCCGATATTGAAGTGGTATCAAAACAATGTGACATTGAGGCTCTCAGGACACATCAGTGCTAATATGATGCTTAAGTAGTATCGCTTTTGGGTTGAAATTAAATTGCTATAAGTTTTGATGACATTGGTGTATGGATGCAACGTCTAAGTGGTGTTAGGGTTATGAGAATGTGGTGTTGATCCCTTGGATAGTCACCAAAATTCCATTCCTTCTCTTTTAATTCCCTTTCTTTATGCATGATTATCTTAAGAAAAAAGTAATAAAAACTAATGAAAATTAAGGTGAAATCAAGCATAAAAATGAAAGAAAAATAAAAGAAAAGTAAGAAAAACATTGGATTGCCTCCCAATTAGCGCTAATTTAAGGTCATTAGCTTGACCCTTTGAATGTGTAGTATTATGGGTGCAACCGAACATGACGAAGTGTTATTAGCAGCATCTTCTTTTTCTTTCTTTTACTAGCCTCCTATATGCCCAAGTAATAAAGTATGGACTCCATATGCCAAATTTTTTATTCTAGAATTACTTGAAGAATGTAAGGCTTCTCATGTGGATTCTTAAATAATCTAACACCTTTCATGGATTCATCATATATGACCATAATAGGTTATGGAACATATGCATTATTACTTATAGATAGCTCATCTTCACTTTCATCTTCATCCTATGTAGCTTCAATAATTATTATGATTTTCTCATCCAATTCATCTTGAAATTAAGTTGAGTGACATTGTACCTCATCATTCTTGATGTCTACAGATTGATTTTTACACTTAAAGTCTTCTTCGATTTTCTTGGTGATCTCAGCTTGCTCATTGCATCACAACTCAAAAGTGACTTCATCATTTTGACTCAAAATGCTCTCATCATCCTTCTCCTTGTGTTGATTGCATTAAGCAATTTATGGGTGCACACATTTAAAGTTTTTGGAAGCATGAATTTAAAATTTTGCAATTTGATCTGCTTGCAACTTGAGCCTAATGAGAGCTTCTTTTTATGCATCCATCTCATACATGATTTTCTTCATCTTAATCTCTAATAATAGTTCTTTGATTCTCTTAGTCTCCTCTTATTGAGAATTCTAAGTATGACCTACACAACTACTCTAAGATGGGTTATAGTGAGGTTATGAAGGTGAATATGAATAATATGGGCAATATGCTCCATTGTTGTTCTCTCCACACCAATTACAAAATTTAAAAGAAGGTGGAAAATAATTAAATGACATATGTTATACTTTATATACAGGATCACTTGCATTAAACCTCAAAAATTGATAAGAAAATCTACCATTATCCATGACAAATTACTTATCAATAATACAAGTAAAATAAAATAAAATGCTAGTCTAAGAGAAGTAAAAATTTAATTAATATTGATATTGTCAATCCCCGATAATGGCGCCAAAAACTTGTCACGCTTTAAACCTGCAAGCGCACGAATTATAATTGCAGTATAAAGAGTTATTATCCCATAAGGATTGTATATTGAGTACTAATATCTTTACTTATGATCTTAAATAGTAAATCGAATAAAAGTAATTAAGCAAATATTAAAAAAAGCAACTAAAACTAAATTAAAATAAAATAATTAAAAGCTTAAAGCGTATGTTTAGTTTCACTATTCTAATAAGATCATGAACACATTAACAAGCAAAAGACATTAATTTCAATTAAGGATAATTGTTCTAAAATACCTAAAGACTCTCTTGAGTTCAATTAAGTATGTTAAGATTAACGTTTAACCTACTCTCGTAATTAAGAAGTTAATCCTAACTCATTAAGTTCCTCAATAATTATTGGTTTACCATTGTAGACCCCTACCTATTGTTATGGTCCCTCGAAGAGCTTGCCTACTCTCGTGGTCAAGTAGTCTAAGTCCTATGATCCAAAGCTAATAAATTCTCCTAACTCTCATTGTTGAATCTACCCATAAACATGCAATCAATTGGGCCCTTAATTGAATACAAAACATGAAGAGCAACTCATAAAATTAACTAAAAATCAAATTAATAAAACTTGCGTTCAATCACATCATAGAATTGCTACTCCTAAACTTCCTAAAAAGAAATTTAGCCAAGCATAATTATGGCAGAGCTCACAAACATGTTTAAAAGAATAAAAAGATAAAGAAAAAAATAAAATAAAACTCTTTTAATCTTATATGCATCTCCTTTAATCTTTGTTTTGCTCTTATTTTAAGCTTCCCTCCTCCTCAATGAGACCTAGCATCCTCTTTTTATAGAAAAACTTGGTAGAAAACCCAATTCCTTCTGAATTCTTAAGTCTTTATTGAAAAAGGAAACTTTTTTGTGTTAACACCTCTTCAGCACTACTTTAGTATGGACATGTAACTTTTTAGGTTAGGATTTTAGCAAGCAGTACTAGTTGCACACCGCTTCAACATGGCAATGCATAACTTAAAGCTAAAATTTTAGAAGGTCCACCAGTTAAACAGCTCTGATGTTGAAGTGGCATCAGACAAATCCTTAACCTTTTTGGAATTCCTTTTGAAGCTTTCCTACAACAAAGGAAAACTAATTAGCCTTTTAAATGAAATCCTTATTTGACTAGAATTAGACAAAAAATAATAGAATCCTAAATGAAATAGGAAACTATAATATTTCTCAATTAAGCTTAAATTCTACCCAAATTAAACCAATAACTTATTCAATATCCATTAGAATTCAACTCAAAGCATATGTAGAAATTACACACATCACATTGCAAGAAAAAAGAATTTGTACAAGAATAGTATTAAACCCACCATCAAAATATAATTAAATATCTATAACAACACAAACCTAAGAGATGTTCTTTTAAGTTTCCATTAGCCATATATGAAGAAAGTCAACAATTCAATTAATCAAAGTCTTAATTTATTTCCTTATTCATGAACCAACATCTACTTCCATCCTTAGCTCTACCATAATACATTGCAAGTCAAATAGATCTTGATAAAAATCATTAGGCTCATTACCATTCAAAGCGACCCCATAAATGTCTCTTTTGTTAATAACTTCTTTCTTTGCTTTATCCTTTATTCTATATATTATAGTTGTAGTACTTGTACAAAATATGGAATGGGAATTATTTTCTTTCATTGAATTTCTTAATGGTATTAAAGCTTGTACCTATGTTGTGTTCAAAGCCCGCATGCGCACGGATTGTGAATTACAGTATAAAGAGTTATCATTCCCATGAGAATTGGATATACCAATATTCCAACTTATGATCTTAGCTAGTAAATCAAATAAAAGTGATTAAAAAAATAAAATATAAAGTAAAGAAAATTAAACTAAAAGAAAATCAAATAATTAAAATATAAAGCTTAGGTTTGTTTCATTATTCTAATCAGATCATGAACACTTAAAAAAATTAAATAATGATTTCAGTTAAGGGTAGTTATTGTAAATTACCTAAAAACTCTCAAGTTTAATTAAGCATGCTAAGATTAAAGTTTAACCTACTCTCATGATTAAGAAATTAATCCTAACTCATTAAGCTTCTTAACAATTATTTTACCCTCAAAGAGCTCGCTTACTCTCATGGTTGAGTGATTTAAGTTATATGAGTCTTAAGCTGATAAATTCCTCTAACTCTTGTTGGTTAATTTTACCTATAAACATGCAAACAAGCTAGCCAAGAATGAAAGCATACATTAAGTGTAACTCATAGAATTAACTAAAAATTACTTTAATAAAACTTGTGTTCAATCACATCATAGAATAAGTAGTCCTAACCTAATATTAAAAAGCATTTAGCCACACATAATTGTTGCGAAGAACACAAACATAATTAAAACAATAAAAGATGATAATGATGAAAATATAAATAAATCTCTTGAATCTTGTGACTCCTCTTCAATCTTCGACTTCAAGGATTGCTCCCCGAATCTAGAATCAATCATCCAATACACTTTTTAGCATCCCTTTTTGTAGAAAAGCACTTGATAGAAAACTTTATTGCCCTTGAATTCCTTTTCCTTTTTTACTAGGAAAATCTTCCTTCCCTCAGACGTGGCATCGACATTGCCATGCTAAAGTGGTGTAGCATTGCAACTCATCGACACGGCTTCAACACCATTTTAGCATGGGCGTGCTTCACTTCGAATCAAGATTCTAGGTCCTTGCATGGTTTTATCATGGTTTCAATAGGGGAACAACACCGGATGCATACCCCTATACTCAAGCCATGTTGTCTAATCCTTTAACTTTTTGGAATTCTTTGCTAAATCTCCTATAAAAAGGGAAACATCAATTAGGCACTTAAATAAGACTCCTTATTTGACTAGAATTAAACCAAAAATAGTAAAATCCTAAATAAGACTCTAAAATAAAAATATTTCCTAATTAAATTAAAATCTACCCAATTAACATTATTTATTATTTTAAAAGTCATTAAAATTCAACTCAGAAATATATAAATATTGCATACATCAACCTAGCTCACAAACTTCAATTCTCATTACTAACTTTACTCTTATCAAATTAAATAACAAAACTGAACTCTCTCTTCTAATAACACATATAACTCTACTCTTATCATTAATGTTCTAGTCTAATATCTCTGAAATTAGACAACATAAATTATCTTCTTTAGCATTCATAAATTGAGCCCCTCATTCAGAGCATAGACATGACATACCATCTTATTAAAGGAAATAAATCTCCATAAGTACTAACTTTGAACAAACTTCCAATCTTCAACATGATCATGCTTATCTTGCTCAAAGAGGAAGAGGTCGTGGTAGGAATGGAGGTAGATTCAATTATAATGGGCATGGATTTAATCTGGCTGCAAGACATAACATTTAAACCAAATACAATACTACCAACTATGGAGAAAAACTCAATGGTAATTTTATTAAGAAAAAAAACATAAGTCACTTATTGTATGTCAAATATATAGAAAATACAACCATTTTATAATTGAATGTTGGAGTTGCTTTGATCACTCTATTCAACTAAAGAACCAAATCCATAAAGCACTAGCAACCATGAATATGAATCAAAGCAATAACACCAATCTTTATGCCAACTCAAGAGCCATTACACACATTATCAATAATCCAGTTAAACTCTCAACACTAACTTAATATAATGGTGATGACTCTATTATGGTTGCTAATGGAGATAATTTGCAAATCAGTCACATTGGAGAAGGTAAAATTCAAACAAATAATGGTATTATTAATGTTAAAAATGTTTTAGTAGTACTAAAAATTAAAAAGAATCTCATTTCTGCTGCCAAATTAACATCAAATAATGCTTATTCTATTACCTTCAATGCTAACCAGTTTTTTTGTTAAGTCTCAACAGGAAATGGTTCTTGTTAAAGGCTATAAGAACAATGGCTTGTATGTGTTAGACCACAATTACAAAGCTCTTGCTACTTATAAAGGATTTTCTCAAACCATTTGGCATCAAGACATGGGACATCCAAATTTCAATTTTTTGAGAACCTTGCACTCTAAAAATTTAATCAATGTTTTAAGCTGGGGAAATTAAAATATTATTTGTGCTAGTTGTCAAATGGGAAAAAGTTGTAAACTTTCATTTTCTTTGACAAATAAAACCTATTTTCCTTTAGATAAATTACATTATGATTTATGGGGACCTACAACAATTCTTTCTTGTCAAAATTTTAAATGTTATGCCATCATTGTAGAAGATTGTACTCGTTACACATGGATATTCCTTTTTAAAAAAATCTAATTTTTTTGAAATTTTTATTAAATTTCACAAATAAGTAGAAAATTTATTTGAGTAAAAAATCAAAATTTTTCAAAGTGATTGTAGAGGCGAATTTACCTCAACAACTTTTGAAAATTATTTATCCACTAATGGTATACATCACCAACTTTCTTGCCCTTCCACTCTACAACATAATAGTGTTGCTAAAAGAAAACACCGTCATATTATGGAGACATGGCTCACTCTTTCTTCACTGCCACTTTTTTTTATTAATTGTATGCCTTCATCTACACTTAATATGAAATCTCCACATTTTAAATTATTTAATCATGATCCTGATTACAGTATACTGAGAATTTTTGGATGCATGTATTTTCCTTACCTTCATTATCAAGGAAATAAAAATAAATTTAAAAAGAAATTATATCTTTGTACGTTTATTGGTTATAGCCCAATTCATAAGTGATATCATTGTTTATGCTTTTTAATTAAAAAAGTGTATATTTCCCATCATGTAGTGTTTGATGAACAGTATTTTCCTTACTCTCCTTCTTAAAACAATGTCACTTCAAGGGAACTCGAAGTTACATTTCTCCCGACATCATTGAGCAAATGCATATTTGGTGAATCGAGAAAGGGCAGTCGAATCCTTCTCCCTCAGTCAACAACAACATAACAGCCTCAAACACTGCATCAAACACCTCCCCACTAAAAAATAATCTTCCAAAACATGATCCATCCACTAATACCCAACCAGTACATAACCCACCACCTTTTTCTCTTAATTCCAAAAACACATCTGTCCCATCTAGCCCCACTAACTACATCCACTAACTTTTTCTCTTAGTTGTTGTCCCACATGTTCCCCACCTTGATCCCACCTTACTTTTGGTCCCCACAATTCCCACACCAACCCAGGTCACAACAACTTCCCTTCTTCCCTCACCTATACAAATTACTGAATCACCAGCCACTCCTAAACCTATCCACATTGCACACCAATCAGCTAGCCTGATCCCCACACCTCCCATTTTGCCTCTGACCCAAGCCATCATAACCTCGTTACCTAATCAATGCACTTCAGTGCCTTATTCTGTTGCTCAACCCTTACCCATACTAATTCCTACTGATGTCAATCTCACACAAACCCCGACTTCACCTTGCACCAATACTGGCTGCTCCTCACCTGCAACACCTCATCTTTCCACCTTCACTGCCACCAACACTCAGGATCTTGCTCCATCATCCATTAATGATTTTCTTGATTTAAGTCACAATTTAATTGTTGACCTTTCTTATGCATATAACACTCAAAATTCAACTGATTACCCCATGATCACTCGGCCACAACTTCGGCAAAACCCACAATTGGATTTTAACCTCACTAAAGCAACTTAACACATTTGATCCAAACACAAAAATACTACTCTTCTCACTTGCAGCACTAACAACACTCCAAAATCCTATAAAATTGCTTTACAATCACCTTAGTGGAAAGAAGCCATAGACCAAGAACTCCAAGCCCTTCATGACAACCATACCTGAAACTTGGTCCCAAGGCTACCAAATACCAACATTATAGGATCTAAATGGATATTCAAGATGAAATTTAATGAAGCTGGCACTATCAAGTGCTTCAAGGCTTGGCTTGTTGCCTAAGGGTACTCTCAAATTAAAAGGCTTGATTGCGAAGAAACATACAATCTCGTCATCAAAGCTACTGATAACTCTAAATTGATATTTTTGCTTATGGAACTTGCATCGATGAAGAAAATGGACAAAGGGGCGGGATTTCCCCCATAAACATTTCAAACCTTAAGTCAGTAATGGTATAAGGAAAAATATAATAAAGTGAATAGGCAGAATATAGTAGAGAATAATTGTTTAAATGATGTGGTGATGGAAAGATGTTTTAGTGATGTTGTATGATGAGAATGAGAACATGTCATGAGATGTATTTATAGGTGAAGGTATTGCTAAAACCTATTAGGAATATGATTCCTTAGTCTTGTAGGATTGCCCTGTTTAAGAGAGATGTAGATTTCCTTTATAGTTAATCTTCCTAATTGAAATAGACTTCCTTATTAAGTTTTCTTCTTATTCAAGTAATTCTCCTCTTTGGGGGAATGTAACCCTTATTAGAATAGGATACTGATATGGGATATCAAAAGTCCCCTCTAAAATTTTATTCGAATATTTATGTCTGATGTATTCGGGTCTGTAAGGTGATGCAAAAGTCATTCTTTCGGAGAGAGAAACTGCTTGAATCACTATGTTTGATATGGAAGGGTGAGCTAAGGTGGCCGGTCTTAGTCACAAGAAAAGATGAAGCTCGGTACCGAGTCTTGAAATCATCATTGGAGTGCTAACTAGACTTGAGTGCATAAAACTTGCAAAAAAATGCTTTGGGGTAAAAGATTAACCAGCCAGTATGGAGACAACATGATGAAACCAATCATCACTGGAGGTTTGATGTTTAGTGCATTAAAAGCGTGGTCCGAGTGCCGAACCTCAGTTCTATAGAAGTGACCTAAGGGTGCCAACTTCAGTCACTGGACTTTAGATGCTCGAGGCTTTAGATGCTCAGTGTAAGGACATGAGGCTTACATACTCAGAACCTCAGTACTATAAAAGCGACCTGAGGATGCCAACTTCAGTCACTGGACTTTAGATGCTCGAGGATTAGATGCTCAGTGCAAGGATGTGAGGCTTACATTCTCGGAATCTTAGCACTATAGAAGCGACTTGAGGGTACCAACTTCAGTCATTAGACTTAATCTTGGTGCATTAGAAGCGTGACCTAAGTGCCATATAGTCTCGGTGCATTAGAAGCACAACCCAAGTGTCGTATAATGTTGCTCCGTTTATGAACTTTTAATAACTCACTCGATGGCAACTACCTAGTTAGAATAATGATTGATGTTGAGTCCAGACATTATTGTTGTAGATGTTTGATTTTCCTAGCATTTTGTTGTTTTCAGTATTTTCATAAAAGGAAGGATGTTATAATCCTGGTAGTGAGTTTGAGCCCTTTCAATCTAAGATCCATATTATGGGATAGTAATTTAGTAAGAGTTTTTTAAATAATGGAAGGTGGGTTTTGAAGGACCAAATTTGTGTTTGCCCAATTTGAATTATGAGATGAGCATTTATAATTTAGGTAAAGGGTAAATATTACACCGCTTCTGAAATAGAGGATAGTGTGTGATGCTGGTTGGGATGTCTTGGAATTGCCTTTTGATTTATCTGGCTGTATGGCGGATATACTTGAATCCATTCTTGAATTTCCCTTATTGGATATTCTTTGAAATTTTCATGAACAAGGATCTTTTACAAAGTAGGATTTTCTTAAATGTTATTTGATTTGGCTTTGAATAGGAACTACCATTTGTTGTCTAAGCATGAGTGAGTACTTATTTGTCTTAGTGTTGTTTGGCAATACATTTAATGTCTTTTGATAATTTCTACATGTTGATGCCAAGTGAGATGATCATAGTGTCCAATTATTTGGACTGATGGGTGCTTAGATAAAAGAATAATAGTTTTGGAATAATTTAATTGATCTCCATTTAATGGTCAGTCATCATGTAATAAATATATCAAATTTAATTGATGTATTTTTTGCACGAAGAATAATCATATATATATGGACGAGCATCTACGTGTAGATGTGTAAACGTGCTTATGTGACAAGCTACAAATATTTATCTAAGAATAAACAAGATGTAGAAATAAATGAATTAAATAATATAAAGAGAAACTAGAGAAACTTATCTCCTGATGTACTATTGTCCCGCCTTCGAATTCACGAATATTTATGTTCGTTGTTTGCTTCAATTATTGCTTAAATGACTTTATCTTTGAAGATGCTGCCTAAGTTTGTGTGTATCTAATTCATTGGGATTTTGTGTATATCCAGGTTCATGAAAATATACTGCTCCAAGATTAACAATAGGATTTATTGCTTGTTGTTGGGAGTCTAAATGCTTATAAAATTAGTGTTTGGTAGTGGATGCTAATTTGAAGTTGATGCTCGAATATCCAAAGTTTTGATGTTTGACACTTTGTTCAAAATAAAGTTTGGACTAGGAACTAGATTTAGGATTTCTAATTATTCAATGCTTGGATGACTTAGTAATTCAAAGCTCAATGCTCAGAGCTTAGGGCTTCTTCATATGTACTTTAATGGGTGTGGACTCTCAGCTTTTATTTTTCTTATAGTGCTTTCACATTTGGACATTTTTTAACATAGAAATCTGATGGTGAGGTTGCGGCTCCAAGATAGTGTGCTCTGAGACTCCCATAAGCTAAAGAATAATGAGCTGGGGTGATCGATTGTCTTGGAATTTTGTTATTCGATGCTCAGAGTCTGAGTGCTTATAAAGGGTGCTTGTTGGATGCCCAATGTCCAAAGCTTGATGCTTGGATATCAAACTTTGATGTTCAGCAAAAACTTATTTATGTTCTTTGATGCTCAGACTCATATTCTTTGATGCTCAGACTCATATTCTTTGATGCTCAGACTCATATGCTCGATGGTCTCATGCTTTGAAACTTTGTCACTCAGAGCTTGATGGATGCTCACAAAGTAGATGTTTGCTCGTTTGAAGTTTTGACATATGGAATTTTAAGGCTCAGTAATGAAGAAAATAATTTTAGTCCAAAATTTCTAATTATTCCCTAACTTCGATGGTGCTTTAGTTCTTGGTCAGCTCAAATATCTGAGTGTCAGTGCTCGAAAGCTTAGTGCTCAGAAGCTCAGTGCTTAGAAGCTCCATGCTCGATGCTCAGTGCTTGAAATCTCAAGAAGTTAGTTTCTGGTATTTGATATTTGATGTTCATTTTATACTTGGTTTCATTTTTGAGAATTGTTCATTGAATACTCACATTCTTCAATCTCGGTATGAGGTCATGTGGTCTAGCTTTGTGAATTCAAAGGAAAACATATAGATGTCTAGCTTCTTTTCGTCACTATGTCTGATATGGGTGTTGAACTACTTCCAATCCTCGATGCTCAAATGCTCAATTATTTTTTTTGGTTGCCCAACTATCTTACTATTTTCTTTGAATTCTAACCTTAGGAACTACTGCATCAATAACAGAACTTTCTTTAAAACTCATATGCATCCCCTTTCTTTCTTTTTTTTTATCCCCCCTTCTGATGAAGCTATGGTGATGTGAAATGGTCATTTGAGTTTGACCATTGCCAAATTTCCATTTTTTGAGTTCTTGATTTGAATTATATCTTATTTTTAGTATTTATAAATCTAAATGGAGTGGGACATCTGGACTGGTAGTGAGCTTACTTCTTCCATTGGCCAATCTTCTTGCATTTTAAGTAGAGGTTAATCTTGGCTTTGTTTCCATGCTAACTCATCATTATAAAAGGCTAATCCCGTAGCAAGTCAATCAATAAGAATGCCATTGCAACATTGTTGAACCTTTCATGCCTCGTGACTTGATCATCTAACCACATAACTTTACAATAAATTTTTGTTAATGCATGATCCCATTAAGGGTGCAATGAGTTTGTGAGGTATAGAATTGCAGGACTGTTTGATCAAGTATTTAAATAAATCAAATATAAATATGGAAACTTATATGCTAATGCAAGGGATATTAAAGCTCATTAATATTGTGATCATAGATGGATAGATCTTGAATGTCATGCCTTTGCGTTCTGCACCTAATCGAAGATACAATGAAGTTGTTGCTTATAGTTTAGAGCTCATTCTACGAATAATTTTTGAGCAATTCTTTATATACCAATCTATTGCTCGGGTAATTAGAAGCTTGAAACTGTATAACTCTGTAGATTGCTTAGGCATTTTACGTCTCTACTTCAACTATCTCAAATCATGTGTGCCTCCTTCAATTGATGATAAGCTACTAACCCCTAGAGGTAAAGTTTGAAGCCAAGATCATATTATAAACAACATGATTAACTTTTGAGGAATGTGCATTGTAAGAATGGATCAATCTCCCGTGCAAAGCAAATAAGAAAGTATTGCCCTGACGACCTTTGCACTATTTTAATATGAATTTGTCATTGATGATTGAATTTGATTTCTTTATGATTATGCTTAGAGAAATTGTGATTTTTGCATCTTTGAGATGTCGAGCTAAATTCCTAACAAGCAAAGATAATTCAAAATTGAATTTGATATCCCTACAGATAGTACCACTTGATAACTCTGAATTGATATTTTTGCTTGTGGAACCTACATCGATGAGGAGGATAAGTAAAGGGGCGGGGTTTCCCCCATAAACACTTTGAAGCTTAAGTCAATAACGGTATGAGGAAAAATATAATAAAAAAAATAGGCATAATAAAGTAGAGAATAAAGAATAATTGCTTGAATGATGTGGTGTTGGAATGATGTCTTGATGATGTTGTATAATGATAATGAGAACATGTCATGAGATGTATTTATAGGAGAAGGTATTGCTCAAACCTCTTAGGAATATGATTCCTTAGTCTTGTAGGATTGCCCTGTTTAGGAGAGAAGTAGATTTCCTTTGTAGTTAATCTTCCTAATTTAAATAGACTTCTTTATTAAACTTTCTTCCTATTCAAGTAATCATTCTCTTTAGGGAAATATAACCCTTATTAGAATAGGATGCTAATATGAGATATCAAGAACTTGATAACTCCAAATTGATATTTTTGTACATTTTAGTTAATCTTGATACTGCACATATATATTCTTGTTTAATTAAAGAGCTTTATTTCTTGAATAGGGTTACTTGAAAAGGGAAGGTAGTTGAATCCATCTAAGGAAGGGACCCTGCCTTAAGAAGATTCCTAAATGAAAAAGGAATACTCTCCTATTTGGTTTAGGATTCCTATCTCAAGAGGAATCCTACTCTTTTCAGGTCTAAATATCACTATAAATAGGACCCCGTATCCCTCATTCTCAATCATCCTATTCTCTCATATTCTAATTGTCCCTTACTTTCTCTTTAAATTCTCTCTCTATTTTCTGACTTAGGCATCAGAGTGTTTATGGGGATCCTCCCCACCTCTCACTTTGCCCTTTATTGGTTATTTATAGGATCCTAAGCTCAAGAGTTATGAAAATAAGTTATCAAGTGACGTCGTCTGTGGGAACTCTTAGGAAAAAGCCATTTGTATATCTACTAAGTTAAGACATTGACACCATGACTTCCAGCCCACCACCAATTTTGACTCCTAAAGCTGATATTAATCCCTCTGCACCCATTCCTCTAATTAATCTATCAACACCTCTCCTAATAGCAGTACTTCCAACAACCTTCCAGTTTGCCAAACCTTCATCCAAAAATACATACTTATCTATTGGGAATACCTAAGGCTGGTTGGCTTCGAGCACCGACTTCCCATATTATGCTCCATTACAACACCATCACTGTCCAATACCTTCCGTACCTTTTCCAAGCCTAACAGATACACCAGCTGTAACAACGCCAAACCTGAACACTGTAACCCAAACAATCAACCTCACCTAAACCAGTTAGGAAACAATGATACAAAATACCCAAACCTAGATAGCTTTAATACAACAATAGTTGAACACCTTAATTCAAAGAGGCAACCCTGGGCGGGCTCATATGGACAACAACACGACACCCCCGAAGATACCCGAGGTGAATAAGGGGAAGAATAAAGTATTGGAAGGGGAATGTAGTTTAACAATTATGGCTCTCGATGACTTAAAGTTAACTCAGAAGGTAGAAGAAGTTATATACAAAGCCCGTAAGAAACCAAGGAAGGAAGATGAATGTATCATGGAAGGCAGAATGCCATTCATAAGAAGGATAATCCAGACAGAGATCCTTACCAAGTTCAGAATCCCACCACTTGATAAGTATAATGGGACCGAAGATCCTGCCAACCACATATCCACATTTAGAACAAGGATGTTGATCCAGAATGTGAATGATGGAATCATGTGTAAAGTCTTTTTTATCACACTCACAAAGAATGCCCAAAAGTGGTTTCATCAACTCTTGTAGAACTCCATCACCTTTTTTGAGGGGTTGGTAGAAAATTTTTGTACTAAGTTCGTCACCAACATTCCTCATGCTAAAAACATCAATGATTTTCGGATGTGCCGACAAGAGGTCGATGAGTCCCTACGAAGCTATCTTGATCGATTCAACAAGGTAGCTATGCAGATAAAAAACCTTATGGATGAAGTTACTATAGAAGCTTTGAAAAATGGCATTAGACTCGAAAAGCTTAAAGATAAGATAATGACAAAGGAACCTGGCACTTTTGCGGAGGTGATGGCTATGGTGGTCAAAATAATAAAGATGGATGAAGATAGAAGGATGCGAAGGGAAGAGGAAAAACCACCAACCAAAGATGAAAGATCAAGATCCAGATGAGCAAACTTCCCACAAATAAATTTTAGAAACCCGGTAGAAAGATTTAATAGGGAAGTAGATAGATACACACCCCTAAATACCTCTTGATCTAGAATTCTCATGTGGGTTAGACATAATGGTGTAGGAATTACCCTAGCTAAAAGAATAAGCCCAAGTTGGAGATCCACATAAGATAAGGGACATTATTGCCAGTATCATCGAGAATATTGGCACAACACTGAGGCTTGCAAAGAACTGAAGAATGCCATAGAAAGACTAGTGCAGAATGGTAAACTTAGCAATTTCACTGACACGTCTAGAGGGAGTAGGAACCTAGAAGCTTATGTGCAAGACAGGCCAGAAGCAAAGAAAGCTCAGAATGAGCCGGCTAAAGTTATTAACATGATTATTGGTGGGGAAAACACAAAGAAGAAACTTAAATGGAGTAGTGGAAAAGGGCCAACCTTCAAGAAAAGAGAGATCATATTCAATTCAGTAGATGATTTGCCTGTTCGTCATCCCCACTGTGATACCTTGGTGATAAATGCATACATAAACAATTATTTTGTGAAGAGGTTATTGGTTGACAATGGAAGCGCCATCAATTCATTGTCTTGGAATGCTTAGAAAGAAATGGGAGGCTCTGTCATCAACCTGAAAGCCATCCAAAATCCCATTACAAGCTTCTGTAGAGGAACTATACAGCCAATGGGAGTTGTAGCGTTAAATCTGGAATTTAGAAATTGGGACGATGAAGAAATGAAAGTTATTAAGCCCTATTCAATGTTGTGGATCTCCCACTGGCATACAATGGAATCATAGGACAATCGGTGCTTTACGAAGCAGATGCAGTCACTATTGTGTTTGTATTAATTAATTATTTTTAATGGAAATTTTGTTGAATTTGTGTTTGTAATGTGAGTTAATAATTTTAGAATATTTAAAATAATTTTTGGTGAATTTATATAATTTTTAGGAATATTAATTATATTATGTATATTTTGATTTATTGAGTTAATTGTGTAATTTTGTGATAATTATAACTATATAATATGTTTTAAATGGTTTTATAATTATTTAGGGTATTAAAATGATTTTTTATAAATTATTTATTATTTTTAACTAATTAATACTAATTTTCAAAAATTATATTCTAATAATATATTATTTACTATTTTGGTGATTAAATGAGTTTTTAATTATTTTTATTATGTATTTAGGCTATTTAAGCTATTTGACTATATTAAAGTGAATTTTTACTATTTTATGTGTAATTATTGAAAAATTGAAATTTTATTAATATTATATTATTATTTGAGATTTTTAGTTAATTATTGTGAAAATAATTGTATTTGGTGTTTTATTGTTTAAATATATTATATTTTTATATTTTGATGATATTTATGGAATTTATTGATTTTTAGTATATTTATTATTTTATTTGAATTTTTTTAGTGAATTGTGAACCTCAGTTGGGAAATTATGCAGTTCGGGGTCCCAACCGAAGGTGTTGAGCTTATTTGTGTTAGAAGTGTGTTTTTGTTGCAGGATCGACTCTATTTTTTAGTAGAGATACAGATGAGGTTCTATCGAATTTTTGATAGAATTCTTGTAAAACGTAACGTCGGGTTGATCCTAAGTTTTCGTGTTTTGTCTACATTTCGTATTTCTAGATCAAGTCTCTTTTAGAAGTATAAGTTCGATTTATTCTGATTTGTATTATTATTTTATTTTCTAGTTGTGTCGAGATCGAAACCTATTGGACCGGACCAGTCGAACCAGTCTCGAGGAGCACAACATTGTTAGTTATTATCTTATATATACATCGCATATAGGATGCATGATTTTGAACATTTATGTTTTTAATATGTAATTATCCATGAATTGTTTTATTAAATGTTTTAGTATATGTTCGGTATATTTTTTGTATATCTCAACATATAGGCATGATATATTTTCAATATACACTTAATATATATTTTGGTATATTCATGGTTTATATTCAGTATATTTATGGTTGATTTTGGATTTATTTAGCATATATATACTTGAAATATACTTAGTATATTTTTGGTATATATATGGTTTATTTCATCATTATGAATGTTATTTATGTTTAAATATGCATTATTTATTTCCCATACGTATATTGAATTTTAATTGAAGGATATCAATAAAACGTGCTACTTAGTGGGCAACAATAGGATCGTGTATGTACCGGTGCAATAGATTTAGGGTTGAGTTGTGTATCACTTGAGGTGACTTTGATTTGATTTATTGATTTTGAGATTGATGTGATTGAATAGTGTGGTTGTTGGAGCTTGGTTGACCTAGTGTCTCGAGGCCAATCACACTGACAGTCAAACTGCTGGAGCTCAGTTGACTTAGTGTCTCGGGGCCAGTTTACTGTCCAAAATGGAATAAGTGAATTAATTTGGAATTAAGTGAGCCTTTATGGCTAGAGGTATTATTGACTGTGGTTGCAATTTAAATAGGGTTCTATTTGATCATTCATAACATAAATGTTTTTTCCAGCATTTATTATATATAAAATGATTTCAGCATTTGTGTGAAATACCTATATATATTTATTATATATATATTGATGATTGATTGCATATGACATTAGGACATGCATGTATATATAATATAATAATTCACTCAGTGAGGTCTGACTCCCCTTAGTTATTATTTTTATAGGAGATTCTTCTTCCTCAGACCTCAGTAGTAGGCTCATCCGTCAGACCTCTTCAGCCTCGACTAGTTTATGTAAATTACTTATCTGATTTCTATTGTACTTTAGAAAACTACAGTAGTAGTTGTTGTTGTATCTGTAGAATGGTTTTAATGTCAGAGACCTTTCTCTGAATATTGTATGCAAATATTTTTATTACATGATATGACATAAATATTTATTTTTATATTGATTAAGTTTTTTATTTTGGTGTATTTTATTTATTTATTGCATGTTTTTTTTTTTTATTTTTGAGGCTTGCTACGAGTTCCGGATTCGAAAGAATTCCCATTCTCTAGCATCTGTCATGACTCTCGGTTTGGGTCATGACATTCAGGATTAGATTGGAACAAATGTGGAAGTATATGTGAACGACATTATTATTAAGAGCAAGCATACAGAACAACACCCAATAGATTTGGATCAAGTTCTCCAGTTGCTGAGCGAGTCTAGGATTAAGCTAAATCTAGAAAAATGCATCTTCAGTGTCAAAGTTGGCAAATTCCTAGGATTCATGATATCCCCCAGAGGTATTGAAGCCAACTCAAAAAAAATGGAAGCCATTCTCAATATATATGTGTAATTACTCAAGCAGTCTCTCTCTTCAGGCAAATACAATGACGTTTTCCATCATCTTATAGACCTGGATACATCAGACATAAATATCCGAACAAACTTTCAGGAGGGACTATTGATATCTCATATTAGTATCCTATTCTAATAAGGGTTATATTCCCCTAAAGAGAAGGATTACTTTAATAAGTCAAAATTTTAAGAAGGAAGTATATGTCAATTAGGAAGATTAACTACAAAGGAAATCTACTTCTCTCTTAAATAGGGCAATCCTATAAGACTAAAGAATCATATTCCTAAGAGGTTTGAGCAATATCTTCTCCTATAAATACATCTCGTGACATCTCATATTATTCATGTTCTCATTCTCATCATATAACATCACCAAGACATCATTCCATCACCATATCATTCAAGCAATTTGTAGACGACGGGGTTTAGCGCACGTTCAAGATTTTAGCAACCACGACACTGATTAGGCTCAGGGCCTTAGAGAACACACTAACCACTGTCACAAAGACATGGCGTGGAGATGAGAAGTCGCCACCCAGGGTAATAATTGGTGGTACTCGATTCTCTAAAAGAAAATTAGCACCACAACTAGGAGATTTTGGATACAGAATACTAACTTCTCTTAGTCTCGTGTTCATTTAGAATAATTTTATAAATGATTATTTCATCCTCTAATTACATGCAATTTTATTAAACCCCAATTAACATCCATCTACCCAAAAAGGCAACAAGTCAATAAAATTACAAGAAAAAATGCACTCAAGATCACGTTGTCCCTAAGTCTAAACTATGTTAATTTTATTTAAATAAGTTAGCTAAATCTACATTTTATTTACTAGTGAAATAGAAAAAGTGGGCCTACATTTTATTAATTAATGAGCTTAAATCTATTTTTTTTAGTCTTTCTAAGATATGAGCTTAAGTTTATTCAATTTTAAAGAAGAAATTAAATTAGTGGGCCTAAGTCTTAATCTGGTTTTATTTTAAATGAAATGTGGGCCTAGGTCTATTATTTTAAAAGAAATGTAATTAAATGGGATGTGCTAAGTCTAAATAATTTTAATTAACTAAGCGGGTCTAAAATCTAATTAACCTAATGGGCCTAAGTTGATTTTAATTATTTAAAAAAACCTAAATAATTTTTTAAGCCTATTTATTAAGTAGGTTATCTCTAAATATGGGCTTGGGGTCCAAAACATAAAAAACAAGTCCAAAATAAATAAAACATAAAAAATAGATCAAACAAACATCACTGTGATTTTCTAAAAACAAAAACCCTAATTTAACTAAAGCCACCATTAATTTTAATTAATTTTTACCCAATTGAACCTAATTACTAATTAATTTTAAAGTACAGAACTTTAAATCTTTCACTAGTCCCACTACTGGGGCTATTACAAACTATGTACAGAATTAAAATTAAATAATTATACACCTAGAAATTAAAATAAATTACACAGGATACCAAAATACAGAACAACAATTAAAATCCTAAGAACTATTATTAAAACAGTACATGTTCATCCATGGCATTCCATGGATCTTTTGTTCAATTAAACACAGGCGGTATCCTCCTCCTCAATCCACATACGGACATAAAAAAAAAAGCAATCAAATTAGTAGTGAAATTAAATAATAAAACAATTAACTAAATGAATAAAAATCACAAAAGAGAACAAAGAAAAAATGAATGTTGTGCATATGCCCTTTTCAGCCCCTCAGATTATGATTTTCATTGATGAAATTGACTCAGTATTGATTTAATTATTAACTGAGATTAAAAAAATCGTTGTATCGTCTTCCTCCAATGAATTGCAAAATTAAGGTTTTTTAAAGAATAGAGAAAATCAAAGCTTTTTTTTTTCTATTTTCTGTCTGTAAAAAAAAACCTTCAACCAAGCCTTCAGCCAAAAAAAATATCCTCCTCGCATGCATGCAGACTCTGCTTTTAAATGCAAAGTCTGCACGTACTGAACTTCCTCGAAAGGAGGAATAGACCTATATGATCAGATCAAATCAGACAATGTTTATTTTGATTTCAAAAAAAAAATCCTCTGCGTTTCTTTTTTTTTAAAAAAAAACTTATCAGATAAAAATTTGAATTTTCAACCAATCAAAACATTGAAAAAATTGATAAAAATAAGGAAAAATACTCAAAAAAGTCAAAAAAAGGAATTATTATGCATCGGCACTATGCAATGCCGATCAACATTATCTAATGTCGATTGGCATTGTGCAATGCCGATCGGCATTGCATAATGTCAGCCGACATTGTCTAATGCCGGTCGGCATTACACTAATGCCGATCCTAAAAAATAATAATTTTTTTTGTTTTTTACTTTTAATTACCAAAAGACCCCTGAAAAAATGATTTATTTGCAATCAAATCCTAAAAAAATATTGCAATTTAGTCCCTAAAGTCCAGAAAATCAACAACCAAGTTCAATTTTTGAATAAATTTCATCATAGGGGCTTACATTGCAATTGTGCACAATTGCATCCTGAAATTGGGTGCTTACATAATCATTCTTTTTTCTCTACTCTATTATGCTTATTTGCTTTATTATATTTTTCCTCCAACCATTACTGACTTAAGTTTTAGAGTGTTTATGGGAAAACCTTGCCCCTTTACCCGTTCTCCTCATCGATACAGGTTCCACAAGTAAAAATATCAATTCAAAGTTATCAAGTTCTTGATATCTCATATCAATATCCTATTTTAATAAAGATTATATTCCTCTAAAGAGAATGATTACTTGAATAAGAAGAAAGTTTAATAAAGAGGTCTATGTCAATTAGGAAGGTTAACTACAATGAAAATCTACTTCTCTCCTAAATAAAACAATCCTATAAAACTAAGGAATCATATTAATAAAGAAGTCTTAGTCTTGTAGGATTGCCCTGTTTATGAGAAAAGTAGATTTTCTTTGTAGTTAATCTTCCTAATTGAAATAGACTTCCATATTAAGCTTTCTTCTTATTCAAGTAATCCTCCTCTTTGGGGGAATATAACCCTTATTAGAATAGGATACTGATATGGGATATCAACTACCACAATTCAAGTTGTTTTGGTTGTTACTACCACTTTAAATTGGAAGCTCAGACGACTTGATATCCAAAATGCTTTTCTTTATGGGTACATTAAAGAAATTGTGTACATGGAGCAACCTCCTGGCTCTAATGATCCTCAACATCCTGAGTTCATTTGTAAGCTCAATAAATCACTCTATGAGCTTAAACAAGCACCTAGATCATGGTTTGATAAATTATCTTAGTATTTACTTCATATTAGTTTTATTTGTAGTACAGTTGACCCTTCTTTATTTATTTTACACAACGATCATCTAATTATATTAATGCTTATTTATGTTGATGATATTGTACTCACAGGAAATAATGACCTTTTCATTCAACATCTCATCCATAAGCTTAGTTTAGAATTTGCACTCAAAGACCCTAGGAGTTGCATTTTTTATCATATTGAAGTCCAAAGAAATCAACAAGGCATTAGCCTTAATCAAAATCAATGTGCCAAAGATAATCTCCAACGAGCCAGGTTACTTGATAGTTCTTATTATGAAACCCCTATGGCCATTAAGTCTCTAGCAACATATTGAGACTATGAATTTATCAATGCCACTGAATTTTGCAGCTTAGTAACGAGACATGCCATTGTTCACACAGTCAACAAAGTGTGCCAAACTCTTTATAATCTGACTGTTGGTGACACGAAAGCAGTCAAACACATTCTTAGATACCATAAAGGCACATTTAATTTTAGCATCTCTTTTTATAAACATAGCAATTTCTCTCTCTATATTTTTTATGCAAATTGGGTAGGTTGTCCAATAATTAGACACAGTAGAATAGGCCACTATATTTTTCTTGGCACAAATTGTATATCCTGGTCCTCCAAAAAGCAACCTTGTAATATCCCTGCTAAATAATAATAATAATAATAGAGATTGAAGAGTGGTATGCAACATTTAGGAAGGATAGTTGTTAGAATAAAGTAGAAGAAGGGACAGGTGGCAGCCATACAAGCTGCTAGAAAAAAAATTCAGTAGATTCTTCTCAAAGCTGAAAACCATAACATCATCACAACTCTTCCTCAAGTCTATAAATCCTTCTTATTTTCCCATCATTTTCTCTTAATAATCCACTTCCCTAAATCAAAATTTCTTAATGGAATTATGGTAGAGATTGCACAATTTTGATAGAAAAGCTAAGAGGTGATGCATGCATTCATTATCAATTAATAATTTCCATTTGTCTCAGTTCATAATCAACTAGGAGAGGTAACTAACATGAATTCAGCTTTGCTTTAAATAATAATCATCATCTATTTTTCTCTATAATAAGTTCTGAAATCTTTCTTGAGTTAGCTCTTCTTGTTTGTCAAAGATGAATGCTTATAAAAGCTGAAATTCTATAGGACCAACTTTGTTCCCTTTGAATGCTATCCATATAGTTAAGTTTTTGAGTTCTCTAGTTATCTATACCTTGATCAAACTCCTAACTGATGTTGTTACTAAGTTTGAGCTATTAATTTCTACTCTCATTAAAGACCAAAATTTATTCATATATGATATTTCTTTAATGATTATGCATGTTGATAAATAAGCTTAAACAATATAGTTATGAGATTGCCTATAATTTTATAAGGTGCCATTATGACTGTAATTGAGTTTTGGTGCAAATATTTTGGATTTTGAGCACTGTCAATTTGTAGAAATGACTGTAGACTATTAAGGTAGTGGCTATAGTACAGTGAGGCAACGTTGCAATACATTAAGGTGACGCCTTAGTACATTAGGATGGCACCTTAGTACTAAGATGATGCCTAGAACCTAGCACTCTCGCCTTTTCAATTATGTGCAGTAGGATTGCCATTAAGGATATGCATTAGGGCATTAGGACAACGCTTTACTGCTATGTTGATTCCTTAGTGCCATCCTTAAAGCATTTCAGACTAATTATGAGTTCGTAGACTACTTGGTGTCAACTAGTTTTACTAGAATTTAGTTGGTAAGCTTAAAATCTTATTTTTATTGCTTCTCAAATATCTCTATATGTCATTCCAACTACAGTACTAGAAAATATATCAGGTCCATCTAGTTAGTCTTTTATGTCAGCAACTCCAGGTGAGTGGATAACTATATATCATTGGTTTTCAAACTACGTTATCTACATATATAAATAATATTGAATTCGTATTGTTAACATATTAAGGTTTCCTTATAAATAGTTCTTGAGAAAAAGTAAATAATGTTTATATTCATAGCATTTATTTTAGATTATACATATATTTAGATGAACATACCTTTACAAATGAATTTTCATGAATGAATGTCACTTTATTAATATTGTTATGTTATATGTCATTTAGCTTATATAATAAAAATCATGAACAAATAGCATTATATTTATCATTGACAAGTTAAAGCAAATTACTATAACGATACATTTATTTTGAACATAGCAAATTTATTTTTTACTTAGCTTGAACAATTATTTAGCAAACACATGATTATTATTATTATTATTATTGTTTTACATGACTATAATAATAAATAGCTGAAAGTATATTTTGTGATAACTTGTTTAATGAGAATGATTTAGCTTATAAAAATTTATACACTCATGGTATATATCCCTTAGATTACATCATGATAACTGGTGTCTTATCTCGTTATTATTATTATTATTATTATTATTACATCAGTATTATTACTCAACAATTGTCTTTGAGACAACGCTTGATTGTACATATAGCCTTAGGGGCATACAATTGGGTGGTTAGCCCTTAGGGAGCAGCTATGTGCATATGTATGACCAACAATATATACACTTGGGCTGCTCAACGTCATCATACGCCCAATGTGTTAGCAATTTAGCATAATCATTAGGATATGTATTTAATGAACGTATGGAATGATTTATCTTAAATGTCCTTACAGTTGATTAATTAATAATTATATTAATTACAGCTTACACATTTCAAAATAAGTAAATGATACGGAATCATAGTTTATTATTATTATTTTCATATGTTTATTATATACTCAACAGCTTTACAAATAATATTATCACGATAATATTAGTATTATGTATTTATTAAGAGAAAAAAAAGCATTTGTTCCTGCTTTGTTATATTTTTACCCACTCACTGAGTATTTTTATACTCACCTCTCACTTTTAATTTTTTTAGATCCTTTAGATGGATAGCAATGCTAGTATAGTAGGGTCATGTTCCTTTTGTTTATATTTCTAACTTATAGAAAAGGTTGTGCCAACAGTTCCTTCATTTTGTCTTTTGGGTTTGTACTCAAGATATTTATAAATATTATATTTATGTCTATAGAGATGGGAATAGTCTTAAGAATAGAGGACTTGGTATGTAACTTATCAGTATAACTTAAGGCATGTCTAAAGCTTTAAGCTTGCAGTTTTATATATATATATCCTCATGTTATGGGAAATTTATGATAGCATTATAGCAAGTTTAGCTAACTTTCAACATTTAGCCACTTGCACCCGCTCGTCAACTAGTGAAGTGTGTGTGACAAACCTATTGTCCCTCGATCCAGTACTGAAGCCGAATACCGAGCCCTAGCTTCCACTACAACAGAACTCATGTGGATTCAATTCCTCCTCTGAGACATTAGTGTTATTCTCACTAAAGATCCTGAACTCTTTTGTGACAATAAAAGTACTCTATATATGACAATTACATCCGTATTCCATTCTCGCTCCAAGCATATTTGAAATTGATTATCATTTTGTACGAGAGAAAGTTGTTGTTTGTGCCTTAATAACATGCTACATTCCCTCCACTCAACAAATTGTTGATGTCTTTACAAAACCATTATTTACTGCTCCATTTTTACATTTTCGAAGCAAGCTTGGAGTCCACTTTGTCGCTTCCTCTAGCTTAAGAAAGGGTGAAGAAAGTCAACAATTCAATCAATCAAAGTCTTAATTTATTTCCTTGATCATGAACCAACGTCTACTTCCATAGCTCTACAACAGTTACCTTCCAATTCAAACAAATCTTGATAAAAATCATTGGGCTTATTACCATTCAAAGCAGCCCCACCAACGTCTCTTTTTTTGCTTTATCCTCTGTTCTATATATTATAGTTGTACTAGTTATATAAAATACGTAATGAGAATTATTTTGTTTCACTGAATTTCTTCAATGTATTCATAGATGAGCCCCATTTTCTCTTCTTCAGCACAGTATCCAACAAGGGCAGTAAAGTTCCTGTGATGAACTCTCAAAAGAAGTTTGACCTGCAAAATTTTAACAAATGAATGTTGATAAAATGAGCTAAGACTTTGCATGTATATATGTTTATACAGGCACCTCCGCCTGAATTCATTATATCCTTGAACTGATGATGGAGATAGCATTTTCACTGTTATTTCAGCCTCATCTAAGTAGCCATGGTACACTATTCCAAATCCTTCCCTACCAAGAACCCTTTCAAAGTTATTGGTAATACTCATGAGCTCAAGGTAAGTGAATTGTTAGCTTTTTAAATCTGGTATTGGTACCCTTCTGGTTTCAGTTGCTTCCATGTTCCTGGCTGCTGAAAATTTATGTCGAGTTAATATCGGACATATATGGAAATTCAATAGGCTGTAATGATTAACATCGTCAGATTCATACTAGCTTGGTGCTTTTTTCTTTTAATGCGCCTTATAATGATTGCAATTGCAACTACAATGACAATAAATGCCGCAACAGATGCTGCTATTGGAGCAATGAAGTTCTTTTTATTGCATGAACCAGACAAGAAAAGGCCTGAATTTCCACTTATGCTTGAATTCATTATAAAGATAATGAGAACGAAAATTTGTAAACACTATGATCCTGAAACTTGAACTTCTAAAATTGAAAAATAAAAAAACAAATAATGAAATGAATAAGCATCTTCTTTGTGCATGAATGGTAAATAATATGGGTTCTTGGAAGTACCTTAGCAATAAACAACCACTGTTTTTTCTTTGAAGGAGCTCATTTGGTATAGTACCTGAGTGACCATTTCCTGCCAAGTTTTTGAAGAGATATATACAAATTAAATAACATTTACATAAGAGTTATTTGGCCACCATATGCCTGCATTTTCAGCCTAATCACAAGTTACTCACAAGACTTTCAAGTGCATCAATTGTGAAAGAACTTCGGGCAAGTCCTCTTAAGCTATTGTTTGACAAGTCCCTGAAATTGCAGTAGAAATTATAATGGTACTTGATTTCTATTTTCAATGTTGAGAATATAGAGACTGTTGGTTCTAAATGAGATTGGATTACTTACAGAGTGACTAGTGATTTTAGGTTGGCTATATCTTGAGATATTTCCCCTTTTAATCCATTGAAGGATAGATTCCTAATTTAAGCCATGATAATCATTAAAACTTGGCAGGATGATGGAGAAAAGCTTACTTAAAAAGGCATAAACTTACAAGGATTTGATTCCAGGTGGATCAGTATCATTGTAGTTGCAACCAAGACCCTCCCATGCATAAGCTTAGGGAGAACATGGATCTCCTTGCCAATCCTTAATAATGTCATTCGATGACTTGATTTTCATGATTGCATCAACTTTTATATTCAGTAGCGCATCCAAATACAACCAAGACTTAAATGCTTCAAAATTTACGAACTTACGACAAAGATGGATTACAATTTAATGAAAAGAAGGTCAATATAAACATACCATCTTCTTGGTTTGTCCCTGATAACTGTTCAATCACATGTTAAATTTCAAAAAAATTCATAAGTGGGGGCGCAGTTGAACCTCCAATTGCAAAGAATGTCAAGTTGTAGACTCCTTCTTTGATGGTCGATTTGGTATAAAAATGGTTGTCTTTGGATAATCAAGAGTAATAGGTCTAAACAAGGGATCTTGATCCAAAGAAACATTGAACTAACGAGGTTGATTTTGCTTTTCCAGTTCAGCAAAATAGAGGTAGATATAAAATCTATAAAATGAGTTGCCTACAGGTATTGCCTACAGGTATTTAGAGAATCAATTGGTGTCTCTGTTGTATGGCCACCACAAACGGTCATATGGATCATCTGGATACCTGAAGCATTTTAGCCCGAGAAATTAATTATTTTAGATACAAGCCACTAATATACTATCACCTACCGATGGTGGAGTTTGAGTGCTAAAATTTTATAAAATTCCTTTGGAAATTTAAGTGAATACCTTCGATTTAAATCAAAACTTGGAGTTTATTTATAATTTCAACCTTTAAATTTGTAGAATTATTTATTATTAAACTAAATTTTTTTAAAAAAATTATAAGGATTTCAAATGAATTTATTTTATAAATATTCATCTAAACTAAATTTGTTTTATTAATTATTTGAAAATAAAATGAATTTTATAATTGAACAAAAAAGGGATAAATCACTCGAAATTATATTAAACAGAAAGTAATTGAATTTTCATTATGATAGCAAATCTTCAATTTCTCATAATATGAACTTTTTTTCTCGTTTTTGAACAACAGTAACAAAGTTGGGTTTTGATTAAACTGCAATTTAAGAGTATTTTCACCATATTTTGATAAGATTTCGTCAATAATCACTTTTAGAATCACGTTTTGCAAGAATTGGAAAGAGAAACATTTCATTTTGGTCATGTTTTTTTTTTTTTCCCCTAACATCGCTATTTGAATTTTAAATCAAAATTTGGGTATGTCCTCATGTGGTAATTGTTTTAATATGATTTTCATTTATATTGCTGTTATTATTATTATTATTTTAGAGTGGGCATTTGAGATTTTTGAATGGCATGACGAATGGTTAAATAAGAGATCACTGATAAATTTGTCCTTAATCAAAATGAAATAAAAGTTTGAGGGCTTAATAAAATAAAATTTTATGAACTTAATAAAATAAAATTTAAAAGTTTAGGAGTTTTATAATGGATTTTGCCAAAGATATTATATAATAAGTGCATTCTATCATTACCCTTTTTTTTACAAAGTAAAATATAAATTATAATTAAAAAAATTTAAGTTTAATAAAAAAATTTATTAAAATTGTAATAAATTATAAGTTTAATGAGTTATAATATTTAAATTGTTACATAAAGTAAATATACCTTTTATTATTTTTAATTTTTATTAAAAAATAAGTAAAGATTTTTTATTATCTTCTTATTAATTATGACCATAATATTTTTTCTATATGAAATTAGTTTTAGAGTTGAGAAAAGTTAATTATAAAAAATGTTGAAGAAATATCATGTAATTATTTAAATAAAAAATTTATAAAAGTTGTAATGAATTGCAACTATATTAAGTTAATATCAAATTACAATATAAACGAGTAACATTGTTATTATTTTTAAAATTTTATTTAATAATAATAATATGTTTAATTGTTTATTTATTATATATTACGAGTCTAATAAATTTTTGTTCATATGTAAAGCACATGATTATTTACTAGTGTATATATAGATAGATAGATAGATAGATAGATAGTGGGAATCCACTTATACATGTGTAATTTTTTTTTTTTTACATGAAATCTCGATCTTCGATTATAACATATCTAATGGTTAAAAAAATCTAATTAATTGTATTACATATTACCTTTTATATATATATATATATATATATATATATATATATATATATATATATATCTCGTGTTTTTAAATATTTTAATACTGCATAGGAATATGCAGTGTTAATAATTTTTGTATATATATTATGATATTTTTACGAGTTGATATGTATTTAAAACCTATTTTAATTATTGTGTATTATTTACAGTGCTTTACATAAAATTTTTCCGAGACTTTTATTTTCGGGGAAATTTTCACGTAAATAATGTATTATTAATTATTTTAAATATATTTTTGGACTTGCATGAACTCATACGTATTTTTAAAATACTAAACACCGTGTATACATGTAATTATTTATTTAATTAGGGTTTAATATTACCCTAATATTTTATTAATTGTTTATTTATTTTATTGTTATTTAATTATTTTTAATTAATATTAAATTTTAAAATATTAAATATTAAGTGTGCGGTGTATATTTAATGTGTGTAATTTAATATTATTTTAATATATAGTATAAAGTATATATATATATACATATAATACATCAAAAATCAAACTTTTGGAAAAATTACCATTTTGCCCCCGAAACATCTTCTTCCCCGATCTTCACCCTCACCGTCGTCCAACGCCTGCAACTGTCGATTTCTTGCTGTTGGTGTGCCACCACCTTCCCCAGCCTTCCTCGCCGCCTGTAGCAGCCGTTTTCGGCGTCTGGAGATCGGTTTTTGGCCGGAAGCCGAGAGTTGCATTTCTTCTCACCTTGCAATTCCGGCCACCATTTTTGACACCGCCGGTCTCTTTCTTCTCCTTGAGCTCCGGTGAGTGTGATTATAGCTTTGGTTTGAGCTTAAATGGTCTTGATTTGCTTAGGTTTCGAATTTTCAATTTCGGTCATATTAGGGTTTTTGATTTTTTTGAGCTTCTAATTGATTGATTTATAAAAAATCCCTTCACAAATGTTGATCCTAGTAGCTTAATCTTCATGTGTGAATTTTTGTGGAATTTTTGGAGATTATTTTGATTTTTGGGTATTTTTGAATATTTTAATATTATTTTCTAATTTTCGGAAATTAATTATTTAAATTATGAAATTGTGTTTTATGGTTAAATTAGGTGTTTAAATGAATTATAGGAATTTATTTGGAATTTTTATGAATTTCTATGTATTTATTTTGAATTATTTAAGTTTATGTAATTTTGGGAAATTAGGGTTAATTGTGTCTTTAATTGAAATTAATTGGATAATTGAGTTTAATTATTGATATTATTGATAAATATTTTGAGAAAAATAATTTTGGATAATTATACTATTTTTGGTGAATTTTTGAAGTAATTATAGTATATTTATATATATAGGGGTATTTTGGTAATTTTACCCTAAATTGGCTAAAAATGTAATTTAATTGGTTTTAATAGTTATTTAAGGTATAAAAATTATTTTCACAAATTATTTAGTATTTTTAACTAATTAAAACTATTTTTCATAAATTATTTTCAATTTTATATATAATATACGATTTTACTAATAAAATGAGTTTGTATTGGTTTTTTACTGTGTTTTAAGGTTAATTATGTAATTTCTACTTATAAAATGTATTTCTATGTTATAAGGGTATTTTCGGTATTTTTAGAATTATTCTGGGAATTATGGACTCCGGTCGGTAGACTGTAGTTTGGAGTCCGACCGAGGGGCTGTGGGTGTGTTTTGAGCTTGTTTTTCGAAGTGTGTTTCTTTGCAGGGTCGGCTCTACTCTTTGAGTAGAGAGATGTCCGTTTTAAAAGGGAGGTTCTGCCGAATTTTTGGTAGAATTCTCGTAAAATGTGATATCCGGTCGAACCCTAATTTCGATTATGTGTTTAATATTCTAGATCGAGTTCTAGGATTTTCTGTTAGGTCTATTCTGATGTCTGTTATTTATTATTTGTTTAGTTGTGCTGAAATCGAGGGCTAGTGGACCAAGCCCGTCGGATCCATCTCGTGGAGCGCACTAGTGTGAGTTACTATTTTATATATATATGCTTTAAGATGCATGATTTAGAAATACATGTTTTATTTTGATTAAAATGCATAAATAATGTGATTTATATTTAAGTATATCTTTAGTTTATTTTTGGTTTACTTTTGGTATATATTAAATTATATGCATGTTTTATTAATAGATTATATTTAAAATATTTTTAAATATATTTCTAGCTTAATTTATAATTTGATTGGATTTATTTGACGTATATATACTCGAAATATACCTGGTTTACTTTTGGTATATTTCCAGTATATATATGGTTTATATTGTTATTTTATTTAATTTCATGCATCATTTATTTGTGAATGAATGTTTTATATTTATTAACGAAGGATATGAATAGAATGTGCTACCTAGTGGGCAGCACTAGGACCGAGTACGTACCGGTATGCCTATAGCATTTAGGCTATATTACTAACCATTTGTGGATAATTGATGGGATATGATTATTTGATATGTGAGATATGGTTTGGAGGTGTGATTGCTGGAGCTCGATTGACCAAGTGTCTCGGGGCCAATCACACTGACAATCAGACTGCTGGAGCTCGGTTGACTTAGTGTCTCGGGGCCAGTCTACTGTCTAAATGCAATAAGTGAATATATTTGGATTAAGTGAGCCTGTATGGCTAGAGTGTTGTCTAACACTGTTTGAAGTTTCGATATCTTAGGGTTCTATTTGATCCTTCATAAACTGTGATTTTCAATAAAAATATATATAAAATGATTTTACAGCATCTGTGTGTATTTGTCTGTATATATACATATTAGATATATACTGTTGATTGTATGCATTATCATTTAGTGTGCATGTATATATATTATAGTAATTCACTCAGTGAGGTCTGACTCCCCTCCATTGAGTAATTTTTCAGGAGAGTCATCATCTTCAGACCTCAATAGCAGGTCTGTACATCGGATTTCTTTCGCCCCGGCTTCTTTATGTAAACTGCTTAGCTGAGTCTTGAGTTTATTTTCATAATCTAGACACTGCAGTGGTTGTAAATAAATTATGGGTTTTATGTATTATATTTGTGTAAGTTATGTATTTTGAGAAATTGAACTGAGATTTGTATCAAAGAATTTATCTATAAATGAGATATGGATATCATTTTGATATTTATGATTTTTATTTTCTACTGCATTTAATATTGTTATTATTACTATTGCATGGTTTATTTTATTTTTAGGCTTGCTACGGGTTCCGGATTAGAAAGAATTCTCGTTCCCTAGCGCCGGTCATGACCTCTGTTTTGGGTTGTGACAATATATATATGTTAGTTAATTATTTCCTATCTAGATTATTTTCCATTAATAAGTAATATGATATTAAAGTATTCATTAACTAATTGTTTTCTCTATATATATAGTGAGGATTCATTTACACGTGTAAAACTAATATATTTTATATAAAATATCAACCTTCGAATATAATATATATAATGGTTAAAAATATCTAATTAATTTTATTACATATTACCTTATATATAGAGAGAGATATTTCATTAGTTAATTATTTCTTATTTAGATTATTTTCCATTGATAAGTAATAAGATATGAAAGTATTCATTAACTAATTATTTCTATCAAAATCATTTTCCATGGCTATTTGCTTTGAGCTTGCCTAGACTTCACTTGCAGAATCGTGACAATCCCAAGGAAAAAGAAAAAGAGCACGAATTTTTTTTGCAATAATTTTGTTAACGTGTAATTCAATTGTTATTCTAATCTTATAACTATTTTTGTCAAAATTGTTTATATGAATAATTTTAGACAAATTACATAGTAAACTGGTCCAACACGTAAACCAAATCTCACCATGATGTTTGATCTTAATTTGAGCATAATTTATAGTTTAAAAAGAGATTAATTATGATCTAAGAATTTTGTAGTTGGAGGCCTACTTAATTAATGCAATATGTGGTGAGCAAACTGTAGACGACAGGGTTTAACACACATTTAAATTTTAACAACTGCGACATTATTTAGACTCAGGGTCTTAGGAAACACACTACTATGTCACAAAGTCATAGCATGGAGAAGAGGAGTTGCTACCCAGGGTAATAACTGGGACAATTTGATTGGTGGTACTCGATTCTCTAAAATAAAGTTAGCACCATAATTAGGAGATTCTGATAACGGAATACTAACTTCTCTTAGTCTCGTATTCATTTAGAATAATTTTATAAATGATTATTTCACCCTCTAATTACATGTAATTTTATTTAAACCCTATTTGACATCCATCTAACCCTATACATCTAATCAATAAAATTACACCTAAAAAATGCACTTAAGATTGCATTGTCCCTAAGTTTAAACTATGTTAATTTTAATAAAAAGTTAGCTAGATTTACATTTTATTTACAAGTGAGAAAAGGATTAAAGGTGGGCCTACATTTTTTATTAATTAGTGAGCCTAGATCTATTTATTTTAGTTTGTCTAAGGAATAGGCTTAATTCTATTCAATTTTAAAGGAAAGTTAAATTAGTGGGCCTAAGTTTAACTTGGTTTTATTTAAAATGAGAAGTGAGCTTAGGTCTATTTATTATAAAAAAAATGAAATTAAGTGGGTTGAGGTAACTCTAAAAAAGTTTTAATTAACTAAGTGGGCCTAAAATACAATTAACCTAATGGGCCTAAGTTGATTTTAATTATTTAAAGCCCTAAACCATTTTTAAGCCTATTTAAAGTGAGTTAGACCTAAGTGTGGGCTTGGGGCCCAAAAAAAATAAAGAATAAAAAAATAAAATCCAAAAATAAATAAAATATAAGAAAGATCAAACTTACATTATAGTCATTTTCTAAAAAACCTAAATCAATTACATGCAAACCCTAAATTAAACTACTGCCACCATTGATTTTAATTAATTCTGACCAAATTGAACCTAATTACTAATTGATTTTAAACGCAGAAAATTAAATCTTTTCACTATTCCCACTATCGGGGCTATTACATACTATGTACAGAAATTAAAATCAATCAATTACACAACTATAAATTAAAATAACTACATAGAATATAAAAATAAAAAATAAAGATAAAACCCTAAATTCTACTAGAAAACAACACAGATGCTTCCATGGCATTACATGGACTTTCTGTTCAGTTTAAACACAAGCAGCATCCTTCTCAATCCATATTCGAACATCAAAACAAAAACACATAAATAATCATATTAGTAGCGAAATTGAATAATAAAAACAGTAACAAAATAAAAATCACAAAAATAAAAGAATAGAAAAGAATGAAATAGAAAAGAACACTGATAATTTTAGATGCTGTACAAATGCCCTTTTTAGCCCCTCAGACTAGGATTTTCACCATTGAAAATTTAAGTATTGTTGATTCTGGATTGGAAATAAAAAAATGTTGGATCATCCTCGTTAAATGAATTGTAAAAATTAGGGTTTTGAAAGAACAGAAGAAATCAAAGTTTGGTCTGCAGGTGTTATCAGTAGTGTTTTGATTTTAAGGCTTCTTTTATGCGATAGGGTTTTTTTTTTCTCAGTTTGTATGTGTGTGAGTTTCTCTCAGTTCCTCCATCTATGTGAGTCTCTCTCAGTTCCTCCGTCTACGTGAGTCTCTCTCAGTTCCTCCATTTATGTGAATCTAAAGCCCCTCATGCACGCAGGCTCTTTGCTTTTTAAAGCAGAGTCTACCTGCATACTGACTCCCCAAGTTTGCAGGAATGGGTTCATCTCTTCCAAAACAAATTGATAAGGATTTTGATTTTGAAAGCTATTTACTCATTTTGAACATGTTGAAACCTTTTTCAAATAAAAATAATAATTAAATTAAATTTTCAACCAATCAAAACACTGAAAAAATTGATTAAAAAAATGAAAAAAATATGCAAAAAATCAAAAAAATCAAAAAAATGGGACTTTTTACGCATTGGCATTGAATGCCGATCGGCATTACACAATGTCGATTGGCATTGTGTAATGCCAGTCCAGATCATGCACGAAGTCTATACGTGCACGATTTGATCGGGTTTGCTCCAGCGTGGAGGAATCAAAAGAATGTTCTTCTTTCATCCTTAGTTGAGGGATTCATATGCCTTCCTACTTCTACTCCTCGTTAGATTGTCCATAAGGCGAGGTGTTTCCTTTTGATGTTATTAGGCACGAACCTCTTTTATGAGACCGGTTATGAGGTCAGTATTGCTCTATTTAGTCCTTTTCATGACTTGGATCGAGTTGCCACACTAGATTGGGGATCTGCTGCACTCGCTTATATTTAATACAGACTGGACACTATCTGTAGAGGTACTGTCACGATGTGTGGCTTTTGGCACATCTTGCATATATGTTCTCCTTCCTTTGATCTTTATAGTCTTGCTTTTCTTTGCCTTTTTATGATATGTTCTCTTTCTTCTAGATCTAGAGCATAGAGATCAGGCTGATTCGAGGCTTTGACACTATCAGTTCTGATAGGACCTTTGCTCTGATGATGAGATGGGGTTCTTTCTGCCTTGCTAGCAATAGAAATACTTTGCTGATGTATCATGATCAGCTGAACACTGTTAAGTGGAACCTGGTAAGAAAAAATAAAATCATTAGTATGTTACAGTTTAATAGAGATTAGACTTAATTTACATAAATTGCAGATAGACTCTGATTGGTTGGAGGGTCCTGAGGACATCTAGTGATATGATTTCATGGCAGTTGCAGTTCTCCTTAAGCCCATAAGGATCCCACTCTCTGGTTATGGTTGTTTGATATGGTATTTAGGGGAGCGAGTATATCGCTGGTCTTTCGGCCCTTCTCGACATCGCATTCCATCTGATGTCCCTTCCTCTATGCTCTACAGCTTGCATCTTACAGGTTCAGAGCTGAGGGATGCACTATAGGGATATGCTACCTTAGATTTTCTTGATAGTTCTCAACATTATTAGCAGTTTATCCGTGAGAGCCTCTTGGAGCATGTTCCCATTGACAATGATAAGGTAATTTCTCATTATTTTAGCTTCTACTTCTAGAACCTATGAATCATTCCTTCTCTTTACAGTTTGAGTAGGTTTACTCTTCTATTGATACGAATGAGGAGATTCAGATTGCTCCAAAGACTGAGGTTGTTCCTGAAATTGAGAGTCCTGAGCCCAGACCTAGTCCTGTTCATCATACTCAGCATGTTGGGACTAGTTGCGATGGTGCTTTTATGAGCATTACCCTTGGTGATATCTCGCTTCCAAATAGGTCCATGTTCTATTGGGCTCCTATTGTTCAGACTCCAATTGAGTAGAAGATGTGTTTTAGTGATGCTTAGCTTTCTATCTTTTCTCCCATAGATGCCTCTCATGTGAATTTTTCTGACTTATTTCCAGGTCCCTCGGACACAAGTGGAGTATTTACGTGGACTCGCCTCATCTCAGAGGTTATTCACTATGTAGGTTATAGATAGTTGGAGGGTAAGTATATGTACAATAAAGATGTAAATGTATGCATGCTCTGCATGAAATGCACATAATGTGTTTTCTATGTGTATAGAGCTACTCGAGCGGTCTGGAGCACGAGATTAAAATGCTTCGCCGACAGCTTGTAGGTTCGGGCATTGATCTTTACAGTTTTGGGACTTCCTCTGTCAGAACTACAAACATCTTTCACTGTTATGACTCTACCAGAGGATGGAGCCCATGGTCGGATCTAGAGCTCAGGATGACTGATTTAGGCTATTGAATTTTTCTATCATATTGCTATGTTCTAAATTCTGTATTAGTTGTATGCACTGTGTTGAACTAGTCTGCGTTTTAATTTAACCTTAAATTAGACTTTAACTAATGGATAAAGATTTTAGATAATAAAGATAATTATATAATTAGGATAATGATAATTAGATAATTATCCTATTTATCCTCTATCTCTATCCATTTATCCTTATCATTTATCATCCATTATCTCTATCCAATAGAGAAGCCCAATTCCATCCAAATTCAACTTCTCTTTTTATAAAAGGCCCATAAAAGAACCAATTTCACTATCCCTTTCTCTCCATTCTCATCATGACTCAAAATTCTCTCCAATTGATGAAGAAATTTCTCAAGAGCCTGAATGGTGATGACTGGAATAGGCTTTGACCTTTTTGTCTCAAGCCCTTAATATCTTTTCAACATTGGAAGATAAATGATAATTTCTTTCATGCTATTGTAATGTTATGGAGCTCAAAAGATCTTGTCTTCAGGTTTAATGGCGAGGAGTTGTGTCATGTGATTGAAGAGTTTGCTGCTATCCTAGAGTGCTCATTGGACTCTACTGCTGATGTTGCCCTGCCTGATTTAGGTATGCAATTCTCAGATAGGCTTATTGCTTTCTTCGATATTCCCCCAACTAGTATTCATCTTTTTTCCCATAATTCTGAGACTTTCAATTTGTCTTCTTTAATTACTGCGTGTGAGACTAAAGGCAAGAATAGTGCTACTTGGATTAGAATGGTCGCTTTATACTTTTATGCTTAATTCCTCTTGGTCTCTTCGCACTGAGATGCTGATACCAAGATTGTGAGTATTCTAGAGCAAGTGGAAGCTGGGTCTAACCCTATGCCAATTATTCTTGCTGAGACCATTATTAGGTTAGATAACTTGCAGACCCATCATCGTCTTTCGGGCAATTTACTTCTCCTTCAGGTGTGTAACCAAATCTTTTTTTTTTTTGCCTTAACTTTTGCCTAAGCTATCCTTTCAGATTTTCAACTTAGCAAGCTTGGCCTTACTTTTACCTAAGTCACCTTTTTGGATTTTCAACTTAGCAGGCTTGCCCTAACTTTTACCTAAGTTGTCCTTTTGGGTTTTCAACTTAGCGGGCTTTCATTTTATTTTTCTGTAGTTTTTATATCTAGTTATAAGAGAAGTTGAGCTTGCTTCCTGTTCCTACTAATCCTTCATCTTATCAGCTTCATCAACTGCAATCTCATCCATTAAAGGTGAAGGACAGACACACTATGGACCAATGGGTGAATTGGTTACAAGGCGTTACATATATTGAGATTACATGGACTTGCCCTTGGTGGAAGCTGAAGTTTATGACCCTCAACTTGTATGATCATTGTCTTCCTATCCCAGGGTTGCACTTCTTAACTTTCTTTTCTCCTTCCGACTTTGTCATCAGTCTGGTTGTCCACAATTCATAGTCACTGTTCTGACTGACTTTGAAGGCTTTCCTCTCATACAAGATTTCCTAGATAGGGTCAAGAGTTTATGGCCTCTCAGGATTCTTGAGTGAAACATACACTTAGATGCTAATAGAGCTACTGATGATAATTACAAGACTTAGGTTATGGTACAAGCTACTAAACCACCAAGATTTTCTAGATACAAGAGGACTCGAGCTTTACACGAAGAGTCACAAAAGAATAAGTAAAGACATCATTAGGAATTGGTCTCATATTGCTGATTTTAAGCTTTCATGTTCTATTTTTCTTTCTAGTACTTATGCATTTTGAATAAGATAGAACATGCAATGCTAGAACAAAAATTCAATTTTAATATCATTCATTAATTAGGGCCAAAATGAGTACATTTATTACATCACATGATATAACTCATGTTATCAGCTAGTTCTTTCAAATTTTCTAGCTAAACATTTTTCTCTCACTAATTTATTTGCCCTAATTTTTGCCTGACTAGCCCTTTGTAGGTTTTCTAGCCAGTAGGACCATCTCTTTTATTTTTATTCCCTAATTTTTGCTTGCCAGTCCTTTATAGGTTTTCTGAGCAACAGAAATGTCCTAAATTTTGCCTAACTAGACTTTTCAAGTTTTTTAATCAGCGGACTTTATTTTCTTTATACTACTTTTATTTAATTTTTACAAGTAGTATTTCTTGAGGTGATCCATGTTAACAGGCTCCATGAATTCATTTCCTTCTAGATTGGATATCTTTGCAGCTCCCTTAAGCAAAATCGATTTGACTAAATATGGCCCTTCCCAGTTTGGTTTGAACTTCCCTCTTTGATCAAATACCACTGCTCTGGACTATTTTAACACCATGTCCCCAAATTTTATCTTTCTAGGCTTTACCTTTTTATTGAATGATCTTGCTATCCTCCTTTAGTATATTTGAGTATGAAACAAAGCATTCATCCTCTTCTCGTCCAGAGATATAAGATGATCATACCTCTTATGTGCCCATTCACTCTTAGGAGTTTTAGCTTCCATGACTACTCTCAATGATTTGATCTCTATTTCTATAGGCAAAACAGATTCACAACCATCTACTAAAGAGAATGAAGTTTGTCCTGTGGCTGTTCTAGCTATAGTTTTGTATCCCCATAAAGAGAAAGGAAGAAACTCAGACCAATCTTTATAGGTCTTGACCATTTTAGAGAGAATTTTCTTGACATTTTTATTAGCTGCTTCCACTACTCCATTAGCTTGAAGGCGATATAGTGAAGACTTATGATGCTCAATCCCATACTTCTACAATAATTCTAATGTTTCTGCCTGAAACTATACACCTTTATCTATCACAATGTGGTGTGGAACCCTATATCTGCAAATAAGGCTCTTCTCAATAAATCACGCCATCTATTTTTCTTTCATAGCATTGAAGGACTCAACCTCTACCCATCTGGAAAAGTAGTCTATTGCCACAACTATGTACTTATGCCCATTTGATATTGTCGGCCTTATTTCTCCTATGATGTCAATTCCTCAGGTTGCAAAGGGCCAAGGTGACGATAAACTATTCAATATTATAGGAGGAAAATGGTTAAGATTTACATAGGCCTGACACTAATGGCACTATCTCACCATTCTGATACAATCCTTTTCCATGCTCATCTAGTAATACCCTTGTCTGAGTATCTTCTTAACTAGAATCATCCTATTTAAATGAGAACCGCAAGCCCCTGCATAAATCTCTTACATTACCTCTTCATCTTCATCCTTTTTGAGGCATCTGAGCTGCATCCCATTCAACATTCTTTTGTATAATACCCCCATCATGACTCACATAGTTACGTGCAAGAACACGAAGGGCATATTTCTCTTTTGAAGTCGTTTCATCTAGATACTTTCCTTCTTCTATAAACCTTTGAACATCTTAAAACCATGGTTTCTCTTTAGGCCCTATTCGAACACTCATAATCTGTTTACCCCCGTAACATGGAGCTCTTGATCTTATGATTACCAAAGGCTTCATAGTTGATCCTGTTACACTATCCCACATCGAAGAGAGTGTTGCCAATGCATCTGCCATTTGATTATTGTCTCTTGACAAATGGATAAAGAGACATTTATTGAATTTTTTCACTAAAGCTTTCAAATAGTAGATGTAGGGCTTCAGCTTTTCCTCTTTCACTTCCCATTCTTCATTTTCCTGGCTAATCATTAGCATAGAATCCCCATAAACTAATAATTCCTTTGCCCTAGCTACTAGAGCTACTTCAACTCCATATGTACATGCTTCATACTAAGCCATATTATTAGTCACCTTGAAGTCTAATTTCTTAGCCATCAGTATGGTCTCTCCTTATGGAGTAACCAAAATTACTCCTAACCCAGCTCCTCTATTATTTATAGCTCCATCAAAGTAGATTTTCCACTCATGAGGCTCTACCACTGCCAAATTCTCATCTAGAAACTCTAAATTCCACTGTTTGTCTCCCTCGACTGCATTTTGAGTGAGGAATTCTGCTACTTCCCTTCCCTTGATGACCTTTGTGGTGATGTACTCTATATCAAACTTAGTTAGGAGTACTAGCCATCGAGACATCCTTTCAATCAAAGTAGGTGCCAGAAATAAATACCTTAGAGGATCAATCTTTGAGATTGCTTAGACCTTATAGGACTGAAAATAATGCCTCAATTTCCTTGTTGGCCAGATCATAATTAGACACGTCTTTTTACCAAGTTGTACTTTTTCTTCATATGGTAGAAACTTTTTGCTGAGATAATAGACTGTATGCTCTATCCCTTCTGGTCCCTCTTGTGCTAACATTTCCCCCATTTCATTTTCTTCTAAGGGTAAATACAAGATCAATGGCTTACCTTGCCTCGTTGGTTTTAATATAGGCGAATGGGCAAGACACTCTGTAATTATTTCAAATGCCTTTTGACACAATCATCATTCCACTTCACAGGCTTATTTTTCCTTAGGAGTTTGAAGATAGGGTCACAAATATTAGTAAGCTTTACAATGAACCTATTAAGATATTATAACCTACCAAGGAAACCTCTCACTTCTTTCTCTATCTTCAATGCCGGCATTTCCTGAATAGCTTTCACTTTATCTAGATCTACTTTAATTCCCTTACTGCTAATTATGTGCCCTAGAAGCTTTCCTAAAGTAACTCCAAAAATGCATTTCTTCGGATTGAGCCTCAGATTATACCTCTCAATTCAAGCTAAGAACTTGTTCAGAGCTTCGAAATGTCCTTCTCTTATTTCTGACTTGACCATCATGTCATCCACATACACCTTGACCTCCTTATGCATCATGTCATGGAAAAGAGTAGTAGCTGCCCTTTAATAAGGTACACCTGAGTTTTTTAATCCAAAAGGCATTACTTTATAACAGTATATCCCCCATTCTGTAATGAAAGTTGTCTTGATCTTGTCCATGACTACCATTATTATTTGATTATAACTAGAGAACCCATCCATGAAGGAGTACATCGCACTTGATGTTGTACTGTCCACTATTACATTGATGTGAGGTAAAGGGAAGTCATCCTTAGGGCATGCTTTGTTTAAATCCCTAAAGTCAACACATATATGCACTTTACCATCTTTTTTGGGTACTGACACTATGTTTGCTAACCATTAAGGATAATTAACTACTTCTAGAAAATTAGCCTGAATTTGTTTAGTAATTGCCTCTTTTATCTTTTCAGTCCACTCCAGTTTTAGCCTGCATAGTTTTTGCTTAACAAGTTTAATTTCTAGATAAGTGGGAATGTGATGCTCTGCAATTTCCTTGTCTAACCCTGGCATATCCTTATAAGTCCAAGCGAATACTACCTTTCTTTTTATTAATATTCTCTTAAAATTTTCCCTCTCTTCAGGAGATACCTTATGCGATATAGAAATATTCTTTGGATTATCATTTGTGCCCATGTTAAATGAATTAAATTGAATTGAATTAATGTTAAACATGCATGAACGATCTAAATTATAATGCATAGAACTATCAGGATGCACATCACATAAGTAAGTAAAACCATCATTTATATCATTAACCATGGAAAAAATAGAATTTTCGTCCTCAAACAGACTGGACATTATTACATCAGTTTCATCATAAAAGACATTAACAAAACTATCACTAATGATAGTAGCTAAATCCTGAGGTCGCTCCTCTTCAAATGGCAGACACAATAGCTCTTCAATAGTAGCACTGCCCATCCTCTCAGCTGCCAGCTTCATCACTTCCTCTTTGTTGTCCTTCACTAGATTCTCCACAATATGCTCCTTAAAGATCTCAAACCCAGGGACATTTACTCTAGCAACACTGACTAATTCCTTGGCTCCCAAATAATATTTGCCTTCCCTTAGCTTGATAAAGTTCTGACTCAAAGGACCAACTTTTGCATAAAGCTTCCTCTTTTTTGCATTGAATCTCTTCCTTGCCCTTCTACCTTTTGGCTTTGCTTCCCCTATAAAACCCAATCTTGTTGTGTCATCTTTATTTTTGAATCCTGGGAATTCTGGACTTCCTTGTTCATTCTTCCCCAATCCTTATCTAAGCCGGTAATTCATGCTCTCCATCATTTTTGCTACTCTCAGATCTATTTCAGTCCTATCAAATATCCTAGCAATCTGGAAATCATGGGGGTGCACACACTTGTTTCTGTTTATCCAATATGGATGCCACAACAACATTGGTCCCAACTTCTAGAGTCATAACTTCTCCTTCATAAAGGAATTTTATCTTTTGATGCACAGTTGAGCATACCGCTCCCAAGGCATGGAACCATCACTGTCCTAACAACAAGGCATAAGTGAATAGAATTTCTAGCATGGTAAACTCAATGGTTGATTCATAGGTCCTATTTTAACCAAAGCTTGGAATGTCCCCTCCATATTCCTAGTGTTGTCATCATAAGCTCTTATTATGAGGTTTGAATCTATTAAGTTTTCAGCTTTTAAACCTAAGTTAGGTAGGATTTTCAAAGGACATACATTAATAGCAGAACCATCATCGACCATATCAAAATTGGTTCTCTTTCTCCTCACCTCAACTGGGATAAACAATGCCTTCTTATGGTTTCTTCCTTTTAAAGGCAAGTCATCATCTAAGAACGTTATTAGCCCATGTTTCTTTTCTATAACCTTTGCTACCATAGCCTCTGGAGTAGTGGCTGTTTCAATATTCATATTCGATAGAGCTTTGAAAAGAGCCCTTCTATGGCTGCCTGAGCATCAGTAATTCCTAAATGCTGACATTTGCCTTAGCCTTTTTTAGTTGTTCCAAAATCAGATCCTCTTTCTATTCTTCTTCTATCTCTTCATCTTCTGTTTCTTCTCTTTATATTACTCTTTCTATTTTCTTTTCTACTACTATATAATTCTTCCTACTTCTAGTGACATGATTCACTTTAGGATCATCACTCTAGACATTGAAACCACCTAGGCTTTCCTCGTCAGAGTTATACAAATGTCAATAACTTTGACGATTCGGTCTCTTTTCTCATGTTTCCATACTTCTATTGTGCATGTTTCCTTCCCTTTTAGATCTTCCATATTGAGCTTGCTTAAGTGTTGATTCAGCAAATCTTCAACTCCTTCTTAAGACTGTTTAAGAGCCAAAGGTTCATCCTCAAATTCATCACCCCACCCTATAGGCACAATCGATTCAATAGGGATGTCAGTGGAAGCGGGCTTAGAATAGAATGCTCTGTAAACAAACTTGCCTGAAGGTTGTCCTAACAGATCTTTAACTCCTCTTAGTCGCTGCTCGAGAATTTTAGGCTCTTCTTTTACTGGTTTATCATCAAACTCATCTCCTCAACCTGAGGGCTTAATTGATTTAATAGGGATATCAGCAGAGGGTCGTTTCAAGTAGAATACTCTATAATCAAACTTGCCTGAGGGCTGGCCTAATAAATCTTCCACTCTTCTCTGTGGCTACCTTAAAGGTTCTTTATTGGGTATAAGGTTGAGGTCCTTAAAGGAGCTTAGCAGTTCTTCTTCGCTAACCCCTGAGTTGATCATCATAGTGGCTGGTGGAGGAACATTTTGGTAGTCTAGGAAAGGGTTGTTTTTGGTGTTTGGGTTAGAGTTGGGTTTTTTAGGGTTGATGATTTTTTCAGAGTCTATCAGGTTTTGGATCTCATGTTTTAGGTGGATACAATTGTCTGTGGGATGGCCAATAGTTTGGTGGAATTTACAGTAGCTATTAGGGTCAAAACCAGGGACATTTGGGTTTGATGGCTTAGAAAAGGTTAAGGGTCAGAGTAGGTCTTTTTGGATTAGTCTCTCTAGGACTTTGGAGAGTGGTTGGTTAAAGTTGGAGAAACTTCGGGGTTGTTGAACTACATGCACCTCTATAGCTCGGCTAGTACTTCCCTGTTGTGTGCCCCCAGTTGAGTAATTTCAAGTTGCTGAGCCTCTAGAATTCTTCTTTTTCTCATTCTCTATCTCTTTAACTTGTAGACCGTCATCATATAGATCTATAAAAGTCTTTGGGTTCATCATTTGCAGTCTTTCGACTAAATTAGGTGATACATTATGAATAATCATCCTAACTTAATCCTTTTCAGCTAGTTTATTTTTCATCAGTCTTGCTTTATTCATGAATCTGGTGAGGAAATCAAAAAAGGATTCATTGGGTTTTTGCTTAGTCAACTCTAAATCCTTAATAGAAACTTCCAATCGAGTGTTATAATCATATTGTTTTAAGAATGCAATACATATTTCTTTCTAGTCAGCCCTAATAGACTTTTCTAACCCATGGTACCAATTTACAATCATTCCCTCCAGAGACAGTACAAACAACCTAGCAACTACTGCTAATGGTGCTTTAGTAGTGCTCATGGTTGTTGTGTATTGGCTCAAATGAATTCTAGGGTCTCCTCTCCCATCAAATTTCTGCAGTTGAGGCATTTTGAATTTTTCAGGTAGCTTATCTCCCTCTATTTGTAGCATGTCATCAAAGTCAAAAGAATATCCCATTCCTTGTCCTCTAATAAGTTCTTCCATTTTGGAAATTTTCTAAGTCAGTGCTTGCATCTGCTTGGACTCATGATCATGGACCAATTCAAGTGACTCTCTCTTCGCCTTTTCTACCATGTAGTTTTCAATGTCTTCCAGTCTCACATCAGTAGCAGGCACATTTCTAGTAGCAAGTTGCCCCCCAGGATTGTTAGTAGTAGGTGGAGGAGCTACAGCAACAGGTGGAGCTCCTACAGCAGGTGGTTGTTCAATAATAATAGTAGGTGGTTGTTCAACAACAGGTTGCACTAGTCCAGCCAAAGCCTATCTCAGTTCATCTTGCATCATAGCTCTCATGTCATCCATCAAAGCTGCCTTAATGTCCTTTAAGGTCCACATCACTAGTTATTGTTCCATTTTAGTCTGAGTTGGTTCAACTTCTAGGTATAGTGGGTTGATTAGACTCTTTTCTAGTCCTTTAAGGATCTCTTGAGCTATTGACTTAGGGTTTGGATATGTTCTGATTAATCCGCCACCTTTTCACCCCCAAACATGAGAAGACCCAGATGAATCTATAATGGCTACAAAAGAAGGCGTTAGTATGATGCGTGGACTGTATGTATACATGTATGCATAATGCATGTGTTTATTCAATAAATAGCAGGCAAGCACTTAGCACATAACAAGTATCAAGAAGCAATTAACAAGCCATCATTCAGGTTAACCTTCCAACTTTATTTCTCCTACACACATGTTCAATGGCGAGTTTCTTTTCCTAGGATTTTTTGTCTTGGCCTTCATATCAATAGGGGATATTAAGAGCTGATGCGCATGCCAAATCTCTTTTTAAAACAAAAAGCACAAAAACAACATTTCTAAATATAAAGGTCTAGCCTAATCCTTATTAGCCTGAATGAGCTTCAATGGTATAGGCCTGGGCTTTTATAAATAGAAATACCTTATGGCAATTCAAACAAACAAGCACTTTGGGTAAAAATCCTAGGGGAAGTAACTAGGCCATTATATGTGGTTAGGGTTCGGTGAAAAGTTAAGGTTCCTTTAGCAAGATGCTCTCCATTATGGACTCTGAGTTACATGCCAAGGTCAGAGGGGCCCAACATCCTTTATCAACTCGAGAGAAGATTACCCCCCTTAAGGACTTAGGTTACAGACTCTGGTTAGATGAGCCCGGTAATCTCTCTTGAATCGAGTTAAGGCTAAGAGTGATGGTTAGCCAATCTATAACTCCATGAAGCTAGTGGAATCATGGAATCATAAACCAACACCATCGGTTTAGTAAGGACATGCAAAATGAATGCAAGAATGAAATAATAATCGATAAAATAATTCTAAAGAACACAAGTAGAATCAGTATCTCTTATCCCCAGTGGAGTTGCCACTGTAGACAGCAGGGTTTAGCGCGCGTCCAAGATTTTAGCAACTGCGATACTATTTAGGCTCAAGGCTTTAAGGAACACACTACTATGTTACAAAGTCATAGAGTGGGGAAGAGGAGTCACCACCCAGGGAAATAACTGGGACAATATTGATTGGTGGTACTGATTCTCTAAAAGAAAGTTAGCACCACAACCAGGAGATTCTGGGAATGGAATATTAACTTCTCTTAGTCTTGTGTTCATTTAGAATAATTTTATAAATGTTTATTTCATCCTCTAATTACATGCAATTTTATTTAAACCCTATTTGACATCCATCTAACCCTAGGTCGCATTGTCCTAAGTCTAAACTATGTTAATTTTATTAAAAAGTTAGTTAGATTTACATTTTATTTACAAGTGAGAAAAGGACTAAAGGTGGGCCTACATTTTTTATTAATTAGTGAGCCTAGATCTATTTATTTTAGTTTGTCTAAGGAATGGGCTTAAGTCTATTCAATTTTAAAGGAAAGTTAAAATAGTGGGCCTAATTCTAACTTGATTTTATTTAAAATGAGAAGTGGGCTTAGGTCTATTTGTTTTAAAAGAAATAAAATTAAGTGGGTTGAGCTAATTCTAAACAAGTTTTAATTAATTATGTGGGCCTAAAATCTAATTAACTTAATGGGCCTAAACTGATTTTAAATATTTAAAGCCCTAAACCATTTTTAAGCCTATTTAAAGTGAGTTGGACCTAAGCGTGGGCTTGGGGCCCAAAATAAAAATAAAGAATAAAAAAACACAATCCAAAAATAAATAAAATATAAAAAAGATCAAACATACATTATAGTGATTTTCTAGAAAACCTAAATCAATTACATGCAAACCCTAAATTAAGCTATTGCCACCATTGATTTTAGTTAATTCTGACTAAATTGAACTTAATTACTAATTGATTTTAAACGCAGAAAATTAAATCTTTTCACTATTCCCACTACTGGGGTTGTTATATACTACGTACAGAAATTAAAATCAATCAATTATATAGCTATGAATTAAAATAACTATACAAAATACCAAAATGAAAAACAAAGATAAAACCTTAAATTCTAATGGAAAACAACACATATTCTTCCATGGCATTTTTTGGACCTTCTATTCAGTTTAAACACAAGCAACATCCTTCTTAATCCACATTCGGACATCAAAACAAAAACACAGAAATAATCAGATTAATAGCAAAATTGAATAATAAAAACAATAACAAAATAAAAATCACAAAAATAAAACAATAGAAAAGAATGAAATAGAAAAGAACACTGATGATTTTAGATGCTATGCAAATGCCCTTTTTGGCCCCTTAGACTAGGATTTTCACCGTTGAAAATTGAAGTACTCTTGATTCTGGATTGGAACTAAAAAAAATGCTAGATCATCCTCGTTAAATGAACTTTAAAAATTAGAGTTTTGAAAGAACAGAAAAAATAAAAGTTTGGTCTGTAGGTGTTATTAGTAATGTTTTGATTTTAGGGTTTCTTTTATACGATAGGGTTTTTTTTCTCTCACTCTGTGTGTGTGTAAGTTTCTCTCTGTTCCTCTATCTGTGTGAGTCTCTCTCAGTTCCTCCATATGTGTGAGTCTCTCTGAGTTCCTCCGTCTATGTGAGTCTCTCTAAGTTCGTCCATGTATGTTAGTTTAAAGCCCCCTCACGCACGTAGACTCTTTGCTTTTTAAAGTAAAGTCTACCTACATACTGACTCCCCAAGTTTGCAGGAACAGGTTCATCTCTTCCAAAACCAGTTGATAAGGATTTTGATTTTGAAAGCTATTTACGTGTTTTGAACGCGTTGAAACCTTTTTCAGATAAAAATAATAATAAAATTAAATTTTCAACCAATCAAAACACTGAAAAAATTGATAAAAAAATGAAAAAAATACGCAAAAAAATCGAAAAAAAATCAAAAAAATGGGACATTTTATGCCTCAGCATTGTGCAATGTCGATCGACATTACATAATGCCGATCGACATTGTGTAATGTCAGTCGGCATTACACGAATGCCGATCGGCATTTTAAATGCCAATCCCTAAAATTTATTTTTTTAACTTTTAATTACCAAAAGACCCCTAAAAAATTGACTTACTTATAATTAAATCCTAAAAAACGTTGTAATTTAGTCCTTAAAGTCCAGAAAATCAACAACCAAGTTCAATTTTTGAATAAATTTCATCATAGGGGCTTAAGTGGCAATTGTGCACAATTGCATCTCGAAATTGGGTGCTTACAGCAACACAACTTGATAGCATTATTTTCTTTTTACCAAAACAAAATTTATGTTTTGAAGGATTATATGTTCGGTTCTATCTTGTCTAATCTCTTTCTCATTCTTTTAAGTTCATTTCTTTATGGAGGTTTGGCCAATACTTACATATGGTTGTAAGTGATATTAATAAGGAAAATTATAAGTATTCATTAACTAACTATTTTAAGCTCATTTCACTACAGAGGTTTGGCCTACAATATTCATTGATAGAGCTATCATACAAGACATGAAGCGTGACAATGTTTCTTGGTATATTACCACTAAGGTAGTTCCAAGCAAAATCACTACAAACCAGATGAAATATTAGGAATCAAAACAAAACTTATGGTTTATTTTGGTTTCTTAAACCATTAGAACTAGAAAAAATTCTTATAGATTTGTTAGGTGAGGAAGTTTTACAATAGCAAAAGGTAGAACACTAGCAAAACCTTACCCTTTTGAGAACTATGTATTATAAAAATCTAAGACCCATGAATTCAAATGATAACTTGTAGAAATTCCAAATTCACTGTCCACTCCTACGAAAACAATATGAAAAAAAATCTAATTACAGCTACCCACCTCACTTGTTTTTAGAATCACCACATTCTTATTTCTTGTGCTGATATAATTTTCAAAGAGAAATATGCAAAACTGCTAATTAAAAAAAATGATAATTCACGACTACAATCGTTAAGACCTAGCTAGAAGTGAAGTGAAATCATGGAAGCGAACTTATTGTGTTGAGTTTAGGGATCAAGGTAGCTCTAAATCTAATGGAAGTATATTTAATTAAGAAATAAATTATTAATGGAAGAAATAATGTTGTAAGAAGTGCATGTTTTAGGAATAGGAATCACTTCTTGCATAAATATTAAGTTTTATAGGTAACCTTTACTAAAAGTAATAAGATATTTTAACCATTAAATGTAATATAATCAATGGTTAAGATTTTGTGTAGTATATATATATATATATGCTAAACTATCATCAACTTCAAAATTTAACAAGTATCACTCTTTATAATTCAACATTCAGTTACAAAGGTTTATGTGTTGAGTTATTAAAATTCATAATAATTTTTTGTAAAAAATATATAAAAAATCTTATTTTAAAATATACATGTTCTATTCTATATAAAACACTCTAATTCTATTACAACTAAAACATTACTTTTTCTTTTATTCTAACTAAAACATCACTTTTTTCAACTATTTTTATTTGTATGTATGTATGTATGTGTGTATGCTGAACTGTCATTAACTTCAAAATTTAACATGTGTCCCTCTTTATAATTCAATATTCAATTATAAAGGTTTATGTGTTGAGTTATTAAAATTCACAATAATTTTTTATAAAAAATAAAAAAAATCTTATTTTAAAATATACATGTTCTATTCTATATAAAATACTCTAATTTTATTACAACTAAAACATTATTTTTTTTCTTTTATTCTACCTAAAACATCACTTTTTTCAACTATTTTATATATAGTCTTTCATTTTATTTACATACTGTGGACACTGTTAGTTTGATCGACTTGTAACAAAAGCCCGATGATGAGAAAGTTTGAGTTTTAAATGCAAGGAGAGCCCAAGACTTCTCTAAAATTGACTTAGAAAGCCCAAACATTAGGCCAAGACCAAAAATACCATATCCAAGCTCAAAATCGAGCTAAAAGTCTAAGCCTATCACCTATTGGCCTAAACGCCATGACCTAGCCTTGGTAAAGAGGTGATCTCCTCAACGAAGAGGCATCGTCTTAACCAAACATCGGTAATTAAAGAGGCATCTCCTCTTCACACCCACCCTCTATGACATTAAATGTCATTAATGGTAGTGGTTAGAGGCTCACCTGCTAAAGATTTGGTCATTTTCTGGACGTAAAAGAAAGGAAAAAAGTGGGGAAAAGAGCCTAAGGAATAAAAAAAAAGGCAAGGGGAGAGGGTGAGAATGGTTTTTTAAGAAATTAAAAAAAAGGGAGAGGGTGAGAGGCTTTAAAAAAGGATGTGAGGGTATGAGAGAGGAGGGTAGAAATTTCAAAGGGAAACCTAAAGAAAAAACATCTAGGAACAAAGGGAGAAAGGAACAAAGAGAGGAAGGAAGAAAAAAGAGAAAAGAGAAAAGAGAAAGGAAGAAGAAGAAGAAGAGGAAAAGACTTAGAAGCTTAGAAGACTTGACTCATTTGAGAAGAGGAAGGAATCTCCTTGCATTTAAAGCCACTAACCCATCAACCAAACTCTGAGGGCTTAGTTAGGAGCATCAGCTAGTCCAAGTCAGTGAGTCTCCCCATTTTTTTAAACTTTAAGTTCTTTATCTTCATTAAAAGATTTGATTTGTTTCTCTTTTGTGTTTTTTCTTGAGCTATATTACTTATTTAAGGTCATAGAGAAGTATGATTGCATGAGATACTAAATATTGATTGTTGATAGTTGTATATCTACATCTGTTTCTTATTTATTTGCATGATCATCGAGTTTCTTAGGATTTAAGAAATGTAGATTATTCTTACCTCTATTGAGGAGGAGATCTCTCTTCATAGAGGTGTCACCTCTTCATGATAAGGCGATATCGCCTTTTAGTCAGGAGGCGATGCCTCTTTAAAGAGGTGTTGCCCCCTTGACCAAAATTCTGCATGTTTCTACCTTAATTTTCAATTCTTATCTTGCATATTTTGTATGATTTCTTTGTCTAATTTGTTATATTTCTTGATTTTATACATGATTACCATGTTGATCAATATTGTTTCCATGTTATGTTATTGTATTATTTAGTAGACTATTTTGTGAGTTTATTTTTATTTATTTTTATGAATATTATTTGCTCATGATTTGTAAATACTATTGTTGTTTGTGAAATAGAACTAATTCGTATTTGTTGCAAGAATTATTTCATGATTTTTAATCACTAGATGATTAATTTATTTATCATTTTTAGAGAGTTTTAATTTGTCTAATTAATTAGTTTATTTTGAGTTTATTTTTTGTTTATGTATGGTTTATTTTAAGTATTTTTTACATTTATTTACACCAAAAGTTGCACTCCTTAATCCCTCTCCCCTTTTATTTGGAATAAATGGTTGTAAGTTATTATTATTTATTTTATTTATCTATTTGTGATTGAATGTTGGGGACATAAGCATGAAATGGGACTAATGTACAAACTTGGAATAAAATCTAAAATTGGAAACCAATCATGATTAACATGTTAATAAGGAAATAATTTAATAACCAAAGGTAATAAAATAGAAAACACACACAAAGGCCGACTGCAAGGTTGGGTGGGCATTTCAAAAGCCCATACCCAATTTTTGAACCCGATCTCTAATGGCAGCTTTTGGGAACCTCCGTGTAATCTAGTTATTGTACAGTGTATAATGGCTTTATCTAAGTGGTGACTCCATCTCCATTTTGGGCCCTAAGCCTATTATGTATTTCCTAGTGAGCCCTCAGCTCGCACAGTGTCGTGGTCGCCAACACTTGGGCACATGATTAACCCCGCCGCTTATAGTGGTGACTTCATTAGGGATAGAGAAACTGATTCCAAGTATTTTGTAATTTATCATCTTTGATTATTCTATATTTCCTTCATAAATTTTGCATTCACTATACGTTTCCACACAATGCAGTCAATGTCCCATATAAACCGACAATAATCTCTGCTCTGCTACCTGTATTTCACTCAAACCTAGTGATGAAGTATTTGATTATTGTCACTCATAGCATGTACCTATCCATGTCACATGGAACCTTGAGTAGGGAGACGTAATGGATGTATATAGTTGTGGGAGCCGAAACTTATTACCTAAGACTCAGCTCATGTAATGACCTAGCAATTTCCATTATGATTTTTTCCAAATGCATGTGTTTTATGCCATATGGTAATCCTTTAAATAAGGCCCAAGCCCATTATAAATAAACCTTGACAATATGGGCCTCTTATGCCTATTATTAGCCCATTTCAAAAGGATCTTAATAAGGTAGGCCTTAGATACCATTTAAAGTGGACTTTGGAATTATTTAGAGGAATTACCACTTGTTTGTATCATCTTGAGAGTTATCTTGCATCCGTCGATTTTATTATCCCCCGTTGATAATCAAAACCTAGAACAAAAATCCTAAGATAAGAAACTCACCATTGAACACATGGGTAGGAGAAATAAGGGTGGAGATATCGTTAGAGAGCTTTTTCTTTTTGTCCTTTGATACGTGCATATATGTTTTTTCTTTCTTTTTACCAATAGGCTTGCATTTCATGCATACACGCCATGCATGCTTTTGACCCTCAGTGGTTGTAGATATAGATCCACAATAGTCTGCCAGTTGGAAGTGATCTGACACTAACCGCCTGGTTAGAATCTGTAGAGAGATCAAGATAGTAGAATTTGATGCTGAAGCCTTCAAGGAACAGTCAAAAGCTGAAATGGCCAAAATAAACTAGGACGATTATGAGAGAAATTATAGGGAAAATGATGGGTACAATTAGAGGGGAACCACCAACACCTTATCCTCGACCATTTGATTTGGATGCTGAGGATATTGAAAGGCAAGAGGTAGAGGATGATTAACAAACAGTATTGGCAAAACTTGTTACCATCAGAAAAAGGATACCCTAAGAAATGTAAAGAAGCTAGATTAGGCTAAGGACCTTGTCAAGTCTATGACTCAAATGCAGTTGATGATAAAGGAAAAAGGATGATGATCCTTTACCACAGAAGTTTAAATTCCCTGACATAAAAAAGTTCACTGGCATAGAGGACCCCCACCTTCATTTAAAGTAGTATGTAACCCACATTAACACAACTGAACTGACTAAAGTGAAAATTGTGAAGCAATTCCCTCTATCTCTAGAAAGAGCACCCATCAGATGGTATTATGCTATAGAATCCCATGTTCAAGTTGATTGGGGGGAATTGTGTACTGCATTCATTAAGCAGTTTTAACATTCAGATGGAGGTTTCTTTGAGAGACTTATAGAATGTGAAGCAGAAGTTCAATTATTTAATCAAGTGGAGAGAAAAATTAGCATAAATGAAGCAACTAACTGTGGAATCTGATTAGCTAGTAATAGCCATATAATGATATATACTCCCTCTCTCCAAGAAGTTGAGGGATTTAGCGATTCAAAACTTTGAGGGGTTGTATAGGTTTGGAGTACAAAAAGAATCAAACCTTGTGCAAGAAAAAGAAGTTCTTCAGTGGAAGATCTGTGAATAGAGAAGGGTTTGCATTTGGCAGTAGAGTTAGGCCAAGTAATAATATATAGATCAACACAGTCAGATAGTCCCAAAGGTTTTCTAATTTGGGTAAACCCCTCTCTAAAGTCTTGAAAAAACTGATTGAGAATAACCTTCTACAACCCTTACCTAAATGACCTCCTTTCCCAAATGTCGGTCTAAAGCTATACTGCAAGTACCACGAGAACATTGGGCATGATATAGCAAGCTGCACCCGCATGAAACATAAGATTCAAGATTTGATTAATTCAGGCAAAATAACCGACTTGAAAACTAGAAAACCAAACACCCAAAATAACCCTTTATCCAACTACCAAAATGTACCACCACTAAATCCTCGTATCTTGATGATAAATACAAGTCTAACCAAGGAACAAGTCATTAATTCATTCATTGATGTTGTACCTACATTACCAAAACCATAACCAAAAGACCTGAATTTGGGATAGTAGTCCATTAAGTCTCGTGTAAATATGCTTGATATTTGGTGTTCCGATGATGAAAAAGGGGGTACAATTGATCTATGGAAGAAAAATGTGAGGAAAGTAGCACAATCCATTGAGAAATCGGAGGAAGGGGAGGAAGAGGTAAAAAATGTTGATGCAGAGAAAGAGGGAAGTGGTTTAAAGAAGGATCAAAGAAAGATGAGAAATCTAAGGAGATTATTGAGGCCAAAAGAGATGAGAAAATTCTTGCTAATATTTGGGAGTTGCTTATGAACTCCCGGGCCCATCGAGAAGCACTGGTTTTGGCTTTTGATCATAGGAAGCACCTTAAACGTGCACTCCAAAGAAAATGGTGAACTTGCTAACTGAAACCCCTCAGGGGGTAATTACTTTCACATATAATGACCTGCACTTAAAAGGAAGGGATCACAACAAATCCTTGTTCATTAAGGCTGAAGTAAAAGGCAAATTAACATATTGTGTTATGGTCGACAATGGGTTAGCCATTAATGTATGCCCTTTGAAGATCCTACCAAAGTTGGGCCTAATAGTCACTGATTTAAAGCCCTCTAACATAGTCATAAAGGCTTATGATGATACGCAAAGGCCAGTTGAGGAAACTTTTTGGGCTTTTATCAAGACTGGACCTATTGAAGTTTGTGACAACCTTTATGTGATAGATATTCCAGTTACCTTCGCTATTCTTCTAGGAAGATTGTCATTCCATCCTTTAGGGGCAGTGATGTCTACTATTTATCAAAAAATTAAATTTCCACATGAGGGAAGGGTGGTTATTATAATGGTTGAAATAGAGGTTGCAGTTGCTGCATTGAAATTAGCTCCTACTGAGATCCCGAACAGCTTGAGTTTTGAAGTCTACATGATTTATAAAGATGAGATAAACTTGAAGATTGTCAGCATGATGAAGGGCATACAATTCATGCCTAGGATAGGATTAAAAAAGAATCAGTAGGGCCCATCAGAATTCATTGAACCTAAGGTATCGATCCGGAAGCACGGGATAGGATATTCAAGGGAAGATGAGTCTGATGGAAAGGAAGAAACTGAGGGCAAGTCTAGGAAGGACAAAATTAGGGCTAAGCCAAAGGAGAAGATGCTTTGAGATACATTTATGGAGGAAGGTGCCAATTACCCCTACCAAGGAGCTCTTGAGTCTTTAATGATCGCCATGAAATTGGTCTGTGGGTTTGAAATCTTCATTGAATATGTGGATGGGATCAAAGAATCTGTGGTTGAAAAGCCTATAGTAGAAGAGTTGGTATTGACTTCAGAATCAGAAGGGGACATTCCTACAGTGGAGTTGAAGGATGCTGTTGACCAGGAAGAGGAATTCAACTTTGAAACCTTCATTATTAACTTTATTATGGATGTTTTCTATGATGACATTCACTTTTCTCTTTCAAAATTTTTTGAGATTGATGTAATTTTTCTTTCTAAAGTTAATGTGATGAAGTCTGATTATGCTTACTTGTGCAATGTGTTTCCTAATGGTTATGTTGTGTGTGATGATCATTTCATGCATATGTTTGACATTAATTCAATGAAAATTGAATCATTTAATCTAGGTACCAGTGATAACCCTAGAAATATACTTATTATTTCTGACTTAACTCCTAATGAGAGAGAAAAAGTGAAAGGAACTCTAAAAAGAAGACAAAAGGTATTTGCTTGGGGCTATGAGGATATGCTTAGGATCCATAGAGAGATTACGGAACACAGGATTCCCACGTACTCTCACGTCACACCCAATAAAGTAGAAGAGAAGAAGATTAAGGCCAAAATGGGCTCTCTTAGTCAAAGAAGAAGTAGAAAAATAACTGAAAGCAAAGTTCCTAGAAGTGGTAGATGACACCTAATGGCTAGCCAACATAGTCCCAATGCTCAAGAAAGATGATAAAGTCAAGATGTGTGTGGACTTGATGTGGGGCAAGTCTTGGAGTTATTATAATGGATCTACAGAATGATGGATAGAATACATATGTTTTCAATATTATTACGTTTTCATTATTATTATATGATTATGATTATGATTATGATTATGATTATGATTATGATTATGATTATCATTATCATTATCTCTTTTAATCCAGGCTTTTGCTACTACAAGACTATAGGGACTTGAACAAGGCTTATCTAAAGGATGATTTTCCTTTACTGCACATTGACACCTTAGTCGATAGTATAGCTTCCACCGCCATGTACTCCTTTATGGATAAATTCTCAAAATACAATCAGATTATGATGGAAGTGATTGACAAGTTGAAGACTTCTTTCACCACTGAGTGGGGTGTTTATTATTACATAGTTATGCCATTCGGGTTGAAAATTGTAAAGGCTACTTACTAAAGAATGGCTACTACACTGTTACATTACCTGATCCATAAAGAGATAGAAGTGTATGTAAATGACATGATGGTGAAATCTTTGACCAGAGAAGGGCATTTTGAAGCCTTAAACAAGTTCTTGGCAAGAGTTGAAAAGTACAACCTCAGACTAAATCCAAAGAATTGTGTTTTCAATATGACATTTGGGAAACTATTGAGACACATCATTAGTCAGAAAGGTATAAAGGTGGATCTGGACAAAGTTAGAGCAATCAGAGAGATGCATGTACCAAAGAACAAGAAAGAAGTCAGAGGGTTTATAGGAACGCTACTATACATCAATAGGTTCATAGCCAAATTGACTACCATTTGTGAGTCGATCTTCAGGCTCTTAAAGAAGAATCAGTCGATCATCTAGGATGAGAAGTTTCAGCAAGGCCTTGAAAGTATTAAGTAGTATTAGATGAAACCTCTAGTTTTGCAACCGCCAAGACCAAGGAAGCCCCTAATTCTTTACCTAGTTATAAAGAAAGATGTGATTGGTGCAATGTTGGTTTAAGAAGGAGAAGGGAGAGTCAAGCATGTTGTATATTATCTGAGTAAGAAGCTTTTACCCTATGAAGCTAATTATAGTTTAGTAGAAAGAACATGCTTGGCTGTAACCTGGGCAACAAAGAAGCTACGACATTACTTCTAGTCCTACAAGATTCAAGCAGTTTCTAAGCATGATCCTCTTAGATATCTTTAGTAGACTTCATCTTTGATAGGGAAATTAGTTAGATGGTTAGTTATGCTTACTGAATTTGACATAGATTATGTTACTAAAAAGGTGATAAAAGGAAGAGTTGTGACAAACTTCTTGGCCCAGAATCCAATAGATGATGGATAAGAATGGGAGTTTGAATTCTTATATGAACATCTAGGGGTAATAAAGATCCAAACATGGAAAATGTACTTTGATGGAGTAGTGAATAGTAGAGAGGCAGGCATTAGTGCGATTTTGGTCTCGCTAGAAGGAGAAGTAATTCTAATGGCAAAGAGGCTAGAATTTGAGGTCACTAATAATTAAGCTGAAGATAAAGCCTATATTTTTTTTGGAAGCACTTAGGAATGTAGGGGCAAAACAGGTGACGGTGTATGGGGATTTGATGCTGGTAGTGAAAAAGATCCCCAAGGAGTGGGAAGTAAGGGAAGATAAACTAAGGTTGTATTGGGATTATTCAACCATGATCCTATTGTCTTTCACATAATATAGATTCATACACTTGCCCTAGGAAGAGAATCATATGGCAGATGTGTTGGCTACTCTACCTTTGATATGGGAAGCAGGCAGGCGAGCAAAAGTGAAGCATCTTATCCTAGTAAGGGCCTGGATTCCTTGTTATAAGGAAATTAGAATAATGTCGATTGACCCAGCAGAGAAGCCTTCGTTTTACGATCTACAACAATATCTTGAGATAGGAAAATTCCCTGAGGAAGTTGATAGAAAAGAAAGAATGTCACTGAGGATGTTATCTGGTAGTTCATTAGCCATAATGGGATGTTGTATAAAAGGATGTCAATTGGAGTGCACCTGAGATGTGTCGATAAGGATGAGACACAAAAAATTATGGAAGCAGTTCATAAAGGTGTATTTTAGACCACATATGAATGGGACAGTCCTCGCTAAAAAGATAACTCATCAAGGGTACTTCTAGCTAACTATAGAGGCAAACTACATGAAGTATGTAAAGAAATGCCACAACTACTAAGTGTATGGTGATGTGAGCCACCTGCCTTCTATAGAACTACAAGGATTGACCTCTCCTTGGTCATTTGCAGTCTAAGGAATCGACATTATTGAAGAGATAATGCCGAAAGCATCCAATAGTCATCGTTACATTATAATGGCAATCGACTACTTCTCTAAATGGGTAGAAGCTGAATCATTCATAATTGTAGGGGTGAAATAGATGGCTAGGTTCATAGAGAAGAAAATAATTTGCCAGTATGTGTTGCCTCATCATGTCATCATTGATAATGGTGTTCAGTTTTGGGTAGAAATGACCACTTATTGGAAGAATACAAAATTGAGCATCATAGGTCATCCTCTCATAGACCACAGGCAAATAGAGCCATAGAAGTAGTAAACAAGAACATGAAAAGAATCTTGGCCAAGATACTGGAATATTATAAAGACTGGGCAAGTTACTTATAGTTTGTATTATAGGGATACAAAACCATTGCCAGAATGTCAACAAGAGCCACTCTGTATTCTCTGGTATATAGGTGTGAAGTTGTGTTGCCATTTATGGTCAAAATCCAGTCATTAAGGGTTCTCCTAGAGTCTAAAATCCCTGAGTATCAATGGGTAGAAAGTCGATTGGCACAACTGATGTTGTTGGATGAAAGGAGGATAAAGGCCATGTATCACTCTCAATTGTACCAAAAAAGGATAGCCCGAGCTTATAACAAGAAGATTAAGCCAGGTAAGATCAAAGAGGGTGACTTGGTCTTAAAGATTATAAGGCCAATAATGACTGATCCGTGAGGGAAGTTCAAGCCGAACTAGGAAGGTCCCTACCAAGTGAAGAAGCTATTTTCCAAAGGGGCTGCTATTCTATGTGACTTAGAGGAGAATGAATTAAGAGAGCCCATAAACATGGACAAGCTCGAGAAATATTTTATGTAAAGTCTCGCTAAGGAGAAACCCTCAAAAGAGGCTGCCTAGGCAAAAGTTAGAGACATAAGAAGAAAAAAAGTAAAAAGTAAAAAGTAAAAAGTCTTGTTAGATTGAAAACTTGAAAAGGCGATCCAGGAAAAAGAAAAGAACATATAAAAAGAGAGAGAGAAAAAGGAAAATAGTTAGTTAGAAAACTTGCAAGGGCAAGCCAATTAATGACAGGAGATATGTAAGAAGCAAAATTGTATAGTCGTATTATGCTTAAATTAAATGGAATGGATTACCTTTATTATTGTAAACGTTGCATTAAATGTTTATTACACATTGTCTAACTAAAAAGGAAATTCCATCCAGTAAGAAAGTAAATAAAAAGACTAAATTTCATAAACTAATCTAACATCGTTTGCTTCTCTTATGACTTGCTTGGGTACTCAATGCCTATAATGCCATTGTCCTTCTATTTATTGTAAATTCATTCTTATTTACCTGTTATAGTTAAATCCATACCTTGAACTGGTCATCAATAGACTGATCTCCAGTGTAGTCAATGAACCTCTAGATGATTCTACCAGGCCAAGTAGCAACTAAGTTATCCAAAAAGTTTTGAGAAAGAGGCCCTAGTTCAAACTCATGCACTAGTTCCACAATCTACTGTTTCTATCCATATTGCCTACAAAGCTGAGCCAGATTGTAGAAGGTGGTGAAATGGAGGCTGGCCAAGGGAACATATTAGGTGTAGGACCAAAGGGTCACATGCTGTAATCTCCACCATATGCACATCCACTAAATCAGAGTATTGGGGAATCTGAATAACCAGCTACGAGTATCTTTTGGAACAAGTTAAAGTCTCCTAGTACGATAGTGTTTGGCCTTATAATGAGCAATGTTTTGGGTGGTTTAAGCAACCTCAGCTTCTCTTACAAAAAAGCCTGTAGAAATGATGAATGGGTAAGAATAATGGAAAGCAAAAGATGATAAGAGGAAGAGGAGACTCACCTCCAGTAGAAAAGGGCTCTCAAAGAATCACCTGGTCTCAGAAAAGTTGTCTAGCCCGATAATAGCCTCAGCCAGAATAAGAGGGAAAGGATTTAGTCCACTCTCCACTTGGTCCAGAACATGAAGGATCTTTGGGTCACAGTCACTAGAAGAGGGGACTAACAAGAACTGAGCATACAATTAAAGTGCTATCATTCAAGACCAGCAAACCTCGTTACTATCTATAACCACCATAGTTTCCACTAAAGGGCTCATCGGTATTACATTGCCAAAAATGTGGCGAAGAGAGGATTGAGGGGGCATGTTGAACAACCTTGCCATTTGATATTGAATGTTGTGCAAATCCGGGGTTGTGACTGAAAGAATGATAATCTGTCGAGCAAAATCTGTTTAGGAGCCCAAGATAGCTTTAAATTCCTCTGGCAAAGGGTAAATCTCCACTGTATCAAATAAAAAAATGTGTCATTAAGGATCCTAAAATTGAGCATGAATATAGAGAAGTGAGAAGTTGATCTTCCTAGCATGCAAAGATTAGAAGGCGGATAAGTGAAATGACTCTATTTTAGCCCATGATTTGTCATCCAGACTTTTTAGAATTGGTTATAGCGGTTTCAAGCTTTTCTTAGTCATGATTGGGGGTTAGAATATTATTTGGGAGAGAAGATTAAAGGGAAGTGGCGAGATGAAGAAATTAGGGATTTTAAAGAAGATTTAGAGGTTTTTATAGTTGTAGGATAGACTTGTAGAGGCAATCGCCTCTATGTTCAGGCGGTGCCTCTATGTTCAGGCGGTGCCTCTATGAGAAGAGGTGAATGAACAATCACCTTTTCACATAGAGGCGATGCCTTTTTAAAGAGGCAACGCCCCTACAATAGGCAGAATGGATCTTTATATTGCTAGAAATTGTTCGGGTTGTACATGTAAAGTCAGAGCATAATGTTTTAAAAATAAAAATGCCTTTATTCATTCAAAATTTTGCCAAAAAATTAAGTTTAAAAGTCACAATCCTCATCCTTCTAGTGAAAAATATGAAGGCATATAGGTAAAAATCAATTCAGACAATAAAAGGGCAATAGTGCAAAACATCAAATATTTCTAGACAGAACATTCCTATGCTAGCAAAAAATATCTAGAGAGTTCTCTCTGCTCATCACTCTCAGACTCATCGGCCTCCTTATTAGTTGGCTCATCTTCAAAAGCATTAGTAGGGTCAGTCCCATCATCATCACTACTATCCTTAGACTCCTCATCGTCTGCCCCCTCTTCCTCGTTGCCCTTAACTTGACAAGCAGCGAGTTAGTAATTAAGAACAGTGATCCTAGCCTGACTGGCCTCATCTAGAACTTGTCAAAGGGCCTCATAAGTCTGAACATAGTTGTAAGAATAAACAAGTAAGTGGATGAATTTAATTAATAAATTTATTGCTAATTCTAGTTATATTTGTAGGTACCTACCTCATCATAAATGAGCATGTTTAGTCACTTACGAAGAAAATGAACACGAGCCACAGGCTTCCTCTAAGCCCGGCTGGGACCCCACCTCACTATTGTAGGGAAGGGGATATCACGGACCTTGGTAATCCCTATTATCAACTTTAGGTCTAAAGCTCAGTCCTGCAAAACAAGCGAAGGGTAAAATCAGATAGTAATGGTTGGGATGGAATATAAAGGGAAAAAATGAAGGAAAATACCAGTATGGTGTGCCAAAAACCACAGAGTCGTTTAGCTTCACGTACTAGCTCATCCATGCTCCTATAAAGATAAGTTAAGGTATAGCTGCCCCAGTCATAGGTCGCCACCAAATCTAGATCCCTCAGAGGCATCTAAGAAGCTCAAGTCCATAGAGCTGGTTGTATATATGAAGAGTGTAGTCCCTAGCAGGTAACAAGGAAAGCACACACCACATGATCAATCTGTAGGGGTGTAGTGGGCACCTCAAGTCTAGCGCAGGTGTAGAGGCTCATAATCGAATCAAACTTCACTGTGTGGGTACCCTTCATATCTGAGAATATACTAAGCAGACGCTCGATGAAAGTGAGATGGTCAAGAGATAACCGGTGGAGACTGGCGTCGAAAGGAATAGAATCTCTAGCACAAGAGACGCTATTGATTGTAGCAAAGGCCACCAGGTCTAAGGTGAACTCCCCAAAAGGAATATGAAATGTGTGGGTAGTGTTAGACTACCTCTCCATCAAGGCATGCAGGGGTTGGTAGTCTATACGCCCTTACTGTGCTGGGAGTGCTAGAATGAAGTTAAAGAAGTCACTATTATAAATCTGAGTCTGCACTACCTCAGAAAGATCGTTATACCAGATGTGCGCACCATTAAAGTTCCTACCACCCTTAAGGGTGTGAGCATCAAGCTAAGGGAGTAAAACATGGAGTAGAATTGTCATTTTGTGCAATAAAACTTTTAAATTTTTTATGAATCTTGTCGATGAGGTGAACACCTCTATTAAAGAGGTGATTGCCTCAGTGATGAGGCATCGCCTCTTGATATAGAGGCGATTGCCTTATTGAGAAATGCCTGACTCAAAGAGGCAAATGCCTCTTTATGGAGAAGCGATCACCTCTTCGTGTCGGCAATCTGACAGTGTGATTCAAAATTTCAATTTTCAATCAATAAAATTCAATTTCTTTTTGTTAAATTGATAAATATGCATCTATGAATAGGAACTTGATGCTCTTTGATGATATTCGTAGGAAAAATTAAAGAAATTGGGTACTAACCTCTCTAGTAGCCAGGCCGCAAATGTGGGATCGCACATCCATGATTAGGGGGATCTCATCTTTGATATTGAACCCAAAACTTTGAGAGGGATGCACCGTAGGTGCCATTGGGTCCCATATGGCAAATGGTTGTCTTAACAGTGTAAGATCTTACTGAAAATTCCTATAGAAAGACGTTTTATAATAGGAGGTCCTATATTCGAATTTTTATATACTCAAATTTTCTTAAATTAGTGCAAGTGATGAAGTGGGTGTATAAAATATTTTCACACTTAATACAATGTGAGGATATTCCGTGATTAAAAAAAAAAACTACATGCTTAACGTAACAAAGTTTGGGCTTTATAAACTCTGTCAAGCTTAGGCTTTTTACCCAGGTTCGAGTGTTAGGCTTTAACATCAAATGAGCTTTCATCTTGGGCTTGCCATCCACCAAAATGGCTTGACGATTTGGATGGTAGCTCCCCCTCAAATATATGCCCATTGTTTTTCTTTCTTTCTTTCTTTCTTTCCATGTGGGATTTGTTCACACTTCTATTTTTTCAATAGAATAAGTCCACCAAAATGGACTTGGCCATTTGGATGGTAGCTCACCCTCAAATATATGCCCACCATTTTTCTTTCTTTATTTCCATGTGGGATTTATTTACATTTTTCAACAAAAGTACATTTCTAAACCTGAAAAATTATCTTCGGTCAGAATATATAAAGAGAACTGAAAGTGATTAAAAAAAGTTGAGATCTAAATACCTGCTTGATCCTGGCAATTAATTGGAATAGTGAGTAATACAACAACGATAAATATTGAGCAGAATTGAAATGAGATCTCCATTCTAATTAGTGATACTTCTTTGTGCTTAGCGTAGAGGTAGACATACAAATTCTGATCTCATGATTTATACCACCAACATCATAGGGTGATGGTGTAATTAGAGACTTAGTCAATAAAATTATGACAATATTTTTTAAGATTAAAGTCACTTTATGTGAAAGGCTTGTTAATGCTTGGGATGTTTACAAGGAAATTTCCAATTTAAATCTTTATAATATTATATAGAGTGAAGTTGAATCTGGAAGAAGAGCTATCCTTTGTTTGCTTAAACGAGTTGACAAGAGCAAGGAGGAAAAGGATATATGTGGCGCTCTTAGTCATGGAACCACAAAAAGAACACAAAATTACAAGTTCAATAAATTAATTAATTAAAGATAACATACACAGTAAGCATTATTAATGAGATGAGTTTTTGTATAATTAAATGTAATTTAGGTATTATATTTTTTGGTTAACAAGGAGGTTATATAATTTAAATATCGGTGGATTGAACTACATGAGATAGTCTTTTTAAAATTGATGAAAACAGAATTCGAACTCTTCACTTTAGAATATTCTTAAAGAAAAGTTACATTTTACTACCTCTTACCAACTGTTATATTTGGTAGATAATGAATGGTTAATTTAATATATAATTCCATATGATATAACCAATTATATCAATTTCCTCCTCAATTATATCTTCTTTTCCCACTTGATTCTCTTCGTCAATCTTCCCTGCTCTTTTCCTCCTTCTTTCTTCTTTTAATTCTCTCTTGTTTATTTACTTCTTTATTAGTTTCATATTGCAATACTCTTGATGGTTATTTTTTTCTAAAACATAAACAGAAATTTAAAATCTGAATTCTAACATTGTTAAAATTGTAAAATTATTTTCAAAAACTGATATTGTATAATTCATAAAATGTTAGGTTATATGACCTCTTTATCAATAAAAAAAAAAAGATAAATATAATAATTATTGTGTCAATTAAATACATGTGGAAGTATTTTCACCACTTAGTTTGGTTATACTTTACAATTCACATTAGTAATTGAATAATTTTTGCTTGTTAATGTGATATTGCCACGTGACTACTGTAAAAAACAAAATCAAATCCCTAAAACTACCTTTCTTCCTCATCCCTATCACTCTTCTTTATCATGGTTCTTCTGCTTCTTCCTCTGACAATGGAATAAAAAAAATCCATGTTTTACAGCCGTATAATTAGAGGAATCAAGTGTACATTTAAACGCTAATAGAGGCATCAAGGCATTAGTTGGATTATTTTATAGTTTGGTGAACTAGTTGATAAATGGAGAAAAGCTCATCTACTTTATATCAAAGCATTTGATATATATTTTGGAAGCTGAAAATCCTTTCTTTCAAAAGGATCCATTCGTATTTTGTTAAAAAATTTTACATGGGTAGCTCTTCAACTGATCCTACACTTGCTGCTTTTCGCACTTGTTTCTTTATTTGATAACACAGGTATTCGGTAGCCATATGAACTCCAAGCATTCGGAGATTGTAAGGAAAAGATTATCTTGCAAGCGGAGTTAGCTCGGTGTGCACAGAAACAGTCATTAATTCAACAGAACTCATTGACTGGGAGCTATCTTCATCTCCTGTTCTTGCCATCTCTGATGCTAAACACTCATTCAACTCCATCACCACTTGCTTCATATTTGGCCTTTTATTAGAAGTTGCAGAAACACAAGCCATTGCTAATTCAACAACTTTCCACAGTGAATTGATGTCGAATTGTTCCCCTAATCTTGGGTCTATGACACTTTTGATGTCTCCATTTTCAACCACGGAACTAACCCATTGACTAAGATGAGTCTTCTCCCTAGTTTTCGATAGGACAGGTTGGCTTGTGATTATCTCTAGCAGAACAACTCCAAAGCTGAACACATCACTTTTCTCGGTTAACTGGCTGGTCACAGAGTACCTGAGACAAAACCAAACTCAGATCATAAAACTTAATTATGTTTTCTCATGTGCTTATGTTTGTCAGTTTGTCAGGAGTCCAGCAGACTCAGATACTTACTCGGGGTCAAGGTAGCCAGGAGTACCAACAATAGTAGTTGACACATAAGAGCCACCTTCAACTGGAAAAATTCTTGACAGGCCAAAATCAGCTAGTTTTGCTTGTAATTTATTGTTCAATAACATGTTTGTGGTCTTCACATCCCTGTGTACAATCGGTGGCTTGCAACCATTATGAAGATACTCCAATCCTACATTTCAAAATTTTGCTTATATTAGTCCAATTGTATTGCCATAACTAATATTTTCTGAAAACTCACAAGCTTGCCAACCTTGTGCTGCCTCAAGGGCTATCTGAAGTCTCCCCTGCCAACTTAAGATGTTTGGGTTGCCATCTGCATCTACAAGAGATATATAAGCTAATCTAGTTCTTTTACCTTAAATAAATTTTTTCATCAGAACGTTTCAAGTGCAAGATAGCAAACCTGAGAGATGTTTCTTTAGATTCCCATTAGCCATATACTCGTAGATGAGCCCCAGGTTAGTGTTTTCATGGCAGTATCCAACAAGGGAGGTTAGGTTCTTATGATGAACTGTCAAAAGAAGTTTAACCTGTAATGGAAAAAAACCCATAAAGTAAAATTGTCCTGAGAATACGGTTTTATGATTAAGTCGCTTACTAAGAGATTGGATTTTATAAATAATGTACCTCTGCCTGGAACTCCTTGTACCCTTGAGCTGAGGATGCAGAGAGCATCTTCACTGCTACTTCAACATCATCCAAGTAGCCATGGTAAACTGTTCCAAAGCCTCCTTTACCAAGAATCCTCTGAAAATTATTAGTGATATGCAGGATCTCAGAGTAGGTGAATTGTCGTTTTTTCAACTCCAGTGGTTCTCTTCCACTTTCACCTTCTTTGTTTCTAAATGCTGAAATTTCACCGAATTTAATTAGATACTGCAAGTCAGGCATTGCACATCTCAAAGTTCAAAAGTAAAAACAGTAAACGTTTTCTTATTTTTTACCATTCTGCTTTCTTCTTTTGAGCCTCCATAAAATGATAGCCAATCCTACTACAATGATAAAAAGCCCAGCAACAGAGACCCCAACTGGAACTGCCCATTTCTTCTTGTTGTTTTGTTTGTTGCAGGAAACTGAAGGACAAAGCAGTGGATTTCCTCTAACACTAGAAGCAATGATTTAAATTCATTTTAGTACAGTTCTTTATGAATGGAGGTATGGGTTCATGTGGACCATACCTTAGCGACAGTGAACCACTTGTCTGTCTATTTAAGAGGGCCGCTGGAATCGTACCTGTCAGATTGTTTCCTGCCAAGTTTCTGCCGAAGAATATTGTGAAAAGAAGAAAATGCAAAAAAAAGAACAGTCCCAAAACTTACTCTGGGGTCAACAGCAACTTACAGGGTTTTCAAGGGCAGTTGAGAGAGAAAAGCAGGCACAAGTCCGGTCAGATTGTTGTTTGATAAATCCCTGGCATTACAATTGAAATTTGGTTCCAAATTTCATGCTCGTGACAAATACATTTTCCAGGAACTCCTTATTCCAACTGTCATCAGAATACTTACAGATTTTCCAGCGATTTCAGATAGATTATATCAGGATCTATCTCACCTTTCAATCCACTCGACGACAAATCCCTGATTGAGGTTCCATAATTGATATTCATAACAAGGAGAGATACAGAATTGCAAAAGAAATTTGATAGCTCAACTTACAATGATTTGATTACTGGTGAAGCAATGTCGTTGTAGTTGCAAACAAGACCTTGCCATTTATAATCCTGAGGAGAACATGGATCTCCTTGCCAGTTTCTTGTTATATTATAGGTTGATTTGATTTTCATGACAGCATCAACTATTGTTTAAAAGTACAAATACACAAGCATTATCAGCATACAAAATCCAGCATGCTTAAATACTGAAACAGAAAAAACCAAAAAAGCAGCATATACTGTAAATAAAACATACCGTCATCTTGGTTTGTTTCTGATTGTGGAAGTTCAACTAGATAATAAACTTCAAGTGCATTAATAAGCGGTGGTAGAGTTGAACCTCCAACTTTAAAGAAAGTAAACTCAAATTTTTCTCCAGTGATGGCTGTTTTGCTATACACGGTTGTTGGGTACAAATAAGCAGGACTAACAGGTCCATACCAATTTTTTCCGTTCAGTGAAATGTTGAATTGACGGGATTGGTTAGCTTTAAGCTTTATAATTTCAGCAAAGTGCATGTACACATAGAACTGGTAGTCATTCTTCTGAGTTATTAAATCGAGCGTCAGAGGTCTACTAGCATTGGCTGGTATAGTTGCGCTCTTCATCACGGTTGATGGTGGCTGGAAATAATTAACACCAGCAATTACTGTTTCGTTGGTCTTTATTTCTGTTGCCCCTAGGATGAAATGAAAGGGAAACCAAAAACGATCACACACATCATCTGGATACCTGATCAGACATTATCTTGTTAGAATAATAAAACTAGAAGGTTAACAAATAAATAAAAATTAGTTGTAAAACTTTAATTTGTTGCAATAAGATTATTGAAGTTTGCTACAAATCCATCGTACTAAGTTGCACAGAAATGGAACCGTGTGAGAATATGTAAATATTAAAAGTATAAGAAATAGAATCATGTGAGAATATGTAAATATTAAAAATATAAAATATATAAATAAAAATTTTATATGTAAATATTGAAAAATTTTACTTATTTCTATCAATTGATAATATAATTATGAATTATTTTGGCTATTTAAGAAAAATATAGAATCTTGTTAAATTTATTTCTTTCTTATTTAAAAATAATAAAAAAAGTATTTTTTAAGTTGAAAACATGTTTCTAATTTTTTTAATTTATAGAAATAATTCCAAAATTAATTTAAAAATTTTCTAACATTTTCAATAGGAAAGTATAAATGCCTACTAGTTGGAGTTCCTATGCATCCTAGAATTGATAATATATAAGTCAACTCCAAAATAAATTAAAGTTAATTCAGCTTATTTGCAAAATGATTGCAAGGTGGCTTACCTGATCGTTCGATTGCTTAGAGAAGCCACGTCCACACGACTGAAGAGTGCCAGAGATCCTGAGTCGGTTGCGTATGATCCATTTTGCAAGGGTCTTATTTCTAATATTGATATGAATGGTATCCAGGAGCCAGTTTTTACAAGACATACGTTTATGTAGTTGAATGTAGGAATATGAATTAACTCCATAAGGTATTGAAAGGATGAATTCAGGATTTGCACAGTCTCCCATTTATTAGGTCCAATATGCAGATCAAATGATGGCAGCTTATTTAAGCCATCATAATTTCCGTACAGGAAAGTTGTTCTGATCAAATATTTAGTTTCTTTAACAACTTCTATGCTGTAGCAGTTTCTGTCCCCTTCGGGAAAGCTCCTAAGAGTTTGTAGCTGTTGCTTAATCTGGTTGGTGGCAAGATATTCTTGTCCTATGCTCTTAGGTATGCCCGTTTGAACGAAAGGTGAATCTGAGGTGTAGTTTAGGCCTGTTTTGGGATCTTGAGAGGTAGAATTTGCTGGTAAGCCGCAGTCAATGCTGACAAAGCCTGACAGAAAAGAGAGACAAAAGAAATGCCTTTTTAGATAATATACTTATATGGGGAAATAAAGTTGAAGCTCATGATATGAAAAGAATATTGGAATTCACAAACCCGGTGGATCCTGTCCAAGAACCAGGACAGCAAAGCTAAAACACTAAGAAATTTGTAAAGGAAACAATAAAAGACCTCCATTGATGCTTTTCAGGAGTTTTCCTGGCTTAGGAATCAGGAGGATGTTACCGAATCACTTATTATAATAACTTTTCTCATGAGTTATTCTAAAATAATAGCTTGATGTAAGCTTCACCTGTTGAATTGATTCATTAAAGTATTATTATAGCCTTGTTGCTTCATCAACTTGCACAAATTATTTCTTATTATTCAGCCACTTTCTTTTCCATAGACTTCTTGCATCCTATCTAATTCCAAGACTAAAAATAAATTTAGAAATGTATATTTTGTTCATTGTCTTAGAGCCCCAACGAGAATTAACAAACCAGTCAGAGTAAAAAGATTAATAAAAAGATAGATCATCTAGTGCCATATATATTATCTTCATAAAGATAGATCATCTAGTGCTGTACGTATTAACTTCCTTCCTGAATCAACGACGTCAGCCCCATTCATGAACACATGTGAACCAGGAAAATGCTATAGCAAAACTTATTATAAATACTGTAAATACGAAAGATCAATCAATTGATTATTACTTTTGTACTTTTCTTTTGACTCAGCAAACTGGAGACTAACGACGGAGTCAATGGTGAAATTTGAGAACATTTCTAATTGTGGAACAGTAATTACTACTACTACGGGAATGGATTCATTGGTCATTCCAGTCTAACCCTTCAATTCGATCTCATGCCTATTCTTTGTTTGAGCTATTTCTTCTACTAAAAACCCATTCAAACAATACTATTAATGCTATTAATGAATATTTCCATTTGCAAGCATGTCCCTGACCCATTGACGTTACAAGTGAGCAAACACTACATTGACACAGAAAGTTATATACAGATTTATCAGTTATATACATATATATATATATATATATACCTGATTGATCCTGTGCATGAACCACTAGAGTTGAAAGAAGAAAGGTGCTAAGCAATACAACGAAGAAACATTGTAATATCCCCATCTCAAACTTTAATTTCTGCTTCTCGATCTGTGAGGAGATAAAGAGGGTTATTGTTTCAGCAAGTTGCCCTTTTTTTTTCTGTCTGTTATATATATATATATATATATATAGGACAATAATACAACGTCGCTGCTTGCTACAATGAGAAGCAAAATGTTCTTCTCATATGACTCAGCTTTTGCCCTATGCTCAGAATTTTGCTAAAAAAGAATATTCGCAGTGGCTACAGTAGCTATCAAGGCTTAGTCTACTTATCGTAGGTCTATACAGCTCATGATGCCCAGAATAAATGGTCCAAGGTTGAAGCAAACAAAACCTTGGGTTCTGGATTCAAACCTTGACCGCTCCCACGATGGGTTTCGCATTTGTGGGTCTCATATAGATTAGGTTTAAATTGTCTCTCTACTACTAACAACTAACAGTCATGGTCTATACCATCCGATAATATTAGGATATATGCATGAATATCATCCACACAATGCTAGAAAGATGATAAAATGTATTAATTTACTATCCTAAATAAATATAAATTTAATATAATAATAATATAATTTAATGTTTCCTTAATTATTTTGCGAACTAAAAATAAGAAAATTTAATTTCTCTTAAAATGATATCTAAAGTGTGTTAAAGTGATTACCAATATAAATCCTTAATATTTTTTTTTGTTCACAAATCAATTGCCAAATCTCACCAAATCTTTCAGAAGATTTCACAAAATTTTTAAAAGATTTTTGGACAACTTACAAGGATTTGCATTGCCATATGCAACCTACTAAGAAAACGATTTGCTTAATCAAAAGCAAATTATATTACGACTTGCTTAATTTGCTTTTGATTATATAAAACATTTTCATGGCAATGTCGAAAACAATCACTGGTAGAAAGCAAGAGAGGTGTGTGTAGCGTATGAGATCAATAGAGAGCAAAGTGTGAGTGTGCGGTAGTGTGAGTGTTGTAGCCAAAGTGCCCAGAGTGAAAATAATTATTTTGTTCTTGTAATAGTGAAACATTTTTAATGAAAAATTATTTCATTGTTCCATTTTTTTACATGCTAATAATTATAATTTTTTTATACACTCCAACTCAACAAAATGAAGAGTGTAAAATTTTAAATTTATCATCGCCGATATATAAATTAATTTTAGATGATTTAAAAGACTAATTCTTATCAAATGATTTATAATATTTAGATTATTAATTTTTTTTTAATTTTTAGGAAATTATATTACGTTGAGATTATAACTAATTTTTTTTAAAAAAATTTAAATTTAATTAATTAATTTTTTACATATATCTTCTTTATATAATGCTAATTTTCTATTTTATATCCGTCTGATTTTTTAAAAAAATAATAATCTATTTTTTAAATGTTTATCCAAAAATTGAACTCAAATTATTAGAAAGAAAAATAAAAGTGTGAACTTAAGCTCAAATAAATTTTTGTTCACATAACATATGAAGACCTCATGAGATAAACTAGATGCTGGTTGTAACCTTGTGGCTAAGTCTAGTCAATGATAGATTTTGGAGACTTGTTCTTCGTTGAGTGCCGGTCGGGCCAGCTTAAGAAAAAAAGCATGTAATTTTGTTTTTGTCCTGTCCAATTAATCGACCGGTGAATATATGTAGAATTTTCAAATATACAAAAATTATAAATATTGAACATATTTAAAATTATAACGCGCCAAGCAAGCCCTCTTATTTTCTTTCCCCTTAGAGAATAATAAAAATGAACCAAAGTGATAAACAATTACAGGAAATTGGATTCAACAAAAGGTTGATATAAATTTTGGCTATGTAAAACAATAAAAATTTGCAATCTAACTCATAAGTTTAATATATTATTAGTTTGATAGTAGATGTATAAAATATATTTAATAAATATATAATTAAAGTATAAATTATATGTTTATTAAATATATTATAATTTTTATAGTAAATGGTTTATTTTTAACTTTTAATGATTAATTTTTTAAACTCGTGAACAATTTACAAAATAAATAATATATTAAATTTGACTTGAATTTAATTTGACAATAAATAAATTAAATTTGAACTAGATAAAAATCAGTATAACTTTCACACACTTATTGACCAAACTCTCATGAGATGGTTAGTCTGTTTTCGTGGTTCATATGACTTATTCTAATTTTTCTTGTTTTTAATTTTAATTTGATTTCATGATTTTAATTTGTATTTATATCGTGAGATAACCTTGTAACCTTATGGCTAAGTCTAGTCAATCGACCAGTGATAAAGATTAAAAGAAAAGTATATCTACAATTTTCAAATATACAAAAATGATAAATATGAACATTATTGAAATTATAACACGCCAAGTAAGCCCTCTTGTTGTCTTTCCCCATAGAGAATAACTAAAATGAACCAAACTGCTCAACAATTACCGGAAATTCAAATCAATAAAAGTTTGTTTAAATTCATTTATTAAATCCGTTTACTAGATTATTTGAACTTTCTCTATACAAAACTTGTAAATAAATTCAAATTCACAATCTAACTCATAATTTTAATATATTATTAATTTGATATTTTTATAACTCATAACTGATTGCCTTGTAATAAAATTAATTTTTTAAGTTTTACGGACACTTAGATACTTTGTAATTTATACTCTTTACACTTCAATACATACATAATATATACATTAAAAAAATTATTTAGTTTTAAATTATAGTAAAATCATTTATTCAACTAATAACAATCAACTTATAGTAAATAAAAGTTTAGATATATTTTAATTTTATTGTGAATTAAGTTAAATAATTTTTATAATTAATTTAAAATACTCTCAAAAATATCACTAAACCATGTATTAAATAATTTAATCATTAAATTACAGTGCTATATAATATTTAACTGTAAAACAATAAATAATATTAATTGATGAAGGATTAAAATGTGAAAAAAAAAATACTGGATTAGATTTATCATAAATCAAAATTATAGTGATTATAATTGTATAGTTTCATAAGGGTAAATTACTATTTACTTCCTATAATTTTATAGTTTCATCAATCCAAATTTGGTTCTTGACATTTAAAATTTATTTTATTTCTTCCTTCTACTTTATATAATTATATTATTTATTGTTTCTGTCAAATTTTTTATGACAATTACCGTTAACTGACATGATATTATCAAGTAAAAACTATTTACACCCTCTATTTGTATATATTATGCTATATATCCTCTTTATTTGAATATATTATCTTTTTTGCCCCTAAAATCTACAAAATATAGTTTTACGTAAATATTAATTTAAAATATTTATATTGCATAAAATAAATAAACCAAGTAAATTAAAATCTGATTTTTATTTGAATTTTTAATTTAGATTATTGAGTGCATAAATTATATTTACGAATAAAAATAATAATTTCAATTAATTTAATTTATATATCCAACAATTGAAGCTAACAATTTAAATAAATAATTAGATTTTAAAATTAAGTTAATATTTAATTAGAGATATTTTAAAACTAAAACTAAATAGTTTGTGTTTAATTAAAATTTAAATTTTATATAAAATTAAGATTTGGTATTTTATAATTTTGTTTTCATATTTAAAATCTAAGAAAATTAGTTTAATAATAAAATATATAATTTTTACAAATTTTTATACTCAACTTATTTCACACTACACATATATATATAGTAGTAGTAATATTAGATGGTAAAAAAAAAGTGTTAAATTCATTACTAACATAAAGCCTTAATATTTTTGTCTACAAATCAATTATCCAATCCCACCAAATCTTCTAGAAATTTTCACTAAGGCGTTGTTTGGAATAAATGAATTGTACAAAATTTTGTGGAATTCAAAATAGCATATGTTTGGTATAAATGAATAAGTTGTATAATTCATTTGCAATTACATATTTTAAAATTTGTGAAATTAATTATCATTAGATGAAATTCTAATGAAATTGTTGGAATTTACAAATGAATTTCACAATTTTTAAAGCTAAATTTCTAAAATGACAAAAGTATTCTCATTATTAAATTTATCAAACAAATAAGCAAGTCAAGGAGATGAAAGTTTTAATTGATTTCGCATCATGTGTTCATAGAATATTCAAGAGAGCTATTGAGATTGTTGACTTTGTCTCAAAGGGAAAATCTGGTCTTCCAATTGATGTTCTTGGATACTTACTCACTATTCTACGAGACATATGCCCAAGCTCATAAACCTAAGCTGGATGATAATTCAATGGATCATTGTAAGACTTTTTTCATTATTATTATTATTATTATTATCTCTCTCTCTCTCTCTCTCTCTCTCTCTCTCTCTCTCTCTCTCTCTCTCTCTCTCTCTCTATACATATATATATATATATATATATATATATATATATATATATATATTACTTGAGCTGTGTTTTTGTTTACAATTATTCAAATCTTTTTAATTAATATAACCTTAATTTAGATTTTTTATATAAACATAATTTTATTTTTTAATGAATTTTGAATTAAAAAGTAAAAAATTATAAATTGAAATATTAATTTAAAAATATAATTAAAAATAAAATATTTAAAAAGAAGTTAAACATTAATTTGAATGTTAAATAATCACACTTTTGATATTGTAATATGAAATTAAAAAAGGAGGAAAAAACATAATCTATTTAAAAGGGTATTTTTGACCAAAATTTAAAAATAAATGAAATTCTAGATTTATATTAAACATAATATAACAAAATATGAAATTTATTTTAAATGAATTCCATGAACTCTTCATTTAAACCAAACACATTTCATTAATAAAAATTCATTTACAAATGAAATGTAAATCTTGAAAAGATTTTTTGATAACTTTCAAAGATTTATATGGCCACTTGTCATGCAACCTATATGAACTTATCAAGAGCAAATCTTTCCTTAGGTATAAAAGATTTTTGGACAACTTACAAAGATTTATATGGCCACTTGTCATGCAACCTACATGAATTGATCAAAAGTGAATCTTTCCTCAGGTCTAAAATGGGCAAAGGTGCATTTACACCTTTAATGTTTAGTGTTAGGAGCACATAAGCCCTTTTCATTTGTTAAGGACCATTTTAACATAAATTTTATGTTTTCTCTTGTTAACATACGAGACATTTATTTAACCAATTGTTTGCTCCAACTGACGTGGAGGTCATGCAAATCTGACATGGACCCCACTTTAACTCTCTTAGCTTTTTGGCAGTTACTTTACCACTTCAAACCAAAAAAACTTCTGAAGAAAAACTCACTTGCTCGCCCTTATTGTCCTTATACAAGCAAAAACACTTTTAACTAAATCAAAATTTTCAATCGTAGATTTTGAAGCAACAAGTCCTTTTTTAATTCCAAACAGTGTTGTGCTATTATCGCCCTTCTTGTCCCTGTCATTATTGCACAAAATAAGTACAAATAGCTTAATATTGTGTATTTGATATTGTTGGTTGTTGGGGCTTTTGTTTATTTTGTTAATCATGGTTTTGGAATAAAATAAAAGAAACCTTTATTGGATTCTTTCTTATGTTATGTATTTTTATTAAGAAAGATTCCTTTATAGAAAGAGACAATTGATTATGGTTTTTTATCTATTTAATTACAGTATAAGAATGGACACTAAGGTGGATGTGATTTTTAACTATGGGGGTAAGTGGTAGGTGAGTGAAAAAGATGTCCTTTATTATGTTAATGGTGTTGTGGATAAAGTTAACAACTTTGACCCACATTTCATGTGTTATGGAGATATTCTATATAGATACAAGAAAACTTTAGGTTATGCAAATGTGAAGAATGTTTTTGTTATGGAGCTAGGAAAAAGTTTGAGGGATGGGTTGTTCTTAATTAATGATGATGATAGTATTATGAGGGTTTTGAACTACATCAGAGATAATAGTTAGGTTGGGGAAATAGAGTTTTATGTTGATCATGAAGTGGATTCGCCTCACTTTTTACCTCAGATATTGGCCCTAGAGTATCATCCTTTAAGGGAAGAGGTAGAAATAGCAAATTAAGGAAATGGGGATAATAATGCATATAGGTTTAATGCAAAGTTAGATGTACATAATGTAGATGAAGTTAATGCACCTTATGTAGAGGTAAATGCAAATGCAGATCCCATTAATGCAAATGTAGAGGCAGGTACATAGTTTAATTATAGCAATATTGGTAGTGTAAGTTATAGTGAAGAAGCTATTAACACCACTTATATTCCACCAAATGGGTATATAAGTGAGGAAGAGGATAGGAAGGCTAATTGTGACAGTCCAAGTAAGGAAAGCGATTTCATTGATACTGAAGATGAAGCCGAGAAATAAAATTTGAAGGAGAGAGTGCAATATGATGGAGGGAAAGCTCATTTTGTGTTGGGGATGACTTTTGAAAATACTGTAGAAGCCAGGGATGCTATAGTTAACTATGTTGTTGCTTTCGGTAAAAAGTTAAGAATTAATCCAAATGAGCTACAAAGGATTAACGTGAAATGTATGAATGAAGAAGGCTGCCCATTTCATTTGTTCATTTAAAAAGATGGGGAGAATCCATGTTTGGTTGTGAAAACTCTACATCTAGAGCATCATTGTTATAGAGATTTTGCACTTCCTATTGCTTCATACAATTTCTTGGCAAAATATTTTAAAGACAAAATCTATAAGAATCCTTCTTTCAAGGTGACAAACATGAAGGATAAAGCTGAAAGTGTTCTGAAAATTCATATGAGTAAGTACAAGTGCAAAAGGGGAAAAAGAAAGGTTATTCAGGAGCTTGATGGAAGTTTTAAAGTTGAATTTGGTTTTTTAAAAGCTTATGCCACTGCATTGAAGAGAAGCAATCCCAGAAGCAAAGCTAAGATAGAACTTTGCAAAAAAGCTTTAAAAGAAAGGAGGAGGGTGTTTAAATGAATGTTTATTTATTTTGATGCATGTATAAAGGGTTGGAAGGATGGGTACAGACCAAATATAGGTTTGGATGGGTGTTTTCTAAAAGGTGTTTGTAAAGGTCAACTTATATCAGTAGATGGGATAGATGCAGATGACCAAATGTTTCCAATTGTTTGGTTAGTAATTGATAAAGAAAATACTAATAATTGGAAATGGTTCATATGTTGGTTGGCTCAAGAACTTGATTTAGGAGAGGGCTCATCTGTAATAATCATTTTTGACATGCAAAAGGTTAGTTTTCATTTTCAGCATAAGACAAAGTCATATTTATTTAGTAATTATGTTACATGTATTTATGTTAATGTGTAGTAATTAATTTATGATTGTTTTAAGGACTATTAAATGTTGTGTTACATGTCTTACCATAAGTAGAGCATCATTGGTGTGCAAGACATATAAGGGCAAATTGGTCAAAGAGATAGGGAGGAGGGGAGCTAAAGAAAAAGTTATGGATCTATGAATGGAGTTCTTATGAAGAGGAATTCAAAGATAACCTTCTAAAATTGGGCAAACTTAATAAGAAGGCAACTGAAGACCTTCTAAAATATCCTCCACATAACTGGTGTAAAGCATACTTTAGTAATGCAAGAGCAATATGGTGGATAGGAATATTACAGAGTGTTTTAACTTTTCGATACTTGTTGTAAGGCATAAGCCTATTGTGAGCATGCTTAAGGACATAAGATTTTAAGCCATAGCCAGAATTAGAGACAATAAGCAAGCAATTGAGAAGTGATTTAATGAACAAAGTCTAAGTGACATGCAAATATTTCAAGACAAAAAAGAATGTGTTGTTGGTTATAAGGTGGTGTTCAATGGTTATTTTGGTTATAAGATTAAGGAACGATCAGACAAATATACTATGCTTTTAGATAAACAACTGTGTACATGTAGCTCATGGGATTTAACGAGCATCCCATGTACACATGGAATATATACTATGTAGCATTCCAAGCTGAACCCCATGGCAATGATTGAAAAGTGGTATCACAAGTCCACTTACATGGAAGCTTATAAAAATGCATTACAATATGTTCCTGGTAAAAGGCTTATGAAGTGTAAGGAATACCTAGCAATTGAACCACCTCCCCAAGTCAAATTGACTGGTAGACCAAGGATTGGGAGAGTGAGATCATCAAATGAACCTAATCCAACGAGCACTAACAATAATAGTGCAAAAATGTCACGACCCAAACTAGGAGTCATGACCGGCGCTAGGGAACGAGAATTCTTTCAAATCCGGAACCCGTAGCAAGCCTAAGAAAATAAAATCATACAATAAATAAATAAAAGTACGACCAAATTAAAATTTTTCTGAATCAATAAATAAAATAAATACTCCAAATCCTTTTATAAATGAATACATATTCGTATAATGTTCAAATACAAATTCTCAGAGTATTTAATATCCAAACAAAATAATACACTTTCAAAAATTTTAACAATACTACTCCAGTTTCTAGAATACAATTCAAAGTTCAAAATATACATTTGCATAAAATAGCCAGGACTGAAGAACACCGGCGAGGAACTCTACAACTAAGGTCTGACGATATAGGATCTCCTAGAAAAAAAATTGAGGGGGGTCAGACCTCACTGAGTGAATTATTATACTATATATACATGCAAACTAAACCATACAATCAGGCATTCTTATATATATATATGTATATACACACATTTCACAGGAATGTCAAACTCTTCTTTTATAAATATACTAAATGTAGAAACATTTGATTAAATTCATGAAGGATCCATAGAACTCTAAATAATAACAACCTCAAACAATCCCATCATCACTCTAGCCATACAGGCTCACTTGATTCCAAATAGAACACTTATTCCAATCTGGACAGCAGACTGGCCTCGAGACACTAAGTCAACCGAGCTCCAACAGTCTGACTGTCAGTGTGATTGGCCCCGAGACACTTGGTCAACCGAGCTCCAGCAATCACACTATCTATCACCTCACATCTCAATCAACTCAATAGATCATTCAATTCACTTATGGACAGTAGACTAGCCCCAAGACACTAAGTCAACCGAGCTCTAGCAGTCTGACTATCAGTGCGATTGGCCCCGCAATCACACTATCTAACACACCATTAATCTTAGTCAAATCAATTAAATCAATTATAATCACCCAATTTTAACTCTCACTCAATCCTTATCTATCGTACCGGTACGTACACGGTCCTAGTGCTGCCCACTAGGAAGCACGTTCTATTGATATCCTTCACTTCGAATAAATCATTCATTCGAAAAATAATTAATATAAAATGATTTTTAATAATAATAAAATCAACTATATATATATATATATATATCAAATAAGGTATGAATTATACTAAAGGTAAACCATTAATATAGTTAAAAACAATTAAGTGTGTAACAATAGTATAACATGCACTTACTTAAAAATATATATATATACTTAAACATACAAAAGATATACCCTAATCATACAAATCATCTAATAAAACACTTATGCACAGATATTCATATAAAACATACATATGTACTAAAACATGCATTTTAGGCTTACATATATTGGCAAATAAGCCCTAAGTATACCACTAATGTGTTAAGTTTGGATTAAATGATAAAACATGCATTTATTTGGAAATATATCAAAATATATAAAAAAAAAACTAAAAAAAAACAATTAAGTATAAATCAATATTATGACATACAATTGTTTAAGAATATACCTAAATATACTAAAAATATACCTAAAGTATTTTAATAATTTAATAAAATAATCATGAATAAATATACATTTAAAACGTGTATTTAATTTTGACATATATCCAAATATACTGAAAATAAATTGAAATATATTAAATCATATTATAAATTAAATTACTGTTTAAAACATATAATAAAAATGAAAAAATCCTAAATCATGTATCCTATATGCAATGCATATATATAGAGTATAATAACTCACTGGTGTGCGTTCCTCGAGACAGACTTAACGGGTCTGGTCTATTAGGCCTCGGTCCCAGCACAACTAGAAAGATAAAGTAAAAATAACCGTCAGAATAAACTTCTAACTTTATACTTCTAGGATTATTATAGACAGATTTAATCAAGAATTCAGAATTAGACTCGGACCGGTTGTCACATTTTACGAGAAATCTACCAAAATTTCGATAGAGTCTCCTCTGTAAAACGGACATTTCCCTACAAAAGTAGGGCCGATCCTGCACAGAAAACACACTTCGAAAATATACAACCACAACCCCTCGGTCGGACTCCCAAACTACAATTCTTCCGACCGAGGCTCACAATTCACGAAATAAACAAATAATACATGAAAATTCCAAAAATACCAAAAATACCTTTGAATAACCAAAATATAGCAATTGAATATTTAAAACGGTGAAAATAATTATTTAACCAATAATTTCAATAAAACCCTAATTGTGATAAAAATATTATTAAAAATTAACAATTCTCAATAAATTCATGAATATTGACCAAAATACATTTTAAAGCTCCAAATTACACCATTAACCCTAAAACATACTAAAAATCAATAAAAACCCATTTTATTTAGAAAAAAAATAGTATATTATATATAATTTGAAAATAATTTACGAAAAATAGTTTTAATTAGTTAAAAATACTAAAAATTTGCAAAAATCATTTTTATACCCTAAATAACTATTAAAACCAATTTAATTACATTTTTAACCAATTTAGTGTAAAATTACCAAAATACCCCTATAATATCTAATATCCAATATACTTAATAATTCCTCAAAAATTATAACATCATTAGATTTATTTAATCAACATATATAATTCTAATATCGACTAAAACTCACAGTTAACCATTAATTTCAACAAAGTACATATTTAACTTAATAATTTAAAATACACATAGGTTATATAAAATTCCGTAAAAATTATATAAATTCATAAAAATTATTTTATCATTAGATAACATTTTAAAATCAACTAAAACACACAACTACACTTTAAATTCAACCAAAATATTCATTTAATTCAATTATCCAATATTTACATAAACTACAAATATTCATTAAAATTATGTAAAATTCCCAAAAAATTAATTTCTCAACATAAAAATTAATAACAATATATAATAATACCATAAATCACAAATTTAATTTTTTTAACAATTAATTTATGAAAAATTAATAAAATAATAATAATATATTCAAAAATTCACAAAAATTAAAATAAATTCTAAAAATTCGAACAAAAATCTTTTCATGGAGATCAAGCTCCTAGAACCAACATTAGTTAAGGGATTTTGTGTGATTCAAATATTCACAACCTAAAAAAAAATATGAAACCCTAAAGCCTAAAAACTAAAAATCAAACAACACTCAAACAAATCGAGATTTAAGCTCATTCTGAACTCAGAATAAGACTCACCGGCATCAGAGGGTTCGAACGGCACCGGTGGTGAGTGAAATGGTGGCCGAAAACGTGATCGACGGCCAAAAACTTCCACATGCTGCCGCTGCATTTTCCGGCATTCTAGCAGGCTTCAGACGGTCGGAGCACGTCGAGGAGGAAGAGGGAAGAAGGGGGAGGAGCTTGGCAGCGACTGGTGGCGATGAAGGCGGTCCGGCGAGGTACTCCGAGAGGCGCAGTGAGGGTAGGGTCGCGGGAGGAAGAAGAAAGAGAGGAAATTTTTTTTTTTTATCTAATATACATAATACTATATATTATAATTTAATAATCTTATATTATAACATATTATAATATTACACTAAATTCACACACCACACATATATATTATTCACACATATATATATACACACACATATATATTTATACTACACACAATAATAATTAATATACATATATAATATTAATAATAAACCCCAATATATATATATATATATATATATATATATATATATATATAAACTAATAAAATACAATTAAATAATGTAATCTATTAAAATGATAATATTAAAATATTAATGACCCAAATTAAGTATTATCAAAATAATATTGTCCAAAATAATAAACTACAATATAAAAATTACGTAGAAAATTATATTTAAACATAAATTAATGAGAATTATTATCAAAATAGTAAAATAATCAAATAGGATTTTACAATTTATTAACACTGTAAATCATATTTTAAAATAAAATAAATTTAAAAATCTAGGGTTATTACAAAAAATGTCTAAGAAAGGCATGAAATAAACATGTGGATTATGTAATGTTGAAGGACACAATCAAAGGCAATGCCCCAATAAAGGCAATCGGGTAATTGCTTTATTGATACTTTTATTTTTTTTATTTATTTTAATTTATTGCTAATGAGTTTTAATTATATTAAATTTAATGAATTTAACTCTTTTTGCTTTAATTTTGTTAGGCTATTGCATCCACTGGTGACAGATTAAGTAAAAAAAGGAAATCACTAACCCAACCAACCCCCCAACAAAATGCCCCACCAAGCCAAGACAATGGAACTAGTCAATATATGTAACCTACACAACATGCCTCCACCACCCCATCAGTATTTATTGGTTATAGCAGTTGTGGAAACTAGCGTAACTCAATAAATATGGAACCTCAAGCCACATCAATGAGCAAACAAGCCATTATTGTTAGGCATCGAAGTAATTATCAAGGAGGGCATGGATGCCATGTAGATTTGAGGACATTAAGAACCACTGTTAATATGAGCAATTAGTATATTTATGTTCATGCTTTATTATTGATTTGAGCTAGATTGTGTTTCATGTGAATTGAAGTGGTTGTGTATTTTTTCTAGCCTGGATAGTCATATGAAAGAGTCATTGTTGAAGGATAGTCTATGGATTCAACCACTATTAATGCAACTGATCCTTAGACCAAATTTCCCATCCCTAATGAACGTGTGCTGAGGATGAGTAAATTTTTAAAGACTCCTACCGAATGCAGTTCTGCCAGAAAAATTAACTTTTAAGGAGATAGAGTAGAGGTCAAACTTGCAGGCAATCTTCCATTCCAAGCTCTAGGATTGCAGTGGCAAGGTCTACCAGCAATGATAGGTAGACAATTGCAGGCAGAGAGAGCAGTGTATCTCCAGACTCAAAGGAAAAGAGCTAAGATAGCAATAGAAAATGCAAGTGCAGCATCATAACCTGAAGGTTCAAGTCATGTTTAAAGTGTGCAAGCCAAAGCATTTTATTTTGTTAATGTTTAATGTCAAACTGCAGTTTTTAGTACTATTTTGAGCATTGTAAGGCTCTACTTAGGATTATTTTGGTTGAACAGGTATTTTGGTTTAATACTTCATTAATTTTGTTGATGTTAAGTTATGGATAAAATGAAAATTCAATGACAATTATTTTGTTAATGTTAAGTGGAATATTGACACTTATGTATTGAGCATTGGAAGGCTCTTCTTTTTAACCAGCAATTATGCAACTTTTTTATTTCCCTATGCTATAGTTTCAAGTCTTCAGAACATATATGCAGTTTTTAGACAATAACTAATAACAAAATTTCATTAACATCAAACATCATATATACAAGCAAAATCTACAAATTCTAAAGAATTTGATTTGATGTTTCAAACTATCAATAATGAATATCCATTTAAATCATACGTAGGATTACAATTACAATGATTATCCATGATAGAATACAAGCTATTTACGCTATTGTCATTTTTTTCTTGTAGCTCTCAACTTTTTTCTCTTGTTCTTTCTCTAATTTCTTTAACTCTCTTCATACTACATTAATATCTTCCCCCATACTACTTGACCCACTATTTATATGTGCCCTCAATTGCTTGTTTTACTTTAGCAACATCAATTTATCATACTTTAATTCATTCAGTAAATTCTTCACTCTAACAATAACATCTTCGTCATGCCATTGAAAAAAGTCACATCCATTCACATGCGAAGCCACATCCATCATACTTTGACTTACATTAAAATCACAACAAAGCAGCCATCTTTAACTATAAGACTAATTGAAAATTTTAATTTATTAACTTACCTTATAATTAGGACACCCATAGAACCTACGCACAAGATTATCGTCCATGATGTCCACCTCAGAGTAATGAATCTAAACCCTTAGTTTCGACAATGGCAGAATTTCTTCTCTCCTTCGTAATCGAGTTCCACGTTAGTTCTTCTACTATATATCAAACATCTAGATGTTGAAGAAGAAGATGATGACAACATTGATGTCATTTTTGTATGCAAATTTCTCAATTAGGTTATTAAGGTTTTAATTTTTATGGAGAAATCTAACAATTTTGTAGCTGAAAGGGAAGAAGAAGAAAAAGTATTAATTTCAATGACATGTCTTTTTGACCCGTTTCCCATCCATGTCAGTTGGAGCAAACAACTAGTTAAATAAATGTCTCCACCATTAAGAGAGGAGCCAATAATAAGAGAAAGTATAAAATTTATGTTAAAACGGTCCTCAACAAATGAAAAGAGCTTATGTGCTTCTAGCACCAAAATTAAGGGGGTAAATGCACCTTTACCCAAGATTTTTGGACAACTTACAATGATTTAAAAGGGTATTGCTTGATTTGCAAGGTTAGACAATGACTATATAAAACTATTTGCATGGCAATGTGAAGCAAAAACAATCAGTGGTAGAAAGCAAGTGTGAGTGTACAGTAGTGTGAGTGTTGTAGCAAAAGTATCAAGAGTGAAAATAATTTATTTTGTTCTTGTAATAATGAAACATCTTTAATGAAAAATATTTCATTGTTCCTTTTTTCGCATGCTAAAAATTGTAATTTTTCTTTTTGCTTTATACACTCCAACTCAACAAAATGAAGGTGTAAATTTTAAATTTTATCATCATCAATATATAAATTAATTTTAGATGATTTAAAAGACTAATTCTTATCAAATAACTTATAATATTTAGATTATTAATTTTTAGGAAATTATATTACGCTGGGATTATAACTAAAATTTATTTTAAAATTCTAATTTAATTAATTACTTTATATATATATATATATATATATATATATATATATATATATATATATATATATATATATATCTTCTGTATATAATGTTATTTTTCTATTTTATATCGGTCTGATTTTTTTTTTTAAAAAATTTATTTTTTAAATGTTTATCCAAAAATTGAACTCAAATTATTAGAAAGAAAAATAAAAGTGTGAACTTAAACTGAAATAAATTTGTGTTCATATAAAATATGAAGTCCTCATGAGGAAAAATAGATGCTGCTTGCAAACTTGTGGCTAAGTCTAATCAATGATGGATTTTGGAAATATGTTCTTCGTTGAGTGCCGGTTGGACCAGCTTAAGAAAAAAAAGCATGTAATTTTATTTTTTTCGTGTCCAATTAATCGACTGGTGAATATATGTAGAATTTTCAAATATACAAAAATGATAAATATTTGAAATTATAACACGCCAAGCAAGCCCTCTTGTTGTCTTTCTCCTCAGAGAATAATAAAAATGAACCAAAGTGATAAACAATTACAGGAAATTGGATTCAATAAAAGGTTGTTTAAACTCTTTTGTTAAATCGGTTTAGTAAATTATATGAATTTTGGCCGTGTAAAATTTGTAAATAAGTTTGAATAAAAATACGTAATCTAATTCACAAGTTTAATATATTATTAGTTTGATATTAGATATATAAAATATATTTAATAAATATATAATTAAAATAAAAATTTTATTTTTATTAGATATATTATAATTTATATAGTAAATAGCTTATTTTTAATTTTTAATGATTAATTTTTTAAACTCGTGAATATTTTATGACACAGATAATATATTAAGTTTGGCTTGAATTTGATTTGGCAATAAATAAATTAAATTTTAACCAGATAAAATTCAGTACAACCTTCACACGCTTAATGGTCAAACTCTCATGAGATGGTTAGTCTGTTTTGGTGGTTCATGTGACTAATTCTAATTTTTCTATTCAAGTAAATCTGCTTACTAAATTTTATTTTTGATTTCATAATATTAATTTATATATATATCATTAATTTTAATATAAGAAAAGACGCACGTATTTAGGTGATATTTCCACATGACTACTGTAAAAAGTAAAATCAAATCTAAAAGCCATTTTTCCTCATCCGCATCGCTGTTCTTCTACTTCTTCCTTTGATCGATGGAATAAAAAAATTCCATATCTTACAGCTGCATAATTACAGGAATCAAGTGTATATTTAAAAGCTAATAGAGGAATCAAGCCATTAGTTTGACTATTATATATATAGTTTTTGTGAACCAGTTAATGTATGAAAACACTTATCTACTTAAGATCCAATTATATATATACATATATATAATGGAATATTTTCCAAATAATTTAATTAAATGTAAAATACTTATGATAAAATTCAAATATATAATATATAAATGAATATAGTATTTTAAATGGAAAAATTTTTTATCGGCACTAAATATAATGTACCTAATTAGATGTGAATAATAAAAATATTTATTTTATTTTTATTGGTTAAATATTTTACACTTAAATTATGTGTTATGCATTCAATCATAGGATGCAATACACCCGGCGTATACAACAATATCCCAAATACATATAATTTTTTGTATATTCATATTCCATTTTACTAAATTGATGGCATAATGAAGTATCATATACAATTCAATAATCCTAAAATAGGCCATTTTGGAAGCTAAAAAATCTTCCTTTTTTTAAGGGATCAAATGTTGAGTTAGAGTGTAAGAATAAATAATAAAATTAGAACCTGAATAAGGGAATAAGAAAATATTTTTCACAAAAAATAAACTCACAAATTATTTTCACTCTTATACAAATTACTCACACATTAATACCACAGACTCACTCTCACGTTGCATGAACTACAATACACACTTTGCACTCTCATTCTTTTGCATGCTAGTTCTTTTACATTACACTACACTACACTCACTACCCGTCGGCCCAGCTTAAGGAAAATTCCAATTCAAACACGTAATTCATTTTGTACTCTCCAATTAATCTAACAAAAACTATTACTACAACTATTATTACTATTATTATTATTATTATTATTATTATGGCAGAAGATGAAGATTAAAAATGAGTATATGCACTGAAAACATGTATACAGAATTTTTTAAATATATAAAAATATAAATATGAACCTATTAGAGTGTCTCCAATAATATTCTTTAAAATTAAAAATAATTTTAATATTATGAAGAGTATTTTTTAATATAAAGAGTAAAAGTTTTTATTTAAATTTAACGAATTTCTGAAATTTTAATTTTTGTACTAAAGACACTAATAAAATATAGAATTACTAATAATATTGTTGGAGATGTGAATGAATCTCACATCTGAAAAATATAAAAATTTTAAGTAACATATAAACAGTGTGAATTGGATTTTACATAAATCAACTTATTTTGCATTACATGAGTTTAACTTTATTTATGTGTTTACTGGAGCAATGGCAAAGTTTACACACTTAATCAATTAAATTTAGTTTTTGAATTAATTGTTATCATAGTTCATTTATGATAATAATTTATTGGATTTCAATTATGATGATAATTGAGAACTAATTGTAATCTGATGGATGATAATTTAAGAAAAATTTTGAATAAGATTGTGGATTTGACCCTGGTACTTTGATGTCTGGCTTTTAAGAAAAATCCTCAATAAGTTTGAAGGTATTGAACCTGCTAGGCACCAGGGCCCGGCCTAAACCATGGACTCATTCAAAAACCCATTTTCATGAAGGATTATTATCAAATTTATGAGTTGACAGAATGATCATATCCAGCATTGCGCCTGATAGGAAAACTCCATGTCTTTACGTTCACTATTGTAATTCTCAAACTCAAAATAAACGTTAATTTTGTTTATTATTTTCAAGTCCCAACAATAATTAACTAATCAGTCAAAGAGGAAAATTACGTAAAGTTGCAATATGTATTAGCCCTAATACGTCAGTAATTTTCTAAATTTCGGTTTTTTAAACCGAAACATTAGAAACTAAATTACCAAAAAAAATTTAATGTAGTATAGAATATATTTATTTAGGAAAATTATATATTAATAATAAAATTATAAATAAAAAATATTTTTTAATTATATCATTAATGAATATAATCTAAACTATATTAAATGAATAAATAAAAAGTTGAAGTTAATTTTAAAAATAAAATTACAAAGTCAATTAACTAAACCGGAATGAAATATTTTGATTCAGTTTAGTTAGATACTAATATTTGGTTCAATTTGATTTTATATTAAAAAAAAGTATGGACAGCTATTAAGAAATATGTTAAATTACCAAAAAAATTTTAAACAACCAATTGAAATATACAAATTATTGAATTTCTTAATATAAAATAAACTGAACTAGATATTAGTATCTAATTCAACGGAATCAAAATATTTCAATTCAATTCGGTTAATCTTATCAACATCAATTCCTGAAAAGAAAATTGACTGGAAAATGCTATGGCAAAACATATTATAGATAAAGTATATGGAAGATCACTCAATACATTTCTTTTTACTGTTCTTTTGACTCAGAAAACAGGGGACTAAATACGAGCTGATTACCAATTTTGTGGTGAAAAATGAAAATGTTTCCAAATTTATGTTACTGTTAAAAGTATTTCCATTTTTGTTGTATTTTTTATTTTTTTTTTGAAAAAAAGTTCATTTCTCCGATAAGAAAAGTGAAATGAGGTGAGGATAACTTTGACCACAGTTCACTCACCATTAGTAGAGGCGAAATGAAGAAAAATAAAAAAATTGTATGCATTTTGCCATTACCAAAGGCGAAATGCTGTTGTACATGAAAGAGAAAAAAATTTTTATTCCTCTTGCACAGAAAATCACAATTTTGTTACAAATGGACAAGACAAGACTGATCAAATAGGAAATGCAGCTTTTTTCTTTTCTTTTTTTTTTTTTTTTGCTAGGAAGCAAGGCCATTTCGCCTATGGGAGAAGCAAAATGATAGCGAAATGTGGGAAAAGTATTTGCATTTCATTTGTACCAGTGCCAAAATGTATATGCATTTCGCCTCTTCTAATGATGAAATGCCTCGTCTCCACATGGTTGCCCAATCCCATCATGCAGAGATTATTTGTAGAGATTCATTGGTGGGTTTTGGACATAGATTCACGCATTTCGCCTGTCTAACTAGCAAAATGTGTGATATTTTTACCTTTAAATTGCCAACCATTAGTGAAGCTTCTCACCTGTGTTGTTGCTTTCAAATCTAAATCTTCTTCTTCTTCTTCTACTTCGTGTTCTTATTCTTCTACTTCGTGTTCTTATTCTTCCAGCAACTTTTTTTTTTAAGTCCATTTGTTGTTTTTTTTTTTATATTGAAAAAAAAAAGAAAAAACAAAGGTAACGTATTTATTTGTTGTTATGTAAATTAGGAAGAATAGTAATTATTTAGTTTGTAGACATGTGAGGCTACAACTCAATGTTGTCAAAACAATATAAATTTCTGTTATTTCATGACAAGTGATGCATGTACTAATTATTGTAATTACATCCACATGTGAGTTTGTTGTGTTTGCACATATAATTTTTGAAATATATATTTATGACATGTCACTGTCAAATAACTGTTAGAAATCAATTATGGTATTTAGACATAAATACATGTGTTGTAAGCATAAGTCTAAATAGAGTAAATTTCAAAACTTTGCTCATCATAACCCTTCATAAAATGAAGAATTTTATTTGCCCAGGATTCAAATTGCATTGAAATACACAACTAAATAAATTAAGCAATATACAAACAAATAATTAATTAATTAGAAATTTGTAAACTTACTTGTTGTAGAACTTAGCCTTCCTTTTATTCAATTCCATGAATCAAATGCTTAGCCCTCAAAATGTAAGACCTCTAGTTTGAAACACCAAAACCTTATCTATCACTTACTTGTATTAATTAAATTTAGTAACTTGTACTAATTTAATTAAGAGCACAAGTATAGAGTATATGTTGTGTTTATTTTTGGTTTATGATCTTATCATAACCAAAATTACTTAGTGATTTTTCTTAACTCTTTAAGCAAAAACTCACTTAAGCATTATTTTGCCTCTCCCTTCTCTTACTAAGTCACTTTACTTGCCTTAGATATGTCAAAAGATATATGTGTAGTAATTTTTCACTAAGGAAAAGTATACATTAATTAATTAAGTGATTATTAAGTATGCCACCTTAGGTATACACCTAACCATCTAAATGATTAAAAATGACACCTTAGGCATACTTTAGAAATATCCGCTTAATTAATATGCCACCTTGCTTAATTCAATAATTGAGCTTGCTACCTACACATATTAATGTATAAATTTGTATGTAAAGTATACATCAAATGTATTATTTTACATATTAAATTATACATATACATAGATATGGACTTTAACTAATCTTTGATCCAAAATAAACTTTGGCCTTCTCCAAACCAATTTGGACCATTAATATAAGTCCATAAATAAATAACAACATATATATATTTATTAATTTAATATATATTAATTAATATCCAATATTAATTAATAAATAATACTCTTATTTGAATTAGGTTTCATGATATACTAGAGTCGTTGTTCAAAACATAAATCTAATTCTATTAATCTTGATTAATTGATTAAACTCTTTTAATCAATAATTAGATTAATACTATAGTGAATAAATAAAACTCTATTAGGTGTGACTTACTAGGTTCATGTCTAAATTGCAATGAGAAAATATAATATTAACATTTAATATTATTTGAAACTCTTTTCAATTCTAAATGTGAAAATCCCAATTATTCACATTTAGCTCTCATAAGCTGTGAGTGATCTCTAGTATCGATATCACAACTACTCGATTAGAAATGAATGCATATTATGATTCACATGAACATGATCATAATTACTGTGCACTAAATTCCTTTCATTAAAGATCCTAATATAGCCTAGAGTCAAGGTACTATCAAACTCTAATAGCTTTATTTTATGACCTCATCTTAAATTTTAATTCTTGATAAATTACAACAAATACTAGAACTCTTTTTAGTACTGAAACTCTTTTTCAGACTGTGTTGTATTTATCCTGGTCAGGAATTTATTCATCAAGAATAAACTTAGATAGCATAGGATCTATCCCGTTTCACACCAGGTAATGAATCCCATCTTGGTTAAACATTCATCCCTACATTTAACTAATTAGAGCCACCACACACCATATACCCATGTGATGATTAACACAAGTATGTAAGCGGTAACAAACTCTAACCACCTAAATGTGGATGACTATGCCACCTCAAGTCAAAGGACTATATGCACCATTATAATCTAGATTGTGATTGTTGATTATATGTGAATATCCTTGCAATCACAATACTAATGTCATTATTCGATTAACCCATCCAATGAGTATCCACATGTCTATTTTGATTACTCATATCAAGTAGCATAAGATTCACTACCTCCCACTATTAGTTTCTCACACTAATCAAGGAAAATAGATAGAGGTGATAGTCTAATTAATATTATCCAAATATTAATTAATCGACTATGAACAATTTATAGTAAATGTACTGAATAAATTTGTAACTCATATTATCAACTCTTTGATAATAAATTTATTTAACATAATACTAAAGGATAAATACTAAAAAAAGGAACATATTTATTTAAAAGAATATTTTATTGCCACAGGGATTATATACAATGTCTAAATAATTACAAGAATGCCACCAGGGCATACCTTATACTAATAATCTCCCACTTGCACTAGTGCCATTTACTACAATATTTAAGATCCATCTTTTCAAGATGATAGTCTAACTGTAGTTATGTGAGCGCTTTAGTCAGTGGATCAGCAACATTGTCAGTTGAAGCTACCTTTTGGATGACCACATCGCCCTTGCCAATAAGTTCTCGAATAATATGAAAGCGCCTTTCTATATGTTTGGATTTCTGATGAGACCTTGGTTCCTTTGCCAATGCTATGGCTCCATTGTTGTCACAATAGAGAGAAATTAGAAACTCAATGGAAGGAACAACTTGTAGTTCTATTACAAACTGCCTAATCCAAGCAGCTTCTTTAGTAGCATCTGATGCAACTATATACTCGGCTTTTGTAGTGGAATCAACAGTGATACTTTGTTTGGAACTTTTCTAGCTCACTGCACTGCCATTACAGATGAAAATAAACCCGGATATAGACTTTCTATCATCCATATCTGATTGAAAATCAGAATCTGTAAAGCCATTAATCTGTAAATCACCTTCTCCAAAAGTTAAGATCAAATCTTTAGTTCTTCTTAAGTATTTAAAGATTGATTTAACAGCTATCCAGTGTTCTAAACTTGGATTGGATTAAAACTTGTTAGTCACACTAACAGCATAGGCAATGTCAAGCCTAGTACATAACATAGCATACATTAAGCTTCCTATTGCTGAAGCATAACGAACTTTAGCCATTTGTTCCATTTCCTCGGGTGTCTTTGGAGACATACCCTTGGACAAATGAACACCATGCCTAAATAGTAACAATCCTCTCTTGGATTCAAGCATATTGAACCTCTTCAATATCTTTTCCAAGTAAAGACTTTGGGATAAACCCATCATTCTCTTCGATCTATCTCTATAGAGTCGAATCCTGAGAATATAAGTTGCCTCCTTTAAGTCTTTTATAGAGAAAGTTTTAGATAACCAGACTTTTACGGAAGTCATCATTCCTACATCATTTCCAATTAACAAAATATCATCCACATACAAGACTAAGAAAGTGATTTGACTCTCACTAACCTTCTTATAAACACAAGGCTTATCTTGATTCTTTATGAAATCATAAGAACAAAAAGTCTAATCAAAATGATGATTCCAGCTCCTGGAAGCTTGCTTTAAGCCATATATTGATCTATTAAGCTTACACACTTTATAGCTTTCCTTGGATTCAAAACCCTTGGGTTGCTCCATGAAAATTTCTTCCTCAAGATAACTATTAAGGAATGCAGTCTTGACATCCATTTGCCAAACCTCATAATCATAATGTTCAACTATAGCTAAAAGAATTCAAATGGATTTCAACATGGCTATTGGAGAAAAGGTCTCTTCATAATCGATCCCTTCTCTTTGGCAAAACCCTTTCGCTACAAGCCTAGCTTTAAAGGTGTTAACCTTTCCATCTGCATCGGTCTTTCTCTTGAAGATCCATTTACATCCAATAGGTAAAATACCTTATGGAGGATCAACAAGTGTCCAGACTTCATTTGTATACATGGAATCCATTTCAGTCTCATAGCATCAATCCATTTAAAAGAATCTTTATCAGATAAAGCTTCTTTATATGTGGTAGGATCATCTATATGAAGACTATCTTTATGAGCATGTAACTTTTGCATATCATGTAAAAGGCCATATCTCTCCAGAGGATGAGATGCCCTACTAGATTTTCTAGGAGTTGGTGTGATGATATTTTTAATTAGAATAGGCTCCTCGGGTTGATCAATATTCATTTGATCAGTTTGTTCTATTTCTTTAGATGACTCTTCATTTAATATGATCTTCTTTCCTATGCCACCTTCCTTTAGAAATTCTTTCTCAAGAAAAATGGCATCTCTGTTGACAACAACTATTTATTCAACAGGAAGATAAAAGTAATATCCTAAACTATCTTTAGGATATCTAAAAAACCTTCCTTTTATTAATTTCACATCCAACTTGTCCAACTTTAATTTTTTGATAAAAGTTGGACATCCTCAAATCTTAACATGTTTAAGACTTGGTGTTCTACCATGCAATATCTGATATGGTGTAGTAGAAACAAATTTGGATGGAATACGATTAAGGATATAATAGGCAGTTTGGAGTGCATAACCCTAAAGAAAAATAGGAAGATCCGTATAACTCATTATCGATCGTACCATATCTAATAAAGTACGATTTTGCCTTTCAGATACTCCATTTAACTAAGGTGTTCCAGGCGGTGTGAGTTGAGATACAATGCCATGTTCCTTTAAGAACTCAATAAACTCGGTACTCAAGTATTCACCTCCTCAATCTGATCTCAGAGTTTTAATATTTTTCCCAATTTGGTTTTCTACTTGCGCTTTGATTTCTTTGAAATTTTCAAAAGATTCAAATTTATTCTTTATAAGAAATAAATACCCAAATCTTGATAGATCATTTATAAAGGTTATAAAGTAGTAAAAACCACCTCTAGCCATTTTAGAAAATGGCCCACATACATCACTATGTATGACTTCTAATATATCAGTGGCTCTTGCCATTTGTCTTATAAATGGTAATCTAGTCATCTTGCCCTAAAGACAAGCTTCACAAGTTGGATTAGATGCAGATTCAAGATTGCTCAAGATTCCCATCTTTTCTAACTTAGTGATTCTATCTTCAGTAATATGACATAATCTTAAGTGCCATAAATGTTTGGAATTAGAAGTATCTTCAATTAGCATTGTATATTTATTACTCATAAATTGAAGCTCATTATTATTGGAATTATTATCAATATAATATAAACCACGTATTAAATAACCTAAGCCAACAATATTACTTTAAAAGTAAATATTACATATGTCTCTTTTGAATAAAAATTCATAACCTTTTCTAATCAAACTAGAAATAGAGACTATGTTTCTATAATCATTAGGTACATATAATACATCATCCAATAATAAAATATGATTACAAAGAGCAATTAAAGTTGACCCTATAGCTTTAGCTGCAACATTTGCACTATTTCCAAGCTTTAAGGTTACTTCATTAGGCTTCAACTTTCTCTTATTTGCTAGATCTTGTAAAGATAAACAAATGTGAGAACTAGTACCGGTATCCAATACCCATGCATTTGACGAACTATTAGAACATTTAGAAAAATTAGAGAAAAACATACCTTCTCTAAAACTATCCTTTCCTTTAGTCTGTAAAGGCTTAAGGAACTTAGGAAAATTTCTTTTCCAATGTCCTTTACCTTCACAATAGTAACAATTACCCTTGTTTGGGTCTTCCCTCACCTTTCCGTTGCCTTTAGATTTGGCTATTCTACCTATAGGCTTGAAAACATTTGTCTTGCCTTTCTTTTTCTTATAATTCTTCTTTTTAGTCTTACTAGAAGAAGCAATAAGAACAGTCTCCTTCCCCTTACTGCCTTGTATTGTCTTTTAGGATGTTACAAGCATGTTTAATAAATTAGCAAGTGTACACTCTACTTTATTTATATGAAAATTTACAATGGTCTGCCCAAATGATTCAGGAAGTGATTGCAGGATCAAATCTATTTGGAGATGGAAGTCCATTGAAAAATCTAGACTTTTTAGTTCCTCAATTGATCTTATCATTGAGTTCACATGGACCGCCACATCCTCACTTTCTTTCATTTTAGTACGAAACAACAACCGCTTTGATATCTCATATCTAACGGTCCTACTCTGTTCACCAAACAACTCTTTCAGGTGAAGTAGGATTTCATTTGCACTATTGTACTTCTCATGTTACCGATGGATATCGGTACTCATAGAAGCCCACATAATGCAATGTGCTTGCAAATCATGCTTTTTCCAATTTTTAAGAGTGTCTTTCTCCTCTTGAGAAGCATTTGCGGGAAGTGAACTAGGTAGTGGTTGTTCTAATACGTATAGTATTTCTTCGGAAGTCAAAACTACTTTTAGATTCCTTAGCCAATCTACAAAGTTTGGGTCCGTGAGCCTATGTTGGTCTAGTATGACGGAGAGTGGGTTTGATGATTTCATATTATCAAATTATTTGTAAAGGTAACAAAATTAGTTAGTTTAAATGACATTGTATAAAAAATCATTAGATTTGGTCTTTAATCTTAATGATTTTCCACTAATTTGGCGGATCCTATTCTTTTAAGTAGGAAATGGAAATCCCTTGTTGGATGGATTTCTAGTGGGTGATGAAGTTCTTAATAAATTATAATATTCCTCAGGTACCCTTTGCCATTCTTGAAATATTAAAATTTATAAGTGACATTTTCTCGTCATCACATCTTATGTGATATTTCATCAATCAAGCTCTTAATGTTACGGACCTCAAGTACCCATTGCCATTCTTGGTCCTTGGCATTAATTAAGTCCATACCATTGGCATTATGAAATGTATAAATTTGAATACTACATGCCTCAGGTACGCCTATTTGCCATTCTTGGCATGTAGTATATTTATACACTCAAAACATCACTATGCTTAACAATAACATTGTACAAATCTCTTGGATTTATATATACCCCTATGTGTCCATAGCCGATATACATAATCCAAAATTATACAATTTATTGCTCCAATGGAGAGCTTAGACTTAAATTTATTTAGAAGATTTTTGGGTCTCACTTTGCATATTAACCAATTTATATATATCAACTACATAAATTGTACAACATCCAATTATACATACAGATATGTATAAAAGCATATAAAACATACATATCTCATATGTGCATAAAACATACAAATATGGATGCACAAATAAGGAGTGATCATGGACTAATTTTTATACCTATTTTAATACTAAAATAAATTACAAAAATTATTCTTGTCCATGAATACTTCAAGTATGAATATCCTTATCACCATCTCCATGGATTTGCTCCTTGAACTCCTTCAAGTCTCCTTGTTACAAATTTTGCAACAAACAAATAATCCTTGACATGCCAAGGTTATTAATACATCCTAATACTATGTAATTAACATTTAATTACATAAACAATAATAAAATTAATTATTACAATACTAGAATGTAAAACCTTGTCCATGATCACTACTTGCAAGTATGGCATGCAAAAATTAATAAATGCAACTTTTGCATGTTACAATAATTTTGCAAACATAAAAAAAAAAAACATATGCTACAGTACTACTATTTACTGCTACAGTACCACTATTCACAGTAGTACTATAACATACAAAATACATTTTTTAGCATATTTTAGCCATAAAACTTGCAAACAACATATTTTAATCACAACATTTGTAATTAAAAAATTTATTTAATATGAATAAAATGCAAAAAGGGGCTCTGATGCCACTGTTAGAAATCAGTTATGGTATTTAGACATAAATACTTATGTTGTAAGCACAAGTCTAAATTGAGTATATTTCAAAAATTTGAAGATTATAACCCTTCATAAAATGAAGAATTTTATTTGCCCAGGATTCAAATTGCATTGAAATACACAACTAAATAAATTAAGCAATATACAAACAAATAATTAATTAATTATAAGTTTGTAAACTTACTTGTTTTAGAACTTAGCCTTCATTTTATTCAATTCCTTGAATCAAATGCTTAGCCCTCAAAATGTAAGACCACTAGTTTGAAACACCAAAGCCTTATCTACCACTTACTTATGTTAATTAAACTTAGTAACTTGTACTAATTTAATTAAGAGCACAAGTATAGAGTATATGTTGTGTTTATTTTTGGTTTATGATCTTATCATAACCAAAATTACTTAGTGATTTTTCTTAACTCTTTAAGCAAAAACTCACTTAAGCATTATTTTGCCTCTCCCTTCTCTTACCAAGTCAATTTACTTGCCTTAGATATATCAAAAGATATATGTGTAGTAATTTTCCACTAAGAAAAGTATGCATTAATTAATTAAGTGATTATTAAGTATGCCACCTTAGGTATACACCTAACCATCTAAATGATTAAAAATGACACCTTAGGCATACTTTAGAAATATCTGCTTAATTAATATGCCACCTTGCTTAATTCAATAATTGAGCTTGCTACCTACACATATTAATGTATAAATTTGTATGTAAAGTATACATCAAATGTATTATTTTACATTTTAAATTATACATATACATAGATATGGACTTTAATTAATCTTTGATCCAAAATAAATTTTGGCCTATGTCCAAACCAATTTGGACCATTAATATAAGTCCATAAATAAATAACAATATATATACATTTATTAATTTAATATATATTAATTAATATCCAATATTAATTAAATATTAATTAATAAATAATACTCTTATTTGAATTAGATTTAATGATATACTAGAATCATTGTTCAAAACATAAATATAATTCTATTAATCTTGATTAATTGATTAAACTCTTTTAATCAATAATTAGATTAATACTATAGTGAATAAATAAAACTCTATTAGGCATGACTTACTAGGTTCATGTCTAAATGGCAATGAGAAAATATAATATTAACATTTAATATTATTTGAAACTCTTTTCAATTCTAAATACGAAAATGCTAATTATTCACATTTAGCTCTCATAAGTTGTGAGTAACCCCTAGTATCGATATCACAACTACCCAATTAGAAATGAATGCATATTATGATTCACACGAACCTGATCATAATTATCGTGTACTAAATTCCTTTCATTAACGATCTTAATATAGCCTAGAGTCAATGTATTATCAAACTCTAATATCTTTATTATATGACCTCATCTTAAGTTTTAATTTTTGATAAAATACAACAAATACTAGAACTCTTTCTAGTACTGAAACTCTTTTTCAGACTGTTTTGTATTTATCCTGGCCAGGAATTTATTCATCAAGAATAAACTTAGATAGCATAGGATCTATCCCGTTTCACACCAGGTAATGAATCCCATCTTGGTTAAACATTCATCCCTACATTTAACTAATTAGAGCCACCACACACCATATACCCATGTGATGATTAACATAAGTATGTAAGTGGCAACAAACTCTAACCACCTAAATGTGGATGACTATGCCACCTCAAGTCAAAGGACTATATGCACCATTATAATCTAGATTGTGATTGTTGATTATATGTGAATATCCTTACAATCACAATACTAATGTCACTATTCGATTAACCCATCCAATGAGTATCCACATGTCTATTATAATCACTCATATCAAGTAGCGTGAGATTCACTACCTCCCACTATTAGTTTCTCACACTAATCAAGGAAAATAGACAGAGGTGATAGTCTAATTAATATTATCCAAATATTAATTAATTGACTACGAACAATTTATAGTAAATGTACTGAATAAATTTGTAACTCATATTATCAACTCTTTGATAATAAATTTATTCAACATAATACTAAAGGATAAATACTCAAAAAAATAACATATTTATTTAAAAGAATATTTTATTGCCACAGGGAATATATACAATGTCTAAATAATTACAAGAATGCCACTAGGGCATACCTTATACTAATAATAACATATATATATTAGTTGTGTTAAAGATTTTTTGTATTTGTTAAATATTTTGACAAATAAATATTTTCTCTATATTTTGGTAGGTATGTAGCAAACTTTGTTGCCACATGATTACATTTAGGCAGGGCCTAATGCACCATCATTACTCTATCTACAAAATGAGCCTAGATCAGAGGTTATATGACATGATGAGGTAGCAATATAGTATACATTTTTTTTGGCAAAAACAGTAGCAAAATAATTTATCATTATTACTTGTAAACATTACATTTATAGTTGGAAGAACTAGTCATAATATGTTGATGAAGCTCTCAAACCAATAAAATATATAGAAACATGAGTCCTAAAATGGAGGGCTTCTTACGGGAAGCTAGATTTCTCAAGTGGTTAGCCCTTGTGGGTAAGCTCTGCGCATGCGTATGACCAACAATATATACACTTGGCTCGCTTAGAATCATCTTGCATCCAATGTGTTATCAATTTAGCATAATCTTTTGGATATGTACTTAATGAGTTTATGGAATGATTTATCTTGAATGTCCTTTCAATTGATTCAAAAATTATGTTAATCACTGCTTACATGTTTCAGAATAAGTAAATGATACATAATCATAGTTTATTATTATTATTTTCATATGTTTATTATCTACTTAGCAACTTTGTAATTAATATTATCACAATAATATCAGTATTATGCATTTATTAAAAGAAAAATGGCATTTGTTCCCTCTTTGTTATATTTTTACCCACTTATTGAGTATTTTTATAATCACCCCTCACTTTTAATTTTTTTTCAAATCCTTTAGAAGGACAACAATGCTAGTATAGTAGAGTCATCTTCCTCTCATTTGTGTTTTCAGTTCATAGAAGAGGTTGTGCCAACAATTCTTTCATTTTGTCTTTTGGGTTTGTACTCAAGATATTTATAAATATTACATTTATGTCTATAAAGATGGGAATACTGTTGAGAATAGAGGACTTGGTATGTAACTTATGAGTATAACTTAAGGCATGTCTAAGGCTTTAGCTTGTAGTTATATATATAAACCTATGTTTATATCCTCATGTTATGGGAAATTTATGATAACATTATAGCAAGCTTAGCCAACTTTCAACATTCAGCCAGCTGTGCCCGGTCGTTAGGTAGCAAAATGGGTGTGACATCTTTGATGCTAAATTTTCATTTAATTCCACTAATACTACATTCATAGTTGGCCTTTTAAAAGAATTTTGAAACACACAAGCCATTGCTAATTCTATGAATTTCCAGAGAGAATTCACATAATAATCTCTTTATAATATTGAATCAACAATGCTTTTAATGTCCCCACTTACAAGCATGGAATTAACCTATCGATTTATATGACTTCTATCATTAGTTTTGGAAATTGCAGGTTAGCCTATGATGATCTAAAAACACCACTCCAAAGCTAAATGCATCGCTTTTCTCAGTTAAGTAGTGCATTGCATAGTACCTGAAGGCCAAGATAACTTAGTTGTGACTAGATCTTGATTGAATATACATATTTTTTTGTCTATGTGACAAGGTATCCATGACTTAGCACTCCATTCTTCTTTCACTATGTTAGCTCCTCATGTGCATGTGTACATGGTTAGATCTCTAGTGTTGGTGTTCATGATTAATACAATAGCAAAATACTCACTAGGGATCTAAGTAACCGGGTGTACTAGCAACAATCATCGACACATGAGAGCCACCATCAAATGGAAAAATTCTTAACAGTCTAAAATCAGCCAATTTTGGTTAAAACCTATCATTTAATAAAATGTTTATAGTGTTGATGTCTTTATGAACAATTAGTAGCTTACAACTGTTATGAGGGTGCTCTAATCCTATTCGTCCAATTGCAAATGTATAAAAAACATTAACTAGCTAGTAACTTTAGTCATCATAGTTCTAGCCAAAAAGTAAATGAAAATTTTTGCCAACTCTTGGTATATTACCCCACTGATCAAATAAAATTTATAACACATAAATATATGTCTTATTTTTATTAGTTAAATATAAAATACTTCAAATATTTAAATTACGTATTATAAATCTGTTCATTAGGTGTAATTCACTAAAGTATTTGAGCAAGAATCCCTTTAAAGTAAAATATATATATCAATGAATATAATGTGAATTTACCAACCTTGAGTTGCATCAAGAGTAATTTGAAGTATTTTTTTCTAACTTAAGATGTCTGCATTTTCATCTATATCCATAAAAATTACCGTAATCTAGTGATTGGTAGTTTCGCTTCAATTAAAGGGTTTTGTGACATTGTGTTGCATTTTAAACCCACAAGTGCACGGATCGTGATTGTAGTATAAATATTTATCATCCCGCGAGGGTTGTATAATGAGTACTAATATCTTTACTTATGATTTTAGCTAGTAAATCAAATAAAAGTAATTAAACAAATATAAAAAAAAGCAACTTAAACTGAATTAAAATCAAATAATTAAAATCAAGTTTCATTATTCCAATCAGATCATGAACACATTAATAAGCAAAAGATATTGATTTTAGTTAAGGGTAATTGTTCTAAAATACCTAAAGACTCTCTCGAGTTCAATTAAGCATGTTAACATTAACGTTTAACCTACTTTTATGATTAAGAAGTTAATCCTAACTCATTAAGTTCCTCAATAATTATTGGTTTACCACCGTAGACCCCTGCCTACTATCATGGTTCCCTGAAGAGCTCGCATACTCTTGTGGTCGAGTGGTCTAAGTCCTATAAGTCTAAAGCTAATAAATTCTCCTAACTCTCATTGGTGAATCTACCCATAAACATGCAATCAATTGGGCCCTTAATTAAATACAATACATGAATAGCAACTCATAAAAATAAACTAAAAATTTAATCAATAAAACTTATGTTCAATCACATCATATAATAGCTACTGCTAAACTAAACCCTAAAAAGAAATTTAGCCACGCATAATTATGGCAAACTCACAAACATGTTCAAAGAATTAAAAGATGAAAAAGAAAATAAAATAGAACTCTTTTAATCTTGTATGTATCTGCTTCAATCTTCATTTTGCTCTTATTTTAAACTTCCCTCCTCTTCAATGAATTCCCAACCTTCCCTTATTATAGAAAACTTGGTAGAAAACCCAATTCCTTTTGAATTCTCAATTCCTTTTTGAAAAGGGAAACTTTTCTATGCTGACACCACTTCAGCATGGACATGTCGCTCTTTAGGTTAGGATTCCAACAAGTAGCACTTGTTGCATACCGCTTCAACATGGCAACGCATAACTTAAAGCTAAAATTTCAGAAGGTCATACTAGTTAAGCGGCTCCGGTGTTGAAGTGACGTTACATAAATCCTTAACCTTTTTGGAATTCCTTTTGAAGCTTTCCTACAAAAAGGAAACTAATTAGCCTTTCAAATGAAATCCTTATTTGACTAGAATTAGACCAAAAACAATATAATCCTAAATGAAATAGGAAACTATAATATCTCTCAATTAAACTCAAATTCTACCCAAATTAAACTAATTACTTGTTTAATATCCATTAGAATTCAACTCAAAATATATGTAGAAATTACACACATTAAATTCCCCCACACTTATGCTTTGCTTGTCCTCAAGCAAAAATCAAATTTAAAATTTAAAGAACAAACTCAACTACAACCAAGATTTATAACTTCTAAGCCATATGAACTAATAGCACCGAGATTGAAAATTGTTTACTAAAGAAGATAATTAGACAAAAAATACAACATATATGAATAATTTACTAATCATAACCCAAGCACATAATTTTTTGAAATCTAATGAATATAACACTAGAAAAGAAACATTAAGAAATATTAGTCAGCTTTGATTATGAATGCGTTTTATGCTCCATTTTTATTCTCTCAATCAAAATCTTACCACTCATAGTTATCCCCCACTATTCCTATATTACTAAGTGTGGATACAACCAAGTAGGTCCTTTGGATACTTATACTCTAATTAAAGCATTATAGTAGATTCAGAGCATGTAAAAATTTGAATTGAAGCATTGCTCTTACTTATGAAAAGAGAGATTTTTTTTCTTTTTTTAAGAATCACAAACCAAAATGCACTCTCTCCAAAAATCATGCTCAAATTCAATCTCTAAGTTCATGTTTAGGTTATAAAAACTAAATTTTTCATACATAATGACTATGTACAACCATCTTAGTTAATAAACCATTTAATAATTCAGTAATTGAATTAAAAAGCAAGCTTATACACTATTTTTCTTTAATTTTAATTGAGCATCAATTTTGCACAAAAATAAAACAAAAATGTTAAGGAAAAGCCTAATAAAAAGTGTAGAAAATTTGAGTTGAAGCTTAATGAAAATTTAAAGAATTTATTTATTTATTTATTTTATAAAATCAATTAACTTAACCTATCAAAATGCAATATGGTTATGCAATATGAAAAAAAAATGCTAGATAAAAAAAATAATGAAATGAAAATGCAAATGGCACCCTCCCCCACACTAATCATTGTCATTGTACTCAATGACCAAAATACATGCAAAAACAAAAATAAAAGAAACTAAATTATGAAAAATAAAAAGAAAGTGAAGAGAAAAATACTGCCTTGAATGTGATGCTTAAAGATTTAGAAAATGAACCGAGCACCATTTGTGCAAGGCGTGTAGAATCAATGTAGTTAAGGATGTGCGAGGCTTCTTCTTGGGTGGAGGAGTGGGTCTTTTAGTGGCTGATTTTTTATTCACTATGATTAGGTAGTGAGATTATGATAAAAATTAGATTTATGAGGTGGAAAGTGAAAAGAAAATGAGGGCAAAAGAAAAGGGAAGAAAATAAAAGATATATTGTTTGGTAGTTAGGGTTAAAAGGGTGAAAAATGAGTTTAAAGGATGCAACATTGAGGTACGGAAGCGGTGTCAAAGTGGTGTCAAGGTGAGACATTGGTGTGTTAATCCAGTGTGGAAATGGTGTTACATTCAGCCTAAAATCAACTTATGGTAGATTGGATAACACTATGGTGCTGAGCTGATGTTGAAGTGGTGTTGGAAAGAAGGTCTCACGACACAAAGGTGCAAAAGTGGTATGAAAATGGTTTGAGGACTGATGGTGCGATGACACACTGGTGTGTTAATCTGGTGCAGAACCGGTGTGACATTCGGTAGAAAATATGCAGGTTTGGAATTGAAGCACACTTCCAATGCTGAAGTGGTGTCAAAACAATATGACATTGAGGCTCTCAGGACACATCGATGCTAATATAATGCTTAAGTGGTATGGCTTTTGGGTTGAAATTAAATTTCTATATGGATGCAATGTCTAAATGGTGTTAAGGTTATGAGAATGTGGTGTTGATCCCCTGTACAGTCACTAAAACTCCATTCCTTATCTTTTAATTCCCTTTCTTTATGCATGATTTTCCTAAGGAAAAAGTAATAAAAACTAATGAAATTAAGTTAAAATGAAGCATAGAAATGAAAGAAAAATAAAAGAAAAGTAAGAAAAACATTGGGTTACCTCCCAATTAGCTCTAATTTAAGGTCATTAGCTTGACCCTTTGAATGTGTAGTATCATGGGTGCAACTGAACATGATGAAGTGTTCTTAGTAGCAGCTTCTCTTTCTTTCTTTTGCTAGGCTCCTATATGCCCAAGTAATAAAGTGCGGACTCCACATGGCAAATTTTTTATTCTAGAATTACTTGAAGAATGTAAGGCTTCTTATGTGGGTTCTTAAACAATCCAACACCTTTCATGGATTCATCATATATGAAAATGATAGGTCATGGAACATATGCATTATTACTTATAGATAGCTCATCTTCACTTTCATCTTCATCCTATGTAGCTTTAATAATTATTATGATTTTCTCATACAAATCATCTTGAAATTGAGTTGAGTGATGTTGTACCTCATCATTCTTGATGTCTACATATTGATTTTTACACTGTGAGTCTTCTTTTATTTTTTAAGTGATCTCACCTTGCTCTTTGTAGCACAACTCAAAAGTGACTTCATCATTTTGACTCAAAGTGCTCTCATCATTCCATATTGTTGACTATTTGCATGATCAAACTCCTAATTTTGGACTTTGATAAACAATTTTTATACTAATAATTTCAATTAAGTGTGTAGGGAATTATATACCAAACATATACTAAGCATATACACTTTTGGGTGAATAGTGACATTTCAGGCTGATTGAACCTCTGAGATTGAAGAAGGCCTTTGACTTTTTTAGAGCTCTTAAATGAGAAAATGAGATTCTTAAATTTTTAAGTAGACATCTTAAGATTTCCAGATTGAGATTTCTTGTCAAAATCCAAGTTCATTTGGGTATGCAAATTTTCAGTCGAAGTCAGCATATGCAGCTTGCATTTGAGTTTGCATAGCTCTTGGTATTTATGTAATATCTTGAGGTAAATATGTCTAAATTAGGTGATTCAAAGTTTTATAGAAATATAAGAAAATTATCTACAACTTTTATGAAGAAAGTTTAGGCTTAATCGATCTTCTTCAGTTCCGTTCATGAGCATCTTTCGAAGTGGTCACAAGCTATCCTTCAATGCAGCCTTTGAAGAACATTTTTGCCAAAATTGGCAAAAACCCTCACGAGTGCCCCTCAAGAGCTGGTGGCTCATGACATGAACATTACCAGACCCCTAAAAACATTCCAATGGGAATTTTTGAATACAACGGCTATAATTTCACCCCTTACGAGCACTGTTCACTCGTAAGGCACTCGTGAGCAGCCCTTGAGCTGCCATAAGTTCAAGAATTGATTCAAAATCAATTCTAAACATTGGAGACATGATTGATAAATTAAAAAATTACATTGTTGAGTGTTTTTCTATATAAACACAACTTAGAATTCAATTGAAAGGTTAAGAAAACTTGTTTATCATTCATCATTTTCTTAAACATTCAATTGAGCTCTAAAACATTCTTTTAAACAAATTCTTTATGTATAACTCTTGTGAGAGTTGGTGAGTGATTAGAATAGACATTCTTATTCTTCTATTTTTTGGGTTTAGAAAATGGGAAGTGAGATTATATTCTAAAGGAATTGGTTTAAGTGTTTAGCCATTAAAACACTTGGGAATTTGGTTTTTGAGTGAGCCTTGAAAACTCAAGATTGTAAGGTTGTAAGAGTAAGACATAAAATTCTTTTGTATTCTCAATCTTATTAATAAGATTGTGGGTGATTAAAAAATCCTAACTTGGGGATAAGTTAGGTGGAGGCGTAGGATTATTTGTGAATCCGAACTCCTTAAATATTTGTGTTCATCATTCTTTCTTCTCTACTCTTACTCACTTATTGCAAATAATTCCTTTAATTTCCCATTTTTGTTCAATAGTCCTATTCACCTCCCCTCTAGGACTCTTTCAATTGGTATCAGAGCTTGAATTGTAGGTACTTCATTGCTAGAATACAAGATCATGGGGAGTGAATCTCAAAACATCTCTTCTCTTAGACCATTCTTTGATGGTAGTGACTATCCACATTGGAAATTCAAAATGGAATTATATCTTGGCTATGATTCCATCAAACTTTGGGATATTGTCCTAAGAGGTTGGGAACCACCTATAACCATCATTGATGGTGTGATAACCACACTTGCAAGTAGCCAATGGAGTGTTGATCAAAAGGAAGAAAATCATAAAAATAAAAAGGCTATGATTACTCTAGTCTCCTCTATGACAAGAGAAGAAGGAGGCAAGCTTCAAAATTGCATTTCGGCTAAAGAAATGTGGGAGACCTTGGAGAATCACTATGAAGGCAACATTCAAAAAAGAAGCAAGAAGGTTCAACTTCATATGTATGAATATGAACTCTTCAAAATGAAACTTCAAGAATCAATTATGGAGATGACAAACCATCTCAATGCTCTCCTCACAACCCTTAAGAAACTTGGAAAACATTTCTCCAAGGAAGAGGTAAATAATAAGATTCTAAGAATCCTACCTAAGAAGGATTGGGAATCTCGTGTTACCTCAATTGAGGAAGCTCAAGACCTCTCCATTCTATCAACCGATGTGCTTATTGGTAAGCTCTTGACATATGAGCTCACCATAAGCAAAGAGGTGAAGAACAAAAAAAGAAAGAAGAAAGGAAAAAGGGCATTGCTCTAAAAGCTCTTCAAGAAAATAGTGAAGAGGAAAGCATCAAAGATTCTAGTGATGAAGATGGTGACATTGCCATGCTCACTAGGAACTTCAAGAAGTTCTTAAGAAAGAAAAATTTCTCATGAATAAGGGACTTCAACAAGAAGTTCTAAGGAGATGGAAGAAAGAAAACAAAAGAGGTTACTTGCTATGAATGCAAGAAACCGGGACATATTAGAAGTGAATGTCCTAAGATTAAATTTAAAAGCAAAGGAGCAAAAGATAAGAAGAAGACATTCAAAGCTACTTGGGATGATTCCTTTAAATCCGAAGAGGAAGAGGAACAAAAAAAAGTTGTCAATCTTTGCTTCATGGCCATTGAAAACGAAAATAAGGTACCTTCCACTTCTTACTCTTCCTTTGATGATTGTGATAAATATTGTGATGATGATGATGATGATGATGATGAGAGCTCTATTATGAGCAAATTGCTTGCTAAATGAAAAATTTTGTTATCTAAGAAGAAAAAAATATAAACATGACTTAGCTAGCTTAAATAAGGATTTTGAGTGTTTAAAAATTGATTTTTCTAAACTTGTTGCTTCAAATGAAAAACTTGTAAGTGATGCTAAATCTTTTAATTCTTTGGAAGACCAACTTAAGAAACCAAAAGATTAAAATCATAAGCTTTCTAAGGAATTCTTAGAATTAAAAAATTTCATTGCTAAATTTAAGAGAGGAAAAGAAACTTTAAATAGTCTTCTTGACTCTCAAAAATTTCATGGAGATACCTATGGAACTGGATATACAAATGGAATGTCTTCATCATCCTCATCACATATTACTTTTGTTAAAGCTTCATATGTTTCTACTCCTTCAACTTCAAATGAGATTCAAGTAAAAAAATCTCATGTGTTAAATAGCAAGGCAAAATCTCATAAGATTAACCCTTCATTAACACAAAGGGGTAAGGCTCAATCTAGAGCACCTCAACCTAAGCATGCTTATATGTACACTAGACATAATTATAATAAGTATGTTGCACAACGCAATGCACATAAGCCTATTACACAAACTTATTGAAATGCTCATCACCATTGCCAATCTATGTCTCACTCAATGTCATAAAATAATAAGAGATACACACAACACCAAAGGCATGCTGCACACACTAGGAAAGTATTTCATTCTAGGAGAAATAAATTTAAAAATGTTGTATGTTCATATTTCATGATCAAAGGACATATCAATAATGTGTGCTTTTATAGAAAACTGCACATGAATTTGCTTCCTTTGAATTATCTTGAAACTAACCAACCTAGATGAAGAAAGGTTTGGGTTCAAAAGAACATTTAAAATATTTTATGTAGGAGTGCTTAAGATCTGCAAGAATAAAAAGCAAGTGGTATCTTGATGATGTTCAAGGCACATGATGGGAGACAAGGAGCAATTCAATAAACTTGATGCTAAGGATGGAGGACACGTTACTTTCGGTGATAATGCAAAAGGAAAAATTATTGGCATTGGAGAAATAGGCAATCCTCAATCCTTATCTATACATCATGTGTTGTTTGTTGATGGCCTTAAACATAATTTGCTAAGTATAAGTCAATTATGTGATATGGGAAATAAGGTGACTTTCTATCCTAAAAATTGCTTTGTTAGTAGTCTTGATGAAGACAAAGTAATTTTTAGTGGTGAAAGAGTAGATAATGTTTATGTTATTGATTTGAATAAAATTGATAACAAAGATATAAAATGCTTAATGTCAATTTCCCATGACATATGGACATGGCATAGAAGGTTAGGACATGCAAATTTTAAGCTTTTGAATGATCTTTGTAAACATGAACTTGTGATTGGTTTACCTAAGCTTGAATTCACTAAGGATAAACCTTATGATGCTTGTCAAAAGGGAAAACAATCTAAGTCTTCATTTAAGCTAAAAAATGTAGTGTCTACTTCTAGACCACTTGAACTTATACATATGGATTTATTTAGAATAACTAGAGTTGTTAGTCTTGGTGGAATGCACTATGCTTATGTTTTGGTTGATGATTACTCTAGATACACTTGGGTATGTTTTCTTGCTCATAAGAATGATGCATTTAAAGTTTTTGAAAAATTTTCAAAAAGAGTTCAAAAAGAAAAAGGATTTTGTATTTCATCCATTAGAAGTGATCATGGAACCGAATTTGAAAATGATTTTTTCAAAAACTATTATAATGAAAATGGTCTTTCTCATACATTTTCATCTCCTAGAACTCCTAAAAAAAATAGGGTACTCAAAAGGAAAAATAGAACTTTTATGGAAATGGCTAGAATAATGCTTCATGAGTATAATTTACCTTTATACTTTTAGGCAGAAGCCGTTAACACATCTTGTTATATTTCAAACTGAGTTTTCAAAAGACCAATTTTAAATAAAACATCTTATGAGCTATGGAACAATAGAAAACCCAAAATCTCATATCTAAGAGTATTTGGATGCAAGTGCTTTATATTGAACACCAAGGATAATCTTGGGAAATTTGATTCCAAAGCCGATGAAGGAATTTTCCTAGGCTATTCCATCTCTAGCAAAGCATATAAAGTCTTTAATAAGAGAATTATAGTAGTTAAAGAGTCAATGCATATGGCTTTTTATGAATCAAACTCACTTGATCCTAGAAAGGATGTTTGTAGTGTTGATGATCTTGTAAGTGACAATGAGATTGTGGAAACATAAGAAGAAAATGCTAGTAAGCCTTTGGAACTTGAAGATCCAAGAAAAAAGGAAAATGAGGAGATAACTTAACCTACCTTAAAGGATAAACTTCCAAAGGATTGGCAATTCAAGAAAGCTCACCCTTAAGACCTCATTATAGGTGACACTACAAAAAGAGTAACTACTAGATCTAAACTCAAGTCTATTTTTAATTTAGCTTTCATTTCTCAAATTGAACCCAAAAATGTTAATGATGCTTTGAGTGATGAAGTTTGGGTCCTTGCTATGCAAGAAGAGTTAAATCAATTTGAGAGAAATAAGGTTTGGACCTTGGTTCCTAGACCTAAACATCATCATATTATTGGCACCAAATGGGTGTTTAGAAATAAGATGAATGAACAAGGTGTCATAACTAGGAACAAAGCTAGACTAGTAGCTAAAGGTTATAATCAAGAGGAAGGAATTGATTATGATGAAACCTTTGCCCCCGTTGCAAGGTTAGAAACTATTAGGATGTTACTTGCATTTGCATCATACATGGATTTTAAACTTTATCAAATGGATGTTAAAAGTGCATTTTTAAATGGCTTTATTGAAGAGGAGGTATATGTTGAACAACCTCCGGGTTTTGAAAATTTTGACTCTCCAAATCATGTTTTTAAATTATCAAAAGCATTGTATGGAATGAAATAAACTCCAAGAGCTTGGCATGAAAGATTGACTAACTTTTTACTAAAGAAAGGTTTCTCTAAAGGAAAGGTTGACACAACTCTTTTAATAAAAAAATCCAAGCATAATTTATTAATTGTTCAAATTTATGTTAATGATATTATTTTCAGTGCTACTAACCATTGCTTGTGTGAGGAATTTTCTAAGCTAATGTAAGGAGAATCTGAGATGAGTATGATGGGAGAACTTAAGGTCTTTCTTGGACTTCAAATCAAGCAATGTAAAGATGGGATTTTCATCAATCAAACAAAATATGCAAGGGATATTCTCAAGAAGTTTGGAATGGATGGAGCTAAATCAAGCAAAAATCCAATGAGCACCACAACCAAACTCAACAAGGATGAGAATGGCAAACCGGTTGATGAAAACCGATTTAGAGGTATGATCATATCCCTTCTTTATTTAACCGCTAGTAGACCCGATATTATGTTTGCTACTTTCTTGTGTGCTAGATTTCAATCAAGTCCTAGAGAGTCTCATTTAAATGCTATTAAAATAATTTTTAAATATCTTTGTGGTACATTACGTTTAGGACTTTGGTATCTTAGGAGTTCTTCTTTTGACTTTATTAGTTATTTTGATGCTGATTTTGTCGATAGCCTACTAGATAGAAAAAGCACTTCCGGAACTTATCAATTTTTATGAAATTGCTTAGTTTCTTGGTTTAGTAAGAAACAATTTTCTGTTGCCTTGTCCACCGCTGAAGCAGAGTATGTGGTGGGTAGTTGTTGTTGCACCCAAGTTCTATGGCAAAAACAACAACTTTTGGACTATGGCATTGATATTAATCACATTCGAATTAAGTGTGATAATACAAATGCTATAAACCTTAGTAAAAATCCCATTCAGCATTCTAGAACTAAGCATATTGATATTAGACATCATTTCTTACGTGATCATGTGCAAAATGGTGATATTTTTCTTGATTTTGTTGATACTAATCATCAATTAGCGGACATCTTTACCAAGCCTCTTTGTGAGGAAAGATTGAATTTTATTAAGCATGAACTTGGTATAATTGATGGCCCAAGCTTGTCTTGATTACTTGCTAAATTGATGAATTGATGTTTGACTTTTTTATGTGATCATGTTCTTTAAAAAAAAAAATTTTAATAGCCTTCCTATTTTTTTTGCAAATTAATAATTAATTATTAAGCTAAACTAAATTAATTAATTATTTTAATTTTTGCATAAATATTTCTCCTCAACAAAATATTTTTTTTTTGTATAATTTTATGATAGTTTATGTTTGGTTTATTTTCTAGATATTTTTTGGATATAAACCTTGAGCTGTAAATTCATACTTTGTATATATTTTTTTTATTTTTAGTGTAATTTTTTAAATAAAATAATAAATTTATTTATATTTTATTCAATAAAAATAATAATTTTTATTTATTTATTTCAAAAATTATTTTTTTTAAGTATCATTTAGTTTGATTATATAATTAATTTTATGGTCAAGGACCTAATTGTCAACTTTTTTTGACACAATTGCAACAAATTTGAAAGTACAAGGATCAAACAGAAATTTTCATCACAAGCCGTTGAGCTCGTGACAGTTGCAGTCTGGGCGTCCAGAACCACTCACGAGCTGGGTCACAAGCAGACCACTCGTGAACCGCTTGTGAGCAGCAATTTTGAAAGAACCAATATCGCTCACGAGTGACGCTCACGAGCAGACCGCTCGTGAGCAGCGGTCTGGTTGCCCTTTTCTATTTTTTTTTATTTTTTTGATTTTTTGATTTTGTTTTTTTTCTTTTCTTTTCAAATGGTCACCTGCAATTTTTCTTCACTTTTTTGAATTCTTTATATTATTTTTGTGTATAAATACCCCCTTCACTCATATACACTTATATCTTCAATCAAATTCTTTTAATTCTCAAAATTCTTTCAAGTTCTTCTTCCAAATTATTTTAATTCTTAAAACTCTTTCAATTTTTTTTAAACCTTGCCCTCACCATGGCCTCAAAATTTTCTCAAAGTGCTTATTCCTCCTCTAGAAGAGCTACTAAAGATCAACTTAGGAAATAACCTCCTCTCACATACACTCAATCTCAATTTAGGGAAAAACTTGCTCATTTCAAGGAAAGGAAAATCATTCCATCTAAATATATGTCTCAAACTACTTTGGAAAAGATGGGTTGTTTCAATGAGGTTAGACATTTACTTGAGAATATGGGTTTATATGATTTTGCTTTCAATGATTTTCCTACCTATCCTACCTTAATTCATGAATTCCTTGCTTCCTATTGTTTAAGAACTCATTCTTTTAGTGAGCAAAATCCTTTGAATAGCATGAGATTTAAATTGGGTGGGAGAGATAGATTTCTTACCTCTCAAGCCTTTGATGACATTTTCAACTTTAAACAAGGAGGTTTAGCTGCTCCTACTTCAATTTGGTCCCTAATATTTTTTTGTCTCAACATTCTAAACCTCATTCAAGTATCTTTGAAGCCGGACACACTAAAGCATCTAGTTTGGCTTTAAAATCTCTTTAGTATATACATAGGTTTATTACCTACTCTTTTCATGCTAGAGGCTTGAGTAATGAAACTATCTCCTTTGATGACCTTTTTCTTCTTAGGTGTCTTGTTGAGGGTATAGATGTTGAGCTTGGAAGATGGCTTCAATGGAGGTTTTGGTTAGCTAGTGATAGTGTGAGTGGTGCCTTATGTATAGGAGGTTTTATCACTAAGATCGCTATTTTCCTTAGGATTAATTTGAAAAATATTCCTTCATTACCTTCATCTTTTCTTGATGATAAACTCTTGAAAAATTCTAGACAATTCAAACTTGTTCGAAATTGTTGGTTTTGGAAAGATGAAGTAAAAGATGAAGATGTTAATGTAGAACAAGAACTAAATGTTGAGCTTTTGGACACTCTTTCTATTGGAGAAGAATTACCTCAAGAGCAAACTTCTTCTCAAAGAAAAAGGGCAAAAAGACCTTCCACTTCTTAAAGTGTTGATGATGAGCCCACTTGGGTTGGTGGTTTCTTTGATCGCCTAGCCATAGTGGAGTCAAACTTTAACACAAGGTTTGATCGAGTAGATACTAGACTTGTTCATTTTGAGCAAAGAATGGATCACGTGGAATATGATATTCATCAATTGTATGGCTATCATAATATTCGATGCTCTTGGCCACCTCCTTTTCCTCCTCCTTCACAAGACTAATATCTTTTCTTCTCTTTTCTTTTTTGTTTATTTTTCGTATTTAAGACTAAAGAGTTATTGGTGTATTTCTTTTATGACTATTAATTGAGCTTATTCATGCAACATTCATGTATACATTCTTTTTAGAAATGGTTATTATCTTTTAGAATGACATGAATCTTATAAAGATTTTGAATATATTTTTTTGCATTGTTTTGGTTCTTAATCTTTTCTTCCCTTTAGTATTTTTGCTTCCCATAGGTCTATTTCCCCTTATATCTCTCTCTTTTCTTTTTGTCTTTGATAAAGGGGGAGAATAAGCTAAAGAAGCTATGTGCTTAAGAGATAAATAATTATCTAAGATATGCTAAGTACCACATGATTATGTATGATTAAATAGCTAAACTCTACATGATCATGTGATGTTTAAATATAGCATACATACTATTTTGTGATGCATTATGTTTGAAATTATTTCCTTCATGTTGTCTAAACATTTTTTAATCATGTTATCATCATTTGTTATGTTAGGCCATGTTGTTTGATAACTTGTTATGTTGTCTTTATTTTTGACAAGAAGGATAATAAAATTTATTTATATTTCTTATCATGTCCAATAAGGAGGATAAATAAAGAAATATATATATTTTAAAAGGAATATATTTGTTAAACCCTTATACATGCTATGATAATTCATTTATTTATATGATCTAATACATGATAAATATTGAATTTATGCACATGTTAAGGCGGAGCAAAATATTTTCTCTTTTTCCATCTATTTAATTTGAAAGGGGGAGCTATTTTATTTAATATGCTTATACATGTTATTTATTTTTTACACACACACACACATATTATTTATCATCTTTTCAAATTGGTTGTCAAAGCCAAAAAGGGGGAGATTGTTGACCATTTGCATGATCAAACTCCTAATTTTGGACTTTGACAAACAATTTTTATACTAATAATTTCAATTAAGTGTGTAGAGAATTATATACCAAACATATACCAAGCATATACACTTTTGGGTGAATAGTGACTTTTCGGGCTGATTGAACCTCTGAGATTGAAGAAGGCTTTTGACTTTTTTAGAGCTCTTAAATGAGAAAATGAGCTTCTTCACTTTTTAAATAGACATCTTAAGCTTTCAATATTGAGCTTTCTTGTCAAAATCCAAGTTCATTTGGTATGCAAATCTTTAGTCGAAGTCAGCATATGCAGCTTGCATTTCAGTTTGCACAACTCTTGGTATTTCAGCAATATCTTGAGCTACAGATGTCTAAATGAGGTGATTCAAAGTTTTATGGAAAGATAAGAAATTATTTACAACTTTTATGAAGAAATTTTTGGCTGAATCAATTGTCTTTAGTCCCGTTCATGATCATCTTTCAAAGTGATCATAAACTGTCCTTCAATGCAGCCTTTGAAGCACATTTTTGCCAAAAATTAGGAGCAACCCTCACGAGTGCCCCTTACGAGCTGGTGGCTTATGACATGCTTGTTAGTGGACCCTTAACAGCATTCCAACGGGAATTTTTGAATACAACGGCTATAATTTCACCCCTCATGAGCACTGTTCACTCATGAGGCACTCGTGAGCAGCCCTTGAGCTACCATAAGTCCAAGAATTAATTCAAAATTAATTCTAAATGTTGGAGACATGATTGATACATCCAAAAACTATATTTTTGAGTGTTTGTCTATATAAACACAACTTAGAATTCAATTAAAAGGTTAAGAAAACTTGTTTATCATTCATCATTTTCTTAAACATTCAATTGAGCTCTAAAACATTCTTTTAAACAAATTCTTTGTGTATAACTCTTGTGAGAGTTGATGAGTGATTAGAATAGACATTCTTATTCTTCTATTTTTTGGGTTTAGAAAATGGGAAGTAAGATTATATTCTAAAGGAATTGGTTTAAGTGTTTAGCCATTAAAACACTTGGGAATTTGGTTTTTGAGTGAGCCTTGAAAACTCAAGATTGTAAGGTTGTAAGAGTAAGCCATAAAATTCTTTTGTATTCTCAATCTTATTAATAAGATTGTGGGTGATTAAAAAATCCTAACTTGGGGATAAGTTAGGTGGAGGCGTAGGATTATTTGTGAATCCGAACTCCTTAAATATTTGTGTTCATCATTCTTTCTTTTTTACTCTTACTCACTTCTTGCAAATAATTCCTTTAATTTTCCATTTTTGTTTGATAGTTCTATTCACCCCCCTCTAGGACTCTTTCACATATACTTTCTCCTTGTGTTGATTGCATTGAGTGCACACATTTAAAGTTTTTGGAAGCATGAATTTTTAAATTTTGCAATTTAATCTGCTTGCAACTTAAGCCTCATTAGAGCTTCTTTTTATGCATCCATCTCATACATGATTTTCTTCATCTTGATCTCTAATAATTATTTTTTGATTCTCTTTGTCTCCTCTTGTTGAGAATTCCAAATATGATCCACACAACTACCCCAAGATGGGTTGTAATGAGGTTATAGAGGTGAATATGAATAATATGGGCAATGTGCTCCATTATTATTCTCTCCACACCAATTACAAACTTAAAAAGAAGGTGGAAAATAATTAAATGACATATGTTCTACATTATATACAGGATCACATGCATTAGACCTCAAAAATTGATAAAAAAATCTACCATTATCCATGACAAATTACTTATTAATAATACAAATAAAATAAAATAAAATGTTAGTTTAAGAGAAGTAAAAAATTTAATTAATATAAATATTTTCAATCCTCGGTAATGGTGCCCAAAACTTGTTGAGTTTTAAACCTGCAAGCGCACGAATTATGATTGCAGTATAAAAAGTTATTGTCCCACAAGGATTCTATATTGAGTATTAATATCTTTACTTATGATTTTAGCTAGTAAATCGAATAAAATTAATTAAGCAAATATAAAATAAAGAAATTGAATTGAATTAAAATAAAATAATTAAAAGATTAGAGCCTAAGTTTTTTTTCATTATTCTAATCAGATCATGAACACATTAACAAGCAAAAGACATTAATTTCAGTTAAGGATAATTGTTCTAAAATACCTAAAGACTCTTTCGAGTTCAATTAAGCATGTTAAGAATAACGTTTAACATACTCTCATGATTAAGAAGTTAATCGTAACTCATTAAGTTCCTCAATAATTATTGGTTTACCATTGTAGACCCCTGCCTATTATCATGGTCCCTCGAAGAGCTTGCCTACTCTCATGTTCGAGTAGTTTAAGTCCTATGAGTCTAAAGCTAATGAATTCTCTTAAATCTCATTAGTGAATCTACCCATTGTAATAACCCATATTTTTTTAAATTATTTTAATATAAATCGAGATATGCAGTGTTAATAAATTTAAAAGTTACATTTATTTATTTTATTATTTTGTGATTTATAATTATTATTTTATGTTAAATTATATTTTTCTACGTAAATATTTATTTTTAGAAACTTATTATTTTAATCATTTAATTTGCATTATTTATATTGATTATTTCGGATAGTATTATTTTAATAATATTTAGTTTAGTGCATTATTATTTCTATTATTGTTTTTATTAAATTACATTATTTATTTTATTATTAAATTATTTCATTAGAATTATCATTATTATTTATTGTTAATTGTATATGTGTGTATTTTATTGTACGTGTGTGTGTCTATATGTGTGTGTGTGTGTGTATATATATATATATATATATATATATATATATATATATATATATATTGGAGATTTATTTTACTAAAGATTCATAGAACATAAATACATACAAATACGCAAACACAGAAACATAAACACCGTAAAACTTCATCTTCCCCGCACATCCAATTTTCTAATCATTGGTGTGTCTCCCACATCTTCGGCCGACCACCCACCTTCAGCCAGCAACTCCGCCACCTTCCTTCTCCTTCTCCAATCGCCAGCAACAGCAAAGACAGTAGTAGCAGCAACAACAGCTCTCCTCGTCGGCGTTCATGGTTCTGGCCACCATTTCAAGCGCTGCTGGTCTCTGTCGACTCCTCTAGCTCCGGTGATCTTGATTCCAAGCTTCATTTGAGCTTAAACCTAATCATTTATGAGTTTTCTTGATTTTTCAATTTTCAACTATTATATTTTTTTTATTTTTTTGAGTTGATTTTTGAAAACTCCCTTAAGAAACTTTTATCCTTGTTGCTTGAGCTTCATGAATATATTTTTGTTATAATTTTTGAAATTTATTTTAATTTTGGTGAATTTTTTATTATTTTATTACTAGTTATTTAATTTTCGTAAATTAATTTATTTAATTATAAAATTGGTTGATTTAGTGTTATTATGAGTTATTATTAATTTTAGTGTTGAGAAAATAATTTTTGAGAATATTATGTAATTTTTAGTTTATGTAAATATTGGATTATTAGGTTAAATATGTATTTTTGTTGAAATTATTGGTTAAATATATGTTTTAGGTGATATTAGTATATTATATGTTGATAGAATAATTTTAATGATTTTATGTGGTTTTATATAATTTTTTAGGAAATTATTTAGTATTATGGATATTTTGAATTATTGGGTTAATTATGAGTTTTTATTAAAATTATAGTTAAATATTATGTTTTAATTGGTTTTAGAATTATTTAAGGTAATAAAATGATTTTTTATAAATTCTTTACTATTTTTAACTAATTAATACTAATTTTTAAAAATTATTTTCAAATAATATATTATTTAATAAATTGGTAATTAAATGGGTTTTCAATAACCGTTAATATATATTTAGGCTATTTAAGCTATATGAATATATAAAGTGAATTTTTACTAATTAATATTGAATTATCGAGAAATCTGATTTTAATAATATTATATTATTATTTTGAAATTTTTATTTAATTATTGTGGAATTTATTGGTTTTTGATATATTTAATATATTATTTGTATTTTTAGTGGAATTGTGAACTTCGGTTAAGAATTGTGTAATTTGGAGTCCCAACCGAAGGTATTGAATATTTTGTTATTTGAAGTTCGTTTTCTTGCAAGACCGACTCTACTTTTTAGTAGAGAGATGTCTGTTTTACAGAGGAAGCTCTGCCGAATTTGTGGTAGAATTCTCGTAAAATGTGACATCGGGTCGATCCTGAAATTTTGTGTCTATCTGAGTTTTCAATCCTCAATTAGAGTCTTTTAGAATTCTTAGAACATTTGATTAAATTTATTCTAATTTTCATTATTATTTTATTGTTTAGTTGCGCCGAGACCGAGGCCTAGTGGACCGGGCCCGTAGAATCAGTCTCGAGGAGCATAAACTTGTGAGTTATTATTTTATATATGCGTCGCACTTAGGTTGCATGTTTTAGAATATACAAATTTTTAATGTGTATTTGTTCATAAATTGTTTTATTAAATGTTTGGTATATGTTAGGTATATTTTTTGTATATTTTTATATATTCCAAAATAAATGCATGTTTTACTTTTGATATATACTTAAAATGTCTTTAGTATATTATTAGTTTATATTTGGTATATTTTATGGCTGATTTGAATTTATTTGACATATATATACTTGAAATATACTTAGTTTTTTTTAGGTATATTTCTGGTATATATATGGTTTATTTTGTTATTATGAATGTTATTCTGCATTAGTTATTTTTCCTATATGAATGTTTTATTTTAAATGAAGGATATTGATAGAATGTGCTACCTAGTGGGCAGCACTAGGACCGTGTATGTACCAATGCGATAGATTTAGGGTTGAGTGAAAATTACTTGTGGAATTATGATTTGATTGAGATTGATTGATTGATTGATGATTTGAGATGTGATATGATTGATAGTGTGGTTACTGGAGCTCGGTTGACCTAGTGTCTCATGGCCAATCACATTGATAGTCAGACTGCTAGAGCTTGGTCGACTTAGTGCCTCAGGGCTAGTCTACAATCCATAAGGAATAAGTGAATTAATTGGAATTAAGTGAGCTTGTATGGCTAGACAATTATTGTTGATTGAGGTTGCAATTAAATAGGGTTCTATTTGATCTTTCATAAACATATGTTTTTTAGTATTATTATATAAAGTGAACTTTCAGTATCTGTGTGAAGTGCTTGTATATGTATTTATTATATACGAATGATTGATTGCATTTGACATTAGGAGATGCATGTATATATATTATAAAAATTCACTCAGTGAGGTTTGACTCCCCTCAATTGATTTTTCTGGAGATTCGTCTTCTTCATATCTCAGCAGTAGGCCTATTCACCATATTTCTTCAGCCCCAACTTGTTTATGTAAACTGCTTACTTAATTTTATTTATACTCTAGAAAATTGCAGTAGTGAGTTGTACTTTGTATTTACTGTATGTTGGTTGTATTTCAGAGACCTTTCTCTGAATATTGTGTAATACATTTTATTTTATGATATGACAGAGTTTATTATTATTATATTGGTTTGAGATTTAAATATTGCTACATATTTTATTTTATTTATTGCATGCTTTATTTCTTTTAAGGCTTACTACGGGTTCCAGATTTGAAAGAATTTTCATTCCCTAGCGCCCGTCATGACTCTGGTTTAGATCATGACACCCATAAACATGTAATTAATTGGACCCTTAATGGAATACAAAACATGAAGAGCAACTCATAAAATTAACTGAAAATCAAATTAATAAAACTTGTGTTCAATAACATCATAGAATAGCTACTCCTAAACTAAACCCTAAAAAGAAATTTAGCCACGCATAATTGTAACGAATCTCACAAACATGTTCAAAAGAATTAAAAGATGAAGAAAAAAATAAAATAAAACTCTTTTAATCTTGTATGTGTCTCCTTCAATCTTTGTTTTGCTCTTATTTTAAGCTTCCCTCCTCATCAATAAATGCCCTAGCATCCTCTTTTTATAGAAAAACTTGGCAGAAAACTCAATAACTTTTGAATTCTTGAGTCCTTCTTAAAGAAGGAAACTTTTTTATGCTTACATCTCTTCAGCAATACTTCAGTATGGACATGCAGCTCTTTAGGTTAGGATTTTAGCAAGTAGCACTAGTTGCACACCACTTCAACATGGTAATGCATAACTTAAAGCTAAAATTTTAGAAGGTTACACTGGTTAAATAGCTATGATGTTGAAGTGGCATCAGACAAATCCTTGACCTTTTTGGAATTCCTTTTGAAGCTTTCCTACAAAAAAGGAAAACTAATTAGCCTTTCAAATGAAATCCTTATTAGACTAGAATTAGACAAAAAATAATAGAATCCTAAATGAAATAGGAAACTATAATATTTCTCAATTAAGCTCAAATTCTACCCAAATTAAACTAATAACTTATTCAATATCCATTAGAATTTAACTTAAAATATATATAGAACATACACACATCACATTACATAAAAAAAGAATTTTTACAAGAATAGTATCAAACCCACCATCAAAATATAATTAAATATCTATAACAACACAAACATAAGAGATATTCTCTTAAGTTTCCATTAGCCATATACGAAGAAAGTCAACAATTCAATTAATCAAAGTCTTAATTTATTTTCTTGTTCATGAACCAACATCTACTTCCATCCTTAGCTCTGCAACAGTACATTGCAAGTCAAATAGATCTTGATAAAAATCATTAGGCTCATTACCATTCAAAGCGGCCCCACCAACGTCTCTTTTGTTAATAACTTCTTTCTTTGCTTTATCCTTTATTCTATATATTATAGTTGTACTACTTGTACAAAATATGGAATGGGAATTATTTTCTTTCACTGAATTTCTTCATGGTATCAAAGCTTGTACCTATGTTGTGTTTAAAACCCGCAAATGCACGGATTATGAATTACAATATAAAGAGTTATCATTCCCATGAGAATTAGATATTGAATACCAATATTCCTACTTATGATCTTAGCTAGTAAATCAAATAAAAGTGATTAAAAAATTAAATATAAAGTAAATCAAATTAAACTAAGAGAAAATCAAATAATTAAAATATATAGCTTAGGTTTGTTTCACTATTCTAATCAGATCATGAACACTTAAACAAATTAAATAATGATTTCAGTTAAGGGTAATTGTTGTAAAATACCTAAAGACTTTCAAGTTCAATTAAGCATGCTAAGATTAAAGTTTAACCCACTCTTGTGATTAAGAAATAATCCTAACTCATTAAGCTTCTTAACAATTATTTTACCCCCGAAGAGCTCACATACTCTCATGGTCGAGTGATCTAGGTCCTATAAGTCTTAAGCTGATAAATTCCTCGAATTCTTGTTGGTTAATTTACCCATCAACATACAAACAAGCTAGCCAAGAATGAAAGCATACATTAAGTGTAACTCATAGAATTAACTGAAAATCAAATTAATAAAACTTATGTTCAATCACATTATATAGTAGCTAGTCCTAACCTAAACACTAAAAAGCGTTTACCCACACATAATTATTACGAAGAACACAAACATAATTAAAAGAATAAAATGTGATGATGAAGAAAATATAAATAAATCTCTTGAATCTTGCAACTCCTCTTCAATCTTCGACTTTAAGGATTGCTCCCCAAATGTAGAATCAATCCTCCAATACACCTTTTAGCATCCCCTTTTGTAGGAAAGCACTTGATAGAAAACTTTATTGCCCTTGAATTCCTTTTCCTTTTTTATTAGGAAAATCTTCCTTCCCTCAGACGTGGCATCGACATGGCGTGCTAAAGTGGTGTAGCATTGCAACTCATCAACACGGTTTCAACACCACTTCAGCATGGGCGTGCTTCACTTCAAATCAAGATTCTAGGTCCTTGCATGGTTTTAACATGGTTTTAATAAGGGAACAACACCGAATGCATACTTCGGTGCTCAAGCCATATTGTCCAATCCTTTGAATTTTTGGAATTATTTGCTAAATCTCTTATAAAAAGGGAAACATCAATTGGGCACTTAAATAAGACTCCTTATTTAACTAGAATTAAGCCAAAAATAGTAAAATCCTAAATAAGACTCTAAAATAAAAATATTTCCTAATTAAACTAAAATTTACCCAATTAACATTATTTATTATTTTAAAAGTCATTAAAATTCAACTCAGAAATATATAAATATTGCACACATCAACCTAAATCATAAACTTCAATTCTCATGACCAACTCTACTCTTATCAAATTAAATAACAAAAATGAACTCTCTCTTCTAATAACACATATAACTCTACTTTTATCATCAATGTTCTAGTCTAATATCTTTGAAATTAAACAACACAAATTATCTTCTTTAGCATTTATAAATTGAGCCCCTCATTCAGAGCATAGACATGGCATACCATCTTATTGAAGGCAATGAACCTCCATAAGTAATAACTTTGAACAAGCTTCCAATCCTCAACATGATCAAGCTTATCTTGCTCAAAGAGGAAGAGGTCGTGGTAGGAATGGAGGTAGATTCAATTCTCATGGGCATGGATTTAATCCGGCTACAAGACACAACATTCAAACCAAATACAATACTACCAACCATGGAGAAAAACTCAATGGTAATTTTATTGAGAAAAAAAAAAAGACAAGTCACTTGTTGTATGTCAAATATGTGGAAAATACAACCATTCTGCAATTGAATGTTGGAGTCGCTTTGATCACTCTATTCAACTAAATGACCAAACCTATAAAGCACTGGTAGCCATGAATATGAATCAAAGCAATAACACTAATCTTTATGCCAACTCAGGAGCCACTACACACATTATCAATGATCCAGGTAAACTCTCAACACTAACTTAATATAATGGTGATGACTCTATTATGGTTGGTAATGAAGATAATTTGCACATTAGTCACATTGGAGAAGGTAAAATTCAAACAAATAATGGTATTATTAATGTTAAAAATGTTTTACTAGTACCAAAAATTAAAAAGAATCTCATTTCTGCTCCCAAATTAACATCAGATAATGCTTGTTCTATTACCTTCAATGCTAACCAATTTTTTTGTCAAGTCTCAATAGGAAATGGTTCTTGCTAAAGGCTACAAGCACAATGGCTTGTATGTGTTGGTAGACAACAATTATAAAGCTCTTGCTGCTTATAAAGGAGTTTCTCAAACCATTTGGCATCAACACATGAGACATCCAAATTTTAATTTTTTGAAAACCTTGCACTCCAAAAATTTAATCACTGTTTTAAGCTGGGAAAATTAAAATATTATTTGTGCTAGTTGTCAAATGAGAAAAAGTTGTAAACTTCCATTTTCCTTGACAAATAAAACTTCCAGCTTTCCTTTAGATAAATTACATTGTGATTTATGGGGACCTATAACAATTGTTTCTTGTCAAAATTTTAAATATTATGTCATCATTGTAGAAGATTGTACTCGTTACACATGGATATTCCTTTTCAAAAAAACTAATTTTTTTGAAGTTTTTATTAAATTTCATAAACAAGTAGAAAATTTATTTGAGCAAAAAATCAAAATATTTCAAAGTGATAGAGAAGGTGAATTTACCCAACAACTTTTGAAAATTATTTATCCACTAAAAGTATACATCACCAACTTTCTTGCCCTCACACTCCACGATATAATAGTGTTGCCGGAAGAAACACCGACATATTATGAAGACAGGACTCCCTCTTTCCTCACTGTCAATTTATTTATTAATCGTATGTCATCATCTACACTTAACATGAAATCTCCATATTTTAAATTTTTTAATTATGACCCTGATTACAGTATACTAAAAATTTTTGGATGCAGTTGTTTTCTTTACCTTCATGATCAAGGAAATAAAAATAAATTTGAAAAGAAATTGTATCCTGCAGGTTTGTTGGTTATAGCCTAACTCATAAAAGATACCGTTGTTTATGCCTTTTAACTAATAAAGTGTATATTTCCCATCACGTAGTGTTTGATGAACAGTATTTCCCTTACTCTCCTTAAAACAATGTCACTTCAGGGGGACTCGAAGTTACATTTTCCCCGACAACATTGAGCAATTGCATATTTGTCAAATTGAGAAAGGGCAGCCGAATCCTTCTCCCTCAGTCAACAACAACATAACAGTATCAAACACTGCATCAAACACCTCCCCAATAAAAAATAATCTTCCAAAACATAATCCACCGACTAATACCCAGCCAATAGATAACCCACCACCTTTTTCTCTTAATTCCAAAAACACATCTGTCCCACCCAACCCATCAAAATCAATTCAGCTGTTGTCCTACATCCACTAACTTTTTTCTCTTAATTCCAAAAACACATCTGTCCCATCTAGCCCCACTAACTACATCCACTAACTTTTTCTCTGAGTTGCTGTCCGACATGTTCCCCACCTTGATCCCACCTTACTTTTAGTCCCCACAATTCCCACACCAACCCAGGTCACAACAATTTCCCTTCTTCCCTCACCTATACAAATTACTGAATCACCGCCCACTCCCAAACCTATCCGCATTGCACACCAATCAGCTAGCCCGATCCCCACAACTCCCACTTTGCCGCTGACCCAAGCCATCATAACCTCGTTACCTAATCAATGCACTTCAGTGCCTTATTCCGCTGCTCAACCCTTACCCATACCAATTCCTACTGATGCCAATCTCACACAAACCCCGACTTCACCTTGCACCAATACTGGCTGCTCCTCACCTGCAGCACCTCATCTTTCCACCTTCACCGCCACCAACACTCAGTATCTTGCTCCATCGTCCATTAATGATTTTCTTGATTTAAGTCACAATTTAATTGTTGACCTTTTTTATGCAAATAACTCTCAAAATTCAACTGGTCACCCCATGATCACTCGGCCACAACTTCGGCAAAACCCACAACTGGATTTGAACCTCGCTAAAGCAACTTAACACATTTGATCCAAACACAACAATACTACTCTTCTTACTTGCAGCACTACCAACACTCCAAAATCCTATAAATTTGCTTTAAAATCACCTTAGTGGAAAGAAGCCATAGACAACCATACCTGACACTTGGTCCCAAGGTTACCGAATACCAACATTATAGGATCTAAATGGATATTCAAGATGAAATTTAATGAAGCTGGCACTATCAAGTGCTTCAAGGCTTGGCTTGTTGCCTAAGGGTACTCTCAAATTAAAAGGCTTAACTACGAGGAAACATACAATCTCGTTATCAAAGCTACCACAATTCAAGTTGTTTTGGCCGTTACTAACACTTCAAATTGGAAGCTCAGACAACTTGATATCCAAAATGCTTTTCTTTATGGGTACATTAAAGAAATTATGTACATGGAGCAACCTCCTGGCTCTAAAGATCCTCAACATCCTGCGTTCATTTGTAAGCTCAATAAATCGCTCTATGGGATTAAACAAGCACCTAGAGCATGGTTTGACAAATTATCTCAGTATTTACTTCATATTGGTTTTGTTTACAGTACAGTTGACCCTTCTTTATTTATTTTACGCAATGATCGTCTAATTATATTCATGCTTATTTATGTTGATGATATTGTACTCACGGGAAATAATGACCTTTTCATTCAGCATCTCATCCCCAAGCTTAGTTCAGAATTTGCACTCAAAAGACCCTGGGGAGTTGCATTTTTTTGTGGCATTGAAGTCCAAAGAAATCAACAAGGCATTAGCCTCAATCAAAGTCAATGTGCCAAAGATAATCTCCAACGAGCCAGGTTACTTGATAGTTCTTATTACAAAGCCCCTATGGCCATCAAGTCTCCAGCAACACATTGAGACTATGAACCTATCAATGCCACCAAATTTTGCAGCTTAGTAACGAGACTTGCCATTGTTCACACAGTCAACAAAGTGTACCAAACTCTTCATAATCTGACTGTTGGTGACATGAAAGCAGTCAAACGCATTCTTAGATACCTTAAAGGCACATTTAATTTTGGCATCTCTTTTTATAAACATAGCAATTTCTCACTCTATGGTTTTTTTATGCAAATTGGGCAGGGTGTCCAACAACTAGACACAGTACAACAGGCTACTGTATTTTTCTTGGCACAAATTGTATATCCTAGTCCTCCAAAAAGCAACCTTGTAATATCCCTGCTAAATAATAATAATAATAGAGATTAAAGAGTGGTATGCAGCATTTAGGAGGGACAGCTGTTAGAATAAGGAAGAAGAAGGGAGAGGTGGCAGCCATACAAGCTGCCAGCAAAAAAAAAAATTCAGTAGCTTCTTCTCAAAGCTGAAAACCATAGCATCATCACAACTCTTCCTCAAGTATGTAAATCCTTCTCATTTTCCCATCATTTTCTCTCAATAATCCACTTCCCTAAATCAAAATTTCTTCATGGAATTATGGTAGAGATTGCAGAAATTTGATAGAAAAGCTAAGAGGTGCTTCATGCATTCATCATCAACTAACAATTTCCATTTGTCTCAGTTCATAATCAACTAGGAGAGGTAACTAACATGAATTCGGCTTTGCTTTAAATCAAAATCATCATCTATTTTTCTCTATAATCAGTTCTGAAATCTTTCTTGAGTTAGCTCTTCTTGTTTGTCAAAGATAAATGCTTATAAAAGCTGAAATTCTATAGGACCAACTTTGTTCCCTTTGAATGGTATCCATATAGTTAAGTTGTTGAGTTCTCTAGTTAGCTATACCTTGATCAAACTCCTAACTGATGTTGTTAAGTTTGAGCTATTAATTTCTACTCTCATCAAAGACCAAAATTTATTCATAAATGAGATTTCTTTGATGATTATGCATGTTGATAAATAAGCTCAAACAATGTGGTAATGAGATTGTCTACAAGTTTATAGGGTGCCATTATGACTGTAATTGAGTTTTGGTGCAAATTTTATGGATTTTGAGCGCTATCAATTTGTAGAAATGACTGTAGATTATTAAGGTAGCGGCCATAGTACAATGAGGTGACGCTGCAGTACATTAAGGCGACGCCTTAGTACATTAGGATGGCACCTTGGTACTAAGATGATGCCCAGCACCTAGCACTCTCGCCTTTTTTATTAGGCGCAGTAGGATTGCCATTAAGGATGTGCATTAGGGCATTAGGACAACACCTTAGTGCTATGTTGATTCCTTAGTGCCATCCTTAAAGAATTTCATACTAATAATGAGTCTGTAGACTACTTGGTGTCAACTAGTTTTACTAAAATTTAGTTAGTAAGCTTAGAATCTTATTTTTATTGCTTCTCAAATGTCTCTATACGAGTCGTTCCAACTATAGTAATATAAAATAGATCAGGTCCATTTGATTAGGCTATTGTGTCAGCAACTCCAGGTGAGTAGATAATATATATTATTGGTTTTCAAACTATGTTATCGACATATATAAATAATATTGAATTCGTGTTGTTAACATATTAAGGTTTCCTTAGTTCTTGAGAAAAATTAATTATTGTTTATATTCATAGCATTTATTTTAGATTATACATATATTTAGATGAACATACCTTTAAAAATGAATTTTCATGAATGTCACTTTATTAATATTATTATGTTATATGTCATTTAGCTTATATAATAAAAATCATGAACAAATAGCATTATATTTATCATTGACAAGTTAAAGCAAATTACTATAACGATACATTTATTTTGAACTTAGCGATTATATCTCAACAAATTTATTTTGTACTTAGCTTGAACAATTATTTAACAAACGTATGATTATTATTCTTATTGTTTTACATGACTATAACAATAAATAGCAGAAAGTATATTTTTTGATAGCTTGTTTAATGAGAATGATTTAGCTTATAAAAATCTATACACTCATGGTATATATCACTTAGATTACACCATGATAACTGGTGTCTTATCTCATATATATATATTACATCAGTAATATTACTCAGCAATTGTCTTTAGGATAACGCTTGATTGTACATATAGTCTTGGAGGCATACAATTGGGTGGTTAGCCCTTGGGGAGCAGCTCTGTGCATATGCATGACCAACAATATATACACATCAACTGCTCAATGTCATCATGCACCCAATGTGTTAGCAATTTAGCATAATCATTAGGATATGTATTTAATGAGCGTATGTAATGATTTATCTTGAATGTCCTTACAGTTGATTAATCCACAATTATATTAATTACAGCTTACACATTTCAGAATAAGTAAATGATACGAAATCATAGTTTATTATTATTATTTTCATATGTTTATTATATACTTAGTAGCTTCACAATTAATATTATCATGATAATATTAGTATAATGTATTTATTAAGACAAAAAAAAGCATTTGTTCCCGCTTTGTTATACATTGAGTATTTTTATACTCACTTCTCACTTTTAATTTTTTTAGATCCTCTAGAAGGATAGAAGTGCTAGTATAGTAGAGTCATCTTCCTTTTGTTTATATTTCCAGCTCATAGAAGAGGTTGTGCCAACAGTTCCTTCATTTTGTCTTTTGGGTTTGTACTCAAGATATTTATAAATATTATATTTATGTCTATAGAGATTGGAATAGTCTTGAGAATAGAGGACTTGGTGTGTAACTTATCAGTATAACTTAAGGCATGTACCTATGTTTATATCCTTATGTTATGGGAAATTTATGATAGCATTATAGCAAGCTTAGCCAACTTTCAGCATTTAGCCACTTGTGCACGCTCGTCAACTAGTGAAGTGCATGTGACAAACCTATTGTCTCTCGATCCAGTACTAAAGCCAAATACCGAGCCCTAGCTTCCACCACAACAGAACTCGTGTGGATTCAATTCCTCCTCTGAGACATTGGTGTTATTCTCACTAAAGATCCTGAACTCTTTTGTGACAACAAGAGTGCTCTATATATGACAATTAAATCTGTATTCTATGCTCGCTCCAAGCACATTTGAAATTGATTATCATTTTATACAAAAGAAAGTTGCTGTTGGTGCCTTAATAACATGCTACATTCCCTCCACTCAACAAATTGTTGATGTCTTTAAAAACTATTAGTTGCTGCTCCATTCTTACATTCCCGAAGCAAGCTTGAAGTCTACTTTGTCGCTTCCTCCAGCTTAAGAAAGGGTGAAGAAAGCCAACAATTCAATCAATCAAAGTCTTAATTTATTTCCTTATTCATGAACCAACGTCTACTTCCATCCTTAGCTCTACAACGGTTACCTTCCAAGTCAAACAAATCTTGATAAAAATCATTGGGCTCATTACCATTCAAGCCAGCCCCACCAACGTCTCTTTTGTTAATAACTTCTTTCTTTGCTTTATCCTCTGTTCTATGTATTATAGTTGTACTACTTGTATAAAATACAGAATGAGAATTATTTTGTTTCACTGAATTTCTTCAATGTATTCATAAATGAGCCCCATGTTGTCTTTTTCACTTCAGTATCCAATAAGGGCAGTCAAGTTCCTGTGATGAACTCTCAAAAGAAGTTTGACCTTCAAAATTTTAATAAATGAATGTTGATAAAATGAGTTGAGACTTTGCGTGTATATATGTTTATACAGGCACCTCTGCCTGAATTCATTATATCCTTGAACTGATGATTTAGATAGCAATTTCACTGCTACTTTGGCCTCATCTAAGTAGCCATGGTACACTATTCCAAATCCTTCCCTACCAAGAACCCTTTCAAAGTCAGTGGTAATACTCAGGAGCTCAAGGCAAGTGAATTGTCGCCTTTTCAAATTCGGTATTGGTACCCTTCTAGTTTCAGCTACTTACATGTTCCTGGCTGCTGAAAATTTATGTCGAGTTAATATCGAACATATATGGAAATTCAATAGGCCGTAATGATTAACATTGTCAAATTCATACCAGCTTGGTGCTTTTTTCTTTTAATGCACCTTCTAATGATTGCAATTGCAGCTACAATGACAATAAATGCCGTAACAGATGCTGCTGTTAGAGCAACGAAGTTCTTTTTATTACTTGAACCAGACAAGCAAAGGCCTGAATTTCCACTTATGCTTGAATTCATTATAAAGATAATGAGAATGAAAATTTATAAACACTATGATCCTGAAACTTGAACTTCTAAAATTAAAAAATAAAAAAAAAGATAATGAAATGAATAAGCATCTTCTTTGTGCATGAATGGTATAATGTGGGTTCTTAGAAGTACCTTAGCAGTAGGGAACCACTGTTGTTTCTTTGAAGGAGCTCATTTGGTATAGTACCTGAGTAACCATTTCCTGCCAAGTTTCTGAAGAGATATACAACTTAAATAACATTTACATAAGAGTTATTTGGCCACCACACACCTGCATTTTCAGCATAATCACAAGTTACTCACAAGACTTTCAAGTGCATCAACTGAGAAAGAACTTCGGCACGTCCTCTTAAGCTATTGTTTGACAAGTCCCTGAAATTGCAATAGAAATTATGACGGCACTTGATTTCTATTTTCAATGTTGAGAATATAGAGACTGTTGGTTCTAAATGAGATTGGATTACTTACAGAGTGACTAGTGATTTTAGGTTGGCGATATTTTGAGATATTTCCCCCTTTTAATCCACTGAAGGACAGATTCCTGATTTAAGCCATGATAATCATTAAAACTTGGCAGGATGATGCAAGAAAAGCTTACTTAAAAAGGCATAAACTTACAAGGATTTGATTCCACGTGGATCAGTATCCATTGTAGTTGCAACCAAGACCCTCCCATGATAAGCTTGGGGAGAACATGGATCTCCTTGCCAATCCTTAATTATGTCATTCGATGACTTGATTTTCCTGATTGCATCAACTTTTATATTCAGTAGCGCATACAAATACAATCAAGACTTTCAAATTTTACAAACTTATGACAGAGATGGATTACAATTTAATGAAAAGAATGTCAATATAAGCATACCATCTTCTTGGTTTGTCCCTGGTAACTGCTCAATCACATAATCAATTTCAAAAGCATTCATAAGTGGGGGCGCAGTTGAACCTCCAATTGCAAAGAATGTCAAGTTGTAGACTCCTTTTTTATGGCTGATTTGGTATAAAAAAAAAAGGTTGTCTTTAGATAATCAAGAGTAATAGGTCCAAACAAGGGATCTTGATCCAAAGAAACATTGAACTGACAAGGTTGATTTTGCTTTTCTAGTTCAGCAAAATAGAGGTAGATATAAAATCTATAAAACAAGTTGCCTAAAGGTATTTTCTTCAAACTGATGGTGGTTGGTATTCAATGTAATTTAGAGAATCAATTGTTGTCTCTGTTGTATGGCCACCACAAACGGTCATATGGGTCATTTGGATACCTGAAGCATTTTAGCTCGAGAAATTAATTATTTTAGATACAAGACACTAATATATTATCACCTACTGATGGTTGAGTTTGAGTGTTAAAATTTTATAAAATTCCTTTGGAAATTTAAGTGAATACCTTCTATTTAAATCAAAACTTGGAGTTTATTTATAATTTCAACCTTTAATTTTGTAGAATTATTTATTACTAAACTAATTTTTTTTAAAAAAATTATAAGGATTTCAAATGAATTCATTTTATAAATATTTATTTAAACTATATTTATTTCATTAATTATATGAAAATAAAATGAATTTTATAATTGAATCAAAAAAGGTGTAAAACACTTCAAATTATAATAAACAGAAAGTAATTGAATTTTCATTATGATAGCAAATCTTCAATTTCTAATAATATGAACTTTTTTTCTTGTTTTTGAACAACAGTAGCAAAGTTGGGTTTTGATTAAACTGCAATTTAAGAGTATTTTCACCATATTTTGATAAGATTTAGTCAATAATCACTTTTAGAATCACGTTTTGCAAGAATTGGAAAGAGAAACATTTCATTTTAGTCATGTTTTTTTTCTTTTTTCCTAATATCGTTATTTGAATTTTAAATCAAATTTTGGGTATGCCCTCATGTGGTAAGAGTTTTAATATGATTTTCATTTATATCGCTGTTTTTATTATTATTATTATTATTATTATTATTATTATTATTATTATTTTATGTGGGCATTTGAGATTTTTGAATGGCATGATGAATGGTTAAATAAGAGATCACTGATAAAGTTGTCCTTAATCAAAATGAAATAAAAGTTTGAGGGTTTAATAGAATAAAACAAAATTTACGGACTTAATAGAATAAAATTTAAAAGTTTAGGAGTTTTATAATGTGTTTAGCCAAAGATATTATATAATAAATGCATTCTATGGTTACCTTTTTTTTTTACAAAGTAAAATATAAATTATAATAAAAAAATTTAAGTTTAATAAATAATTTATTAAATTGTAATAAATTATAAGTTTAATGAGTTGTAATATTTAAATTGTTACATAAAGTAAATATACCTTTTATTATTTTTAATTTTATTAAAAAATAACTAAAAAATTTTTATTATCTTATGATTAATTATGACCATAATATTTTTTCTATATGAAATTAGTTTTAGAGTTGAGAAAAGTTAATTATAAAAAATTTTGAAGGGATATCATATAATTATTTAAATAAAAGATTTATAAAAGTTGTAATGAATTACAACTATATTAAGTTAATATCAAATTGCAATATAAATGAGTAACATTTTTATATTTTTAAAATTTTATTTAATAACAAAAATATGTTTAATTGTTTATTCATTATATATCACAAGTCTAATAAATTTTTTGTTCATATGTGAAATACGTGATTATTTACTATTATATATATATATATATATATATAAGTTAATTATTTCCTATTTAGATTATTTTCCATTACTAAGTAATACGATATTAAAGTATTCATTAACTAATTATTTTCTATATATATATAGTGGGGATCCACATACGCATGTAAAACTAATATATTTTACATGAAATCTCAACCTTCAAATATAATATATCTAATGGTTAAAAATATCTAATTAATTTTATTACATATTACCACACACACACACACACACACACACACATATATATATATAAATATATATATATATATATATATATATATTATATATATATATTTATATATATATATATATATTTCATTGGTTAATTATTTTCTATTTAATTATTTTCCATTGATAAGTAATATGATATTAAAGTATTCATTAACTAATTATTTTCTATCAAAATCATTTTCCATGGCTATTTGCTTTGAGCTTGCCTAGACTCACTTCACTTGCAGAATCGTGACAATACCAAAGAAAAAGAAAAAGAACATGAATTTTTTTGTAAATAATTTTGTTAACATGTAATTCAATTGTTATTCTAACCTTAAAACTATTTTTGTCAAAATTGTTTATATGAATATTTTTAGATAAATTACATAGTAAACTGGTCCAACAGGTAAACCAAATCTCACCATGATTAATGCAACATGTGGTGAGGCAACACAACTTGATAGCGTTAATTATGATATAAGAATTTTGTAGTTGGAGGCCTACTTAATTAATGCAACATGTGGTGAGGCAACACAACTTGATAGCGTTATTTGCTTTTTACCAAAACAAAATTTATGTTTTGAAGTATTATGTGTTGGGCTCTGTCTTGTCTAATCTCCTTCTCGTTCTTTTAAGCTCATTTCTCTGCGGAGGTTTGGCCAATCACTTACATATGGTTTTAAGTGATATTAACAAGGAAAATAATAATTATTCATTAACTAACTATTTTAAGCTTATTTCACTGCAGAGGTTTGGCCTATAATATTCATTGATAGAGCTATCATACAAGACACGAAGCGTGACAATGTTTCTTGGTATATTACCACTAAGATAGTTCTGAGCAAGATCACTGCAAACCAGATGAAATATTAGTAATCAAAATAAAACTTATGGTTCATTTTGATTTCTTAAACCATTGCAATTAGAAAAACTTCTTATAGATTTTTTAGGTAAGGAAGTTTTGCAATAGCAGAAGGTAGAACACCAGCAAAATCTTGCCCTTTTGAGAAATATGTATTACAAAATTCTAAGACCTATGAATTCAAAAAATAACTTGTAGAAATTCCAAATTCACTGTCCACTATTACGAAAACAACATGAAAACAAAAAATCTAATTATGGCTACCTACCTCACCTGTTTTTAGAATCACCACATTCTTATTTCTTATGCTGATATAATTTTCAAAGAGAAATATACAAAACTGCTAAATAAAAAAAATGATAATTCACGACTACAGTTATTAGGACCTAGCTAGAAGTGAAGTGAAATCATGGAAGCGGACTTATTATGCTGAGTTTAGGGATCAAGGTAGCTCTAACTCTAATCGAAGTTGATTTAATTAAGAAATAAATTATTAATGGAAGAAATAATTTTGTAAGAAGTGAATGTTTTAGGAATAGGAAGCACATCTTGTATAAATATTAACTTTTATAAGGTAACCTTTACTAAAAGTGTATATATATATATATAATATATATATATATATATATATATATATATATATATATATATATATATATATATATATATGCGCTAAACTGTCATTAATTTCAAAATTTAACAAATATCACTCTTCATAATTCAATATTTAGCTATAAAGGTTTATGTGTTGAGTTATTAAAATTCATAATAATTTTTTATAAAAAATATAAAAAAAAATCTTATTTTAAAATATACATGTTATATTCTATATAAAACACTCTAATTCTATTGCAACTAAAACATTACTTTTTCTTTTATTCTAACTAAAACATCACTTTTTTCAACTATTTTTATTTTTTCTCTCATTTTATTTACATACACATGTATATGTATGTATGTTGAACTGTCAATAACTTCAAAATTTAACAAGTGTCCCTTTTCATAATTTAATATTCAATTATAAAGACTTATGTGTTGAGTTATTAAAATTCACAATAATTTTTTGTAAAAAATAAAAAAAATATCTTATTTTAAAATATACATGTTCTATTATATATAAAACACTCTACTTTTATTACAATTAAAAACATTATTTTTTTCTTTTATTCTACCTAAAACATCACTTTTTTCAACTATTTTATATATAGTCTTTCATTTTATTTACATACTGTGGACACCATTAGTTTGATCGGCCTGCAATAAAAGCTCGATAATAAGAAAGTTTGAGTTTTGAATGCAAGGAGAGCTCGAGATTTCTCTAAAATAGACTCAGAAAGCCCAAAACACTAAGTCAAAACCAAAAATACCATATCTAAGCCCAAATTGAGCTAAAAGCCCAAGCCCATTACCTCTTAGCCCAAAGGCCCTGACCTAGCCTTGGTGAAGAGGTGATCGCCTCCACGAAGAGGCATCACCTCTTCACCCTAAACATCGGTGAGGTGACGCCCCCATTGAAGAGGCATCGCCTCTTCACACCCACCCTTTGCATCGTTAAATGTCATTAATGGCAGTGGTTGGAGGCTCACCTGCTAATGATTTAATCATTTTTTGGACGTAAAAGAAAGGAAAAAAAACAGGGAAAAGAGCCTAAGGAATAAAAAAAAAGGCAAGTGGAGAGGGTGAGAATGATTTTTTGGGAAATTGAAAAAAGGGGAGAGGGTGAGAGGCTTTAAAAGATGATGTAGGGACATAAGAGAGGAGGTTGGCAATTTGAGAGGGAAACCTGAAGAAAAAACACCTGGGAAAAAAGGGAGAAAGGAACAAAAAGAGGAAGGAAGAAAAAAGAGAAAGGAGAAAGGAAGAAGAACAAGAGGAAAAGACTTGAAAGCTTTAAAGACTTAACTCTCTTGAGAAGAGGAAGGAATCTCCTTGTATTCAAAGCCACTAACCCCATCAACCAAGCTCAAAGGGCTTAGTTAGGAGCATCAGCTCATCCAAGTCAGTGAGTCTCCCTATTTTTTTAAGCTTTAAGTTCTTTATCTTCATTAAAAGCTTTGATTTGTTGCTCTTTTGTGTGTTTTCTTGAGCTATATTACTTATTTATGGTCATAAAGAATTATGATTACATGAGATACTGAATATTGATTGTTGATATTTATATATTTGTGTTTGTTTCTTATTTATTTGCATGATCATCGAGTTTTTTAAGATTTAAGAAATGTAGATTATTCATGCCTCTGTTGAGGAGGAGACGTCTCTTCGTAGAGGTGTCACTTCTTCGTGATGAGGCAACTATATGTCGCCTTCTGGTCAGGAGGCAGCGCCTCTTTGAAGAGGTGTCACCCCCTTGACCAGAATTCTACATGTTTCTGCCTTAATTTTCAATTTTTATCTTGCATATTTGGTATGATTTCCTTATCTAATTTGTTATATTTCTTTATTTTATGCATGATTACCATATTGATCAATATCGTTTCCATGTTATATTATTGTATTATTTAGTGGACTATTTTGTGAGTTTATTTTTATTTATTTTTGTGAATATTATTTGTTCATGATTTGTAAATATTATTGTTATTTGTGAAATAGAACTAACTCATATTTGTTACATGAATTATTTGGTGATTTTTAATTACTAGATGATTGCTTTATTTATCATTTTTAGAGAGTTTTAATTTATATAATTAATTAGTTTATTTTTTATTTTTTTTTATTTATGTATGGTTTATTTTTTACATTTATTTACACCAAAAGTTGTAATCCTTAATCCCTCTCCCCTTTTATTTGGAATGAATGGTTGTAAGTTATTATTATTTGTTTTGTTTATCTATTTATGATTGAATGTCGGGGATAAAAGCATAAAATGGGACTAATGTGAAAACTTGGAATAAAATTTAAAATTAGAAACCAATCATGATTAGCATGTTAATAAGGAAATAATTTGATAACCAAAGGTAATAAAATACAAAACACACATAGAGGCCGACCACAAGGTTGGGTGGGCATTCCAAAAGTCCATACCCAGTTTCTGAACCCAATCTATGATGACAGCTTCTAGGATCCTCCATGGAATCCAGTTGTTTGTACAATGTATCCTGGCTTTTATTTGAGTGGTGACTCCATCTCCATTTTGGGCCCTAAGCCCACTATGTATTTCCTAGTGAGCCCTCAGCTCGCATAGTGTCGTGGTCACCAACACTTGGGTGCATGATTAACCTCGCCGCTTATAATGGCGACTCCACTGGGGATAGAGAAACTGATTCCAAGTGTTTTGTGATTATCATTTTTGATTATTCTTTATTTCCTTCATAAATTTTTCATTCACTACACGTTTCCACATAATGCACTGGAAGTCCTAAATAAACCAACAATAATCTCTGCTCTGCTGCCTGTATTTCACTCAAACCTAGTAGTGAAGTATTTGATTATTGTCACTCATAACACATACCTATCCACGTCATATGGACCCTTGAGTGGGGAGACGTGATGGATGTATATAGCTGTGGGAGCGAAAGCTTATTACCTAAGACTCAGCTCATGTAATGACCTAGCAATTTCCACTAGGATTTTTTCCAAATGCATGTGTGTTATGCCATATGGTAATCCTTTAAATAAGGCCTAAGCCCACTATAAATAAACCTTGAAAAAATGGGCCTCTCATGCCTATTATTAGCCCATTTCAAAGGGATCTTAATAAGGTGGGGCTTTGATATCATTCTTTGCCCATTTAAAATGGACTTTGGAATTATTTAGAGGAATTACCACTTGTTTGTATCATCTTGAGAGTTATCTTGCATCCATCGATTTTATTATCCCCCTGTTGATAATCAAAACCCAGAAAAAAAAATCCTAAAATAAGAAACTCACCATTGAACATGTGTGTGGGAGAAATAAAAATGGAGATACCATTACAGAGCTTTTCTTTTTGTCCTTTGATACATGCATATATATTTTTTCTTTCTTTTTACCAATAGGCTTGCATTTCATGCATACATGTCATGCATGTTTTCTGACCCTCAATGGTTACAGATATAGATCCACAACAATCTACCAGTTATAAGTGATCTGACACTGGCCGTCTAGTTAGAATCCGTAGAGAGATCAAGATGGAAAAATTTGATGTTAAAGCCTTCAAGGAACAGTCAAAAGCTAAAATGGCCAAACAAACCAGGATGATTATGAGAGAAATTATAGGGAAAATGATGAGTACAGTTAGACGGGAACCACCAGCACCTCAGCTGACAGTACCCCAACCACCAACACCTCAACCTCGACCATTTGATTTGGATGATAAGGATCCTGAAAGGCAAGAGGTAGAGGATGATTAGTAGATAGTATTGGCAAAAACTGTTATCCGTTAAAAAGAGGATGCCCCATGAAATGTAAAAAAGCTAAACTAGGCTAAGGACCTTGTCAAGTCTATGGCTCAAATGTAGTTAATGATAAAGGAAAAAGGGATCAATGCCCCAATAAGCTACTTCGAGCTGAGCCTGGATAAGAATGATGATCCCTTACCACAGAAGTTCTAATTCCCTGACATAAAGAAGTTCACTGGCACAGAGGACCCCTACCTC